>OX387378.1:14723013-15973013 GCA_947563715.1 Lycia hirtaria
ATGGCGAAGAAACTCTACTTGCAATCAGATCCACGTCATTATGATTGATGAGAAATATAAAAATGATATTTTTTCTGATGACATTACACTGATGATACAGGATGTTAACTCGACTTACAATATATTAGACAATGTAAGTAAATCGTAATTATGTTATATTCAAATACGGCGTCCAAAACTTGTTGTCATGATGAATGTTCTTTATGTTCTTTGTCTTAGGGTTTATGGGGCGGCGAATATTATTTACCTTTGGAAGAATCTTCGGTAGCTAAAGATAAGATGATTCTATGCAGTGAAGTGACTGGAGATCTGAATTCCTTGAAGTGGGTGCAAGCTCCCAAACTTACAGCGCCGGGTGTTTTAGTGGACGTACGTATATTTAAATGATAACTATTATGTCATCGGAGGCGATGAGTTGAAGTATTTTTTGGCAGAAAGCGTTAAGCCCTTTCTCTCGGCCTATGGCTCGGCTCCTGCAGTGTACTTCTTATGGCTGAGATGATGATCATCTAGTTCCCATAATACAAGTTTTGCCTAGTTTGGGCTAATTGGTGTTGTGAAATGAAATGAAATGAAATATTCTTTATTTGGAATTAAAATAAAGGGTTACAATAACAGTAAGGGCACGATGCTACCCGCAGTAGTTTAGAAAACTGTGTCGCGGGGAATATCGCCCACCTCCGGGGTAATTTTACATTTTATATTACAGTTATACAGTTGTGTGAAATGTCCACCAATATTTATTTATTTGTAAGAATGTTAATCTGTTTGTATTTTAAATTCAGAGTGTATAATTATTATTTTTTATTTTCAGGTACATTACACCGCTATAAATGTAGGTGACGTAAAGCAAGCACTTGGGTTACGTTTACACGACAATAATAATAAATGCTCCGGCTTTGGAATGGATTTTAGCGGAATAACCGATAGGTATTTAAAAACGATAACAACATTACACTTCATCCAGAGCCACGGCACAACTAATATTCATTAGGGAATATGCATGAATGTCATTTCAGATTTTTGATTGATTTAAGAAGTACTTTATTATCATAATGACAAATACAGTTTATAGACTTAGCTTAAATAGCTTAGGTTACAAATTATCTTATTGATTAAATCGTTCTATAGGCTAAGTGCGCCTTTTAAAACTTTGAACTAACAAAATGTTAGGTGAGTGAATACATTCTTTTTAAAACATGACTATGAGGGTAAATTATATAATATAAATAAAGTGGTTTTGTTAGGTACATACTACTTCGCTATTTCATATGTTTGTGTCGTGCTAATATAGTTAGAGGTGGATTACTTACATAAATAATAACACTAGGTAGGATCTTACAATTTACATAGACACATAATTTTATCATTATTAGATATGGCTTCTGGATTGCTATATAGGTAAAATAAATTAACAAATCTAGTAAAAACTTGTAAGAAAATAAAGTAATAAGATATTATTGAACATTTACATTTGTGGGTAATACAACAAATACATACAGGGCCTGTTGTACGCAAACAAGAAGAACAACCAACCAATCGCCAAACCAGTTGGTTAAAATTCGTAATCTCAAAAGAAAATACGAGTGTAAACCAGTTGTTTAAATTAAAAACAGCTGTTTAGCTGTAAACTGCCGATTAGTGAGTTAGATGAGTCGGGCACTCGACGAGCTCATTCGAACAATAGATAGTGATGGGGTAATTTGTAAGTTTTGTACTTGTCGATATATGAAAGATTTTTACTTGTAGTTCGTCCAAGTGAATAAACTAATTTGTTTGTATGGTTTAGATGTATTTTGAAATAAAACCTTTTGGTAAGTTTTACGACGAATTCTTTGACAGTCGGGAATTCGAGGGACTTATGAAGCCTATGAAGATTAGTTCGAAACGGGGTGTTAAAACATATTTTCAGTGCCTTGTTTTGGATTACCTGCACTTTATTGAAATTGGATTGGCAAGTGGTATTCCAAACAGGAGCTGCATACGTAAGACATGGCCTAATTAGAGTAGTATATATACGTAACTTGGACATAGCACTAAGTTTAGTTTTTCTGTTGAAAATAGGGTTCAGTGCTCGCATGGCTTTTAACGCTTTTTTTCTGATATAGTCGACATGCGGTGACCAATTAATTTTTTTTATCTAATATTACACCTAAATATTTGGCTGAGGAATTCCATTTAACCTCATGACTATTTATTTTTAATCGTCTTTGCGGTAATTTTCTTGATTTAGTAAATAGTATAGCTTCAGTTTTAGTCTCATTTAGTTTTAATTTCCAATTTGTAAAATATTCTTGTAAGCTAAGTAGTGATAATTGGAGTCTGCTGATGATCATATCAATTTCTTTCGAGGAGGTGAATGAAGCGGTATCATCCGCAAAACATGCTAAATTAGTGCGCGTTTGTATCGGGATATCGTTAATGTAGTGAACAAAAAAGCGTGGCCCAAGGACGGAACCCTGCGGAACTCCTGCAGGGATGCTTCGGGGCTCTGAAGTAGTGTTGTTTACGCTTACTTTGAAGGTACGGCCCATCAAGTATGATGATATTAGCTTAACTAAAGAAATATGTATTTTACTTGCATAAAGCTTGTGTAGAAGGCCTGGATGCCAAACAGTATCAAACGCCTTTTCTATGTCAAGTAGAAACATGCCAGTTGACTCATTAAGATTTAGGTGGTGAGCAATATGTTCAGTCACTCTTACGAGCTGTTGTACAGTAGAGTGTTGTTCGCGAAACCCAAATTGCTCATCTATCAGTATGTTCTTGGACTCTTTAACCAACAGTGAGTATATTACAGATTCAAAAAGTTTACCCAGTGAAGGGAGTAAACTAATTGGTCTATAACTAACAGGGAGCGTACTATCTTTACCCGGTTTCAAGATGGGTATAATTTTTGCATCTTTCATGGCTCTGGGGAAGTACGCCAGTCTGAGGCATGCGTTAAATATGCGTGTAAGAAATACTGTTGTTTTTCGCGAAATTTTTTTCAGAAGTTCATTTTGAATGTCGTCGATTCCGGGTGACTTGCGTTTCTTTAGTTTAACTAGCAATTGAACTACATCTCTAGGTTTAGCGAAAAAGTATTGTTTATCAGGTATATAGCTATGAATAATTTCGTTAGATAATTTCACTTCGTTTTCTATAGTAGGTGTGCTGATCCAATTTGTAGTTAAAGACATATTACCAAGAAAACAGTCGGCTAGGGCTTCAGCTTGTTCTTTTGAGTCTTTGGTTGTAGTATTGTCAGATTTTAACAGCGAAGGGATATTATGCTGCTTGGATCGCAGACCTTTAGCAAGTCTCCAAATATCAGCGGAAGGATTATCGACTTTTTCTAATTTTTCGTTCCAAGTTTTATAGTTAATTTTTTTAATTCCCTTGTCTATTTCTAACTGCAAGTGATGAATTCTAAATCTTAGGTATTTTCTCTCGATAAGATTGTCCGAAGAAGCATCCTTCCGTCGCAATTGATTCTTTAGTTTAATGAGGTTCTTTAGATGCCGCGGTAAAGGTTTTGGTTTTAAAGTACATTCGCTTAGTGGTATTGATGAGTCACGGGCTTTGTAAATCGCTTTGGTAAGTTGGTCAAGGGCATCATCTACCTCATCAGGAGATTCATAGATAGACGAGGATAGCGAAATGTTGCAATCGAGCACTGAGCGATATTTCGACCAGTCAGCGCCACTGAATTTATAACGTTTAGTATTTAACCGTTGGACCTGATTTTCAACAGAAAAAGTAAATGGTAGATGGTTCGATGAAAGAGCTGGTATAGTATGAAGTTCACTGATGTTGGTTACATTTTTTGATATCACCAAATCTGGGGTAGACTTTATGTAATCAGGCCTTTATTGGACAAGTGTTGGTAAGTTTGGTGCGTGAATAAGGTAGTCTTGATGCAGCATATGATTATATAATAATTTTCCGGAAGTGTTCTCTGGGGAGTAACTCCAGCTTTTGTGCTTGGCGTTCATATCTCCCATAATCAACACTCTAGTTCCAAGTCTCAAAAGAGTGTCTATATCCTGTGTTATAAAATTCAAATTAGGAGATTGATAGGCGGAAATAACAATGATGTGCTCGTTATCGATTGTAGTGACTTTAATACAATCGATAACGAGCATTTCAGAAGAATAATAGTTTTATTGGGTAATAGACAAAAAGTTTTGCATATACTAAAAATAATTTCAATCAGTCCATAAACTTCCGAGATATAAACTTTACAATTTTTGGTGGGGAATGCTCTGTCCCTCTCCCGTAAAATGACAGTTTATATTAAATTTGTACGGTGCACTCGTTACATGACGTCATGTTCCGCGATGGTGTGGTCTCTATCTAACATAATATTGAAATGCTGGTAACTTTTATTTTGAAGATATTTTAATTTTGTTTCTGTAGAATGAACCTATTTGTGGTTGGCTTTTTTTGACAAAATAAAAAACACACATATTCCCTATTGCTTGTAATTATGATAGGTACTTATAATTCCTTTCTACACATCAATCTATATGTTATTTGCTGACATCTCGATAATATATTTCATTTCTGTGTTGCTTAGGTTAATTGTGTATATTATGTTAACGGAAATGTATAAAATCTAGGAGACCTATACTGTTCCTAGGAATTTCATATAATTCCGGTAATTACTTGGACCGACATGGTGGCGTTGTACAAACACTCCAGCACTTCGATATACCTACAGTCAATGCGGCATCCTTGAAGAGCCTCAAGCACCGCCCAGGTCTCTATCGAATCAAAGGCTTTCTCATAGTCCACAAACTCTAAGCAAATATCCAAGCTGTATTCTTCAGTCTTTTATATCACTTGCCGCAGCGTACTATGTGGATGGGGTACTATAGTATTTTGAAACCGGATGTCTTATTAAATATGTCTAGTAAAATTTATTTTAACACATTTCCTAAAGGTTCCTTTGGGAATATACTCGTAAGATTTCTATAGAATGACGTATTAAATATATTTCCGTTAACATATGCCCAAAACGATTTTTATTTATGAGAATGATGATGATTGATGCAAATAGTGGTACTAGCACAAATTTTAAATAGTTTTAGGGTCGCTTAAAAATAAATGTTGATGTGTTTTGTATCGAATAAATAAAAATAATTCCAGTGGCGAAAGAGTAATGGGCTTGGCACCGAGTGGCGCAGCCAGAGGTTACATAATGGCCCAAGAGGAGATAATGTGGCCCGTGCCTGCGTATTGGAGCTTGGAAGACGCAGCCACGGTGCCATTTGCTTATATTATCGCATACTACTGCCTAGTCGTGAAAAATGTAAGTAACTTTGATTTATCACTCTTATCATTTTCAGCTTCACGTCCACTGCAGATCATAAGTCTTAATCTAACATCTTCTCGGTTTCCTTAGAGCTGTAATCCTTGAATCTTCAATGCTAGAGTGAATAGATATCTTTTAGAACGACGACCTCCATTATCGGCCACATCATGACTTATAACATCAAGCGAGATTTTTATGAAAGATAGATCTATGATAGTTGGTGTTCAATCGTAAATCTCATATAAGTATATAAAAATAAAAACCGGACAAGTGCGAGTCAGACTCGCCCACCGAGGGTTCCGTACAAACTAGTAGATAAAAGTGGGAAATCAAATATTTTTTATATTTTCCTTCATAAACCGAAAAATGTACATCTTAAAAATATTTAAAAACCTGTTTTAGCTTATGCTAATGAAGCTCTTTCATATGATACCCCACATAATACGGTTAGTTCACTTTAAAATTTGGACCCTCATTCCTTGCATAAAGACACATTTTTTTTGTGATTAAATTAAAAATTTCGAGTTTTCGGATTTTTTCCTATATGTGTACTATAACAAATTGCCAAATTTCATAGTTCTAGGTCAACGGGAAGTACCCCATAGGTTTTGATTCCCTTGTGAGTGTCGAAATGTGTGTTTTTTACGACATATTCGCCTGTAACTTTTTTTTACGAAAACTGAGAAATTTTATTTTTCTTTCTGCAGCAAGAGACTATTGATCTGCGTATATGGTTTTCTAATTTTATTTCGATATCTTCACGCGTTCCCGAGATATAGGTCTTGACACCCGGACGGACGGACAGACGGACAGACGGACAACAGTGATCCTATAAGGGTTCCGATTTTTCCTTTTGAGGTACGGAACCCTAAAAACTGAAAAAAAATCTCTTCTTGATCCTGCGTCAATCTTGTCCAGCTTTATCATACATTTTTTTTTGTAATATCGACAAAAAACCTGCTAGTAATTGTTTTAGTGATCGCATATCGGAATATGCTCACCCCACAAGGGAGGTCCATTAAAATCATGTGGATTTCTAACAAATTGATTGCTCATCTTGCGAGGATGTTTGTTACAAGCACGCAAGCGCAAGTAACATAGGTACTTATACCGCGAGGGTAATATATTGTAATCATGTTGGTTAGCTAACGACCCGCTACACTACCCCGCTTCTGTTTCGCTCCTAACTAGCTGTCGCCGCAATTCCGTCCTGGCCAAGAATTTCAATAACATTATTTTTACTATATTAATATGCTTGCGTGTACTCTTGACTTTTTTTCAAATTTTATTATCTTTAATCTAAGCATAGATGTCGTTTATGTACAAATCATATAATAGATTATTATTTACTATAAATTGATATTTGCATATGACCACAAATCAGTTACTGAACTGTGGTCATATGAACTGTTGATATAAAATAACATAGTGTTAAAGTGTAACTACCCTTATTTTCTATTCTTGAAAGGAAACATTCTTATTTTAATTTCAGATATATACGTCTCTGTTAGACGATGTAAAGAATTACTCTGTATTGATACACGGCGGTGCGGGTGCGCTGGGGCAGGCCGCGATCAGCATCGCGCTCGCGCGCGGCTGGCGCGTGTTCGCCACCGTCGGCGACTCGCACAAGAAGCGCTTCCTCATGAGGCTGTTCCCTCAACTCAACGGTATGATACAATAATACATATCGCGTAAAACGTGTGGGACTATTTTCACAAACGGACTGAAAGCGTAGTTAGCTTATGAAACTTCTTTCTTTCTTTTTATTCTTCTAAGTTCGTATAATTTTCTTTATATACATCAGTATCAGAGGTCAGCCAAATCAACCCATGTAATGGGTCCGGCTGTGTATAACAAGCTGACGGAAAATATTACCTTAGCGCCTACTATGGAAAGTTTTAAAACGCGACTCAGGCGCTGGCTTGTGGAACAGACGTTCTATAGCTACGAAGAGTTTATTATTAGGTACATGTAAAATTTAACTATTGATTGATTGGTTTTCGTTGTTAGTTATTTTTTATAACTGACATAATTCATTTTAATTCTGCGATTTACATTTTGTCATTTTATAATAATACAATTGTTTATTGAATTTTTATTTATTATAGTGTAGAATATACATTCGATATTAATTACATGTATATAATTGCAATCAGGTATACTAGCGTACCTGTTATACGATTACTGTATTAGTTTATATACGCCTAAGAATGTGACATGTAACAATGGTTTTGAATAAATTATGATTATCATTATTATATAGTTTCCACGGAAAATCTTGCACATTACCACCCATTCTCAATAATATGCCAAAAATATCAACGATATCGGTCCACGTTCTTGATGCGTTCTGCAAAGATATGGATTTTTTCAGGGTTATGCATTCATTCTTCGTGTCGATCGTTTTTTTCTATTTACAAGTTTTTTGACCAAAATTCATTTTGACCAAAAAAAAATTATTTATCTACTCTTTTATATTATTTGTGGAAACTTTTAATTGGCCTTCCATTATCCAATTTATGTATTTATATTTAAATTATTTATTGATCTTTATTAGTTTTCCTCAGAAAATAAAAATAATTTTAAAATAAATATAATTAAATCAACATTTCAGAGAACGATATCGGTAACTCACGAGACGCTTCTTTCGGAGACATGGTTTTGAGCGCAACAAATGGACTCGGATGCAATGTGGTGATCTGCTGCCTCCAAGGAGAATTGAAAAATGTAATTCAGATTTTTAACACGCACCCATAAAGAGGGGAGTTATAAGTTTGACTTCTGTGTATCTATATATCTGTGTGTCTGTCTGTGGCATCATACGGATGGACCGATTTTGAACTAGTTTTTTTGTTTGAAAGAGGATTTCATCGAGAGTGTTTATCTAGTAATTGTGAGTGTTTATATATTTCATCAAACTCGGTTCAGCCGTTTTTTTTTGTAGAGATCCGTACCTCAAAAGGAAAAAACGGAACCCTTATAATATATGATCACTTTGTTGTCCGTCTGTCCGTCTGTCTGTCTGTCCGGGTGTCAAATCTTTAATCTCGGGAACGCGTGAAGGTATCGTGTTAATTAAAACCATATAGGTACGCAGATCCATAGTCTCTTGTAGCAGGAATTGTATAGGAAAAAATCCAAAAACTGGTCATTTTTTATTTAATCACAAAAATTAGTGTCTTTATGCAAGGAATGAGGGGCCAAATTTTTAAGTGAATTAACCATATCATGTGGGGTATCATATGAAAGAGCTTCATTAGCATAAGCTAAAACAGGTTTTTAAATATTTTTACGATGTATGCTTTTCGGTTTATGAAGGAAAATATTTCAAAAAAAATATGATTTCCCTCTTTTCTCTACTAGTTTCTACGGTGGGCGAGTCTGACTCGCACTTGCCCGGTTTTTTAAACTTATACATGCAGCTAAAATAGTTCATCAATGCAATACATTTGCTTTCAGATTTCTCTTAGATGTTGTGGATGTTCTAGTGCATTGTTTGATGTAGCACAAATACACAGTAATGAAAACTACACATTTGGAATGTACAATCTGACAAAAGCAAGGTCCTATATAGCAGTTGACATAACAGACATTTTCTGCGATTTGGAATCATTGGAAGTTAAAGTAAGTTAAATTACTTAATTAACGTTTCCAGCAGCCTAGTCGGGAGACTGTCTCACTTGCGATCCGCAGGTCCTGGGTTCGAATCCCGCGGCACGCACCTCTGTCATTTCGAAGTTATGTGCGTAGGTACTGTTGATTGCCGACAACTTCAAACGGTGAAGGAAAACATAGTGAAGAAACCTACATGTCTGAGAGTTCTCAATGATCTTGAAGATGTGTAAAGTCTGCCAACCCGCATTTAGCCAGCGTTGTAGACTATGGCCTCACCTTTCTTACAATGAGAAGGTAGCCCGCGCCTAGCAGTGGGACAGTTAGTACAAACAAAGCTGGTAAAAAAAACTTAAGTAAGGTGTCTCGATTGTTTAAAGGTATATATCAAACCTTCAATATGTATTATTTTAAATTCGCTAAAGAAAATAAACATTGATGATTATTATTATTAAATCTTTATCTATGTAAGTTGAACACACATTACAAGTGAAAGGCCTGGAAGAATAATTTTGTTTATATTTTATCTTTGACTTATCAATGGTAATGTAGTGTCACATGAATAAACCGCAGTAGAATGACGAGTATGTATTGTACTACTTGACACGAGAGTTGTGCTGTAGATGTTACACTCGCTGGTGAGCGAGGGTATCGCGTGCGGGGAGGTGCGTCCGCTGTCGCGCGTCACGTACGCGCCGGACGAGGCGGCGCGCGCCTTCCGGCTGTTGGCGGCGAGTCGCCACCGCGGCCGCGTGCTGCTGCGGCTCGCGGACGAGCGAGCGCCGCCACCACATAGGTACAGTTACATTCGCTGGTAAGCGGGGGTACCGCGCGCGGGGAGGTGCGTCCGCTGTCGTCCGGCGCGCCTTCCGGCTGCTGGCGGCAAGTCGCCACCGCGGCCGCGTGCTGCTGTGACTCGCGGACAAGCAACCGCCGCCATTTCATCTTCAAATTTTAGAACCCATTTTTTATATTAGACACATTTACTGATTGCGATTATTTTTCATCGTAAAATCTGTCTAAAGCCCTCATTATGACATTAACTGCAACATGTTATGTAAAAAATCGAACAAGCTACCAAAAAATACAATCTACCTAGATTATCTTAATTATCAAGTATTTACTCAAAGCCACTACTGGTTGTAAACGTACCCAGTATATCTACTGCCAGTATTGCCATTCAATAGATACCCAGCAGCATTTTGCTCGTGCGTCGCGTTCAGGCGGTCAGATAAGTTTCTTAAAATACGATGACCTCGCGTCCCCCACGTAACCAGCCTCGATACTAAATGGCTTAAATATTGTAACCTTAACTGAAATTATGGTACTTGCGACGCTTGTGTTGCATCGCCAGCACCCTACTCCGAATCAGCTGCAGCGCCAGCACCCTACTCCGTGTCTGATAAAGATGATACTGACACTAACACCATCTGTGCCAGGTTCAATATGTTTGGTATACTTAAATTTTAAAAACTCTATTATTAATTGCAGGAGCACTTTGGAATCAATATCTCCCTTACATATTATTATTAGTGGTTCAAGTTCTCTTGGACTGCAAGTTGCTGATAAATTGATCGATAATGGGATAAAAAATCTACACCTGCACTTCAATACATCATCAGGATATCTCCAATATAAACTGCGGTAATTTCTATTTCTCATAATAATTTAAACCATCATATTATATGTATGCTTTAAAGAAGGTAACTATATTACGAGTATATCGTGCATTTATTCTATTTTTCAGAATATGGAAAAACAAAAACATCCAAGTATCGACGACCTATGGCGTTTTTGATGAGTTCAATTGCATATCTGATGTACTACAAAATGCTGTAAAGTTAGAGTCCGTAGAAGGTGTTTATATCATTGCAGATGGTGTTACAGAAGAACTTATTACTAATAAAATTGATTTGGTAACAAGAAATGCATGCCCGTATTTGAAGTGAGTCTATTACCGAGTTTTTATGCTTGTCCAATTTTTTGGCTGTTATAAATGAAATAAAAATATGTAATATAATCTTTACAGGCACTTTGTAATACTCAGTCACAATGTTTGTAACGGACATTACACATGTCTTCAGAGAGCTAAGAGTGGACTGCCCGCAACACTACTGGACTTATCTTTGCTACAAAAAGTAAGTAATCTTTGTTTACTTCTTCATCATTATGATTATTAGCCCACGCTTGCGACAGGCCTCAGGCCTCCCGCTTCGTCACATTAGTGAATCCACCAAATCTTAGAGTGTGACCGCGCTTGTGTCTCAGCCTGAAATCTGTTTTTATTTACGATTCTTTATTTATTGAATATTTGAATTTGTTTTCGATTTGTCTAGATCCGTGACTCGGATGGTGGCAGCTGGTACCGCGGCGTCACAGTCGCCGTGGAGCGAGCGCTGCGGACTACAGAGCCGATACTGCTGGCTTTACCCGAACTTCCTTTGCGCAAATCTTTACTTCAACAGATTGCTGATTTGGCTGGTAAGATTGTCATACAATGAGAGAGAAATGAGATAGACTTCATCCTGACCACCAAGAAACAAATATTCAATGATGTCTCTGTGATCAACATGGGTAAAACGGGAAGAGATCACCGAATGGTACGAGGCACTTTGAATATAAATGTTAAACTTAAGAGGTCCCGTATGATGAAGTCTACACTCCGACCCACTCGCGACCATATCCAAGACCCCGTGAGCTTTCAGCTCGAACTATCAAATCGCTTCGAGTGGCTGGAGAGCTGCGCATTGGTGGATGAGATCAATAATTATGGCTGAGATGATGATGATGATGATTGTCATACAAATCTCAATGGGTTTGTAAAACAAGAGATTTATTAGGTACATTTTATGCTTCATTCAATATTTGTGGAACTGATTTCAATATTTTCGTAGTTGAAGCCGTTTGTATTAGTTTTCGTGATGGGGAACGCTCATACGTCTATGATTAATTAATAGGTGAATAATAATTAATACATAATTATAGTAAGGCACTATTATTATTCACAGGATATTTGCCATGGTTCGCGTTATTTTGTTTACATTGTGTAAGACTGCAATCATCAAACCGATTCATGGGTGCGCTACAAGGGCGACATGTAAAAAGCCCTGTTTAAACAAATAAAGAAAAAAAAAAACGACTTATAAGCGAGGGGATACAGACAGCGTCAACAACTATCGTCCGATATCGCTGTTAACAGATCTGTCTAAGATAAATAGATAGATAAACTCTTTATTGTGCACACCTTAGATATTGGAACGCCTATTAAACAAGCGGCTAAGTGGATACCTAGCAAATATGATATTTTATCTAAGAACCAGTTTGGTTTTATTGTTGGTAAATCAACCGAACAGGCAGTAAATAATTTGACAGATTTTATTGTTCACCAACTGGATAGTAATAAAAAATGTATAGGTATTTTTTTATATCTCTCGAAAGCATTTGACGCTGTCTCTATCCCTATACTTATTAAGAAATTGGAGAGGGTAGGAATTAGAGGAATTGCCTTAAAGCTCCTGACCAATTACCTCTCAAATAGGACTCAAAGAGTCAAGGTAGGAGATACGATTAGTAATGTAGCAAACGTCACATATGGAGTCCCTCAAGGAAGTGTCTTGAAGCCTACCCTCTTCTTAATCTTTGTCAACGATTTATGTAATATTGTGCTAGAAAAAGGCAAAGTAGTAGCCTACGCTGACGATACCGCACTTATTTTCTCAGCACAATCCTGGGAAGAAACTAAAACTATGGCTGAAAATGGTTTTAGGCAGGTTGTTACATGGCTCAAAGATAACCGCTTAACACTCAATGTAGATAAAACCAAATTCCTTACTTTTTCTAAATCATTGATAGGTCAACCTAAGCAAGAAGTGACAGATATTCGTGCTCATGTCTGCCGAACTTCAATAGTAGGACAAAATTGCTCCTGTGTACAGCTTGAGAGAGTATCTTCCATAAAGTACTTAGGCGTAATCGTAGACAATATACTATCCTGGCATAATCATATACACTTACTGACTGGAAGAACCAGGAAACTAATGATAATCTTCAAGCGACTGAGAAATGTCGCAGATAGCACATTAATTTAAAAAAAAAAATTGCGCTTTGTCAGTCTTTGTTAACTTATTGTGCGTTGGTCTGGGGAGGTACACACAAATCTTACCTGCTCAAAGTTGAGCGGGCGCAAAGAGCAGTCCTCAGAGTAATGCTAAATAAGCCCTACCGATACCCAACAGATAAATTATACAAATAACTAAAAATATTAAATGTTGTATTAAACATTTTCGTACTAAAAGCAATATTACATATCCACAACACAAGTTGTAAAAATAAAAACTTACTGAAAAATAAACGCCGGAAAGAGAGACCTGTTCAATAAAAAATCTACTCGTCTTATTTAGCAAAACGTCATAACTGCTTTTTGGGCCCGTTGCAATAGAATTAACCAGAAGATAAATATAACTGAGCTCCCAAATTCGAAGTGTAAAAGAGTGCTAACTAATCATTTAACTGAGTTAACATACCAGGAGACAGAGGAACTCTTGCGTATTCTAGAATATGAAAGCTTCACCTAAAAACTCGAAACATCGCAGAGTTGCTAATTTTTTGATTAAAAAAAATGTTACCCAAACAACTACTAAACTTTAAATTAAATTTTACCTAAAATGTCAACAAACTTAGTAATAATGACAATCTCTGTACTTACACCACACAACACTAACACTCATGCATCGTCATATTAATCAACACAATTTTTAACAAATTTATTCCTTTGTCATTACACTCATCACTTACTACACCACACACCAATTCTTCATATCAGCATGGACTAACTACTATTTAAAAAAAAACCCTCATAAAAGTAATATTATTAATCATTAATAATTAGTTAAAAACAAGTATCAATGTTAAAAGAAAAACAAAATACCCGACTGCAGAAAAGAATTTTGCATCCTAACTTACGATTTCTTTACGCTTAATACGCTGTTGAGTGTACGTTTTTTGTGAGAAAGTATACGTACAATCGCTGTAAAAGATTATTGCGCATTCTTTAAGAAAATCTAGTAAAATCACTTGTATATTACGAAAAAGTTCGTTGGAAGTTACAAAAAACACAGTTACAGTTACAGTTTTTTATATTTGTGAGAGATGTATGATTTTTATTACAAAAAATATAGCCTATGACACTCAACAAGTGAAGACGAATCTAAGGACAACTCTCACATCAAAATCGGTCAAGCCCTTTAGGCTTTAGGCGATCATATAAAAACATAAAGATATACATACATACCCACATACATACATACATTCGAAACACCCTTCTTCCCTCTCCTTACCTTAAAACACAATTATAATGGAACAGTTGTCGGTGATTTTTTTGAGGTAGGAAATTGTTTTAATCCTGTTTTACCCGTTCTCGCGGGAATCCCGGGATAAAAGGTATCTTATGTGTTTATCCAGATTATAAACTACCTGTGTGCCAAATTTCAGGCAAACCCGTCAAGCCGTTTTACCGTGAAGAAGTAACAAACTAACACAAACTTCGCATTTATATTATTTGTGTGAAGTGTGATGTGATTTATTAGCATTTCCTATTCCAAACTCCAATAAAACATATAAGTTGTATATATATTCGTAATCGCCGTTAAAAAATCTTTATTTTGATACCACATGTATTTTGAAAACATGTTTTTTTTAGATTACTTTTTGCCGCCAAAAATACTTAATTTTGTTTTTTTATTATTTTGATGTACCCAGTGTCACTCTCACGACTAAGCCGAATCTATTGACACCACTCACATAAAAATACGACAAGCCGTTTAGGCTCTAGGGCGTGCCAAAGAAATATACATACATACATACACTCGAAAAACATAACCCTCCTTCTTTCGCAGTCGGGTAATAAGCATAAAACGAATCATTCCTCAAATACAACATTATTAAATATTAAGATTAAAAGCATGTATTAAATAAAATTCAATTTAAAAACACTATAATTAATAATATTAAAATATAATTGTATTGATATACTCGTATGTATGTAGTATTGTGAAACTTCAAACACCAAGATATGTAACTAAGTAATGTATGCTATTTAAATTGGCTTAGTAATAATTGTAAAATAAAGATTGAGTGATTGAGTCTTCCCGTGAGGCGTTGTTCGGGTTCGAACAGTGTTCAACATGTTTTGTTATCTTTTCGCTTACACGTAAGTAATAGCACTTGCGAGAGGAAGACATGAATTTGAGACTTTGATCAAGGTTGCGTGGCGTTTTTCGGGAAGGCCGATAAATAATTGGAAAATGACTCGAAGTTGAATCGTTGACCGCTGTAACACGGGGTTTCCTAGAACAGTGCCCAACGAGACACCTACTACCTACACGAATGAATTCTGTCATAATTATAAGTTAAATTTTTTGTTTGTTGTTAGTAGGATTATTTAATTGGAAATGTATTTTAAACAGTAATAAATAAATAAATTGAAAATAAATTGAAAATTGAAAAAAAAATTGAGCTCCCGATATTTCGGCATAGTCACATGCACCATGTTCACGGGCGACTGATATAAATGTACTTAAAATACTGAAAAAATCCACAATATTATCCGGTTAAAGGAACGAGTTTTAGTCCAATTGAAACGTTGATACTTAGTGAATTAGCTTTGCTATGTATAGTAAATTCATTTATTTTAATTGCAGACATAAATCATTATGATGCCGCTTCGTCCAGTACAACACTGGAACAGTTAAGAATGTCAAAAGAAAAATCATCAGCAGTTTCTGCTTTCATTAGAGATGTCTACAACACATATCTTGACGAAGAGGAAATCTCTCTATTAACTATAGAAAGGTAGGTAAAGGTTTTATAGAATGAAAAACATTCTATATTAACTGCAATGTAATAAATTTTTTTTTGAATTGAAAACTTCTTTTTAGCCGCGTTATGCATTTTTGGGATGGGTAAAAATGTTTAACTCGCGTCAGATCGTCAGATCGTAAGACGGACAGTCAGCGTTCTGCATTTAAAGTACATTATTGTATGTACAAGTTTGTCCTTCTAGCATGACGTCATTTCGTTGCGCCGAAAGCTTATTTTCGACACATGCACGTAAGACTCGTTAGCTTAATAGGTTAGAGCACCGATATAAATTCTAAGTTGTCAATCGGAGTCAATTCAAATCCTTCACGAATCAGTCTTTTTGCTGTTTATTTTTTTAGTTTTCACTTCTACCGGCACTCCCGGTATGTAACCCCTTGTTTTTTTGGTTACAGAATTAACAAAATAGAAGAGACAGCTTCCGAAATAAAATTTAAGGAATTGAAGCAACTGGATATATTTTATTCATATGTGGATAGTGACGAATTAATGGCAACAATGGAGCTTGTGTCCTTGCCGACTCTGGTCAACAACTCAACAATGGTAAGTACAGTATTATATAGAGCAAGGATGAGCAGTTACATTAATTACTGAATATTAGATAACATTGCAGAACTGTCATGTGGTGGCTAGTTGGAGCACACACTGATAACATAAAGTAACTACAGAATCAAGTGGTCTACCTTCCTCATAAAGCGTGATTACGGTAAACAGACACATATGAGTGGAGTCGGAGTATAGAGGAACCTGGTTCTTATACTATTAGTAATAAAACAGTGATTACAGGAATACCATGGTTTATTGATTCAAATACTTATTTAAGTATTAAAACCTGATACATTACTACTAGATTACGAGAGAGATTTTTTATTTCGTTACTATGTAAGTTTTTTATAATAACATTGACTAATATGATTTTGATATACATCATTGTATATTAATAATAATTATTATATTATTATTAATATCTCATTCATTTATTTATTTTCTTAAGTATAAATTTTATAAAACAAAAAACAAATAATTAAACTACATTTTTAGGGTTCCGTACCCAAAGGGTAAAAACGGGACCCTATTACTAAGACTTCGCTGTCTGTCTGTCTGTCTGTCTGTCTGTCTGTCTGTCTGTCTCCAGGCTGTATCTCATAAACCGTGATAACAAGAAAGCTGAAATTTTCACAAATGATGTATTTCCGTTGCCGCTATAACAACAAATACTAAAAATTAAAAAAAAAAAATATTAAGGGGGGTCCCCATACAATAAACGTGTCTTTTTCGTATTTTTTTGCTCAATATTAAAAACGGTAACAGGTAGACGCTTCAAATTTTCACAGAATACTTACTTGTATATAACCTTTCAAAATAAATAATTAAATAACTATAAAGTAAATATTAAAGGGGGGCTCCCATACAACAAACGTAATTTTTAAGCAATTTTTACTCGATCTTAATTAACAGGTAGAAACTTGAATATTTGTATGTAAATATTTAGAAATATATTAACTATAAAAATAAATACCTAATCTAATACATAAAAACTCAGAAAATGAAAATAATCCGTGCATCTAAACGCGGTGCGAGCGCCGCGCCGCGGTGTGGTGGTGGCGCGAACGCGCGGGTAGCGGGGGAGGTAACATCACGGAGCGAGCCATAACCGCGCGTATTCGCGCGAGCGTCGTCATGCTGCCCGGATGTGTATCGAAAACCTACCTATAAGTTTGCAATTTACTACTTGGAATTTCGTTGATTTCTCGTTATTTTATAAACAGAACTAAACTTTGTAGTATTATAGATGATAGTACGGAACCCTTCGTGCGCGAGTCCGACTCGCACTTGGCCGATTATTTAAATTATCACATCAAAAACATTATAAAAACCTTGATTGTCGCCGGCAGCGGGGCGGGGTTCAAACTGCCAGTGGTAGGGGCTTCAGAGATAGGAACCCCCTGACAATACGTGCCGTGTCTAGGTTGACTGCCTTCTGTATCCGACCCTTGACCCAACCATCGAGCGAGAGTCTCTTAAGATGTTGGTCGAGGCTCTTCGCTATGACACCGTTCACCGAAACGACTATCGGGACAATAGTCGTCGAGTCAACATCCCACATGGTGGTTATCTCGTGAGCCAAGTCAAGGTACTTGCTGAGCTTGTTCTTCTCAGCCTTCACGAGATTCTTATCATGTAGGATGGTGATGTCGACGAGCACTGCACGGCACTGAGACCGATCTACGATCACGATATCAGGCTTATTGGCAACAATAGTACTGTCCGTGATGATGTAACGGTCCCAGTAGAGTAAAGCACGGCTATTTTCGAGAACTGGCTCTGGTGGGTACTGATAGTACGGCACCTCTGACTCGAAAAGGCCGTATTGAAGGGCAAGTTGCTGGTGGATGATCCTGGCTACTTCGTTGTGTCTGTTCAAATAATCGCCGTTAGCAAAATGTTAAGTTATTAACATTTTATTGTATATTAATTTCATATTTAATAAGGCCGCCTGTTGTTTCACTAGAATTTAAGCCCTTTTCACTATGTAATTTGTGTTTTAGTTAATGTGTGAACAATAAAGAGTTTATCTATCTATCTATCTATTTATGTACCTAGTAGAAATAAAGGCTATTTTCATTTACAATACCTAATACAACGCAATTAACAATGTAAGTCGCTGCAATGGTTTTGGTTTCAGCGGGACGACGAGTTCGACGCGAGCGAGACGTACCTATGCATAGTGCCGGGGCTGGAAGGGCATCACGAGCGATTCCGTGCGCTGTGCGAGCATCTCAAGCTGCCTGCCTTCGTGCTGCAGCCGGGGCTGGATCACCCGAACGAGACACCGGCAGAACTCGCGCTCAGATACTCTAAGGTATACTTAACAAAGATCATCGTCATGTCCCACATAAGAATTCCATTGTAGAATAAGGTTACCTCGATGAGTTTTCAAAAAGACCGCTTGGAGGCTGCCTTCAATAAGTGTTTTCCTACCACTTGTATGAAGTCACCTCTCCACCTTGTGGCTCTATGCTGCGCTTGTCGATTCAGTCTCTACAATAACTTTTCGGCTCCTTCGGCCATGAGTTCTGCTGGCCATGTACCCTTCCCGCTGACAACTCCACTTGCTAATCCGCTAAGTTGTGGAATAAGCTTCCCCTGTGGCTATGGACATGGAGTAGGTCTTCGTCCATCGTAGCAATGGGCGTTTGACATCAGACTAGTTATCATTCAAGCGAAATCCTATGTTTAGCCGACTTCCAACAAGAAAGTTCTCTATTCGACTGTATGTTTGTTCACCGATTACTACACTAATTGTGAATTGATTTTGATGTTTCGTTTTTGTTTGGTAGGTTCACAGGTGGTTCTATATAAATTTTATCAAAATCGGTTCAGTACTTTGGTTTTTATAACAAAATAAGTGGAAAAATGTTATCCAAGTAACTGAATTGCATATTTAGAAGTTCTTTTTTTCAGTTTTTTTTACTATAATTATTATTAATGCCTGTTAAAATGCATTATTTTGACCTTATTTGAAATTCGTCTAGAAAATAAAATACTGCTACGATAGCAGAATCATCAATGCAAATCATCATTAGTGAAGCAAAATTTATTGTAATCTAGGCGAAAAAGAAATTCGTGAATTCATTAAGGAACTTATATAATCTGGTATCTTTTTACCAGCAATTCTAACAGATACATAGATTTAAATAATAATAAATAAATAAATAAATATTTGTGGACATTTCACACAACAACTTATAAAAGTGTTTTACAAAGATTCTATTTATTAGTTCGGATATTTTATTGTACACAATCCACAGATTTTACAACAAAGGACGTGTTTGAAGGACAGGTTCTACATCTTAGGATACGAGACTGGAGTTGTAGTGGCTCTGGAATTAGCAGCAATATTAGAAGAACAAGGTATGGTTACATTATATAATTATTATTTTTCAATTTCTTTATGGAGATTAAATCTAAAAATTAAACCTACATTTATAGAAAGTTCTTTACTACGAATATATAATACGAGTATATTATATTTTATTCCACACAAACAAAATTCAACATATTATTCCAAATTGTTTAATATTAATTAATCATTGAATAAATCCTAACTAGTCCTAACTTGCTATTATAAAAGCGAAAGTATTTGGTGACAATAATAAGGTACCATGGAACTTGTCTGATGATGGAGTCGAAAGGTGGCTATAGGAATAATTTTCCATGAAAGTACCACTTTTCTACTAAGTAAACACTATCGAATATGTTATTATATTTTTACGATCGGGATGAATTAAGGTGGTTAAATGCAGGTCAAAGTTTTGTTTGAAATACCCACGATTTTCATGAGGCGTTAAATGACATTTGGGTTTTTCAATAGGGATGTATTAAGAGGGGTCAAAAATGTGTTGACATTTTTAATTTCATGTTGTGGATATCAAATAACTCTAGTTAATGTCCACAACATGAAATTAAGAGGTAAGCAAATTAATATGAATAAATATAGCGTTAATATTTTTTCAACAGAGATGAATTAAGAAGGTATAAAGATGGTTCATCATGATGAATTGATTTAATATTAGGGGGATGGAATTAATGTAAAATTTGATTAAGTTCAATGAGTAACAATCGTAAAAACCTTAGAAAACATTATGAAATTAAATATTCACGTGACCAAATAAAGATTAAATAATATTTATTGGTGGGTTGAGACTTTTGGATGTAATATTTTGTTTTATTACCCGACTGCGTCAGATGCGTGGGTTATGATTTTCGAGTGTATCTATTCTTATAATGATTGTCACGAAATATTATGCATATAACTAGGCTTTATAGATGTGTAAAATATAATACTATGAATAAAATAACGATTCTTTGACGTTACAGGTCTAACAGGCACGGTGTTTTGTTTGGGTGATGGTCCTGATGAAACGACAGCTTTGCTAGAGCATGTGTTGAGCCCGTTCGCTGACGAAGAGGCGCTGCAAGAAGCCGTGGCGCGCCACATGTTTTCACTGATGGCGCCCAGCTCGAGCGGGGATGTGGATCACGCTGTGCAAGGCTGCTCCTCGTGGAGCGCACGAGTAGACGCGTGCGTACGCTCACTGCTCGGTCATGTGTCGCATTCAGCGCAATACGCGCGCACTTTGCTGGAGGCAGCGCACGCACGTATCAGTGTGGCACGGCACGCACACACACAGACGCACGCGCTGCGCTCACGGCTCGTGCTGCTGCGTGCGCACTCTGCCACGCGCTCCCTACAGGACGCGTGCTCGCTGCAGCGCTACACGAACCAAGCGCTTCACGTGAGGGAGCTCGCCACGCCCATGGCACACTCCGCCGCAGACCCGAGAGCGCCCGCCATCATCAACTCTTATCTGGACGACGACATATTGCAGGCTTTTGAAAAGAAAAACTTGTGTGATACTTACCTTAGTAATGCCGACAAGTTTATAACGGATTCCTGATTATTTGAAATACCTAATTAATTTTGTATACTCAGCGTCGTTTACTTATTCTGTCATCTTATAATTTGTAAAGCACATAAAGGTGCGTACAAATTAAGCGCGGCAAACCCTCGAACATTGGCGCGCGCGGCGGCCGCGTGCTATGTAGACGGGGTTGCCGCGCGCGGCGACTCGAGCATTGCCGCGCTCGAACGTGCCGCGGGGCGATCCGCTCGCTGTCGGTTTTTGAGACTGCATCAAAGGAGCTTCAGTCGTTCGCGCGCGCGCAGTTGGGACGGTTTTAGTTTTGATGAATGCGCTCGCGCGGCGAATACGTAAAAATGGATAACGAGAAGTGCCGTCTATTAATACAATTGTATGGCGCTAATAACTTGTTGTGGAATAGCAAATCCTCCCAATACCACAATAAATCGCTGAGGCATGATTCGTGGGTAGAAATAGGTAAAAAAATTAATATGCCTATTTCTGAATTGAAAAAGAAAATGACTACGCTTTTGGCGTCATATAGAAGAGAAAAATCCAGAATAGCTAAAAGTTATTGTACTGGTTCTGGTAAATACCTATTTATTTTGAATTTAGAACTTACAAAGTTGCCAGAAATCTTAAAGTTATCGCTAATCTTTCAGTAACTGAAATTGCCTCTCGAAAT
This sequence comes from Lycia hirtaria, assembly GCA_947563715.1. Taxonomy (NCBI): domain Eukaryota; kingdom Metazoa; phylum Arthropoda; class Insecta; order Lepidoptera; family Geometridae; genus Lycia; species Lycia hirtaria. The sequence goes on from OX387378.1 coordinate 14,744,915, forward strand.
TGTGTGTTCATTTTCATAACACTTGGTTCTATTAATGATTTTAGGAACTCAAACTCTGTAGTTGACACTCGCGTAAATTTTTTTATAGTGTCTACAACGGCTTCATATCTCATGTCTTCCAGAAGTTTCACGCCATACTGCAATCTATTTAGATATAATTTCTTCATCCACCAACGCCTTTTTCGTTTATTTTTTTTATAAATAAGATGATGGATCACAATGAAAACGGCAGCCGCCCGAGCACGTGCGTCCATACTCGCAGGTAAACAAGAATGAACTGGCCTGACTATCTGCGGGCTGTTCGAGCTGGATCGCCTGCCGCGCGCGGCAGTCGCGTTCTACTAAATTTATATCTACATATTGGCTCGCGCGGCAAATGAACGTCAATTCTGGTCGAACATTGGCTCGCGCGGCTGCCGCGCGAAATTTGTACGCACCTTAAGAGTATCAAAATCATATTTTTGCTTATCAAAAAGTCATCCATATCTCTTATTCATGTTAGAATAAATCCTTTTGTACGGAGCAGATCACATTAAATGCACCTTCAGGGATTCTTTAATTATGATAGAAAAATACCCAAATAAAAATAATTTAATAAAATTTAATCAACTTCAAAACAGTCCAATTAACTGAAAAGGGATAAATAACAACTGTTAGGTGCATAATACGGAAAATTGCAATTCACACCGGACGGACGAGGTAAACCGACCTAAGTAGGTATGTACACCAACAATTTTTTTGAGGTCGGTGCCAGGCCCTAAGCCGGTTTGAGGTGGCCTCAGAGGTGGTCGGTATAATTTTTTTAGTACAAGTTTTTATGAAGAAACGCGGCGGTGATAGTTTTCGTACGCCTCCATACATTTTTACGTTTCTCTTCGTAATCTGTAGAGGGCGCTTTCAAAAAATGTATGGAGGCGTACGAAAACTTTCATCGTTGCTTTTCTTCATAAAAACTTGTACTAAGGGGTGCAGTACTTTCGTGTTTATAACAAAATAAGTGAAAAAAATTCATCCAAGTAAATGAACTGCGTATTTTAGAGTATATTTTTTCAGTTATTTAAACTATAAGTGTTTTGAAATAAAAATGTATTTAAAAACACCAGTACTTTAATTTAATTAACAATTTTCTTATGTGTCTTTTATATTGTCATAAAACTTAAATTTACTAGGAAATCGAACGGTTAGTGGTTGGTAGTATGGTAATCAAATGTGCAGATGTTCTTAATATACCTATAAATAATCCCCAGATATCATTGTAATCATTGTACGTTGTAAGTCTGTATATTTCACATCTCTTTTAAGATGATTTTATTTTATTTTCTTGAATATTGCCTTGATTGTGCGTAATTTTACCGATTAATTTTTATTAAATAAGAATTTATTTAATTACTTCACATCTAGATGGATCTGTCTTATGCCGTGTATGAGTCTTCAGTAATTTATGTTGTTTTGGAACTTATTTTATTTTTTGTCTTTAATAAAGCACACAATCATACTATTGATACATTTTGTTTCATTTGACTTTGCAAACTGCCAAATCTGTTAAAGTATGTGCTTAGAATATATTTTTCTATGTGCTTAATAAATGAAGTACGTTAATCGACTGGTAATACAGTGTCTACATTGTTGTTTTATTACAAATACAAATCATTAGATTGGTGCTGGTTTTATCAAAACGTTCATATACTTATCTACAAACATATCTAAACGTCTGATCATTATGACCATTTTAGGCCTCTTCTCTCTACTAAGCAACACGGATTTGTTAAGGGCAGGTCGACAGTTACTAATCTGTTGTACTACAAGAACTTTCTTTATAAGAGTTTCGCTACTCGTGGACAGGTTGACTCTATCTACACAGATTTTTCAAAGGCCTTTGACAAAATTAGTCACAGATTACTTTTCAGGAAGCTAGCATCCTATGGTATTCATGGTAGTCTGCTCTGTTGGTTAGTTTCTTATCTTACCAATAGGAGTCAGCTGGTAGCTTTGAAAGGTTTTCTGTCCTCTCCAACTCAAGTGACCTCCGGTGTGCCTCAAGGATCGCATTTAGGCCCATTATTATTTATCATCTTCATCAACGATCTCATAGAGCATTTAACTTGCGATGCCGATGATTTAAAAATATTTAAAACTGTGTCCACTTCCCACGACTGCTATCTCCTGCAAAATGACTTAAACTCTATTTCTGACTGGTGTAAATCGAACTCCATGTATCTCAATATTAAGAAATGCTTTGTTATAACGTTTTCCAACAAACGTCACAAGATTGTCCATAACTACCTTATAGACGGCCAGTGTCTAACCAGAGCTGATATCGCTAAGGTTCTGGGTGTTATATTCAACGATAAACTCTCGTTTCGGACTCACTATCAACATATAACAACCAAAGCTAGTCAACTCCTTGGATTTATTTTTAGATCTACTAAAGGCTTTAAAAAACCTCAGTCTTTACTGTATTTATTCTTTACTCTCTCCAGAAGCATTTTAGAATACGCCAGTCCTATCTGGTATCCGCACTACAAAGTGCATATTGATGAAATAGAAAGGGTACAGAAAAAGTGTTTAAGAATGCTTTGTTACCGTCAACAGCTAGGACGCCCCAAACCCAACTACGAATTAAGTTTGAGACCCGGCGATATCCATGGTTTTATATTATAATTTTTGTTACTCAAACGCACTGTGAACGAGTTTCTTTTAATAGCTTGTTGCACATTTTCTATAAAGAATAAAACACAAAACTGTGGATCAGCAGAATTGGGCCAAAATCTATATTACGTAAATCTTCCTCAAGTTTCCGATTATTTACTTTAGTAATCAAGCGAGGCTTGTTTACTTTAGGTAATTCACAATTTAAGGTCAGTAGGGCAGCATTATGATCGGTTATTGACGAGTTATTAACAAGTACAATGGATGAAAAATTTGACTTAAGCATTATGTGGTCTAAGCATGACCCAGATTGATGCGCAGGAAGGGTGTGCGCAGGAAGGGTGTGCGCAGGGAGCAAGCCATGGAAGGAGCACAGATTGAGATATTCTTCGGCTGCTGGATCACTATAATCTGGATGAATGTTGATATTAATGTCTCCTATTAAAATTACGTTCTTAAAAGATGATAATTTCTGCAAGGTTTCATTGAGAGAATCAATAAAATTGCTAAAATTTTTGAAAGAAGGTGATCTATATAAGGCTAGAATAGTGGAGTCAGATCCTATTTTAATTAAAAGGCTGTTGCATTCAAGTATATTTGGTTCCTCTACAGAAATATTAAGATGATTCCTTGCATAGACTATCACCCCATCATTTTGGTTGTAGGTATTATTAGTCCTAAACATTCCATACCCCGGCATTACAGGTACATTATATTGTTTAGCAAGCCAGCATTCAGTGAACACAATGAAGTCACAATTTATATCCAGCCCTGTTGAAAAATACTAAAGTTATCAAATTTTTTATAGACACTGCGTATATTTTGGGTTAGTACTGTTAATAGATTATTATAAGTGGAAAGATATTGCTTACAGTCTTCAACTGCACAAAAATTTGACTCCGATACAGAGAAATTATCTATGTCATTAACTAGATTATTCATAATGAAATTAACAAAAAATATAAGGACTATACAAATCTCACATGTCGGCGCTCTTAGGCGCCATCATAATCTATAGAACTGATGTACCTTTTTTCTGCCAACAATTTTGCCGGACAATCCGCAGCCCCCGTGACGTGATTACTGGGCTTTTTAAAGTGCAGGCAAGTAGCGCAAGCCGGGTTTTCTGCCTTTTTCGTGCAGTCCTTAGCTGAGTGGCCAGGAGAAGCACAGTGACCGCAGGTATAATTGGTCTCACGACAAGACTTAGCTGCGTGACCGTACTGCTGGCACTTGTAACAGCGTGTTACCAGCGTAAAATCGCGTACAGAGCAGGATGACCAGTTGATGAAAACCCTTTCCTTTGTAATTAGGGCTTTCCGTATGGTGGCAGGGACTTCAACTAAAAAATTGCAGGTATCGGCGTTTCTCCTTCCAGATTTGTGGCTCAGTCTGATCGACAGCAAAAAGTGGTCTAGATTTTCCTTTATATTCTCGGCAAGATTTTGCTGATAAAGGCATGTAAAGACATCCTTTTCTTGCATCGACGATGGGACTCCAACAATTACAATCCTCGGTTTCCTTTTTGCGGCTCATCCACCACAAGGCCTGATTTTGTTAGCTGCTCTGACATCTTGAACTTGTTGATGTCCTCTTTTCTGTCTGTGCTAATGATGACTCCTCCATTTTTCGTTTTGCGCAAGCCTCTAACTTGGAGTTGCATTTGTTCAGGGCAAATGATTTTCTGTACAAGTAATTTCGTGTCATCACTGGATTGTAGTTTATCATTTGGATAAATGGCCACTGAATTTATCTTTGTCGATTGGATGTAGTTGTTGGAGCTCCTTTTAACCATATCAGCAAAAGTAGAGCCAGCTGTGGGTTTAGCGGACTCTTTGATACTGACCTGGATGTCTTTCAGCTGCTCAGTGAGGTCAGTATCGGCACGAAGTTGTTCTTTTATGTCTTTTAAAGAACTTTGGGCTTGATATTGAAACATTATAGGCGTTACATGCAAACTACGTCGCGATCTGTTCTCTTTAGACTCGCACAGTATACTTATTTTGAATCAAAGTCAATAATTTCATTAATCAATTTCGATTGGCAATTAAGTTCGTTGACCTTTCAGTGGTCTAGCAGAGGTGACAAACCTTTTATGACAGTGATTATAATTCGTTTTATTTTACTTAGCGCTACGTTTCTGTAGTATATTGCATAAAATAAGGTACATTATAAACTTTATAGATTACCCACATTTATAATACCATTGTCTATCAGTACTTTCACAATACATCCATTCTGTGAACGTCCGTCTTTTATTTAACACCTCACTTGGCGCAGCCGAATTTTAGTTAGAATTTACGCGAGTTTTATCTTGTGACAATGCCTATATGCAAAATTGAAGTGTTTGAAATAGGTAGCCATAGTTGGGATGCTTATTGCAGGCGCGTAAAACAGTTCATAGCGTTAAACGGCATAGCAAAGGAGTTGCACGTGGCTACTTTAGTCACCCATGTTGGAATGACGTGCTACGAGTTAATGTGTGATTTATGTGCGCCTGTATTACCTGAATCGAAAACCTTTGAGGAACTAGAGATTATTATGAAGGAGCATCTCGAACCGCAGCGGCCGGAGATCGCAGAACGCCACGTATTTCGGCAACGGAAGCAAGCGGAGGGCGAGACCGTCAGTGAATACCTTCAGAGTTTAAAACATTTAGCGAAAACGTGTAATTTCGGAGCGTCGCTGGAGATAAATCTGAGGGACCAATTCGTGTCGGGTCTGCATCACGAGGATATGAGATCCAGGCTTTTTGCTGAACATGAGCTGAACTACAAGCGAGCTGTCGAGCTCGCGCTCGGTTTGGAAGCGGCCGTTAGGAACGCAGCAGTGGCGGCGTCGAGCGGCAGCACGAGCGCCGGTGGCGGCGCGCCTCCCGCGGAGGGCCTGCATCACGTCGGCGGCACCGCGGCAGGGCGCGGGCCGCGCCGTGCTCAACCAGCGACATCGGCGGGAGCGGCGGCGCGCCGCCCGTGCCCGCGATGTGGAAAGGACGGCCATTCAGGAGCCAAATGCAGATTCAAAAATTACTCCTGTGATCGTTGTGGTGATAAAGGTCACTTAAAAGCGGTGTGACCGTAAGTACGCGAGTGGTAACGGATCGGACATGGCGCGAACGAATAAAGGTCAGTTCTGTTTATTTGACTCTGATTCCGACGAGGATGGCTTGCATTTCTACAATCTTTCATGTGGTACTGCGGATGACCCCTATCATGTCAACTTGACGGTTGAAAATCAATCGTTACGATTCGAAGTGGACACTGGTTGTAAATTCTCTGCTATCTCTAAATCTTGCTATGATAATTTGTTTCATCATTTACCATTACAACAAAAAATGTTGACATTGAAGTCTTGGGAGATATTATTAAGCCTATCGGTTTTGTTGAAGTACAAGTTACGTATGCATCGCGTTCTAATACTTTACAATTATTTGTCATAGAAAACGGTGGTCCCCTGATAATGGGTAGAAGGTGGATAAGAGTATTAGGCGTCAATGTCAATGATTGCTATAGTTTAACCGACGCTTGTGATGAAGCAGTAGATTGTTTACGTAATGAATTTTCAGAAGTGTTTGCTGACGGGCTCGGGACATGTACGGTTCGCGTGCAACTGCACTTATCAGATAACACGCTGGTATTCGTGAAAGCTCGTCCACTGCCGCTCGCAATGCGCGCCCCAGTCGAGTCGGAGTTAAAACGATTACAGCGTGAAGGCGTTATCTACAAAGTAGATCGCTCAGATTATGGTACACCTATAGTAGTGGTCGTAAAGAAAAATGATGATATCCGCATTTGCGGAGACTATAAGATTACAATCAATCCAAAGTTGAAGGATTTTCACTATCCGCTACCGCGTATAGAAGAAATATTCGCTAAGTTGGCCGGAGGGGTGCTATTTTCAAAATTAGACTTGTCCCATGCTTATCCACAATTGCTTTTGAGTGATGAATCACAACCAATGACGGCAATCACTACGCATGTCGGTACTTTTGTTTACAAACGCGTTCCATTCGGTATAAAATGTATTCCAGAAAATTTTCAAAAAATAATCGAAGAAATACTCAGTGGGTTGCCCTCCACGGTCGTGTTCCAAGACGACATAATATGTTGCACAGGTGTCAGTCGAGAAAATAACCTTAAAAATTTACGAGCCGTTCTTAGTAGACTGAAAGGCGCCGGCTTGGGAGTCAATTTATCTAAATGTGAATTTTTCAAACACAGCGTTACCTTTCTAGGATACCGCATAGATAGGAACGGGCTACACGCTGATAATAAAAAAGTCGAAGCTATAGTAGCGGCGCCGCCACCAAAAGATGTCAGTCAATTAAAAAGTTTCCTGGGACTCGTAAATTTTTACGCTAAGTTATGTGCCAATATTAGTGACATTTTAAAACCACTGTATGAGCTGTTAAAGAAAAACGTTAGATGGCATTGGAGCGAAAATTGTGAAATAGCTTTTAATGAAATTTAAAAGGTGTTGAGTGGTGACCCGGTGTTGGCGCATTACGAGCCGGACTTGCCCCTGATCCTTTCGGTCGACAGCTCAGCGTATGGGCTCGGCGCGGCGCTCTGGCACCGCTATCCGGACGGATCCGAACGAGTTGTAAGTTGTGCGTCGCGTACGCTCAACTCGCATGAACTCAATTACTCACAACTCGATAAGAAAGCTTTAGCGATCGTTTTTGGTGTGACGAAGCACCATCAGTATTTGTACGGCAGACATTTCTTACTCCGTAGTGATCATAAAGCTTTGAGTTATATTTTTGGTAAGAACAAAGGCATCCCGCAGACCGCTGCGAGTGGTTTGCAAAGATACGCGGTACGTTTGGCAGCGTACAATTTCGATATTGAGTTTATTCCTTCTACTAGGAACATACTAGCGGATGCTTTGTCGCGCTTGCCGCTCGAACGGACATCTCAAAAAGGGTTTGATGGTAAAATGTTAGAAGGAAGTTATTTAAATTTCATCGAAGATAAAATGCCGGTTACATTTAAAGAAGTGAAAGCTGAAACGATGAAAGATCCACAGTTAAATAAGATAGTAGGCTTCATTAAATTCGGTTGACCGGAACGTCTACAGGATGATAAGGATAAAGCATATTTAAAAAAAAAGGATAGTTTATTTTTAGAGCACGGTTGTTTAGTATGGGGTTATCGTGTGGTTATACCGACCGGTCTCCGGGCGATGATGCTTAAAGAACTACACAGTGGCCATTTAGGCCACTTATACCACTTACCACTACCTTTTGGCCTTTTGGCCACTTACCACTTACCTTTTGGCCACTTTATTTTTTTTTCTTCCCCCTTTGCGCAATCCCGTCGTGGTGAGTCGAGTCTTGCGAGTGGTGCAGATGATGAAGGTACACAGATACTATCTGGTGAAGAGCCAAGTGATTGCTCACCGACGCCGACGGTGCCCCGGCCCGTGTTGCCTCAGCACCGAGTTCACCATGATATTCCACCTTGGATCGATACATTAGCACCTCGTAGGAAAAAGTAATATGTAATATAGGAATAGGTATATATAGTATATACCTACGTAACCTTTGCATACGAGTAATGAGTTGTTGAGTTGTACGAGTTTGTTATATTTCGTGCATATACTAGCTATACATTATTACGCAGAGTTTATTCTTTATTTAGTGTTTGTTTGTATTTACAGACTTAAGTTTATCGCGGCACCGTGCACTTACTTAGTCATTATTTGTATACATGTCATAATAGTATTATTAGCTGAGTCACTACAAATTATGTAATTCGTGTATTGTGTTATTAAAAAGAGGAATATGTAGTATATTGCATAAAATAAGGTACATTATAAACTTTATAGATTACCCACATTTATAATACCATTGTCTATCAGTACTTTCACAATACATCCATTCTGCGAACGTCCGTCTTTTATTGAACACCTCAGTTTCATTTACAGGAGTTTGCGTAGATAGGTACTAACAGAATATCAAATATTCTGTCGCCAAGCAGTACCTACCTAGAGGGTGGCAACACCATTGCGAAGTCAACGTATTTTTTTCGTGCTTCATAATAAAAAGTGAAATAAAAATAATTAAAAGCTACAATAAGATCTAAAAACGTTGATGATCGAGAAAAGTGTGCTAGAGACTGGCGTAAATTCGAGATAAGTGACGAAATTCCCAAAAAATGGGAAAAAACAGCATCTGAAAAGTGAATTCCAACTCAGTATTTAATAGTGCGGAAAACCAGTGGGAGACAACAAATTTTCCAAAATTGCGCGTGAAGAGTGAAAATAAGTAATATAAGTCTCAAATAAACACGAAAAAAGCAATTAAAGAAAAAAATTGTCCACTTAACCTAACTTTTAGAACACAAAGTAACCGCCATTTCATAAAAACGAGTAAGAAAACAAAACATTTTAACGAAACTAAAACAGTGAAAACATGGAAGAAATAACAAACTTTTTAAAATCCATACAAAATGAGCTAGCAGATTAAAAGAAAAAAATGAAAGAAATGGAATCAAATATTACGAAAAGTATAAATATGAACATCAACGAATATTTCAACACAATTGATCAAAACTACAGGCAACTAAATGAAAAAGTAAATGATCAAGAAAACATTTTGGACCGTATGGAGAGACACATTCGGAAGAAAAATTTGGTATTTTTCGGAATGAATGAAGGCGAAAAATCTTATCAAGAGCTTGAAAATAAAATTTTGGAATTCATAAATAAAATCAATATTACTTGTGAGCGCAGCGAAATTGAGTCAGTAAAGCGACTGGGAAAAAAAGGAGAAAAACCTAGACCAATTACAGTGTCCTTCACCACTATGAGAAAAATAATAATTCTATTACAAAACAAGAAAAATATTGAAAACAGTACTGTATACTACAAAGAAGACTACCCATAAAAAGTTGCTGAGAAAAGGAAACAATTACAAACGGAACTATCAAAGTACAAATCAGAAGGCATAAAAGCAATAATTAAGTATGACAAACTGATAGTTCTGAAGGATCACAAACCCAATAAAAACCAGAACAGTCATCAACAATCCAAGAAACGACAATTACACAACTCTCTAAACCAGGATAGAACAACCCAAGAAAACCAAGCCTCGAAGAAGAACAAAATAAAAGCATTTGTAAATCAAAGAAAGTATTCTGAACCTGTCACAATTAATGATTCTCCTACATTAAATATCTAGCAACCAGCAGAGCCCCCCCCCATCACCACTACAGAACCCAACACGGTTAGTCACCGCGGGGGAGAAAATCAGAACTAGTTTTTCTCTTGACTACAACCCTCCAATAAAACAGAAAAGCAATATAAACAACAATAAAACTAAAAACAACATATATATTGCCACTTTTAATTGCCGGTCATTGGCAAGTGAAGCACGAGTAATCGAGTTAGAGTGTGCAATATCTACTATCAAGTGGGACATAATAGGAATCACAGAGGTACAGAGAGAAGGTTTTATAATTCAAGACAGAGAAAGTTATACGTTGTACTACCATGGTCAAACTAAAGGACAAAATGGAATCGGATTTCTGGTTAGAAAACGAAACAATATCAAAGTATATGACTTTATAGTGAAGGATTAGGGCCAAAATAAAAGTAAGATTTGGTAGATATGAATGGATTTATTTTGGTTAGCGGAACAATAATATATTAGCAAAAAGAACGAAACCGATATATGAAACTAAAGTAAAGACGAGCGTACTCTTCGGTGGTTGACGAGAGAAAAGGGGCGAGAGCTGGGAATGAACTTGCACATAGGCTTACCTGTAGATTATAAAGATTTCCACAGACTGATCTATTATAGTTGGTTTACTTACTACAGATAGTAAATTCCAACATATAGCACAGAAAGAATAGCCATATTATATGAGAAAATTGAAAAGAAATTGCACTCACTGATAATTCAAGTTTATGCACCCATCGAACATTCCAAAGAAGCAGAAATAAAAGTCTTCTACAATGACTTAGAAAAAACTATGGAACAAATTAAATATAAAAATATAATTTTAATGGGAGATTTAAATGCACAAATAGGGCAACCTCAACCAGGTGAATTTTTAACAATGGGGAAGTATGGATATGGAATAAGAACTAAAAGAGGACAAATGTTTGTCAACTTCTGCCAACAGTATAAATTAAAGATAGCAAATACTCTGTTCAACAAACCCCAAAGTCTAAGATGGACATGGTTGTCACCAAACGGACAGCACAAAAACGAGATAGACTTTATAACTACGAACACAACTGGAACTATAGAAAATTTGCAAGTTCTTAGTAAACTAAACCACTTTAGTGACCACAGGATGGTCAGGTTAACTTTAAATATGAATACAAAAAGATCCAGAGCAAAATATAGAAATGGTGGGCAAACGATAAATGTTGATTTTGAAAAATTCCTGGATGAATTACCTAGCTCATCAGCAATGATAGATGAAACAATCGAATCCTTCTACAATATACTGGAAAATGCACTCAAGAACTGCAACATTTTCACGAATAAATCAAAAAGAACAAACACTACACAAACAGTCATCACTGAAGAAATAATAGCACTAAAAAACCTAAGATATGAACTAAAACACAAGGAAAATAAAACAAGACAGGAAAAAACCCAACTAAGTAAGTTATACAAACAAATAAGCAATAAAATAAGGGAAAATTTAAGGAGTCACAGACTACAAACAATACATACATTTTTGGAGAAAACAGGAGGAGTAAAGAAAGCATTTAAAAAACTTAACACAAACAAACAACTTATAACTCACCTGTATAACAGATCGGGAAGTGTTGTGACAAATAGAAGGGAATTAATCGAAATAAGTACACAATTCTACAAGGATCTATACAGTACAACTACACAGGATAAAAACATACAAAGCCACAGCTCTCCAATTAACAAAGATCAGGCTCTACCATTCATGGAAAGCGAAATAGAGCTCACAATAAGGAAGCTAAAAAACGAGAAAAGTCCTGGAGCAGATGGTATCACAAATGATATGATTATAGCCGGTAAAGATAAATTGGACACACCTCTTACTAATTTGTTTAACCTCATCTTGCAACAGAAAGTACTGCCTAGACAATGGCTAGGTTCAGAGATAATCCTACTCTATAAGAAAGGAGACCCTAAACTCATAACAAATTATAGACCTATCAGTCTTATGTCTAGTTTTTATAAGCAACACTATTGCGTAGAATAACAAAAACAATTTTCTCCCTAGGGCTGAAAGTATTACTTTCAACCCGCTCCTCAGGCAACTTCAGAACTACTTTCAGAGTATGAGTAATGAAAAATATAATTATATCTCCGTGTAGATCTTTCTTTTTTCATCAATTGATAAAAATTTTTTTCGTTTTAACGAGCACTCAGCGCTTGCATGACCTAAATATAAACAAAAATAGGTAATAAGTATGCGCGAGCGAAGCGAGCGCGAAAATTTTAGCAGCGCTTTTATAGTAATATGCTTTGTTTCTCGTATTAGTGAACCCACGGTACTTTTCTGTTAAAATTGTAATAAAGCGCGAGCGAAGCGAGTGCGAGAATTTTAGTGGTGTTTTATAGTAATATGCTTTATTTCTCGTATTAGTGAAATCATAGTACTTCCATGTCAACATAATATGAATTATTTGCTCGTATTATAAAGTTCACGGCACTTTAATGATCAAAACAAATAAAGATCAATATGAAACAAAATAACAAAATATGAAGCGTAGCGTAGGAAGACCAGCCACGAGATGGACAGACGACCTCATACAAGTGGCGGGAAGACGCTGGATGCAAGCCGCTTCCAATCGGTCTTTTTGGAAATCCATGGGGGAGGCCTATGTCCAACAGTGGACTTCTTATGGCTGAGATGATGATGATGAAACAATTATGCGCGAGCGAAGCGAGCGCGAAACTTTTTGAAGCATTTAAAAAAATTATTGAAGCCTGGAAGAATTTTTATAATGGCCAGGATTTCGGGGGGGGGTTTGGACCCCCCAACCCCCCCCCCCCCCCCCCCCCCCCCCCCCCGCCTACGGCCATGATTTAAAGATTCTGAAGCTATGGAAATGGATGGGTTTATGTAAACAAAAATTTTACATATATATGCCGCTTTCAAAACTATTTTGAGATTATACTATGTCTCTAAAACATTATGGTTTAGTAAAAGTTCAACTAGGCGATACTCTATACACTCCCTAAGAATTGTATACACAACCTAGGTAAAGTATGAAATGGACTATAAATTAAAAAAAAATGCTAGGGATATACAGTTTGGATGGACGGCATTTAAGAAAATGGACTTTATCCTCAAACCACGCCATATTCCACAGTGTTTGAAGACTCGACTCTTCAATTAATGTGTTCTGTCTACCATGACTTATGATGCCGAAACATGGATGCTGACACATGAGGCTGTGCAGAAAATTAGAGTGACCCAGAGAGCCATGGAGAGGCCTATTCTCGGTATCAAACTCAAAGACCGAGTTCGAAATACCGAAATCAGACGGAGAACAAAAGTTTCGGATATCGGAATTGCGGTAGTTAAATTTAAATGGAACTGGGTTGGTAAATATAATAAATATAAACAAGTTGTAAATATACATACATATAGGTCAAATAGATAGAAAAAATATTGCATGTCCGGTAGGATACACTGTTGTGTCCAAAATAATTGTTTGTAACATCTATATTATGTACACAGTTTTAGCAATAAACTTATCTTATCTTATCTGGGTAGGACATGTTGTTAAACGCAGTGACGACAGGTGGAGTAAGGTTGTGACCGAGTGGTGGCCAAGGCAAGGGAAGCGGAGCGTAGGTCGTCCAGCTGCAAGATGGGTGGACGATATTGTGCCTATCGTGGGTCGAACCTGGCTTCGATTGGCACAGGATCGAGGCAGATGACATGATAGGAGAGAATCCTATAGATACCCAGCAGTGGGATAAAAAAGGCTGTAGATGCTGATGATGAACACATATAAACACCCATGCTCAACAGAAATGCTTGCCCTGGGTGGGGATCGAACCCACGACCTCACAGCTCAGAAGGCAGACCACTAGCCATGAAGCCTGTCGAATAGTTTTAAGTCGAAAAGTATTTTATTTGATCGACCGGAAATACTGGCCAAACTCAGACATGCACAGACCTTCAAACTATGTAGATTATAATATATTATTTTATTTAGTGATTTTGCGAAAACTTTGAACTGAATTGTATGCAAATGTTGTAGATGTTGGGAGGTTCTAATGAAAACATTAGTAAATGCAATTTAACACTTTATATCCAAGTTCTCGTTCTATATCGTTTTCTATAAAATTGAAACGGATTGACTAATTTTGATGTGTGTGTGGTCAGTAGGTTTATTTTCAGCTTTCGTACTAAGGATGCAGGATGGTACGCTATCTATAATCCGAAATACATATGTTTGAATGTTACTTGCCCGAATCCGTTTCTTAGAACTGCCTGATTCCAGATGTTTCACTTCTCACGCGTGTCTTGTAACGGTACAGGTTTACTGCCCCGTACAATTACACAAATATTTTTAATAAAAACTTACCGATGAAGTTCAGTCATAAAGAATCGACACTAACAAACTTTATAATGCTATTTTAATTAAGTTCTCTACATGCTTACACTATTAAAATGCTACAAATAATACATCCTTTTATAATCCAATCGTGAGAATGAGCCGCCAATATAATGAAATTCTTTTATCTAATAGGGACATAGACATATTTCATCAAACAATACATGGATATCAAAGGCAATTAAAAAAGATCTTACAATTTAATTAAGAAACATAATTTGTAGCTCTCACTTTAATGAATGTGTAACAGGATTTGTTATTATATTTTGTTTGTCAATAATGTTAGATTTACATTTTAGTATTAGTTTAATATTCAAGTCTAATGGTTTAAAATTTCCCTTTTAATTAATTTTATTTCCCACAATGTACTAACCTACTTTACCTTATCTAGCTAGGCATACATAATTTTAGGATGCGATACAGCTTATTAATATGTATTTGAATTGTGTACTTTCCCCTATTGCATTCTGTCGTGTATGTTATTGAATAAAGAATAAAGAATAAAAGACTAAATTAAATAAAATGATACCTCAAAGGATTCATGTTTAACAAAATTACTATGAAACTTCCTTTCGTAATGATATTAGAGATAATTGTGTATACTTAATTCCTTGGCTCCTCCTGCTTCAGATGATGATGCGCCTTGGGTATATGCAGACAAACTTGAAGAATATTGTTTTAAGCTGAAATCAAAACAAATTTAAATGGTTAACTATGTTCTATTATTTCAAATAAAAATTGTGGTATAAATTATAGCCTAGATCTTCTAAAATGAAACTAATATAATCTAAATACTAATTCTGACTTATTTCCATTTCTAAGACATGTTTAATGAGATTTAAAACTTAAAATCCTGTTTATAGTGTCACTAAGATTACAATTTGAGGTTAACTATTATATTAGCTTATCAAGGACTTGATAAGACAAATTAGGGTGAACTAATCTAACTGATTGATATAAAAGTCACTTTATTTAAGCTTTCTGCAACCTTTACCAAATATAAAAACAAATTAACACGAAGGAAAAGGTACCTGAATGGTTTAATTCCATTGCTCACTTATTTATTTAGAACTCGAAATAAATCTCCTTTTGATAATATTTGTATGGGTTCTTGGTATTGTCCTTGGCTGGAATCGGATTTATAGTTGAAGATGCATACGGGAGCTGTAATCAATAGAAATAAAATGTTAAAAAAATGACTAATTACATTAAAAACCTAAATGTTTTTGGGCTTTTTAAGAACATCAAAAGTCTTTGTTAATAGAGTTAATATCTTAAGTAGTCTAACGGGTCTATAAACAGCTCGATCAATACTGAAATTTCAATAGATTTATTGTAAGCAAAATTTTCATGAAACTCGAAACTTTGAGGTTATGTAACTATATGAAATAATTAATTGAACAAAAATTACTGTAGTATGTTGAGAGAATAATTGCGGAATTATATTAGATTAAACTTACCTGGAAATCCATGATGAAGAATGGGATCGTGTTGTTGTCGTGAATTTGTAGCATAATTAAATTCTTGCAAATCCAGGAGAAAACCATGTTTTTCTATTAAAACTTGTTCACCACATCTTCTAGCTCATCTTCAATTAACTTAATCAGTTCTCTTCTTAAAACATTACGTATTTTAACATATTTTTAACACATTTTGTAGACAAAACAGGAATGATTGAGTTTTCAAATCACAAAATGGCGCTGAGTAAATGCTTTTATTATTTTATTTGTCATATTATTTCGTTTATGAAACTAATTTCTTGTATTTATATCTTATAACAAAAATCATCAAAATTAATATGGAAGACGTTTTTCGAATGTACATTAAAGTTTGAATTAAATAAACTCAAAGCAAACATTTAGGTCGGAAAACTGTAGACTATGGCAAAACTGTCATTGGTGCAAAAAGTCTGAGAAGTCGGAAAAGTCGGAAAACTCTCAAAACTCTTGAAACTCTTAAAACTAGCAAAAGTCGCTTTTGTGGAGAGCTCTGTGGAAAGAAGAAAGGAGTACGGGGCGAGGGAGTCGTAATTAGTATATAAGCGATCGAAGCGTGGAGTCGGGACTCAGTTCAGTCGAAGATCAATTTTCGAATTAGTATAATCAGTTCGTAATCAAATTTAAAAGTAGAATCCGTTCAAGATCAATTTTCAATTCAGTGTTCAATTATTTGGAAGCGCGCGTTTCTCCTTACTCTCTGTTCGGGTTGCCTAATTTTTGGGAAAATTTTAATATTAGTTTGCGTAATCTAAAGAAGAAATAGGGAGTAATTTAATTTTATTATGATTAATTTTTGATTAGCCTAATTAATTGTGGTTTATTAATTTTGTTGGTTACATAAAATCGTGGTCGGTAAATTAGGTTTATTCTGGAGGTTCGCCATAAGAAGCCCACTGTTAGACATGGGCCTCCCCAGGTATTTCCAACAGGTCCAATTGGAAGCGGCTTGCGACCAGCGTCTTCCCGCCTCTTATGTGAGGTCGTTTGTCCATCTTGTGACTGATCTTCCTACACTACGTTTGTCGGTATGTAAATTTAATATTTTTTACATTAATAAACTTTTTTTGATTTCTAGGCTGTGTTTATAGGTTGGCGGGAAGCGGCTATGATCATAGAGTCAGGTCAAATGTATTATGTTGTGTCAGGTCAAATGTATTATGTTATTCCAGGAATGTTGATTGTAAACAAATAAGTTAACTGAAATTATAGATATAATTTCTTTTCAAATTAACTGGTCTTTAGTGTTCTAAAAATTCATTCCATAAGGAACGCTGAACCACTATAATCATATTTATCAACTTTAGGAAATTTCATCATTGTAGACGGAACCCGATTCTTATTAATCGAGTCTTTCTTTACGTTATACAAAAAATAATATTGGGGGAAAAATAGACATAGACAAAGAAAGCTCTAGGAAAAACTAACCTCTAAATATTGTTGAATATAAACAAATAAACTGAAATTATAGATTTAATTTCTTCTCAAATTAACTGATTAAAATTACAATGATTTGCTTGGATTCTAGCTAAATATGTACATAAAAGTTGCAGAAAATTGTGACTACATATGGGCGAATAGACCCGGTGTTTTACTAGTAGTTTGGTGAACGCCAATTTATATTTTCAGTCAAAAGGTACTGTGTGAGTTTTTTTCTCCTTTAATGAGATCTAATAGGGCAAAACGTCCCTAAGGTCAATTAGAATTCACTAGAAACAGGAATTCGACCTTTCTACATTGGATTTATTGGAGGATAGCATGACAAACAGAAGTCAGATTGACTGAACGATTTCATATTATTAATGGATAAAGATTATACTGGTTGAATTGTAGAATATTCATAATTTCAGTTTATCTTGTGAATTATAACAAATATGACTAAATAAGTATGGGAAAATAAACAATGTTATGTATCAAGGTTAAATTGCCTAAAGGTAGAGATGTTCATGACCTAAGTTAACAAAATATGTGAATCAAGTATGGAAACAAGAGAGATATACTTTAGGGATTGACTAGACTTCAAATATGACAATTACTGACTTGACTTCCAAAACCCCAGGATCGGGCTGAGGGTTTGTTTTGGTAGGAGTGAGAAATAACACATACAGACAATACGCACGTCCTCTTGAAAGAAAAAAGGGAGGACCCAGTCTTTTGCTTGTAGCTATGACTTATAATAAATATGACTTTTAAGACTGAATTTTACAATTAGAGTCATACGGAAGCCTTTCTTCCGAGATCCCAAAATGGAGGTCACTCATTCCCAGATAGTCGGCGGAGTGAATCGAAACAGGCGTTGGTTTTGGGGCCTGTTTCATTACAAAAAAATAAAAAATATTTTCTACTGACTCGACTCAATCTTACAACTTCCAGAACTACAGACTTAACCTTACTCAAATGTATATCTTTCTAGAAAAGCTCTATGTTTCATATATGATTACTGATTGAATTCATTATAACGCTAGGCATAACAGACATCTTGAAGGTATCGTTAAGGGATCGTTAACTTTATCACAGTTCAGATACCAATACCAATTCTCAGATAGGCTAGGTTGATCCAATATATTCATTTCCAATGCTTTACTGGGTAACTATAACACAACGAAAGGTGTCCTATTCACTAGACGATACACGAGCCATTCCTATTCACTAGACGACACACGAGCCAATTCTAACCATTAGTCAATTCACGAGCCATTCCTATTCACTAGACGATACACGAGCCAATTCTAACCATTAGACAATTCACAAGCCATTCTCTAGACTTTCACGAGCCAATACTAGGTAGCAAAATGTTAGGATTTACTCTCATTCATTTACTAAATTACTTACCTGTGTTTTAATACCACCTAGGTTTGCATAAGTAGGAATGTTAAGCGACAAAAATAGATTTAAACACTTACATAAGTAGAGAACCTTTCTAATATCCTCCTTTTTGTAGTAGGGTAAATATTTCTTATTAGGTCATGTGTTTTATAGTGGGTAATATATGATATTAGTGGGGTCAGTTAGATCAGGAGTTAGTATAAAGTAAATAGGGATAGACATAACATTGTAATTAGGTGCTGCAACGTAGGGTACCAGGTTTTCATATTTATATATATTTCTTAAAAGTAATTTAGGGGTAGAGGGCAAAGTAGTCTGAAGGGGACTTGGTTAGGTTTGACTAGACTTAGATCATCATTATTATTCTTCCTTTCATTATTATTTGTTATATTCATTTTAAAACTAGAAATTGAGGCTGGACCAGTTACAGTCTGATTCCATAAGTTTGTTAGCCATCAGTTTCATTTGCCCGAACAGTTATTAGTTTAGATTTGTTAGGTTTCTGTTTTATTTTTAACCGACTTCCAAAAAGGAGGTTATCAATTCAACCTGTATGTATGTAATATTGTCAGAACTGCACATTCATTCATATATTCACATTTTACTAATGAATCCTGGTGTCTGTGTTCATGTTGCATGAACATTGAACACGATACGAAGGACGTTACGGAGTAAGGGGTATGAAAGCTTCGGTGTGTGATTTATTATTGAGTTGAGTATTGTTGGATACAGTTTTAAAAATACTATGTAGGTAACAGTTTATTCCAATCGAATTCAAGCCCGGTCCTTTGGTAAATATCAGTAGAACCAGAACTATGATTTTTAGGGTTCCGTACCTCAAAAGGAAAAGACGGAACCCTTATGGGATCAAGCGACCTCAAAAAATAGTTGATGTACCTAACGTAGATACATCAACTATATTGTTATAATACTATACTATATTGTCGGTGTGTATTAGGTTAAACACCCAGTTTTGTTTTAAGTTTTCGTGTCATTTCTCCCGTTTTGGGGTTCCATACCTCTAAAGGAAAAAACTGAACCCTTATAGGATCACTTTGTTGTTCGTCTGTCCGTCTCTCTTTCTGTCCGTCCGGGACGCGTGAAGGTATCGTTTTGAAATTAAAACCATATACGCAGATCTATAGTCTCTTGCTGCAGAAAGGAAAATCAAATTTCTCAGTTTTCGTACAAAAAGTTACAGCCAAATATGTCACGTATGCGTAAAAAATTGAAGGTTAAACAAACTCACCTGTAGTGTAGTTTGACCGTAATTGTACGAGTCGCTGCATTCGAAGAGATTTTATATTCACCAGGTAGTCCACTCTTCAATGTGCTGGGCACCGAACACTTTTTTAGAGCTAAAACCTTTAAAAATACAAAATCTAAATTTAATACATATCCGGTGGCGAGTAGCGACATCTGCCGCTTGCGCCGGCCGTCCGTCAATTCTTCATTCTTTTCAGAGTTAATAATAATTGTGATTTCACTAAAGTTTTTCTCACCCATAATATCTAGGGAGAGTTGCCGTAGGAAAAAACTCAAGGGTGGGAGGGACCGAAAATCTCTTCGAATGCAGCGACTCGTACAATTACGGTCAAACTACACTACAGGTGAGTTTGTTTAACCTTCAATTGTACTTCGTCGCTGCATTCTTTGAGATTTTATATTCACCAGGTAGATGTTTAGAGCTTTAGAGAAATCACTTTCTAAAGAGTAAATATACAATAGATAAGGCAAAACTAAATACAATTAAGCTGTACGAACACTTGTCTTAATCTACTAATAATCAATTATTTGACTATCTTCAGGATCATCGCATTTGCGGAATCAATGTTATTACATACTATCAATATTAGGAAATACTAGTTTGTTATAAAAAAAATCGAATACGACAGATTTTTTTGCCAAATCAGCAGCTTTCTTAATCACGTCAATGGAAGCGCCTCTTCGGCTGACAGTAGACATGAATTTCTGAACTCCTGCCGAGAATTATGAGCGGAGTACCGATCTGTGTCGATTCCACTATGTTGCAACACTTGTTCGATCCAGAAGCTGATCGTAGCTGCGATTGCGTTGTTGTATTATTATCATTGTTGTATTAGTTGTCAAATTTGAGTTGTCCGTGTTAGTATTGTCGCTACATAACTTGGTTAACTTCTTGTAAGGTACTTGGTCAAATATATTTCCTTCTTATTCTGATAAAATGAAATGAATAGATGAGGTCAATGCCTCCCGGGAGACTAGTTCTTGGTTAATTCACCTATAGATATTTTAATGTTGGAATAATTTCTTTTGTCAAGCGTGATTAGTGACAACATCTGTACACGATGAGCAGTTGACAAAGTAAGCAGAGCTACAAGTTTCTTCATTGTAGTTGTCGATGGTAATGCCAGGTTGAGATACAATTGACTTACGAAATCTAGTAAAACGTTGGTGGCCCAAGTATATTAGTATCTTGGGAAACATGGCAGTTTCGGAAACACCTCTTAGTAATGTACTATGTACTTACATTAGAATCTGAACTAAACTGTTTACCCCAATATAAGTGATAGAGCTTTTCAGCTCAATCGAAGCGTGCTTAAAGTTGACTAATTAGCTTCTAATTTAAATTGCTCCGAAATAAAGCTTAATGCTACTGGATTGGATATAATTGGATATAGAGATACAATCGTCGATCTTATTGCCGTGACAAAAAAACTATACAAATTTAAACATGCCGCATCACAAGGTTTCAATGTACCATGATATTATATTGATAAATTCTATCTTTCTATTGTGAGAGACTGTCGTGAAAACGCATCCCTGATAAGCGTCTGATAACAGCAAGTCTCAGATGCAATGTGCAGGATAAGATTCCACACAGAGGATATTGGGTCCTGGTAAGACTATTAAGTCATAATTAGTTCTGAGGGCGAAGTTCGAGAATTAAAGGATACGACGGCTGGCTCGACCAGTAGGGAACCACACTAACTTCAGACGCCTGGTCATCCAAACCTTGCTTGGTGGACCTTGCGCAAACATTTTAATGTAAGTGTAAACGGGAAAATCATTAGAAAAAAGTATTTTTTCCAATTCAAGGTAAAGCCGTCTATATTAAAAATCTTTATTTACATTCAGCCAGAAAGCAAAAAGTCAATATCTGTGTATATATTCTAACTTCAGTGTAATTTCATGAAATGCATGAAGTGAAAGACTCCATTCAGTATTTAAGTTAATACATCTTGATTCCTTGTCTTTTGCCTGTCTACATTATCCTTGGATTTCATGTATGATGCACAAATAAGTAGGTGGCGTTTATTACACCATTGACATATCTTGTTAGATAGATAAACTCTTTATTGTATCCAACATAAAATGTACAATCAAGAGACATTAATCACGAACTAGTGTGACAACTGACGACCCTATCGCTAAGGGCGATCTCTCTCGATTAACCGTTCGCTTCCGTATGAAGATGTTCGATATTATATTCGCATTGGATACTTCTCATCCTGATGATGAAGGGAATTGCCGTCGTATTATTCGATTCTCAAGAGAATAGCTATATAAGACAACTCACATGCAAAAGTATTTTATTCCTATGAATACCGCTTGTAATTCTAATAAATTAATATAATTTTCAATATCTGATGAACCCCATCATGAAATTAAACCATCAGACATTTCGCCATTGTTGGTTATATTACCGAGAAAGAACCGATTACTACGAAACGAAATGGAGGTCATTATATTGTTCTCCTCCCAGGCGAAGCTAGGTTTTAAGGCAGGGCTTAAACTCATAGCTGTATCAATTCTGTATCGGAGTCGTCCTAGGAAATTAGAGATATTTCGTCGAATTGCTTTGTATAAACCCAGCCGTAATCTATTACTGGATACCTTGAGGTCTACAGACCTGAAAATTTAGCATTTAGCACGAATGAGAATAGAACCTTTCTGATAACTTTGGTAAATCTATTCGAAAAGTTCGGAAATCTTCTTTATGCTTGGCGTTAGGTAATTGGAGGGTCATTTCCACAGTACTTGTCTCGGAACCCAAAAAACCATTTTCAGTTGGCTATGAATAAGATTGCTTTTGGCGTGGTTTATTAAAAAAACCTAACTTTTGGGATAGAGTGACCGGTTCCTTATCTTGCGTGGAACAGCCCTTTATAATAGCTGTCTGTATTATAAAATACATATATCGCCAGCTGATAGCCCTGATTTCTTAGTTAAGTTGTTACAGGTTGTCATGATCTTCGTGAACACGAAAGGCGTGGAACAAAGATAGGCATTGAAACTCATAGGTTTGTTCTTGGAATTAGAACCTTAAATATTTCCAACTGGACGAGTGAATAAGAAAAAATAAGGTAAGCCTCTTTATATATGCCTATAAAGTAGGTACTTCTTCGAAACTAGATTTTATGCCGAATGTTTTCCATTTTAAAATCGTGCGGTTGTACAATTTTTTTATTTTTTTTATTTTTTTTTTATAATTCTTTAAGATTTCATTATAAATCTAAAATTTCATTAAAAAACGTTAAATCTTTATTTGTACTAAGAAATATTTAAAATAAGTTGGCCTGAAATTATATAATAACTCCAGATTGTAATAATTTGGATATTTAAAGATTATATTATAAAAATATATATTATTTTTAATATGCTAGGACTTAACAGAATATGTCGGCTCTTAATTCTGCATAACAGGGTATATAAACGATATCTTATATCCTGTTAAGTAGGTATTCAAGTATAGTGGGGCGTTTTTAATTGACTTCCACGCACCTAAAACCGTTTAGTTTGTCAGTACCCATCTATAAAGAAATACCTTATTTAGTTCTTGGGAACATGTTATTAATTGTTAATCTTGATGTTCTGAGCCTTGATGTGATCAGCCGTCCCTATACAAGGACACTTGTGTGCTGGGTTCTGGATTAGATACATGGGCTCACCACATCTGAGTCTGCGTCTCACTCGAGCCCTTTTATCAAAGGTATATATATGTATACATATGTATGTACCAAAATATAAGTATATGTATATATTTATACAGGCGTTATCAGGTTTCTTCTCCTAGAAATATTTTGGCAGTGCTTTATTGATTTGGTAATAATCTCCATTTCGCCATTAAACGTTATCCATATAAAGTTTGTAACTGTCACGATACCCAAGCTAAGGTAGTTCTGCGTTTTATACAAACGCAAATCTTTACTTTTAGTAGATTCCGATAGTATATCAGCCATTTCTATGAGCCTTCAGTAATATTAATATATTTTCTACCAATTTTTGTACAGCCTCCTTGCTGAGGCAATTTGTTATGATTTGGCCCCAAAGTTCAGAGATCTCGTCCCTAATCTTAGGTGCAAAGTTATTAACTTTAGCCTTTGAAACCTCTCAAGGCTTTTAAAATGTCCTCGAAACTTCCGGTGATACACCGATTTCTAAATTTGGTTGTGAGGGTGGAACCATCATATCGCCGATGGGAGTTCATAATAAGACCACCTTTTCGTGAGGATTAGTGGTATCGAAGCGATAAGCTGTATTCCTCGATTAGACGAAATTTATCGTTCAATTTCTCAATCTGTGAGGAATGATGAGAAAGATGGCGACAACAATGATGGTCGCGTCACCACTCAAAAAGCTAGTACTAGTAGTACTTTAAATATCTAGGCGTACTGTAATCGCGTCACAGTTAAAAATATATTTTATTGTTCTATGGTTGTAATCGCATCACAACTCTATATTCACTACAGGCAAAATTAAAACAGGCCGTAATCGCATCACGGCTCAAAATTAAAACAGGCTGTAATCGCATCACAGCTCAAAATTAAAACAGGCTGTAATCGCATCACAGCTCGAAATTAAAAAATAATTAAATAAATTTTATAACTGCATTGAAGTTCTCATGCAGGTAAAAAATATAAAGTTTAAATTCTCTTTTTCATCGAAGAAAAAGATTATTTGAGTCAAAAAATAAGCAGGTATTCTTAATACTCTTAATAGATCAATATCAAAAGTAAAAATTACTTTTTCTCGAATAGTCATACATACTATTATCAATAAAGTTTGCAACAGAAGTTTGCGACAAAAGTTTGCAAAATAAAGGTCACTAAATTCAATAACCCAATGTGAAAACTAAACATCTTCGATTGATGTTCACAAATGTGGGTAGGTGAACCATAATTAAATGCAACAATTCTAATTGTTATTTTCGTCAATCTACATATTTGCACATTAATATAATAGACAAATGTGGTATCAACATAAGCAAGTACTCACATTTTCCAAAAGACAGCGTTCCAATCGCCGTACTTTCCTTCCTGCGTTTTACGCTTCCTTATATTTAAAACCTACACCAAATGCACTTTGATAACACTTAGTACAAAAAACTTATAATTAGGTAAAATACTTTTTAAAAATATAAAAATACTTTGAAAATGTATGTGTCGATGCCCGAACACGAAAAGCGAATGAAGAATTGACGGACGGCCGGCGCAAGCGGCAGATGTCGCTACTCGCCACCGGATATGTATTAAATTATTAGATTTTGTATTTTTAAAGGTTTTAGCTCTAAAAAAGTGTTCGGTGCCCAGCACATTGAAGAGTGGACTACCTGGTGAATATAAAATCTCAAAGAATGCAGCGACGAAGTACAATGCACATTTCGGCACTCACAAGGGAATCAAAACCTATGGGGTACTTCCCGTTAACCTAGAACTATGAAATTTGGCAAGAATCATTGTGTTAGAGTACACATATAGGAAAATATCCCAAAACGACATTTTTAATTTAATCACAAAAAATAGTGTCATTATGCAAGGAATGAGGGTCCAAATTTTAAAGTGAATTAACCGTATCATGTAGGGTATCATATGAAAGAGCTTCATAAGCACAAGCTAAAACGGGTTTTTTATTATTTTTATGATGTGTAATTTGCGGTTTATGAGGGAAAATATAAAAAATATATAATTTCCCACTTTTATCTACTAGTGTGTGTGTAACCCTCGGCGGGCGAGTCTGACTCGCACTTGTCCGATTTTTTTAGTTACGTAATTAGATTGTTCGAAAACTGTTTTTTTTTAAATTACTTTTATTTTTTGTGTTGTCGTGTGCTCCATAGCAGGAGAGCTGAAAAAACCGACTTTTCTTGTCGCTTTGAAAGGTTGGAACATAGTCATCGCCAATAGCTTTCTTTAGCTATTTTCTTATATTTCTCCGTTGCTATGGATAAACTATGGACATGTTATTTACATATCTATATTTAATTGATTAATATAAATATGTAAGTATGCTCTGTCCGTATAGCATTGAATAAATGAATACTAAATACTGAAATATCTAAATGCAGCAGTGATGAACTCTGTCATAGAATATTCAAATCATCTAATTGCATATGTAAATTATTGCACTGTTAAAATATAAATTCCGACATCAATTTGAGTTTACTACCAATAGTAGTGGGACCATTCGTGTTGTTCGTCGCGCACTCCTGATATCCGGTAAGGTTGACCGAATTCACTAATGTTATTAGATTTAAGAATAAAGGAATTATCAATTATTATTATTTAACTTTTAGTGTGACTTATGTAAAAGAACCAAATAATTAATTTATTTTTTAACCAATTAATTAGCAATTTAGACCCAATATTCGTGATACAGCGAATTTGTACGTTTTTCATAATTTTCTGAAAATCATCCCCTAGAGTGTTTTTTTTTTTATACAAGATAGATCTACAATTGACCACCAACTCGCCTGATGTTAAGCGATGGTGTGGCCGAGGATGGAGCTCGTCGATCTAGAAGATATCTATTCACTCTAGCCTTGAAAATTCGAAGATCATCAAATTTGGGTGTTGTAAGATTTTAGAGAAGAAAAATTTAGTAAATTGCTACGGCAATTTATTATTTGTGAATTTATTAAAATAAAGTAATAATCCATATTTCAGCTCTTTGCGAATAACATTCTTTGGGGTGATTTAAAGCTGTTTTATAATTTTGATGAAGCAAAATTTAATGCAAGATACAGCAATGAAAAACTTAAAGAATAAAAGTTTCCTTTTTTCGAAAACATTATTAACCTAGAGTGATTTTAGAGGTGTTTAAAATTTTGGTGCTAATAATAAATAAAAATTACTACATGTATTAGCGATAAATTTTTTAAATAAAAGTAAATAGTGGGTAATAAATAGTAAATTCAGCCTTTTTTTAAATCTTATCGTATGGTAATATACAGTATTGCATTAAGAATTTGGCGGAGAAAAATTAAAGACTGCAAGTTTAAACAAAGTCTTCTGTGCTTATACGACGATGAATTTCGTGAATTTACTAAGAAAATAAAAGTAATATCTTATCTTATAAAAGTAATACAGTATTTATTTAGGTATTCGTATCAACCATCGCTGTACCTACATAAACACATAATATATATTAAGTACTTGCACAATAGAAGAAATGGCGTAAATAATTTACAAACATCATTACAATGAATTTCACTATCCTACAGATATCTACAGATATCTTAAATATTTTTGGGAGATAAAATCTAATCCATTTATTGACCTAGACCATAAAATAACCTCATTGCGAATTTCATTCAAATTCATGTAGTACCTAGCATAAGCAAATCATTACGACATGAATAAATTATGAATATTATCGTATTAATAATTTTAGAATCAACATTTAAATTTAAGTTTTAAGCTCCATCGTAGAACGTAAGTGTCGCTTAACACCAGGTGAGTTGACGGTCAAGCGCAAGCCTATCGTCGAATAAAAAAAAGCTACCTCCACTCAATTTCATTCAAATCCTTTCAGCTGGTATTACGTGACAATATTAAGAACATCATTTAAACTACTTTGAGTATCCCACAGGAACATTTGTATTTTTGTGATAATAAGTAATTATTTGTTACTCCAGGGTATGGACTACATTCATACCAAATTTGATTAAAATCCGTTTAGTTGGTACTGCGTCACATAATTCAGTATAACACTTTGAGTATCCCACAGGAACTTTGAAATTTTTCGTCATAAAACGTAGTCTATGTATTTTTCCTACCTCCATACCAAATGTTATGCAAATTGGTTCAGCCGTTTAAGTCTGAAAGAGTAATACAAACATACACTCACTAGCTCACAACTTTCGAATATAAAATATTAGTATCGATTTAAGGGATTTTGGTAGAACTTAGTTTTTTAATTCAGTCCATATCAACAGAATTAAAAATATGGCTCCACGACCGCAAGAGCAGAGAGCGGATGCGGGCGAGGAGACGCGTAGAATAGCGGACGGAGACAGGGTGGTCATCTCCGGCATGGCCGGCCTGTATCCGCAGGCGCGCTACGTCAAGGATCTCCAGAACATACTCTACAATAAGGTCAATACTTCGTACCTGACTCATGTCTCTATCGCCCGACTAGTGTATTATCATATTGTTTAGATGAATGTGTTTTGAGTGTGTATTAAACAATTTTAAGTATTAAAACTAGGCAAGTATTATAGTTTTCTTGTTCGGTAGAACTAAAATTCTAAAATATTGACAACATCAGGTTTTTATATTATTTTGTATTTATTATAGATTGAAAATATAATTATTAATTACAAGGTTGGAGCTGTACGTGTCTATCTACCGACAAAAAGTTATTTTAAAAAAATCGGATTCAGAACAATCTATGTAATTAACTGAAAATATATAGTGTATGTATTATAGGTATGCATATGTAGTTATATGGATATGTATGTAGGTATATAATATATACCTACATATAAGAGGTAATATAGAAACATGCATAATATATTATATTATGCATGTTTCTATATTACCTCTTATGGCCTAAACTAGATTTAAGTAGGCGAGGTGTCGTAAGATTCGTCTTCACTCCTTGAGTGTAATTTTTACTCTTGTATTAACTAACGATTTTGTTACGCTTGATACGATGTTGAGTGCACGTTTTTTTGAGAAAGTATGCGTAAAAATATAGGCTATATTTTCAGAGTGCAAAAACCACTAGTCTGCAGTTGGGTATTTTAAACACTTTGTATGTTTGTTTGAATTATGCAGATAAACCCCGTTACATCAGAGGACCTGCGTTGGAAGTACAACCACCCCGAAGCGGCTCAGCACACGGGCAGTGTACCGGAGTTGAATTATTTCGACGCACAGTTTTTTAAAGTGCACTATAAATTTGCTAAGTCTATGGACTCCATGTCGCGCAAGTTATTAGAGCTGGCTTATGAGGCTATCTATGATGCTGGTATGATTTCACAATATACTCGTATTTCCGCAGCTTCTTTTTTAGGGTTCCGTAGTATCCACGTGAAGCCCTTATAAATTCGCTGACTGTCTACTCAGAGACTATTAGCACTATTCAAACGAAATTTCCAAGTAGATATGTGCAATAATCTGCTATGAAAAGCCGTAACAAAACTAAAAAAAAGTCGTAAATATGGATGGCACTCCGTACATGTGAAGAAGGGATCTTTTTTTTTAACACAACCCCATCGTGTGGGATACTATTGAATAGGTCTCTTAAAATAAGATAAAAATAAATAATTCATTTTTAACTATGCTATTAGACCTAGAAATTAATCATCATTATCATAATTTCAGCTATAAGAAGTCCACTGCTGGACATAGGCCTTCCCCATGGATTTCCAAAAATACCGGTTACAAGCAGCTTGCATCCAGCGTCTTCCCGCCATTTTACAACATAGTAAATATAATTGAGTAACTGGAAATTTTAAAAGTAGTACTTATCTTCTAAATAAATAAATACATTATATTTTATGTAATAATTAAGAATTTTAATACTACCTAATAATTATAAGGATTGGAAATAAAGTGGCTTATATAATAAAGTACAATTCAACGACACCCCACACGATGGGGTGGGTTGAAAAATTAAATTTCAGCCCTCCTTTACATGTATGGAGTGCCACCCCTATTTATATATTTTTTTATTGACTACGTCATTTTATAGCGGTTTACAGAACATATCTACATGCTGAATTTAGTTTATTTAGGTCTAATAGTCTCTGTGTAAAATTACTGCCACATACAAACAGACAGACAGGCAGAAGGACATTGCGAAATTATAAGGGTTCCTGGTAGTTACTACGGAACCTTAATTAAGAACATCATTATAACTGTTTGGAGTATTCTACAGGAACCTTCATATCATTCGGGATAAAAAGTATTATACAAATTTGTTCAACCGTTTGAGCGAGAAAGTAATAAATAAACTCACAAACATAAACTTTCGCATTTCTAATAGTTTTAATTATTTATTTAACAAATTTAATCTCCACAGACTCCGGGGTCCGTACCTTTTATTAACTAATATACATATGTATGTTTTACTACTTTCATATATTACAAGTTATGCAAGAAGAACAATTACAATTTTTAGCATTTCTAATGTCACTTTTGAATTATATTGTAGGTGTGAACGCGACATCCTTGTCGGGGAAGAAAGTTGGCGTGTACATCGGAACCTGTTTCTCTGAAACAGAAAAGGCTGTCTTCTATAAAGCAACATCTCTAATAACAGGTTTTAGTATTGCCGGGTAAGCAAAGTCCAATACTCTATAGGTACTATATATTCCGCCACCTTAAGTTGAAAAAGCGCATAAAACACTTCCGAAATTGAGTTAAAAATGTGTATTTCCGGACTCTTCCATGCTGAATTTTTGAAATATGGGAGGAAAAGAAAAACATAGGATTCATAACTCAAAATACATTTATTTGCGCATATGGGTTATAGTATGTGTAATGGGGTATAGGTAGTAATAAAAATAATCATATCCAACCATGCAAATTCAAAAAATTTAATCGCTTTATCATTTACCATTCACTTTGTTCGAAAGAAATCTACAATTTCAAAACAAGTATTTAATCTACCTATCTAAGTATCTACTTAATGCCAATTCTTGTAGGTATATCTGAACATATTATAATCTGAATCTCGGAAACGGCTCCAACGATTTTAATGAAATTTGGTTAGTAGGTAGATTAGGGGACGATATATTTTCAATCATAAAAAATCCGAGTAGAGCTCGGTCCAGGTACTACTTATATTAAAAGAAACACAACATACCCGACTGTAGAAAAGCGGTTTTTGCAGCCTAACATACGATTTCGTTACGTTTGATACTCTGATGAGTGTACGTTTTTGTGAGAAAGTATGCGTAAAATTGCTATAAAAATATTATAAGTGATCACTCTTTAAAATATTTCTAGTATAATTATAGTTTAAAAATCTCGATAAAAACCGACTTCAAAATACACAATAATATATAACGCCTGTAGAAAAATGAATAGCAAGTCACGACATAGCAAGTCGCGTCACGAAGTATGTATAAATACGCGACTTACTTTACTACTCACTATTCTACAGTTGTTTGGATGATACTTTACCAGTTATTTTGTTATAAAAACTAACTACTGTATCGATTTTGATAAAAAAAATAAGGGACTACCTCTGAAGTATGAAATAAATACAAAAATAATCATCAAAAGTAATGCACAATTGGCTGAGAAATCGGTGAACAAACATACAAAATAAAAACCGGACAAGTGCGAGTAAGACTCGCCCACCGAGGGTTCCGTACAAACTAGTATATAAAAGGGGAAAATCATACATTTTTCTTCATAAACGGAAAAATATACATCGTAAAAATATTTAAAAACCTGTTTTAGCTTATGCTACTGAAGCTCTTTCATATGATACCCCACATAATACGGTTAATTCACTTTAAAATTTGTACCTTCATTCCTTGCATAAAGACACTATTTTTTTGTGATTAAATTAAAAACGTCCAGTTTTCTGTTTTTTTCCTATATTGTACTCTAACACAATGCTTCTTGCCAAACTTCATTGTTCTAGGTCAACGGGAAGTAAGTACCCCATAGGTTTTGATTCCCTTGTGAGTGTCGAAATGTACGTTTTTACGATTCGGCTGTAACTTTGTTTTAGGAAAATTGAGAAACTTTATTTTTCTTTCTGCAGCAAGATACTATGGATCTGCGTATATGGATTTAATTTCAACTCGATACCTTCACGCGTTCCCGAGATAAAGTTCTTGACACCCGACGGACGGACAGACGGACAACAAAGTGATCCATAAGGGTTCCGTTTTTTCCTATTGAGGCACGGAACCCTAAAAAATCTCAGACCGATTTGATAACCGCCTCCTTTGTGGAAGTCGGTTAAAATCACTAGTTCATTACGAAAATGTTCTATAGAAGTTACGAAAACACGCGTTCTTTTATTTTTGCGAGATATGTTTTATTATTATTATTAAAAAAAAGACGATGAAAAGTGAAGACGATACTAACGATTTATTTTGATGAAATGTCAAAAATCCCCTACGATCCTACTTCTGCAAAAAAAAATCGGCTGTAACTTTTTTTACGAAAACTGAGAAACTTTATTTTTCTTTTTACAGCAAGAGATTATGGACCTGCGTACATGATTTTAATTTCAACACGATACCTTCACGCGTTTCCGAGATACAGGTCTTAACACCTGCCCTGCTAACATGGAACATGGACAAATAGTCTTTCCCCCGTTTTATCCACCCTTCAGAGGAAATAAAGTATGTACTGACATTGACAACTGACATAACAACGTGGACAAAAACGTTTTATCTACCTTCCATGCTAGCAGGGCTGGACGGACAAATGAATGGACGGACGGACGGACGGACAGACGGACAGACGGAGAACAAAGTGATCCTATAAGTGTTCCGTTTTTTTCCTTTTGAGGTAAGGAACCCAATTTTTTTTTTACCTTGGTTTTTTTTTTTTGCAGAAGTAGATTTTTGACATTTCATTAGTACCTAATGGTTTATTTAACGTCTATACCAATTTTCGGCTCTATGCGAATTATGGCTAACTTATAATTTTTTTTTGTCTATTTTGACTGGACTATATTATAGGTATGTATGTATGTTTCTATATGATCGCCTACAAGCCTAAACGGCTTGACCAATTTTGATGTGAGAGGTGTCGTTAGATTTGTTAGAACTCCAACGAGGTTTTTCGTAATAAATGAGTGTTTCACTAGAATTTTTCTAAATATTGCGCATCTATAGTCTTTTAAAGTGGTTTTGCGCATACTTTCTTATAAAAACGTATGTTTGTAATTTTCTATAAAGTCATATGTTTAAATTTAATTAGGAATAATAAATTTGCAATCAACGCATTCAAATGGTTGTATTTATAATTTTTGATAACGTAAAAATCGTTCTTATTCTGTCGGGTATTTAATTTTTCTCTTAAAACAGATACTTCTTTGGTTCATCTGGGCCACAAAAACCTATGACACGATATCAAGATCAATGAATCAAATCATCCAAGATTTAATTTTAAAAACCTTAATTTTTTGAAATCTTAAACTTTAAAAAAAATTCGCGCTCGCTTCGCACGCGCATTTTTTCTAATTTAAAACATAGAAGTTTTTTACTAAAACACTATAAACATTTTCGCGCTCGCTTCGCTCGTGCATATTATTACCTATGTTTTTTATTTATTTAGGCCACGCTGAGCGAAAAGCTCAGCCCTCGAAATGAATTCCTGGCATACGGCCTTGTTGTGACTTGACTGACCATGACTATGTGACCCAACCCCCCTGGCGCCAAAGCTGGATCCGCTCTTGATCTCTAAGTTGTATTCTCTGATGGAATATTGTATTTATATGTTTATACATTGCAGATGCAACAAGTCAATGTTCGCGAACCGTATTTCATACTGGCTGAACGCGAAGGGACCTTCCATGTCCATCGACCAGGCTTGCTGCAGCTCGATCGCCGCGCTCGAGGCTGCTTGTGACGCCATCTGTCGCGGGGAGTGCGAGGCTGCCGTGGTCGGTGGCGCCAACTTGTGCTTGCATCCACAGTCATCGGTGCACTATGGACGGTAAAATACAGTTTGTTTTAATGTTGTCATTCCATAAGCGTTATATTCGTATTCGAGACGGTTAATAGCGGAGCGACGACAAGCGACACGCGTTCCTCGTAATTATGAGAGCCGGCGCGTTACTTCCCTTTTTAACCGACTTCCAAAAAGAAGGATGTTAGCAATTCAGCCTGTATGTTTTTTTGTATGTTTGTTCAACGATTACTTAGCCAATTGTGCATTGATTTTGATGATTATTTTTGTATTTGTTAGATCATACTCAGAGGTGGTTCCATATAATTTTTTTCAAAATCGATGCAGTACTTTGGTTTTTATAACAAAATAACAGCTGGGGCTGAGCTGCAAAACTCCGGTGGGAGGCTTCAGCCGCGGTTGGTTACCACCCACCGGACTGAGTCCGCCCGTGAAGCGACCTAGTCGTGTTTCGGGAGGTGGTCCGGTGAAACCATTGTGAGAGACGGGTCTGGGTAGTTGCTCCAACACTAAAGTCCGTTCAAAAGCGGGGGATGACACCGTGCTTGGTGGTTAGGTCTGGTCTAGGAGTGCGCCTTGATGCCGGTTGGCGACCGGACGAGAGGCCTCAAGGACATTTTCGGGGGGGGGGGGGGGGGGGGGGTCACATAGTCCTACACTGGACTATGTGACTGGTGCCTCACCCAACTACCGTTCTCCACACATCTATTCATTCTATTAATTATGAAAAAAAAAAAAACATTTATTCCAGAAAAAAGTACTTAATACCTAGTCTTGCCATAAATATTGTCACGAAGAAAAAAATTATTTTTTTATTGCAAATAATATTTATTACTTTTACAGTGTGTTAGTTTAATACATAAATATAAAACAATTCAAAATATAAAAGCTTATTAAATTTAATATAATAAAAAGTGGACATGGCAATCTCCGAACGGGAAATATTTTAACGAAATCGACTAGGTACATACTCACTAACAAACCCAAGCAAGCACAAAGTTTTGATATAATACAAAATCTGAACTTTAGCACAGACCATAGAATGATAAGGTGTAGGCTCATAGTACAAATCAAACTACTTAAATAGGAAAAACTTCAAAAGCATGAAATATACTAGAGACCTAGCTACCGTCACAGGAAATACGGCTGAACACTGGGAGAGCAAATTTAATGATGCAATAAATAAATTACAGTTTAAAAAACTAAAAAAACACGCTACAAATTATTGTGGTCAAAGTTCATTACAAGACTTTTCTAACAAATCCAAACACAGCTATGATACGATGTTCCATCATGAAGTTCTAGTTCATATCTTCCGGCTCCATCATCAGATCAGTTCGACAGTACCATATTATTGTATTGTCATCAGAACTACATACAGCTGCCAATTTTCATGACGCTACGATCCTTGGAAGATGGTTAAATTAGTTACCTTAGATTTCATTACATAGTTAGTTATATACAGGTGGACCTAATAAAAGCGTGTAAAAAGGAAGACATATCGGTGACGATAAACTAGCTGCGAAGAGGCTAGTTAGTCTCGAGCATCCCCGTAAAGTAACATGTCTGTCTATTTTCTACAGGATTCATTTGGGGAATGTGGTTCACTTTTCGCACTTGGATGATATTTTATCAGTTATTTTGTTTAAAAAACAAAGAACTGCATCAATTTTGATTAAATTTATATGGGACCACCTCTGAAGTATACCGTACCAAATACAAAAAGAATCATCAAAATGAATGCGCAATTGGCTGAGTAATCGGTGAACAAACATACAAATAAAACAAATTCAAATTCAAAATCATTTATTTGCAGAACCATCATCATCATTTATTTGTTTTTTTTTTGTGGGTAAAAATGCAGATGTAAAAATATGTACATAATAGTGACCACCATGCTCTAGCACTATGGCATGCAAAATATATAGATAATATAAGAACATTACAATATTTTAATTACTAATTTCATTTCGCAATGTAATAATTATTTAACAATTTCACTTCACTTCACTTCTTATATTTAACAATTTGTCATTTAGGAATTCCTGAATAGAATAATATGTCATATCAATTAATAATTTCTTAAACCTAAATTTAAATATATCTAGATTGTCAATGTCTTTTAAATATTGCGGTAATTTATTATAAATAGTCCGACTCATCATAAACATGCTGTTACTGTACAAGGCTGTCCTGCGGTACGGCTCTCGCAGTCTACTCTCGTGACGCTTACTTATTACGGTTTCATACTTATCTAATTTTTTCTTTACGTATAGGGCTGATTCATAGATATATATAGAGGGCAAAGTCAAAATATTGTTTTTTTTAAAATATGGTTTGCAAGAATCTCTTTGCTTCAATCCACATATTGCTCGAATGCATTTTTTTTGTGCTACAAGGGCAGATTGTCTTTCAGTGGAGTTTCCCCAGGCTAAAACTCCATATTTTAAGGTAGAGCCGACAAAAGCATGATAGGCACTTAATAGCGTCTTCTGATTAGCTACTTTACGTAACTGATATAGTGCATACGAAAACTGATTAAGTTTTGCGCATACATGTGCCACATGTGTTTTCCACGACAGATTGGAGTCAATGTGAATGCCTAAAAATTTTGTTTTCTGGATTTCGTCAATATGTTTATTACAATAATTTATATTCAAAATGTTAAAGTTGGAATTAATATTTTTAAAAGTCATAAGATTTGTTTTGTCAATGTTGATATTTAGTTTATTATTATGAAGCCAGTCAACTATTCTAATCAAAGCATTATTTATTTCATTTTCATGATCACAAGTTTTATTGTCGGTAAAAATAGCAGTACTATCATCGGCAAACATGACTATAGGATGATCTATGGCGGTAGGGAGGTCATTAATATAAAGCAGAAACAATAAAGGACCTAATATACTCCCTTGTGGGACTACGTACTTGACTTCTCTACGATCTGACATGTATTTAATTTGGATTCTAGTTTACACAACAACATATAGGCCGAATTGATAACTTCCTTCTTTTTGGAAGTCTGTTAAAAATATCATCCAAGTTGCATGTAAAAACGTGACAGCAAATCGCGTATGTATTGTATTGCTTATTTTGAAGTCGATTTTTTCAGTTTTTTAAACTATACTTAATTATTATAGTACTAGGTACTCTATGTTACTGCCTCCCTATTATGATACAGTAGGCTGCTACTGAAGTTACCATTACGGATGATATATATTTTTTTCTTTTATGTACAGAATAATGGACATCAGCAAAGACGGCAAGACGAAATCTTTCTCCGAGGAAGCAGGAGGTTGCGTCAAATCGGAAGCAATCAATTGTCTGTTCCTACAGAAAGCTAAAAATGCCAAACGGTAAGATGGTTTCAGAATATTCTGATTATAGCTTCGGTGACACTTAATTAGAAACAACTTTTTAAAATAGTTCTGTGATTTCAATCATGCTCCTCGCGAAAAAATACATTCTACCTTCGATTAAAATAAAATGAATCAACAGATTTAAGAAAGAGAAAAGTCGGATTCATTCAAAACATGCATGAATTCACTCGGATAATGTGCGTGACTATGCTTTGTCTAATTTAGGATGATAATTTTGACAGCTCACAATAGTGAGGGGTAGTGTTTGATTGTTATTGTATCTATTCGATTTTTATACTCATACGCTTTATAGATTAAGAGACGCGCGCCGCCGTTTTTTTTAAATTAGATTTGGACCCGCTTTAATAAATTTGCCAGTGTTAAGTATTAAGATTTCTTCAAGTTTCTTGAATAAAACAAGTTATAAAAGTTCTGATCACAATCTAAGTCACGTATACAGTCATTTTCAAATTCAAGTCGTGTTTCAGTAAAGTGGTGGCGACTTTACTGCAAGCTAAGTAGTTTTGCCGACAACACAAAAAAAAAGACAGGTTTTGTCGTTTTATTTCACTTGCCCACACTCACGCACTTGTTCAAACACTTAATGAATAAATCGCCATCATTTTTATAACATTAAAGTTCAAAATAACACAAGTTTAGGAAAATAAAATAAAACAACAACATGTTTCCATGACGTTCCCGCCAAAACTCCGCGCCGCCGCGCGCCGCTTAGGCATTGCGTCTGTTTGAGTTAATGTTATTAGCATAAAGAAAAATATATTTTTTTTCAAAAACTAAAACACGAGTACTGAAAAATCACGCTCTAAAAAGTATGAAACAAGAAAATCTTATTTTAGTGTATTTCATATCTACCGTAACAAACAATACATTCTGCAAAGTAGCATACAACCACGGTTATCCTCTGAACACCACTCTGAATATGTATGAAATACAATATAAAAAAAAAAACATTTTGTTTCATACTTTTTAGAGAGCGATTTTTCAGTAGTCGGGTTTTAGTTTTTGAACTTATCTTTTATTTAAAGTATTTTGGGGTTTTTGACAAAGGAACATAATAACTGACGAACTGTTAGTACCGATGCTTCTTCATACAGCTTATTAGTTGAGTATTTACGTGGCTTACCTAAGTAAGCCACGTAAATACTCAACTACACTACTACTGATGCTAACATCAGTTTTAAGTACTCCTCTTAGCGCTCGTTCAATCTTCAGCATGTGTGTTTTGGCCGTGCCTCTCCAAACCCCTATGCAGTATTGAAGAATAGACTGGCACAGTGTCGTGTATACCAGTCTTCTATAACTTCCATCGACGCTGCATATAAACATTAATATATTACGATAAAATATAGTAACACCAAAAACCTCGCCGAGGTATGTCTCGACATTACCCCTCGACACATGAATTCTTTCAAATACAACAATGTTATAGGTACGATCTTAAACGAGCAGCATCATAAGTAGACTGCGGTTGACTAAATGTCCTAGACATTTATACACATTTATATCCTACATATTGTAGTGGATGCAAATCTATCCTTCGAAGAACATATTCAAACATTGTCGAAACGAGTACGAAAATTAATCTATGTAATGAAGGTTCTTCGTCCAGCAGCTTAGTCGAGTATCTATATCTATATCTGTATCTATATCTATAGTGGCTTACCAGCCACGTAGATACTCGACTGATAAGCTGTATGAAGAAGCAGATATACTAACAGTTTGCCAGTTATTTGTCATGCGTGCTACTTCTATATGCCGTACTACTCCAATTTGTCAGCAGTCGCCTAATACAGAAGAGAGTTGTATGAGTCAGGCTCTACCCCGAGCCCGAACATTATTTGCCCGTAGACTGCTAAAATACGTACATTTGAATACTTACAACGAAGTATGTAAAATGCTAGATGTTAATAACTGCAATTTTGCTGAAGCGAAGTTAAAACTGAAAAGATGATTACTTTTCCTGACTTATAAAGAAACAGAGAGACCTGTAAAGCAGAATTCGATTCAAAGGCCAACACAAAAATAAATACATGATTAGCGATTTGGTAAATCAACTTTCCAAATGACGGAAAAATCGGAGCTAGTCAGAACTAGCTCCGTCTTATATTATGCAGTATTACAAACTATCTCATTCATCCCATATACGCTCAGTTTCAACCTACAAAGGCATGATACCATTACTCATTGAAATGCCAGGGGTCCGTTCTCAGCGATATATGTCCACATTCTTGATGCGTACTGAACATATTTTCAGAATTTACGCGGATGTGGTGCATGTTAAATGTGAATACCTATCTATAACGAATGGAGAGACCGGCCCGCGGTACGGCTTCTACCGCGAGCCCGCCGACACGGCCAGGTTCCTGAAGACCTTCTACGAGGAGGCGGGCGTGCCGCCGACACTGGTCGAGTATGTGGAGGCGTTCGGGTCAGGTATCTATATACTAGTTTATATGTGAATATACTATATTGAAGGGAGAAACCACCAATATAACAGCTTTATTAATAATAATACTTAATCTAGTTAATTAATACAATACTATTTAATTTTACAATTTATACTTACTCAAATTTATTGCAGCAATACCAGAAGTAGATAAATCAGAACTGGAATCCATTGAACAAATATTCTGCAGCGAGAGATCTGAACCGCTGCTTGTCGGTAGCGTCATGTCCAACATCGGGTGTGGGGAAGCTGCTTCGGGTATATCTGCTGTGACAAAGGTATACAAAAAAAGGATTTTGTGAAATGAAGGTAGTTGCCACGTAGTTGCATATATATATAAGAAGGAGGTAGATATGATAAAATGTATATATACATGTGATCGTTTAGGTGCTGCTAGGGTTCCACAGCGGCTCGCTGGCGGGGAACCTGCACTGTAAGGTCCCGCGGCGCGACGTGGTGGCGCTGCGCGACGGACGCATGCGCGTGCTCGCGGACCAGCAGCAGTTCCGGCGAACCTACGCAGCTGTCAACAACATGTCTGTCACTGGCGTCAATGCACATGTACTACTACACGGACACTACAAACAGAAGGTTATACATGATTCTTAAATGTAGTTTCGTAAAAAAACAACGGGTTGCACTCCGAGAGTGCCGGCAGGAGTGAAAACTAAAAAATAAAATAGCAAAATGACTGACTCGGGAAGGATTAGAGCTTCTGCCCTCCGATTGACAAATTGAAATTTATATCGGTGCTCTAACCTATTGAGCTAACGAGTCTTATGTGTATGTGTCGAAAATAAGCATTCGGCGCAACGAAATGATGTCATGCTAGAAGGACAACTTGTAATACAATAATGAACTTCAAATGCAGAACGTTAGAATAGGTTTCTGACTAAAATAATGACGTCATGCTAGAAGGACAAACTTGTACATACAATAATGAACTTTAAATTCAGAACGTTAGAATAGGTTTCTGACTGTCCGTCTTACGATCTGACGCGGAGTTTAACATTTTTACCCATTCCAAAAATGAACAACGCCGCTAAAGTAGTTTTCACTTCAAAAAAATATTTCTCATTTTAACACAAGAACAATTTACAATACGAACCTAAATATCAGCACGCTTCAAGAAGGGGTGGGTAGTCTGTGTTAGAAATCTGGGAGATATCGCCAGACTGATCTCATCTCAAAAAGAAAATATGTACTCATATCCAAAAGAGAAAATAACAAAATTAATTGTTTATAAGTATTCATTTATTTGTTTAATCATACTAATATTACAATTAATAATAATTAGTCAGTACTTTTATTTTTATATAATTTTTATGTACCAGATCTACCTATACGTTTGACCACCACCTCGCCTGGTAAAGACGGTATGTATGACCGAGGATGGAGCATATTGATCTAGAAAATAACTTTCATTCTGACTTTGAAAGTTTCAAAATTGTAGTTCTTTGATAACACGCGAGGTGGCAGAGAAATCTACTCCTGTGCTTTATAGATTACGAGTATATTATAAGGACAGTACATTGTACCATTTTCAAATAATTTCTTTCAGGACCTAGACCGCTACAAAGCAAGTATTCCGCGACTAGTGACTATATCCAGTAGGCAAGACTCTGACTTAGACACGATTTTAAACAATTTAAAATCTCAACCCATCGACCCCGAGGAGCTGGCCCTGCTGCAAAATATACATGAGACTTATATACCGGGACATTTAGGGAAAGGGTACACCATTCTTGGTAAGTACATAGATCACCTTATTCGTTTTTAGGGTTCCGTACCCAAAAGGTAAAACGGGTAAAGGGTAGTAATAGGGTAAAACCCTATTACTAAGATTCCGCTGTCTATCTGTCTGTCCGTGCATCTGTCACCAGGCTATATCTCATGAACTGTGATAGACAGTTGAAATTTTCATAGATGATTTACATATTTCTGTTGCCGCTATAACAACAAATACTAAAAAACGGAATAACATAAATATTTACCATACAACAAACGTGTTTTTTTTTTGCCGTTTTTATAGTGCGCGAGTCCGACTCTTACTTGGCCGGTTTTTTTAATGCAATTCTGCAAAGGTCTGTCTATAAAGTTTTTCGGTTGTGGGATGCGTTCATGATACACATTAGCAATATCGTGACGATATACGGTATATCGTTATCGTGTCGATATCTTTGTCGGTCAGTGTTAAATCGTGTAGTACTAAATGTATGAGATTTGCTGTTTGCCAATATCGTCGTCGTGTCGTTATTGTTTAACGTGGAAGCATTCATTGATTGTTGAGGATTGAAGGAAACAAATACGAAATTCACTTTTATGTACCGGCGTTTCAGAATAATAAGAA
The DNA here is from genome assembly GCA_947563715.1 of Lycia hirtaria. NCBI lineage: Eukaryota > Metazoa > Arthropoda > Insecta > Lepidoptera > Geometridae > Lycia > Lycia hirtaria. The sequence goes on from OX387378.1 coordinate 14,786,506, forward strand.
TTTTATAGTAGAATAAAAAAAATGTTTTTTCGGCTGGCAACCCTGGCTCGAATAAGTACTGTTTATGTGCGCTAATATGAAAATATTTATTAAAATTACAAAAACTAACTACTGTAATATAAAACTGTGACCAATATAAGTGAATATAACCTCCAACGGATTTGTGAATATTAATCAACCGCGGTGAGCTGTATATTTTCCATTATTACATTTTTGAAAATTCACATTTAAAGAGTCGAAATTTTGAATTATCATACAGACGCAATTTAACTTTTCTACGTGTGAAAATTATAAACACCACAATAACATACTGAAATAACTGACGAGTCTGGCTGACAGTTGATTATGATTATATGACAGTTCTGACATAGTGGAGTAGTGCCAACTTAACAACTAGCGAATATCTATCTCGTTCGGAAATTGTGTACTTTATTAAAGTACCATAGACTTTGGCTACAGATAAAAAATAATAATAAATACCCTATTCATACTATAGTACAAACCATCTGCACAGATAAAGCAAATAGAATGAATGTATGAAGCTGATTATTCATAATAGTATAACTCATTCACACTATGGATTCTGAACGTAATACGTTTCGAGCATATAGGAAATCAAACTCGTTAAATAATTTAACCAGTTCCACCCTGAATGAAAGTTCTTTATTAAGCTTACCAGAAGATACTTTAAATGAAAGTCTGACTTATACAGACCTAAAAAATAAAATTGAACAGCTATCAAATGACCTCAAATCAGCTAACCAAGAAATAGACGAAAAAGAAGACGACTACGTATTTGTAATGATGATAAAGATGAAGATATTCTAACGCAAACGCTGACATAATCACAATCAAAGGTCACCACACAAGTATCACCAATACAAGCACGTACACAAAACCAATAGCTAACGATGAAAGAAAGGCACGCACAAGAACAATTGAATTAAAACCAAAAATAGCCAAAACTAAAACAATTAAAGATATCTCTCCACAAGCTACAAACGCCATAAACAATCATATCGAAATTATAACTCAAGCACAAATACATGATACACAAGAGATAACAAGATACACAACTGATCAGACAGAAACAGAGTCAGACATGAATAAAATAAATATTTCTGATCCGAACGAAAATAAAAATACATTCACAATAATGCATATTTCCCCAAAAAATAATATAAATGACACTCAGATTATAGAAAACAATAAAAGTAATAAAAACACACAATTGGAAGGGAAAGAGACTAAATCAAATAATCATCATGTAAATAGCAAATATAATAGAAAGCAAGAACACAGCAAGGATATACATAAAAACGAAAAAAACACGAAAAATTCTAGTAACAAAAACAGAATTCTAATTTTAGCAGACGAATAAGGTCAACACATGCGAAGCACATTACAAGAACTGCTAGGCGAAAATTACACAGTAAAGTCCATATGGAAACCTGGAGCCCGACTATCCGACATAATAGGCACAACTAGAAAAGAGACTATGGAGTATACAAAGAATGACAGTATAATTTTGTTAGCAGGAACAAACGAATGTGTTCCATATGAATTTCAGCTCGGTTTATTCTCGTGGTTAAAGTCTGTAACGCACACAAATGTCATTATACCAGAGATTTTGTACAATAAAACTCTTAGGGAACGAAAATTGAATTATGAGTTGGAATTCATATGTAATCAAAACAAGCATGCAACGTATATAGATATGAATTATAGTAAAACAGTACCACGTAGGTTTGAATTATGTATAAACCTTGCCAGGAGTATTTTCAAACAAATTCTATGCATTAACTATAAAAATAACTTAATCCAATATCAAAATGCAAAACTAAAATATGACCAAAACGCTAGGATTAATGTTGACTTCGTCGACAAATCTACACAAACAGTTAATCAAAATGGACATGAAGCTACTATAGAAATTAACGTTGACCTTGTAAATAAAACTACTGATGACATTTTCAATACAAATAACAGTTTTTTTCGAGCTTAACTCCATACATGTACTTCACCAAAACATTGACGGATTGATAAGTAAATCTGACAGATTGACGGTATGTTGGATAATTTTTTAGATAAGGGTATTCCAATTGACGCTGTGTGCGTTACAGAACATAACATGAAAGTAGAAGATTTAGAAATATTGACCATACCAAACAACACATTGGCTTCAAGCTTCTGTAGATATCAACGCCGTGGCGGTGCGTGTATTTTAGTACACAATAGTCACAGATACGCTATAGTTAACAATCTGGTAAATGAGTCAATCGCAAATGTTTATGAATGCTCAGCTATAGAACTCAGTGACTTAAAGTTGTATCTAATATGTATATATAGACCTCCAACCTCCAAAGTACAAAATATCCTTATATTTATTGCCAAGCTAAGGGATATGACTTCTGAGCTTTGTTATAAAAAAGTCATAAGGTTATAATTTGTGGCGATTTCAATATAAACTTGCTGAAGGAAACAAAATATACGAAAATGTTTCATCAAGCCCTGCTAGAGTGTGGCATGAAATTTGAATTTAAAAAAATAACACGGCATCGAAGTAGTACTTGTATCGATAATGTATTGCACAACATATATGGCTGCAAAGGTGAAATACATGAGCTGGCTCTATCGGACCATATGGCACAATTGCTAAGTGTTCCAGTAAAAAAAACGTGTAAATTAAAATACTGGTACATTATGCGTCGCGACTATTGCAGAGAAAATCAGCGAAAATTTGTAAATGCAATAAGTAACATTAGCTTCAAAGAAGTATACGAAACTGAAGACCCCAATTTGGCATTCGCAGAAAGAAGAAGGAATCTCGCATATAAATATAAATGACCAAATCAAAACAGATCCCTTTGACATATCTAGCCGCATTAATTAACTCGAGTGTTACTAAAGGAATATTTCCAGATCTAATGAAAATCAGTAAAATTATTCCTCTGTTTAAATCAGGTGAAAAAGACGAGCCCGGTAATTACAGACCGATCTCAATTTTACCTAGTATCAGCAAAATATTTGAAAAATTTATATACAATCAACTTGTATCGTATTTTAATCTAAAGAATTTGTTACACAACAATCAATTTGGATTTACCAAAGGTCGATCAACTACAGATGCAGGGTTGAGTTTGATGAAGTATATAATCAATGCATGGGAGGACTACCACGATGTCATAGGCGTTTTTTGTGATCTTTCAAAGGCATTTGACTGTGTCCACCACCAAACTCTTTTGGACAAATTATCATTTTATGGAGTTTCAAAATTAGCTTTGTACCTTATCTCACGTTACTTAAACAATCGTTTACAAGTTGTTGAGATCAATGGTATAAAATCACAAGGAACTCCAGTAAAGATGGGTGTCCCTCAGGGGTCTATTCTCGGGCCGTTTTTGTTTCTTGTTTATGTAAATGATTTACTCTTCTTAATAGAGAAGCAAAGAGACACCGAGATCATTATGTTTGCTGACGATACGTCACTATTATTCAAAACAAAAAGAGGTTTTCCAGATTATTCAGCCATTAACAAAATTTTGGGTATTTTAAGTAGTTGGCTTGATGCAAATAACTTAGTTTTGAATCCTTCGAAAACTAAGTGCGTTAGATTTTCCCTGTCGAATGTACAAAACATACAACTGAAAATAGAATTGTAAAACAAGGTAATTGAACCTGTAGCATACACTGTATTTCTAGGAATAACGGTAGACTCCAAACTGCAATGGGGTCCACACATAAATGCACTTACCGATAGGCTTAGTTCGGCTGCACACGCAGTGCGACAAATCAGAAAACTCACTGATGCTAGGCTAGTTTATTTTGGTTATTTTCATAGCATAATGTCTTACGGCATACTGTTGTGGGGATCAGCGGCAGATATCGAATCAATTTTTATTTTGCAAAAAAGAGCAATACGTGCCATATGTAATTTGCCTACTAGAGAATCACTTAGAGATATATTTAAAACTATAAATATCTAAACGGTCCCAGCCCTCTATATATACGAATGCATTATGTATGCTAGAAAGAATCTATCAAACTTAAAAAAAAGTAGGTGATTCTAATCCCAAAACACGTCATAAACATAAACTTGTATTTCCAAAGTGTAGACTGCAGAAAACAAATACTTCCTTTATTGGTAATTGTGTTCGCTTTTATAATGTTATTCCTGAACAGTTGGTAGGTCTCAATGAAAGGCAATTTAAAAATGCCATAAAAAACTATTTATTGAGTAAAGCATATTACACCGAAAATGCATTTGTAGAAGACAAAAAACAATGGAAACAATCTGTTTTGAAATCTAAATTATATACCTGATGATTTGAAATTTCGTGTATACTGACTGTATAAATAATTATTTATTGACTTTTTGACAAAGCCTCTTTACAGCTGCATCTAGGTAATTGACAAGGCCATTTTTTACAGCCGCTATGTTATTGAATTGTAATTATTATTATTGTAAAAAACTATATTGTAATTGACGTTACCAAGTGTTATTTAAATAATCTATGGTCCGAAATCACTTCACTCGTTGACGTTCAGCTGTGTGCACGCGTTTCGCTCTCGGCTTCCGACCGCTGCATTCGCATACGTGCTATCTGCGCAGTACAGCTTATTACTTCACCAGTGTCTCTCAAACTTTTTCACGAACGATCACGGATCCAATGGAGTCATTCAAGTGTAAACGATGTGATACCGAGTTCAGAGATGGTGCGCAGTGTTCCATCTGCCAAGGAAGTTTTGATTTCCCGTGCTCTGGTATAACCGAGGCCGGTTATCGGAAACTAGGAGATAGGAAAATGACCTGGAAATGCCCTTCTTGTAAGGGTGCCGCTGGGAGCCCACTTCTGCCTCCCAAGGGTTTAGCGAAGTCTCCTGTTCCTGCCGATTTGGAGAGCATCGCGTTGGACATTAATCGTCTCGGAACTCAGATAGCGTCATTACCGACATTGTTGGCTACTGTCAAGATAATCCAAGCTGACATTACTGATTTAAAAGCACTGCAATCAGATGTAGCGGATCTCAAGCTATTGAAACCGGAAGTAGCGGATTTGAAGGGCTCAGTCGAATTCATGCAACACTCGGTTGAAACACTCACTGAGAAGATTGACTATATCCATCAAGAAGTTCAGGGACTCCTTAAGACTAAAGAAGATGTCTGTCTCCTCCAACAGCGATTTGAACAGTTAGAACGCAATATGAGTGAGTTCGACCAGCGATCTCGATTGAACAACATTGAAATAAAGGGAGTTCCGTTTGCTCAATCTGAAAATCTATTCGATATTGTGGCGCGAATCGGAAACCACATTGGCTGCCCTATTACTAAAGAACAAATTAATTATACAGCAAGAATACCTATGCGAAAGAATAATGAATCTAAGACGATCTTGATATCTGTACACAACAGATACGTCAAAGAAGATTTCGTGGCTGCTGCGAGGAAGTTTAAAATCATCCCAGCTGATTTGGGTCTAAAAGGAGAAAGCAGAATTTATGTGAATGATCATCTAACTCTTGAAAACAAAACGCTTTTAAATAAAACAAAAAACATGGCGAAAGAACGGGGGTTTACATACGTCTGGGTAAAGGGATGCAAGATTTTTGTACGAAAAAGCCCCACTTCCAACGTACTGGCCATAAAATCGGAAACAGATATATAGAAGATCACTTAAAATTGGTTTGCTTATTATTTTTTATAATATTATATAATGTATGTCCGACAGATCGTTCAAAAAGTTTGAGAATCATCGGCTGGTTCGCACTCTGGTATGCCTACCGACTCTGTGTGTATGCGCATGCTTCGCACTCCCTATCTTACCTGTCGCTCCATTCGCACTCACCGATACATTTGCTATTGTTTGGTTATCTTATTAAGCATTTTTTATGTTTGCATTGCTTCATCCGTGTACTTTAATATCTTGTCGGCTGTCATCGTGGTCTATTTCTATGCTCATCTTTTAATCGAATTGATTATTCGAAATGTTATTCTATTGCTAATATCACGTTACAGTAATGTATAATATTTATTATCAAAATGTCCGTGGCTTGCGAACGAAGACTTCTGATCTATACAGGAACGTTTTGTTAAATAGTTATGATATTATTTGTTTGGTCGAGACATGGTTGGTGGAAGGAGTGCATAATAGTGAACTTTTTGATGACAGGTATATTGTGTTCAGACGGGATAGGGATTACGAAAAAACGGGCGATACAAAGGGTGGTGGTGTGTTGTTGGCTATTCGTCGGGAAATTATAGCCGAGGCACGCACTGAGTGGTGTTCAAGTGCTGAGGACCTATGGGTGACCTTAACACTTTACTGCCGGCAGCCGAGGGTAGCTTATAAACTGCACTTGTGCGCTGTTTATATTTGTTATGATAATACCGGTAAGTCCTTATCTGAAAACTTAGGCATATTTTCTAATAACATGTCTGATATTGTATTAAAAAATCCATGTGATAAATTCCTTATTATGGGTGACTTTAACATGCCAGGTTTATCATGGGTACTGTCCGATGAACACTCTTTTTACATAGCCAATAATATCCAGGGCACTGCACAACATCAATTGTTCGATGACCTTGATGTTTGCAACTTGTCACAATACAACAATGTATTAAACAATAATAATAGAATGCTGGATTTGATATTTTCCAATAATACCGTAGCAACAGCTCGCTGCAGTAACCCACTGTCGCGGCTGGACGCGGCACACCACCCGGCTCTTTGTATATCAGCTGATTTCGTACAAATACACAAACTTAAACCTCGCCCTCACATTAAGTTTCTATTATGAAGAAAACTCCTTGTCTGAACTTTATGACGCTTTATTATTACATATAACACTGCACTTATTTCACTGCACTTATTTCACTGCACTGAGCGGTCTGACGCTAAGACCGCCTTTTTACTACCGAGTTACGCCGCGACTACCTTTTCGAAGGGCCGCTCGCGCTCGTCCGCCCGCGATATATCCCCTCCCCGGAATTACAACATCACGCCATCATCCGGGGTAGCGTTCATTCTGTTCGATCACCGTTCTCCAGAGTATATAAATTAAGAAAATAGCAGTGCTGCCACTCCGCAACACTGAAAACACCGCACACCACATACAACAAATATTCAAATCATGACACTCGGCCATCCGCTTTTGTGCAACGTCCCGATGCACAACAACTCTCTAAAAGCAAGTCTGATTAATCATATCGAACCCTTTGGACTCCTTAAAGATTTGCTGCAAAATAAAATAGTTAAACAGTAATTATTATGCTAATTTTATAAAACTACTTATGGCACACTAAACTTTGTAGTATACGTTGTCGTAACTAGTTATTATTGTAGATACAAGTAATCATGACACTCGGATTCGTTTTTAAATATGACAATTATTTTATGTTTATTCTAGCTGGTCTGGGAACCGGAGGCTTCCTATTCGTGTGTAAATGTACACTATGCAGATAAATCATTGTTGTACAAATATGTTATACGGATCGAGTATATATTCTGGTATTTCCAGAGGTTTGGTATATAATTAAAAAAAGTACATAAAAACTTATTCAATTCGCATTATTAATTTACTGTCGGTTACTCAATTACTTCCTCCTCTGGCTTAGTGATTGCGAACGGCAGCATCATTATATAAATGTCCCAATGTTGTTGTGGCCACTGAAGTATCATTCAAACCTTGTAGACTTGGACTTGTAGACTTTTTTTTATGAAAAACTCTATAAATACTCCTTTTTGTTCTTCGTCCAAACATTAAAATGACCAACGACAAAGCTTGAATAAAATGAAAGCAAATTTCGTCCAAAAATATTTACACATAAATTCAAATATTTAGATCCAACTCAAACCAGCTCCAGTAATAATTTGGTGACACGAGTACGTTAATTTTGTAAGTGCTCTCATAGGAATCAACATTTTAAACTGTATTTCTGTCATTGTCCTGCCATTACCAAATAGCATTTTAAAATTGTGTAACGTATACTCCCCAAATCCGAGTAATAGAGAGAATAAGAGAACGGAAATAATTTTCCAAACCCCTTTTTTTTTCTTAGCAAGTCGCTACAACCGCATTAATTTCTGTCAAGCTTGTGGATGATCGGCAAAGCACATGAGCAAAATTTTGTCAGTTTAGAATGTCAGAAGTATTATTATTTTCTAATCACTAAATTTCATTATCATATGGACAAATTAGTCACGATAAACTACAGGTAGCTGATCCATTGTCAGTCCTTCACCAACCGTTATTTGACTGGCGTATACCTGTTGCTGTTTACCATTAAATTGATGTACTATCAAGTTGAATCACTTCACATCACAGATGCCCTGAGTTGACATCTGTCGGATTTTAATCTGTTGTTTGCCAAATTCTTCTTCTTAATCGTACACTCTAGTCAGAGTGGTCGTGGTTGCAATGGCGGTGGCTCCTCACCGTGTCACCGTCACTCTCCAGGCCAGCTGCTCTTCTCGCGATGCTTCTCCATTTCTGCCGGTCGGTTGCATTGCGAGTACACTCTACTTTGGTGGACTGCGTAGCTTTTCTAATGAGGTCGGTCCAACGTGTTGGTGATCGTCCAGGACTTCGCTTGCCTTCTACACGGCCATGCATATGCTGCGATAGGCTCTCCGTCGAGTGCTCTTTTCTTGAGATCTGCGCAAAGAACTTCAGTATTTGCAATTGCCCAGTCGACGATAATCTATCTCGTATACGAATCTCTTTGAGGATAGAGTTGTTGGTTGTTTGTCAAATACGTCATCACTATTTTGATGACACGTTAGCTAGAAAAAATACTGTACACATTACATACTAACAGTACTCAAACCGAGAATGTGGACATATTTATTTTCCCATCCAATATTTATAGTACTGATGTAACAGTAGAGCAGAAATTACTTGACTAGGTTTTAATAAACTTAATTGTAGGTAAAGACTGAGAATGTTCATACACAGAAGCATACTTAATTCCTTTTAGTGCACACCTGAACTAATACTAAAGCATCAAAAGAGAAGAAGCAGGTAACCACTTCCATAAATAAAATTAGTCTCAATATTTGTCTTACTAATTTCTGTTGTTTTTTTTTTTTAAAGGTCTATATGATGTCGACTAGTCATATCATAACTGCTCTTGCACCGAGTACAAGCCAGTGGTGATTTTGATAGTTGCCGGTTTATTTCAACTAACAATCATATTTCGGAAACGTTACCAGTCCTATCAAATATTGCTTATTTTTAATGAAGATATTTTTTATTTGTCGATTAATTTTCGTATGCTGGATCCAATACTGTTATACGCTTACCAAAATTATACTAGATTTATCAAAATGTTCATATGCATGAACGATATTTAACGATATTGATCTAGAACCTAGAAATACTTGAACGCTTTGACAGCAAAAATAGAGGGCCAAATGTTATTACTATCATAAGACCACATGTTTGTATACCTATTTTGCAAGAAATAAATTAATTATGAATATTCGGTTTTTATATTTGACTAATTTTTGAACTCATAAACTGTACTTTTACAATAAAACCGCCACCGGTGCAATCTATTTTTGAGGCTACTTTGTTTGAAATATGAAACTGATCAATCAGTTCTCTCTTTGAATTATCTTTAGTTCGTGATAAGAAACTTCGGTCATCGCTTAAATTCAAAGTCAAATTATTTCTTGGGCTTGTAACAAAAGTGTTACATTAGAAAAGCCCTTTTCAAATTAGTATTTTTTGTTATGTTTGTACTCCAAGCTTTTTCTGTTATAAAATACGATTTAACGTAGTTTTTATTAATTTAGATATAATATATTCTATTTATTTATGTCATTTTTATATCCAATAACATAATAAATAATAAAAGGATGTCGTCAAACTTATGTCAATATTCATAATAATGTTCAAAAGGCCAAAATAGAATAATAAAAAATATGCTAATCCACTTATGGAAGAAAGTAGAAAATATGATCCGCTGTTCCATTAGAACGAGAATTCAGCAAGATCTATTCTCATCAACTCATTCAAGGCATAAAATGGGTTTCTCTCAAAGAAACGTTTACTACGTACGTTTACTCTCGACTAATAGTTTTGTAATATTATCGAGTGGTTCATTTAACATACAGATTTGTTTATATATATTTTACGATAATTGTCAACGCTCATCACTGCTTACGTCACTGTCCAGCGGACAATTCAACAAAGTGTAGACACTGCTCTGCAGTTGCGAAAAATAACGTGGGTGTTCAAAACATGACATCTAATTACGTTGGCACATACAGATCGCTGACATCTATATATATTTTTATAATGATCCTTAACCGAATAGTATTTTTCGGAAAATGTCTTAGGCTTACTCATTTATCAATTCATGAATCTTATTGATGGAGTAATTTCCATTCTCTCTATAATCTAATAATAATAACCATAATAATTGAGAATCTAATAATTGCAAACAGATTACTCATAAATTTATTCGCTCTAACGCACTATACGCGTTTTATCAAGAGTACTTAGTAGTGACTTAGTCGATTCTAATTAGTACGTTTCGGAAATTTCAAGCATAATGGCATTTGTCAAAACTCCTCGACACTTCGAGTTGCTATGCTCGTCAAGGTTACTTGCTGCGTGTCCGATCGGTTGATCTCTCATATATGATTTAAATTTTCTCTATGAAACTCGAAACTACATCAAAACTGGAATTATAACGTTATATCATCATTAAAAGTCAGGTGCTCAGGTTCTGGGAAAGTCCGATCAATGATTCATCAAACGCTTAACATAATCACATTAAAATGATCATTAATCGACTGGATTATTCAAATCCACTAAAATACAAGATCTGTGCACACTCTTGCACACCATATACATATTATACAAAATTTAGTTAATCAAGTTATTTTGGATTAAATACAGTTTGGAGCTTCTACTTTCCTTTGAATAGTCTTGACCTGCTGCAGTTTAAAACGTTCATGTCTGGAAGCTAAGTGTTCCGTGACCGGTTAAAATTATCATCCTGAAACCAAACCTTCATGGTTACAGCTAAAACATCATTGAATAATTGAACTTCAATCTTACAGCTCACTTACATGGTTGCAGCGAGAACATCATCAAATCTTCAAACTTCGACATCGTCAAATCTTCAAACTTCAAACATCATCAAAACTTCAAACTTCAAATATCGTCAAATCTTCACACTTCAAACATCGTCAAATCTTCAAACTTCAACCTTACAACGCGCCTATATGGCTGCGGCGAAATCATCATCAAATCTTCGAACTTTCCTTACGGCACACCTACATGGCCATACTTCTTTAGAATATTACCCTGCAGCTCACCTACACGGTTGCAGCGATAACATCATCAAATCTACGAACTTCAACTTTACGGCACACATACATGGCACTCTTTGGAACATTTTCCCTGCAGTTCACCTACATGACTGCAGCTAACAAACTCGTAAACACTAAAAATCCTTGAATTTCAAACTTGCAGTAACACTAAGTGTAGTTGTTAACACTAAGAAATGCACTTTAATTTTCAGCACTGTCGATACTCTGATATCTTAGCGCGGCTTTAAATTCCGCCTCTATGATTACAAGGCGTCAACGGATAAATATTCGCGACAAGTTACCGGTACACAATGGTACTATTTCTGAGGTTATTACATTACATGCCTTCGAAATTCAATTAAGATTTTAAGTCAATCGAACTATGTTATCTCTGTATAATTCAACTTCATAAACAGACTTCTGTATTAAATATTTACGCAGTGATACTCTGGTAAATCCATCAATATTGTAGCTCTACTCATATAAAATTTCGTTTGACACACTTATGTGGTTCAAGATCTTACAATAGTTACGTCACAAAGTAGTTATAGTGTTGAAGGTGGAGATACAATACCAAAATTTCGCTTCATGGTATAGCATACTTACACGACTAAAGACAGTGCTACTAGTTGTAGTAGACTAGTTGTCGTACTAGAATATTTTACTTGCGGTACTTTATTAACCTTACAGAAAAACGAACACAGTACAACTCGCCCTAAATGGCCGTAACCGTAAAGACAGGATTCCACCAGTGTGCGGCTCTGTACCGCACAGAGTGCAGCATAAATGTATTTCTTGGTGAACTCTTACGGGCAGCACCAGCAAACTGTGCGCGCACTCTATTGGACAAACCGTGAACTTTTGTCGCGCACTCCTTGGTCTCGCGGTGTACCCGCGACGACGCACTCGCACACATGTTTACACACTAAACTGAAAGTAAAGCACATTTCCGAGGTATAAATGTTCGTGTACAAATGTACCGTACAGCACGCATACTAAAGTTACGCACAACTGAGGTGGTGGACACAGGCAATCTACTATTGTGATCAAGTTCGCGCACTGCAAAAGGTCTGCACCAAATTTTTATCAACAAGTGTTCTGAATCTGAACACAATTTTAGTGGAGCCCAACCTTAACAGCTAGATAATAAGCTGTTAAGTTTACCATAATATTTTATTTGCATTACTGTTAGCAATATTCTAGAAAAACTACATTTAGAAGCTCGCTTAATTGGCTGTATTGATGTAGCCCAGTTACCGAATTAAAATATTTTATTCGCAGCACTTTACTAGTCTTCTAGAAAAATAACACACTGCTGATCGCTGACACGGCCACAGACCGATATGCCATAGCCATTGTACTATTAAAAACACTACTCTCACCATCACACCAAAAAAATATTACCTCGCTATGGTTCCTCTGAATGGCTGCAGCATAATCAAATACAAAAAGTAAAAATGGTTCTCAAACAAGAAAAACATATTTTCGTATACTTGTCTCTCGGGATGTTAACGAAATAATTTACTAATGACTTACTTACAACAGACTTCATTTCGTTTAAATTACGATAAAATTATCGGGGAGTAGCCCCAACCACACTATCAAAATTTCATTAGGTTATAATAAAATCGTCGGATTATAATCTTTAATCGCTGTGCTACAATAAAATAATCTGGGAGTAACCCAGATCACATCTCATTGCAGTATCTTAACAGATTCTGTCTACCCGTATTAAGAATATCCCGTTATAATTATTTTAACAACCTGTTTCAACACTTTTAAGAACCATTTTCTCCAATTCGATACGCGTGACAAATTTTTAACATCAATATTCAATAATCGGAGGGTAAAATATAATCTCGTAGGTGACTCACGATTTTACCGGGCTCGGCTCGCAGGTTGATTGCCACTTCTGATATATGAAGAAAACTCCTTGTCTGAACTTTATGACGCTTTATTATTACATATAACACTGCACTTATTTCACTGCACTTATTTCACTGCACTGAGCGGTCTGACGCTAAGACCGCCTTTTTACTACCGAGTTACGCCGCGACTACCTTTTCGAAGGGCCGCTCGCGCTCGTCCGCCCGCGATATATCCCCTCCCCGGAATTACAACATCACGCCATCATCCGGGGTAGCGTTCATTCTGTTCGATCACCGTTCTCCAGAGTATATAAATTAAGAAAATAGCAGTGCTGCCACTCCGCAACACTGAAAACACCGCACACCACATACAACAAATATTCAAATCATGACACTATATCACCGCGATGATTATGATGTCATCTCATCCAAGCTTGAATCTTTTAATTGGCAACTAGAACTGCACGGTAAGCCACTGGAGGATGCATTATCTTTATTCTACTGTGTATTAAATGACCTCAGGACAAATCACATACCCTCGAAAATCATTACCCCTTCACAGAAATACCCTCCATGGTTTAAAAAACCACTTATTAAGATTTTAAAAGAGAAGTATAAATATCACCGAAAGTATAAGACTTATGGTAACCGCTCTGATTTTGAATGTTTTGTTATGTTGAGGGACCGGGCTAAATCACTGGAGAAGGAGATGTATAACGAGTACATATCTATCATAGAAACATCTATAACAAAAAATCCCAAAGCTTTTTGGTCATATGTCAAAATGAAAAACCAAAACAACTCTTATCCCGCGGTATTACGTTTCGGTCAACGCTCGTCGGACTCCGGGGAAGATATTTGCAATATGTTTGGCGAATATTTCCACTCCACTTTTTTGGACGGTACCCAGACTCATACCTCGTTAGACGATATAGAAAACGATAATACTACTTCTACAGCTGACATCGTGGACATCGAGGTTGAGTGTACAGAAGTCCGCAAGCTGTTAGAGTCCCTAGACCTCAACAAATCCCCCGGCCCAGACAATATACCTGCCCTATTTATCGTCAGATGTGCTAAGAGTATTGCCACTCCTCTTACCATACTTTTTAGACGCTCCCTTTCCGAGGGCCTAATGCCTGCTATCTGGAAGTCCGCGTACATCACACCTGTACATAAAAAGGGACCTAAAAATCTGGTTGAAAACTATAGGCCTATTTCTAAGCTTTGCCTGTTTGCTAAAGTGCTGGAAAAAGTAGTATATAAGCAGACTTATGCAACTTTGAAGCATACGTTTAGTCCTCAGCAACATGGTTTTTTGAGAGGTAGGTCTACTACATCTAACCTGATCGTTTGTAGCGACTTCTTATCAGAGTACATGTCAAAACCTTCGCAAGTTGATGTCATTTATACTGATTATTGCAAATGTTTCGACAGAATAGATCATTCTATATTATTACGTAAACTCAAGTCAGTAGGTATTCGTGGTAACTTGTATCGGTGGTTTACATCTTACGTACAAAACCGATGTCAAATTGTGGCTCTTAATGGGTACATGTCATCACCGATGCAAGTCCCTTCAGGCGTTCCTCAAGGATCACTATTGGGACCATTGTTATTTATTTTAATGATAATTGATATTGCAACATGTTTTATATATTCTAAAATAATTTTATACGCTGATGATATGAAGATAATCTGTCCGGTCGACTCTCTTGAAAGTGCACAGCGCTTACAAGAAGATCTCGATCGTTTTGATAACCACTGTTTACTAAATAAATTAGATCTAAACGTATCAAAATGTTACCAATGTTCTTTCACTCGTAAGCCACGGCCACTTAACTTCACTTATAAACTCAAAAATACTAATTTGAAAAGAGTAAATTCAATTCGTGATTTAGGAGTAATATTCGATAGTAAGTTGTTGTTTGATGAGCATATTAATAGTATCGTGAGTAGGGCATCACGGGCACTCGGGTTCGTCTTGCGTTTATCGGCGGAATTTAAATCAATCAAAACTATTAAAATTTATATTGTGCTTATGTACGTAGTCATCTCGAATACGCGTCACAGGTTTGGAATCCGATGTATAACATATACCTACTCGACGCGTATTGAGCGCATCCAGAAACGGTTTTTACGTCATCTTCAATTCAAAATTAAAAATTATTTTTCTGACTACACTACACGTTGTCGCAAATTTCACATGTCGTTTATCTACTAAATATAGCAAATGGTTCGGTTGATTGTCCTGAGTTGTTGCAGCGTATAGGTTTGAAGGTATCAGCCGATCCAACTAGAAGACCATGCACTGTATCTGTTCCTACAGTTAATTCGAATTATAGGAAAAATAGTTATCTGCTAAGAGCGAGTCGTAGTTTTAATGCAGTGGCTGCACTGCATGATGTTGACCTGTTCAATACGTTCGTCGTGCAGTGCAAGCGGATGCTGAGTAACGCATTTTTCATTTTTTTTTTTTTTACACTTATAACGTTATTTATGTAACGTCAACACATTGTTTATATTTTAGAATATCCGTGGAAATTTGTAATTAGCCTTCTTTTGTTTATACTTAATAACTAAAATGTAAACCTAGCTGTAAATTTCCCAAAAAGTAATAAAATAAAAAATAAAATAAATAAATTGAATTGAATTGAATTGAATTGAATATCGAATGCTTTTAATGATTACTATGTAGATATAATAAAGAGTGAGACTCTCCAGGCTAGTTTACCCATACGATGCGGTGGCTTGGGTGTGCGTCGGCTTCTGGAAACTGGACCTATTGCTTTTTTAGCTTCGTCATATGGCGTCGCGGAACTCGTCGCTCGCATTTTACCTAGTAACGGTGACTTGTTCCGTGTCCCATTTGTCAGCGAGGCCCAAAGCGCATGGTCCATTTTGTGCCCGGGTGCTGACCTCCCGGAGAAACCGGGGCGACAGAGAGGTTGGGACGATCTCCTATCCAAATACTCGCTCTCCAAATTGCGTAACGAAAGCTCGGGGATCGACCTGGCTCGTTTAAACGCCGTCTCCGAGCCGGAGTCCGGCGCCTGGCTTCACGCGCTGCCTTCGCCACACGTGGGCACGCTTTTGGATGACAACTCCGTGAGGGTGGCCGCAGCTCTTCGTCTAGGTTGTGATATCTGCCAGCCTCATACGTGCATTTGTGGTGCGCGTGTGGAGGCTAACGGTCATCACGGATTGAGCTGTACCCGTAGCGTTGGTCGAAGACCTCGGCATCACGGTATCAATGACCTTCTGAGGCGTGCCCTCGTGTCGGCCGAAGTACCTTGTGTTCTGGAGCCCACTGGTTTATCCCGTACTGATGGCAAGCGGCCAGATGGTCTTACGCTGGTTCCATGGCAGAGAGGCCGCTGTCTCGAGTGGGATGCAACGTGCGTATGCACATTTGCATCCTGCCACCTCCCGTCCACTCAACAGGTCGCCGGTGCGGGAGTGGAGGCAGCTGCTAAAGGAAAGCACCTCAAATATTCCTGCCTGGAACAAGCGTACGACTTTGTGCCGTTTGCCGTCGAAACGGCCGGTCCTTGGTGCTCCGAAGCCCGGAAATTCATAAGCGAGCTGGGGTGGCGATTGAGAGAAAAGGGACGTGACCCTCACTCCGGGTCATTTCTGATGCAACATATTTCTCTGTCGATACAACGCGGTAACGCAGCCAGCATGATGGGGACTTTTCGGCAGAGCTCCATAAGGGGAACTCTGTTCGATTAAATTGACATATTTTCTATTTATTATTGACATGTATCTATATTATAAGTGACGATTGTTTACAATTTAAGACTTGTGTAATACCTACATTAATTGTATACTTTCATTTGTGAATTCAAAAATAATATACTTATATATGAAACTATTGACTGAATATCAGCTGCAATACATATAAAGAGTGATAATAATATTTCAGACACGAAAATTCAAATCGAAAATGAATTAAATTCTTTATTTTTAACGCCAGTAGGACCCCATGATATTCTTAATATTATTAATGACCTCAAAAATACCAGTAGTGTTGGATATGACGGAATCCCAACTAAAGTATTGAAAATTGTTGCAAAACAAATAGCTCCAGTGCTTAGTAATATAGTAAATATGTGCTTAGAGCAAGGTGTGTGCTGAAACATTAAAAATTTCAATTGTAAAACCACTTTACAAAAAAGGAAAAAACTATGATATTGGTAATTATAGGCCAGTGGCACTGATACAAGTACTCTCTAAGGTAATTGAAAAAGTGATATATATCAAACTTTACAACTATCTGGAACACAATAATATTTTTACGGATAATCAATACGGCTTTCGTAAAAACAAATCCATTAATTTAGCTATTTATATTTTTTTATATAAAGTTACTACATGTATGGACAACAGAGAAAAAGTGGTAGCATTATATTTAGATATGTCTAAGGCACACTGTCATGGAGTTAGAGGTATACCCAATGAACTGATCCGATCATATTTGAGCAATAGAAATCAAATTACGAGCATCGATAAAATCTGTCCAAACAAATTAATAGTTGAACAACATGTATCTAACCCGAGAACAGTCAAATTTGGAGTTTCACAAGGAAGTGTACTGGGACCAGTACTATTTACTGAATATATAAATGACTTACCCAAAGTAACGTCAAGTCCCATGACTTTGTTCGCTGACGACAGTACCATCTTATTTATCGGTGATAAATGTAATAATCATGAAATCCACACAATACTGACGTCCATAATCGAATGGCTTAAAAATAATAATCTAAAAATTAACCTAAGCAAAACTTATCTAATGAATTTTAAACAAAGACATGCGGATAATGACAAGCTAAACGTTGACTATTTAGGTAATACTATTAATGAAACTGACTCTATAAAAATTTTAGGATTAACGATTGATAACAAACTCAAGTGGAAATTACACATCGACAACATCTCAAAAAGACTTTACTCTGCGTCATATTCTCCATCGAAATTGAGGAATATTGCACATTTAAATACTTTAATTACGGCCTATCATGCATTAGCTGGATCAATCTTACGGTACGGAATCATTTTCTGGGGAAATTCTACCGACAAACAGTTAGCATTCAAAACCCAGAAACGTTGCATAAGAGCAATGCTAGGTTTTCATCAGAGACAATCATGCAAAAACCATTTTAAGGAATTAAAAATATTGACTATGCCCTCTATTTACATTCTTGAGGTTGCAGTATTTGCTAAAACCTATCCAAATCTATTCAAACAGAAGAAACCTGGTAGAAATAAAGAAAATAAGCTGAGTCTTCATGACTCTAAAACGCACCTTTTACACACAAGCGTCTTTTGCATGTTACCTATGATTTTTAATAACATTCCTGCTGGAATAAGAGTTGAGAATGATATCAGTGTTTTCAAAGAGGCTTTAACGAATCTGCTAGTTGACAAAGTATATTATAGTATTGATGACTACTTGAATGATAAAGATCTCAAAGTTGAAAAACCATTGACTGATGTAAACAATGCTTATTAATGTCTTTACAATTGAATCATAATTCTATTTATATGACATCTCGCTTAGAATTAATATTATATCAAATTGACATTGTTCAATTATTTTGACATTTAATTTCACTGTGACATTTGATTTTGAGATTCTATTTATTATTATTAATCTTCTTCTTTTGTTCCTAATTCATTTGACATCCTATTCATAATATTGACATATTTTTTTATTTTATTTTTATTTGACAATGGTACTATTAAATGACATTACATGGTTTTAAAGATTAAATTTGTTGACATTTCCAATGAAAACGTTAATGTAATTAAAATTTAAGATATGCTTAGAAATTAGTAACGGCACTTTTTGTATTCTTTTTTATATCTAGTTTTATGTGTGTCCACTTGTGATGGTGCTGCAATAGAAAGTACGTGTAGATATAAAAGTCTAATGATGAAAATACTTGCATGCTATGTTAGCGAAAACAGAGGGCCTTAATAATTAATATTTTAAGATCACAATTTACTGTTTCACCTGTTTTGCAAGAAATAAATGAATATGAATATGAAAAATTAAAACCGTGAAAAATTATAAATATATCTTGGAAATTTATAATTTTTCACCGTTTTCATTTTGTATTCTACTATACAATTCTTTAATTTGATACCCGTATTGAGGCGGTTGTGAAGAAATATCTCGTCGCTGATTTTGTTGTTGTAAATTTTGCTTGAGCATGGAAACCAAGTCCTTCAGTCGAAATAATAAGGAGTACTTTTATAATAAAACTTTAGTGAGTCCTCAGTTAAGTTGTGATGGTGACTTTACTAGAAGATTCTATGGAGTTTTGCCGACAACTAAAATTACACGTTTCATTGCTTTATTTCACTTGTTCACATTCACGTACTTGATCGAAGACTTAATGAACAAAACAAGGTTTATATAAAGTGATGTAATGTTGTTAATTGTATAGTCCAGAAATCCCCCAAATTTGGGGAGAAAATCTCCCATCTGGCATCAGCGTTTGCGCGGTTTGGATATTTTGTAATTTTATGAAATGAAACTAACATTTTCCGACTGCTTATAAGCTAAGCCATCTAATTTGTAATTTTTTTATTTAGAATAAAATATCCTATTGTTTCGCAGATTCGAATCCCAATGGCAAGACATACTGCCTGTCGCAGCGCGTAGAGTACAGCGACGGCGCACGGCGGCCGCTGTGGTTCGTGTACAGCGGCATGGGCTCGCAGTGGGCCGGCATGGGCGCGCAACTCATGCGCATACCCATCTTCGCCGCCGCTATACAACGGTAAACTACCATTATGTGTCTTATTTTGATAAATATAGGTTCATGCCATTATTTTAATATTTTGTAGCCCATGGCTTATTTAACACGCTACAACGGTTAGAGTACTAATTTCACAATGGTTCAATTATACAGTTCTCTTTACAAACATGTTTTCCTAGTGAAAACGCCAATTACGATGGGGCAATCAAAACCCCAGAAAGAGTGGACTGTATTTTTGAGGTGATGAGTTGGAGATAGAAACACGCTCAATGCGCATAAGCACTGATGAGAAATCCGCAAAAGGCAAGAAAAATATATTATGTATTACTAAATAAACTGTGGTGTGATGTTGTATCGTATATCGTGTATGATATACATTAAAATAGTATAAACTTATGTGTTAGAAATTAATAACTAACTTAAAGTAAACTGCGAAACGATACTGACGCTTTACTGCGACGGTAAAGGGCATAAACGAACAACGGGATGAAGGTAAGTTCTCCCAGCAAGCCTCACAGTCGCAACGCGTATCACGCCATCCTTGGAAGGATGTATTTTCTCTACAATTGCCAAAGGCCAAGCCAGACTATGGCCTAACCCTTCTCACAATGAGAAGATGGCCCGTTCCCAGCAGTGGGACAGTTTGTACAAACAGGGCTGTTAAAAAAAAAAAAAAAAAAAAAGCCAGTGGCGGTACATTATCGTTGATCACTACAACGACAGTACCCGGAGTAATAGGCATAGAAGGAGTATTCCATATTTGCCTAATCTGTAAACCGTGTCGATTCCTCCTTCGGTCTTCGGTCGAGCAAGTCTTGTTCATGTAACGGAATACAATAAAATAAATATAATACGCGTTTCCTAAAAAAAAAACAGTGAAATTGGATAATATACTCCGTAGATACAAGTGAAAACAAAACTTAATATTTATGAGATTTTACACTGCAGAAGCACTCTGTTCGCAAGTCACGTTACGGCTGCACTGAAACCGATTTCAACTAAGCGCAAATGAAGCTGCAGCGTTGCCGGCTGGTACGAGAAATACAGTTGACGTGTGGTACAAGTGAAACGCTCAGAACAGTAAGTGCAATTAAACTTATTTATTCCAAACAAACAATAAAGTCTGTAGATCCGCAATCAATATGACGGACTCCGAACCACCAACTGGTAGCGAGTTATCTGATAGGCCTAGACAAAAACGAAAGAGATTAACAGATGGAAATAGTGAACTAAGCTCACTAAAAAAAGATCTAATCTATCTAATTGACACCAAATTCTCAAAACTAGAAGAACATATTTTTGAACTCAAGCAACAAAATTTTGAATAAGTATTGCAAAGCCATAGAATTCACTTCAGCTAAATATGAAGAAATAAAAAATGAGATATGTACTCTTATAAAACAGAAGGAAGAAGACGGTAAAACAATACAAGACCTACAAGCTAAATTGGAAAAGGCAGAACAACTTCTTAGGTCGTCTACCATAGAAATAAGAAATGTTCCTAAGAACGAAAGAGAAACTAAAACAGACTTATTAAAGATAGCTGCCGCCTTAGGAACTTCCTTAAAATTAGATATAAATAAAAGTGAAATCGACGACATTTACAGAATAAATCCCAAATCTGGAAAAAACTCACTTATTCTCTTAAGATTCACAACAGTGATACGTAAAGAAGAAGTCATGAGAGCAACGAAAAAATATAACAGGGATAACTCGTCTAAACTAACAAGCCGTCAGCTAGGGTTTTCTCAATCACCTGTTCCTGTCTTCATTTCGGAACACACGACTTTTAAAACAAGTCGTCTGTTTTTTCTTGCCAGAGATTATGCGAAAAGCAACAATTATCAGTATTGTTGGTGTACCCGTGAAAGAATTTTTCTACGAAAGAAAGAAGGAGATCCGCAACAACATATTCAGAACGAACGGCAACTGGATGAACTCAAAACCACAGAAAATTCAAATGAATCAGAAAAATCACCAAAAAGTATGGAATGATATGCTTAAATTTTTAGTTAACTTTTTAGGTCTTCTTTCGTTATATTATACTATTCAAGAAATAAATTGTAAATGTAATCTCAAAAATCATAATCTAACCTACTCACACTCTCACACACTTACTTGCGCACACACACCACACAAGTTTACCAGACTGCTGTACAGTGGGTTGGGAATTGTCATTAAGACTAACAACTTTGGACTTGCTATAAAATGCCATTATAACAATGGATAGTAAAGATATGAATATAGAATTGGATAATTACGAAATATCGGAATCTATAGAATGTGATATTGCCGGCGCAAATAAAGCTTAGGGTAATCTGAAAAACAAACTCACAATAGCATGTCAGAATATTAGAAGTATAGGCAACAAAATCCCCCAAGTGGAAATTCTACTTTCCCGTCTTAAATTTGATATTGACATAATCATTCTAACCGAATGTTGGCTAAACAGTATTGACTTTACACCAACACTAAATAACTATACAACTTATTGTTCTACATTTAATAACACACAGAACGAAGGCGTTGTAGTATTCATAAGGAAGGACTTGTCTGCGGATATCTCAGAGCCGCCTGCATTCGAAACAAACTGCCTGACAATTAAAATAGGGAATGACACAGCTAAAGTTGCCATTTATCGTCTTCCAGCATACCGTAAGTTGGAAAATTTTCTCACCTCTATTAATTCAATTTTAACCTCACTTTCTTCTTATAAAAATTTAATACTAACGGGCGATATTAATATTAACATTCGTAATTTATTTAATGAAGACTGTAACAAATACATGGATGTTATGGCCTATCATGAGCTTTTACCTGCACATACTTATCCAACGCGTGAAAGGAGCTGTTTGGATCATGTATTTCTGAAAACCAAACTCAGATCTACGACATTAATCATATTGACCACTATCACCGACCATTATACCGTAGTTGTAACATTAAAAGATCACTAGAATTTACATAATAAATGTTACTCTAACGTAAAAATTGACTACAGTAATATAGTTGCAAGATGAGATATACAAGATGTCAACCAGGCTACTGAATTACTAACAAATGAACTAAAAAGGGTGATCGATAAAAATTCTAAAACCATTAGAATTCCCTGTCGTAAAAGAATAAAAGTACCTTGGCTTACTCCAGGATTACTGCGTTGTATAAAAAATAGGGATAAATTACATCATGATGTTAAATGTGATCCAACCAACCTGAATAAGATAATTATATACAAAAGATATCGAAATTATTGTGGAAACATATTAAAAAAAGTTAAATTGGAATATAATAAAAACGAGATCATAAACGCTGGTAAAAGCTCTAAACAAACATGGAACGTAGTTAAAAAGATCACCAATTTTAACTCTAAGAAAAACGGCCAAACTGAAGATCATCATCTATTAAAACTAAAAAATAGCCCTACCAATTCACTCAACTACATTAACTCATACTTTGCCGATGTGGGAAAGACGCTAGCAGACAAAATTAATCCAAGTGAGCAGTATAATTATGACAAAAACATTTCATCAATTCCATCCATCAACAACTCCTTCGTACTTTTAGACACGGATTATACTGAAGTAGAGACAGTTATTAACAACCTTAAATTAGACTGTGCTGCGGGACTCGATGGAATCTCTACAATAGTATACAAAGTCGCAAAAAAACAAATCATTCCAGTTATAGTACACATTGTGAATCTAAGCTATAGTACCGGCGTCTTCCCCGCATTGTGCAAGACTGCAATCATCAAACCGATTCACAAGGGAGGGGATGCGGACAGCGTCGACAACTATCGCCCAATATCGCTGTTAACAGCTCTTTCTAAGATATTGGAACGCCTTTTAAACAAGCGGCTGAGTGGATACCTAGCCAAATATGATATTTTATCTAAGAACCAGTTTGGTTTTATTGCCGGTAAATCAACCAAACTGGCAGTAAATAATTTGACAGATTATATTGTTCACCAACTGGATAATAATAAAAAATGTATAGGTATTTTTCTAGATCTCGCGAAAGCATTTGACGCTGTCTCAATCCCTATCCTTATTAAGAAATTGGAGAGGGTGGGAATTAGAGGAATTTCCTTGAAGTTGCTGACTAATTACCTTACAAATAGGACACAACGAGTCAAGGTAGGAGATACGATTAGTAATGTTGCAAACGTCACATATGGAGTCCCTCAAGGAAGTGTCTTGGGTCCTACCCTCTTCTTAATCTTTGTCAACGATTTATGTAATATTGTGCTAGAAAATGGCAAAGTAGTAGCCTACGCTGACGATACTGCACTTATTTTCTCAGCACAATCTTGGGATGAAACTAAAACTATGGCAGATAATGGTTTTAGGCAGGTTGTATCATGGATCAAAGATAACCGCTTAACACTCAATGTAGATAAAACTAAATTCCTTACTTTTTCTATATCATTGATAGGACAACCTAAACCTGACGTGACAGATATTCGTGCTCATATCTGCCGAACTCAAATAGTTGGAGAAACTTGTTCCTGTGTGCAGCTTGAGAGAGTATCTTCCATAAAGTACTTGGGCGTAGTCGTAGACAATATACTATCCTGGCATAACCATATACATTTATTGACTGCAAGAACCCGGAAACTAATGACAATCTTCAAACGACTGAGAAATGTCGCTGATAACACATTAATTAAAAATGTATATTATGCGCTTTGTCAGTCCTTGTTGGCTTATTGTGCATTGGTCTGGGGAGGCACACACAAATCTTACCTGCTCAAAGTTGAGCGGGCACAAAGGGCAGTTCTTAGGGTAATGCTAAATAAGCCCTACCGTTATCCTACAGATAAATTATATAAAGAACTAAAAATATTAAATGTTCGACAAATGTTCATATTAAAATCAATATTACATATCCACAACACCTATTGTATAAATAAATGTTTACAGCAAAATAAACGCAGGAAAGAGAGACCTGTCCAATTAAAAACCTACTCGTCTTATTTAGCAAAACGTCATAACTGCTTTTTGGGCCCATTGCTTTATAATAGAATTAGTCAGAAGATAAATATAACAGAGCTTCCAAATTCGAAGTGTAAAAGCATGCTAACTAGTTATTTAACTGAATTAACCTATCAAGAGACAGAGGAACTCTTGCGTATTCTAGAATATGAAAGCTTCACCCAAAAGTTCGTAACATTGTCGCAACGTTGCTAAAGAGAGTCGCAGAGTTGGTAAAGTTGCCAAAAAAAAACTCAAACATTAAACTTTAAAATAAAACTTTATCTAAAATATCAACAAACTTGTAATAATGACAATCTCTCCTCACCTACACCACACAACACACTCATACTTCTTCATATTTATCAAACCTATTTTTAACAAATTTATCCTTTTGCAGTTACACTCATCACTTACACCACACACCACTTCTTCACATCAGCATGTTCTAACAACTATTATAATTTTTTAAACTACCCTCATTAAATAAATATCATTAATAATTACCTAGTTAAAATTAAACATAAAATGAATCATTCCTCAAATGCAGTAATTAAAGCGTGAATTAAAATTTAATTTAAAAGATTAGAATTATTATCGAAATATAATTGTATGTAGTTTTTTGTAACTTCAAATATTAAGATAACTAACTTATTGGACTATGTATGTATGTTAATTAAATTGCCTTATTAATAATTAAAAAAATAAAGATACTGAGGAAATGACTGAGGTTGGAATCGTTGACCGTTGTAACACAGGGTTTCCTAGAACAGTGGTCAACGAGATACCTACTCGATCAACTTAAAAATTATACTAAGAGAAGTAAAAAAATTAATTTCGTGCAATTTTCATTTAAACTAACATAATATGTTAACTTGTATGTTCAATTGTTCATAGTATCCCCATTTTAAGTTCATATAAATTATAATGTGCAGTGCAACTACGGAACTTTGCGCGTGCTAACCACACGCAATTGACCGCTTATTAAACATATACAACTACGAATAATAATACTGAGGAACGATAATATCAGACAAATACGCCTGACTAAATGCCTATACATTCTAGGTAGTATTATTGGTAGTTCCGGTAGTTATTTTATCTAGTTTGTACGGAACTCTCGGTGGGCGAGTCTGACTTGCACTTGTCCGGTTTTTTTTTACTCTTTTCATATTTGTAAGATTTACTAACTATTCAAATAATACCTGTAATTCTTAATATGTAATAAAATACCAACATTATTTTCAGCTGCCACAAAGTGTTGGAACCGAAGGGACTCGATATAGTTTATATAATAACATCTCGGGACAAGTCTATTTTCAACAACATCCTGCATTCGTTCGTCGGTATCGCTGCTGTGCAGATCGGTCTCACCGACGTCTTGCTAGAGCTGGGACTAGTGCCTGATAACATCATAGGTATACTTTTTTGGAGTTTTCTTAAATCATAAGTCAAAATTAAATATTTTGTTGATTATGTTTTCGTGAAAACTTTTATTTATATAAAGTCATATAAAATAGAATGTTACAGTTGCTTGCGGTCAGCGATTTGCAGTCTCTCTCGGATTTATACCTAACACGTATGATTTTCACACAGGTCACAGCGTGGGCGAGCTCGGGTGCGCGTACGCGGACGGCTGCCTCACGGCGGAGGAGATGATCCTGGCTGCGTACAGCCGCGGCCGCGTGTCGCTCGAGACACCCTTCATCCGCGGTTCCATGGCCGCAGTCGGAATCGGAGCTCAACAAGTAAATAATTATTATATGACTTAAATTACGTATTATAATTTATACATTGTTCATATTGCTATAGGTCCATATGGATATATGGTCCTTTAGCAATATTAATACGCTTTTCCCAGATGTCCTCGATGTCCCCCCCCGAGATCGAGATCGCGTGCCACAACAGCGCCGAGTCGTGCACTATCTCGGGCCCCGCGGAAGCGATGCGTTCCTTCGTCGCCGACCTCACCGCGCGAGGCATCTTCGCCAAGGAAGTGCCTTGCTCGAACATCGCGTACCACTCGCGGTATATCGCTGAAGCTGGTACGTGTAATATATGTTATTATCATCATCATTACAACCACAAGAAGTCAATTTTTAGACATAGATTACCCCATGGATTTCTAAAAAGACAGGCAAGCCATAGGATGACCAGTCACGAGGTGGACAGAAGAACTCATACAAGTGGATGGAACATACTGGATGTAGGCAGTTTAACTGGTATTTTTAATGTATTTAGTATTATGCCTGAAACGAATGAAATAATATCAGTTATTATTCAGAGACTAGACAATATCATAATAATACTTTCGCTTTAGTTTTGAAAAGCGCGGATAGAATCCCGCGCCTTAATGATGTTATTCGCCGGGCTTTTACCAGCGCTAACTGCGCGGTAAATTCTAAATTCTAGAACCGAGTAGTCTCGTGCGCAGTGATGGTAAAAGACCGGATGAAATGACTTTGATTCTGTGGAAGATGGGACGGCCCTTGATGTGGAACGCCACTTGCGTTGACACCTTTGCGTCGTCACACCTTCACAGAACCCAAAATAAGGCTGGCGCTGCGGCAAAATTTGCAGAACTCAAAAGGAGCAAATATAGTACACTGGCTAGTGGATATATGAGCTTTTTGGGGTTGAAACTTTGGGACTTTGGTGACCATCAGCAAAAATGTATATAGCGAGCTCTTGTCTCGTCTGATCGACGCAACACGTAACCAGAATGCTGGCGTCTACTTTGCTCTAAGAGGAAGTATCGCCATAAAACGTGGTAATGGAGTCAGCATGCTGGGAACGATTCCCGCTGTTAACGGTCTTTTAGATTAGTTTTTTTATTCATATATATATATTTTTATTCATATTTTGTTAGTCTAAGAACTTGGTAAGTGTACTAAGAATATAAAAATATAATATTATAAAAAATACAACTATATCAATTGGTGTCTGTATTATATTGTATTTGCTTGTATAGATTATAATACAAAATAAAATATCGCCCCAGGTCCGGGTCTGCTAAAGTATCTGAAGGAGGTTATCAAGACACCTAGAGCCAGGAGCCCACGCTGGATATCTTCATCGGTACCCTGCGATAGATGGGAGGAGCCGTCTGCCAAGTACTCTTCAGCAGAGTACCACACCAACAATCTCCTGGTAAGTGGTGTGTGTTTACTATACACGTCGTGCAATAACGTGTCTCCACCCAGAAAGACCCGTGTAGTTCGAGGAGGCAAGCACGTTGATCCCCGCAGACGCGGTGTCTTGTTGTTTGTATGTATACTTCGTGCAGTAAAGTGTCTCCGCCCGCAGAGCCCCGTGCTGTTCGAGGAGTCAAGCGTGCTGATCCCCGCTAACGCGGTGCTAGTGGAGGTGGCGCCGCACGGCCTACTGCAGGCCATCCTCAAGCGCGCGCTGCCTGACTCCGCCACAAACATACCACTAACAAAACGCGGACACGCAGACAATGTGGTCATGCTGCTCAATGCTATTGGCAAGTAAGTACTTATATTTCAAATTCTTTTCAAGCGTTGTCTATAAGTAAACCTGACCTTACTTGTTGACTATCGGTATGTCGAAGTGATAAAGTGTTTGTACAACAACGCCACCATGTCAGTCCAAATACAAGACCAGAATTCAGAGGCAATTCCATTGAAGAGAGGCGTGAGGCAGGGAGACGTTGTCTCTCCGAAACTGTTTACCGCCGGTTTGGAAGATGCCTATAAGCTTCTGGAATGGAAAGGGCTCGGCATCAATATTAACGGCGAGTACATCACTCACCTTCGGTTTGCCAACGTTATAGTAGTCATGGCAGAGTCGATGGAAGAGCTCAGTACGATGCTCGAAGACCTCAATAGAGTTTCCCAACGGGTGGGCCTCACAATGAACATGGACAAAACGAAGGTTATGTCGAATGCCCATGTAGTGCCCACCCCAATATCTGTGGGGAACTCCACTCTTGAAGTTGTTGACGAATTTGTCTACCTAGGATAAACGGTCCGATTAGGCAGGTCCAACTTTGCGAGGGAGGTCAATCGTCGTATCCAACTTGGCTGGGCAGCGTTCGGGAAACTTAAAAGCGTCTTCTCGTCCAATATACCCCAGTCCCTCAAGTCGAAAGTTTACAACCAGTGATGACATACGGCACTGAAACGTGGTCCCTAACGATGGGTTTTATAAGGAAGCTCAAGGTCGCGCAACGAGCTATAGAGAGGGCTATGCTCGGAGTCTCTCTACGAGATCGAATCAGAAATGAAGAGATACGTAGACGTACAGAAGTCACCGATATAGCACAGCGGATTAGCAAGCTGAAGTGGCAGTGGGCAGGGTACATAGCACGTAGACCTGATGGCCGATGAGGCCGAAAGGTTCTCGAGTGGAGACCACGTACCGCAAGCGCAGCGTAGGAAGACCAGCCACGAGATGGACAGATGACCTCATACAAGTGGCGGGAAGACGCTGGATGCAAGCCGCTTCCAATCGGTCTTTTTTGAAATCCATGGGAGAGGCCTATGTCCAGCAGTGGACATCTTATGGCTGAGATGATGATGAAACCTGACCTTTCGAACACAGGTAGTCACAGGAAGCTGCAAAATTGTTCGAAACGTCAGGTTAATATTATCTAAAATATACGCAATAAATCCGTCAAAATTTGTTTAATTTTAATAAATATTTATTTATTTTCAGTTTATATATATTCGGCTACTATCCCAAAGTGCATGTCCTGTATCCAAAAGTGGAATTCCCAGTATCGACAGGCACACCGTTCCTGTCCAATCATGTGAAGTGGGTTCATCAAGAACCATGGTGAGTCTAGTATCTGGTAGTTCGGTGGAGATGGTGGTGGTGACTGGTAAGCTATCGTCATATACGAGATTATTTGTATTTTAGGCCAGACAAATTTTACATTAGAAGTTGTAAAGCTGCATTTTTGGTATGTTAATTGGATCTTTTTGCAGTTTTAATAGATTTTTGTATTGGACCCGCATTAAAGCATTTGCCAGTGTCGAGTATTAGGATTTTTTCAAGTTTATTGAATAAAACAAGTTGTAAATGTTCTAGTCACAATCTAAATCACGTGTGCAGTCAATTTATAAGTCGATTCCTGCTTCAGTAAAGTGGTGGCGACTTTACTAGAAGCTTCTATGAAGTTTTGTCGACAACGTAAAATGACACGTTTCACTGCTTAATTTTACTTGCCCACACTCATGTACTTGATCGAACACTTAATGAATAAAATCTACCCTCTCGGGCTCAAGGAAAGCAGTCGTGGTGCTTAAACTTCTCCAGTTTTAATTATCAATTAGTACTAAATAGTGTTAAAAACGCGTTAAAACTTTGTTCCTTTAAATTACTAAGTTACAATTTGTGGATTAGAATAAAAATCTACTTAACTAACTTATGATTGTGGCCGTAATTACGATATAATACTGTGAGTTACTGTGTTTTGACAACAAAAAAGTGAAGTAGTGGAAGGTAGATTACTAATGCCAAGTTACACATACACACATTAAAATTTAATGCAATTATAAATATTGACGGACGGAACATATGCTTATTTTTGGCTTACCGGGTACAGCACCGTTGGCCTAGCGGTCAGAGTGCCGTGTTGAACAATTGAAGTTTGAGTGCAAGTGGGTTCGAATCACGGACATATAAATTTATTTTTGCAACTTTATTTATTTTTTATTTTCCATATTCGACAATCGAAGCACGCACAACAAGCACTATGTCCTGCACAGCTTGCAAACATGCTATAGAAACTAGACAATATATGAAATGTAATCATTGTCAAATTAAATTCCTTAAAGAATGTTTGAATATAACGAAGGAACAATTCATTAGCTTATCAATCGACTACCGAGTGCAATGGATCTGTCCTACATGCTCTTCTACCCCAGCAAGACGTACAATAACCGAGGCAAACACACCAGTGCATCATAACCAGTTGTAGTTGACGCCCCAGATAATATAATGAATATGTATTTAGAGAATTTGTCCGGTTCTCTAGTGCAGGCGCCTGCATTACCTAGGGCTGAGAATTCACCACAGAATAGAATAAAGGGTAACGTCGTAACTATGAATAAGATAAGCGCTCTATTGGATAAAAAGTTGGATAATTCATTGAATATGTTGATGGAAAGGTTCAGGTCTGTCGTGAAAAAGGATGTCGAAAAACTTGTCCGTGCTACGATGGACTCTGTGGTTTAGAATCTTAAAGATGACTTTACGGCTACTACGGATTTTATATGCGAGGAACAGAATGCTATGAAAATTAAAATAGATGAGCAAAGCGAAGCTATCAAATCTATAGCGGCCGAGAAACTTAAACTTCAGCAGGAAGTGTATACACTCTCTTCTCGATTGTCAACTATGGAAAGGATGAGTCGTAGTCAGAATTTGGAAATCCAAGCTGTTCCTGAGGCACGTAACGAAAACCCCCTGGAGTTATTTAATAATCTTTGCCGTACTGTAAACATACAACTAGACCAAGCCTGTATACACTCATGCCGTAGAGTAGCCAAAGTGAATATTTCTTCAGATCGACCTCGCAATATTTTGGTTACCTTCACAAATCCACGTATTCGGGATAATGGTCTTTCCGCATGTCATCGTTACAACAAGACGAACAAAAATAATACTCTGAACACAAATGATCTCGGATTGACTACCCAGGAGCAAAATATCTATGTATCCGAGCATCTCTCACCAGAGAAGCAAAATATCTATGTATCAGAGCATCTCTCACCAGAATGTAAAACCCTTCATGCTGCCGCTAGGAAAGCTGCAAAAGAAAAAAAACTATAAATTTGTCTGGATCAAACATGGTCGAGTATATGTTCGAAAATGTATATAAGTAATATGATTAATATTATTGACATCCTTATTATTTGCTATTATGTGTAATAGCTTGTCATTTCTATTTTATTTTTTATTTTTATTATTTGAAGCATATAATTGTGTATTGACATGTAATTTAATATTAAATTACCAATAAAGAATATGAATATATGAAAAGATGACTCATCTAGTTGTATATTTATTAAAAGTATCGATTCCTTAAAGAAATTAGTTTAGATAGTAGGTATCATTACCGGTATACTTCCCGGAAACCTATACCTGGTTTATTCTATTACTTTTTAGGGTTCCGTACTGTGACCGGGTTCTCGCCACACTCGAAATTAAGTTTAAGAGTAAATAGAAACAACAGAAAAAAAAGTTGTTGGTTATAAAAGTTTTTTTTTTATAAGTCCAAAGTTTATATAAGTATTAAAAATGGACGTCGCTAATCGTTCGTTGCGTCTTATTCAACAAATTATCTAGGGAGAAGGAGCGGTAAAAACCGTCTCCCCTCTAATTTGATTCCACAATCACACTTAAATACTAAAGTATACTAAATACTAAAATACAAGAACAAAGAAGCTAGATTAAACTGCCATCGTTCCTTACCATGAGGCTTCATGAAAGAGTGTAAATTCAATTAAAGAATTTGTTGATTACCTAAATCAACAAAACATTACCAGAAAATTCAATGATTACTGGATGGCCCCACAGTGACCACCAGAATTTATTACCCAAAAATTATAGCAATTATTACAATGCTATGTTGTCTATAGAGACAAATACACAAAATTGTCTCGGCTTAAGACCAGACTTTCCACAATACACAGTAAATAAATTTAAGAACTTCGGAGAATATTAAATCAGTAGATTTAATATTAGCGTAATGTTCATGAAAAAAAATCACCACGACCGCTTGCCTCTGTATTGAATCGACATCCAATAGAGAGTAAAGGGTTGAAGTATAATGCCTACAATATCAGAATGTAGCTAAAATAAAGGTAGAAGTTAGTATCCCCTTTATCTCACAAATATATAACTAAACTCAGGACACCTGTTTTATATGACGCTGACCCGGTTAATATAAGGTAAAGAGTAATGTCACACTACGGACACCCTCAACTGATTTATCCGTATCATCTCAGACACAAATATTCCACGACTGGGCATAGTTCTCCCCCGTGAATTTCCAAACTGACCTATTGGAGGCGGCATTAACTAATACTTTTGAATAGAAAACTCAGTTAGTGAGGTATTCTACCGATCAACATCAGCAACGTGAAATCATGCTGCCGTTAAAGAGCAAAGTTTTCACATTAAATTGCCGCCATGGAAAATTGCCTCCGCAAAACAAAAAAAACAGGACTGCCCTCTTCATTCGTCATCAGCCTCCAGCACCAACTTCCACCCGCAACATCTTAATGCGCCTCGGTTCAAAACACCTCCACGGAGTAAGCCTCCTCGGAACATCAAGAGGGAAAAACCTCCATGAAAAGATAGAAACAACCTCCAAGTCAGGACAAACAAAAAAACCCCTACAACAAAAACACATCATTAGTTTTATATATTCATAAATTATCACTTCACAACATCCTTTTAATGTTAAAAACTCCACTCACCTTATAGCAGGGGTTGAGTTAATGAAAATATCCTTAGCCGAGAAACAATCGCACGCCACCGGAAAAGATGGACGCTGCCTTCAACAACCTACAAATAAAATTACCAATCTCCACACACAATGACTAATAACACAGTTTCACCACCATAAAAACTATTCTCACCTCACAAGACAAATTTAAAGGTCTTTGGAAAGATTTCTAGACGTAGACGCCATCTGCGTCTCGTCCTTTTCAGCTTCCAAGTTGATCAAACCCGACGCGGCTTCTAAGTCAAAATGGCCGACAAAATCTTCCCTTCACAAGAAATAGCAATTTCCGATCACAACAACTTAACGCCGATAATTCTTTGCTAGCTTCTAGACAACAGCTAACTTCATTATTCAAGACATTTACTATCACCAATATCAACCAATCAACGCCGATAATTAGGACACTTCGCTTCCCTCCTGGAACAACAGCTAACTTCATTGCGGAACGACAAACAACAACCTTCAGAGAAACAGATATACAATGTGATCGCTGTCAAAAATCGATCAAGTGTCAATATCACCTGCTTGTATATCGTACGGCGCGCGTAAGAAATCGTGACCGCCTTATTATTTGACGTTGACAAGTACAAGTCACTCTGCCACTGTCACATAACCCAACAATGATCTTAAGCCCAACCAAAACAAATCATCTTTTCATTTCTTTTTACAATTAATAGTAAATCAAGTCAATATTCTGTGAGTGTGGTGAAATGAAATTAATTAGTGATGTCGCCGTTCACTGGACTATTATAGCAATTATTACCGCTCCACAAGCCAGAGAAATGCTAACAAGGAATGATAACAACATAAACAAACGAAGAATGCGACAGTCTCTCGTTTTCAGCTCAAACTATTTTCGGTAAGTGTATTCATTTATGAATACTCAAAAAAATAGTACCTCAATAGAAAAAAACAGAACCCTTATAGGAATTCTTTGTTGTCCGTCAGTCCGTCTGTCCGTCTGTCCGTCTGACCGTCTGTCCGGGTGTCAAGACCTTTATCTCGGGAACGCGTGAAGGTATCGAGTTGAAATTAAAACCATATACGCAGATCCATAGTATATTGCTGCAGAAAGAAAAATCAAATTTCTCTGTTTTCGTAAAAAAAAGTTACAGCCGAATATGTCGTAAAAACGCACATTTCGACACTGACAGAGGAATCAAAACCTATGGGGTACTTCCCTTTGACCTAGAACTCTCAAATTTGGCAAGAAGCATTATGTTAGAGTACACATATAGGAAAAATCCGAAAACCGGACATTTTTAATTTATTCACAAAAAATTGTGTCTTTTTGCAAGGAATTAGGGTCGAAATTTTAAAGTGAATTAACCGTATCATGTGGGGTATCATATGAAAGAGCTTAATTAGCATTA
This sequence comes from Lycia hirtaria, assembly GCA_947563715.1. Classification (NCBI taxonomy): domain Eukaryota; kingdom Metazoa; phylum Arthropoda; class Insecta; order Lepidoptera; family Geometridae; genus Lycia; species Lycia hirtaria. The sequence goes on from OX387378.1 coordinate 14,821,302, forward strand.
GTTAAAACAGGTTTTTAAATATTTTACGATGTATATTTTTCGGTATAAGAAGGAAAATAAAAAAAATAAATGATTTTCCTTTTTATTTACCAGTTTGTACGGAACCCTCGGTGGGCGAGTCTGACTCTCACTCGTCCGGTTTTTTTATGTTAGTATACTACCAGAACGTAAATCGCTTCAGATCTAAAACTGAGGATTTTTTGCTAAACTTACTAAACTGTGACTATGATGTCATATGCCTGACGGAAACTAATATTAACAGTGGCGTCAATGATTCTGAAATATTTGATTCGCGTTATAATGTTGTGAGACGGGATAGAAATCAAACAAATTCACAAAAAGTGGAAGGTGGTGGAATTCTTATTGCGTTGAAGAAACACCTGCGATTTATCCGTCAGGCATAATGGGATACTGATGTTGAAGATTTATGGATAAGTATTCTACCTAGTTGTAATAATGCTCGTACGCTAAACATATGTCTCTGTTACTTGCCTCCTTACTTGTCTACTGACCGATTGGAATATTTTTATGATAGCTATCAAAATATCATCATAAAATCTGGTGAACTGGATGAATTTCTTTGTCTTGGCGATTTTAACACTCGAAATATTACTTGGACAAAATCCCATCCCGTGGGAGAGAAGGCTGATTTTCTATTAGGATACATGGATGTCTGTCATTTGCACCAATTTATTACTATCTCTAATCATAATAATGTTTATTTGGATTTGGTTCTAAGTACGCTTACATCTATGCAGGTATACGGAGTTGACCCTATTGGTAGACTGGATCGTCACCATCCAGCTTTTGCAGTAGACATAGTTGTTACCAATACTATTTACAAAGTACTCAAACCTAAAAAACAACAACGACTCAACTATAATAAAAGTAATTTCGAATTAATTAGTCAGGACATTAGCTTAACTGATTGGCCTAATATTTTAACTGGATCTGATGTCTTATCTACCTTGTTTTATAAAGAGTTACTACTTATAATCTCCAAACATACGCCTTTGACGAGGAATTATGATCATGAATGCCCATTTTGGTTTAGTCCTGCATTGAAACGCTGCCTAAAAGAAAAGAAGAGGTATCACAACCAATATAAAAGATTTAAGAATCTTCGCGATTATGACACCTTCTCCTTACTAAGGCGTAGATGTAAAATTTTAATAGATCGTGATTACTCTGCTTACACTGCATCGGTAGAATCAGCACTTGATAGTAATATTAAATATTTTTGGAAATTCGTAAATAATCGCAAATCTTCGCATTCTTTACCTCAAACCATGAACATGAATTATTGAAATCCGACATCCATTCAAAAGATATTGCGAATTTAAAAAATAATAGACTTGGTTAGACGGAGTGATTGAATGTTGCCGCTTTTTTATGAAATGAAAAAAATGCTGTGCTAAAAAAAGCTACTAAAATGAACTGATTCAGATTAGTGATCTATTTCATTAAGTTGTATTCTAATTCTTTCTAAAAATCGAAATTTCTGTTCATAATGTGTATTTGCTAGCTAGCAATGGACCTATCAAAGATTTTTTGTTACTTACGAAATAACTATTACTATTATAAGAATAGAGAGAGAAGTACAAACAAGGGATTTGCTTCTTACCTCCACACTTGGCTCTAGCAAAAATAACATTTTAAAGTTTAATATTTCACAAACAGTCTGTAAATTTTAAAAAAATACACTTATATTATTTATCAATTACCTATGCAACAACACCCTACAATACATTATGGGGCAACTGAGAAAAAACATCTCCTTTTACGTATAAGGACGGTAAGTACCCCAAAAAATATCGGTAGCTCCCATTAGTTCTATAGAACTGTGACGTCATAGAACTGTTGATATTTTTTTAACCCTTTAGTTCTATGGTAGAACTATTAAAACGAAATCTCTCTCATTTGTTCTATAGAACTAATAATACATGGTAATTTTCGTTAGTTCCATAGAACTGATATCTATATTTGATTATTTCTGTGTAATATAGTTTATTTTTAACAACTCATTTTCTGCGTGATTAGCTTAAATATACCTATACCAAAATTATAGGTTTCTAGTAGGTACTAACGCCGTGGACAGGCAGCCAGGCGAACGGACCTGGCGAAACTTTAGGGGCTACTTGTTTCCTACAAAATAAATGAATAACTAAAACCCAACATAACATCTTTCTTTTTACTATTCAGTGTAACTCACGACTCTTTCTTATGTTTAGATTTATAAATAAAAATAACTAGAAAGTGTTTAGAAAAAATATAAAAATCAATTTCTCGATCTGTCCGTTCTTGAGCCAGAAATATAAATCACAGAAAAGATTGTTGGAAACAGGGGATTATGTACCACGCATAGATAAACGCATACTTTACAAGAATATCTAATTTTGCTGCTGTTTAATGAGAAGCGACTCTTTTCATTCCGTGTTGAGACCTTTTTGAACTTTAAGTGACTCGAATCCCATCACTATGATTTGAGAGTTGGTATCATTATTTCGAAAAGTGACATTTCAGTCTGTCAGATTACTCCGTCTAAATAAAAATCCAAGTACCTTTATTAGAAAAATAAACGCCATCGCGCCGCGCGCCTCCGCGCCGTGCCACGCAGCGAAATACGTTACTCATATTTGAGTAAACATAATATATTTTGTCAACTTCTCGCTGACACGTAATGACACTTGCGGAAAGAAGACAGAGAATTTGAGACGTTGATCAAAGTTAAGTAAAATTTTTCGTTAAGGCCGAAAACATATTACATCGCGTGCACTGCGAAAAGTATTCATAACAGAACAAAATTTTGTGCAAAAATATTAAATAACGGTAGGTCATCAACTTTTAGTATTTAGGTTAACTATTACATACATATAAACGTCCAAAGTTTTAATGTTAGGGAAATTAAGTTTTTCATTTAGATTAACTAACAGGTATAGATGAAAACGACTACTATTGTTTTGCTACATAGGTAAAAGATTGTTTGAATGGTTCGTGCTTTTAATGTTAGGGACACGAAATTTAGTATTTAGATTGGCTCAACTGTACTTTACCTGCCGCTGAGTTGGGGACTGTTTTTTTTTTATAGAAAGCTTACTACATAAGAAGCCTTCAGTTAAAGTTTTAACACTAGAATATTAATGGTTTTGAAGAAATAAATTTTTAAATATTTTGATTTTTTGGCAAATCTTCTAAGAATTGTAACCTCAAACTAAAGGCAAAACGTTTCGTTTTACATCCCATTTTTTTTATTTTTTTTACTTGCTATCTTTGGACCGCGCAAAATTAACTTCAATCATATCTATATCTTAATAACAATGTTAAATATGATTATTAAGTTCTGTTTTGTCTATATTTGTAAAATATAACTTTATTTAGTATCAAACTAGTTTTTTTAATAAATTTAAATGTGACTGATTTGTGAAACGGAACGCAAAGTAGCGCCATTTTGTGTTTATCTATTTGACATGAGTCAGTCAGTGTTTTTTTTTCTTGATGTTGGCAGTTGCTTCCACATTGTTCCCCTTGTAAAAAAATCTCTTTATTTAGTATAGTGGCCCAAAAAGTAGGTTAGGTTATGTTAGAACATTAAAAACTCATCGCGCGAGCCGAGCGAGCGTAGCGAGCGTGCCGCGGCAGCGGCCGGCGAAGCGCTAAACAGTAGATGTGTTTTCGTATTTGATCTAGGTACGCAAAAATTAGCACTAAAAAGTCTCTGTAAATAATGTAGTGGCCCAAAAAGTAGGTTAGGTTATGTTAGAACATTAAAAACACATCGCGCGAGCCGAGCGAGCGTAGCGAGCGTGCCGCGGCAGCGGCCGGCGAAGCGCTAAATAGTAGATGTGTTTTCGTACTTGATCTAGGTACGCAAAAATTAGCACTAAAAAGTCTCTGTAAATAATGTAGTGGCCCAAAAAGTAGGTTAGGTTATGTTAGAACATTAAAAACACATCGCGCGAGCCGAGTGAGCGCAGCGAGCGTGCCGCGGCAGCGGCCGGCGAAGCGCTAAATAGTAGATGTGTTTTCGTACTTGATCTAGGTACGAAAAAATTATACGTAAGTTTTCGTACTTAACCTCAAAAACGAATTTTGATTTTTTTCTAGAAAACTAAGAGTTTTCGCACCCCCCCTTTTGGGGGGGAGGGTCCTATACCCTCCCGTCTTACTCCCTCCTCCTGTCGACCCCTTCCCCTCACCAGGAAAACAAAAAAGTACTTCTGAAAAAAATAATTAAAAAAATCATATCTTCCGAGATATGATATGATATGATATGATTCCTCCCCCCCTCCGGGGGGGGGGAGGAATCTAGCTCCCCCCCTTCACAGGGGGTATCTACACCCCCCTCCCTCCCCCCTCCCCATCCCCCCCCCCCCCTTAAATCGACGGCAGGTAAAGTACAGTTTAACCTTTAGATTAACTATCAAATATAAACGAATACTGTTATTACAGTTTTGCGACAGGGATGAATTAAGGGGTAGGAAACGGGGGTAATTGATTGTGTAAAAGTTCCAAGGTTCTAATTTTGGGGATATGAATTCCAGTATTTATATTAACTAACAGATGCAAACGAATACTGTTATTATAGTTTTGTAAAGACAAGGACGAATTATAGGTTGAAACAAGGTGTAAAATATTATATGAAAGTTCAAGAATTTAATGTTAGGGACATGAAATGTAGGATTTAGATAACCTAATAGATATAAACGAATACTGCTATTATAGTTTTGCAACAGGGATGAATTAAGAGTTATACACGAGGGGAGGGCAGTTAAAAGATAACACGGAAGTTCCAGGGTTGAATGTTAGGGTGTGAGCGGGCCAAGAGGGAGGAGAGCTGGCGATAGTGAGGCATTAGTGTGATGGATGGCAGCGTCACGGGAGCGGGGTGAGAATGGGATAAAATAAGTGAGGTGGGAGAGAGTGTGGTGCGGGAGTGAGGCGTAAGCGAGGTGAAAGTGTATGGGATTACAGCGAGAGGGGTGGGATTACGGTGGAAGGGGGTGAGTGTGGAGCAGGAGTAAGTGGGAGTGAAAAGAGAGCAACAGACTTGGTCTGGGAGCAAGGTGGGAGCGAAATAGAAGCGGAAGGGTGTCGGTGTATCAGTCAGGGGGTGCAGCAACGGTGAGTTAAGTGAAGTGCGGTAGGAGCGAGGTAAGAGCGGGAGAAAAACAAGGTGTGATCGGTATGAGTACAGGAGTTGAATGAGAGTGAGACGGCAGTAGGGTTGGAGCGAGGCGAGAACGGGACAAGTGCGGAACGGAACGGAGTGGGAGCGCGGAGAAAGTAAAACGAGAACAAAGTGGGAGTGCGAAAGGTGCGAGGCAGAATAGCGAGTGAGTGTAGGGTGGAAATGGAGTGAAAGTGATCTGAGATCGGAAAGAACGGAACAACAACAAGTTGAGAGCCGAACGGGAGCAGGGTTGGAGCGGGGCGAGAAAGGGATGAGAATTTATTTTTCATTGAAATACATAAATCTACGTTATACCATTGACTCGACATTTATAGATTGAGTCGGAAGATTGGTTGAAGCAGGACGTAAGTGCGGCGAGATTGAGTTAAGATTAAAACACGAGTAGGGCAGATGCGGTACAGGAGCATTAGCTTGGTGGAGGTGCAGTGAGTGCAGGTAGGAGCGTGACATGAACGAATTTCTTACGCGTACGAAGTCGCGGCGGGCAGCTAGTATATAATATTTAGGAAACTATTTTAATACTATTTGTAAGCAGCCAGACAAATCGTTGAAGGCAATCATCCCCTAGATACATTTAAATGTCGGCATGAGAATGTGTGCAAGATCATTATGAGGTGAGCAAAAAAAAAAAAAAAGAAATCAAAATAAAAAAAATATCTTGTTTCGATTTACTGTATTTAGCGGCCATCATATGTATTTTGGATTATAATTATGTAGATAGGTTAAAAGAGTACACGAGTATTGTTTGTTACTTGGCCTCGAGGCTCGAGGCTCGAGGCCTCGAGCAAGTAATTATAGGTTGACATAATTAAAATCAACGCGATACGCTCACGAACATGTGTTTGACTTGTTATTGTTGTTTACAGGTCTTTGCCGCTTTACATGTCAGCTCATAGAACAAAGACGGCTTCCTGCACATTTTTAATATCTCTTCAAGACTACAGCTACTTAGAAGACCATGTGATCGGAAGTAAGTGAGATTGAATTTTGAAATTACTTTCCACCCTACGTGATAAAATAAGGTTTTCCTTTCCGAAGGACAGTCGACTCTATACCTTCCAGTTGCAACTTGGCTGTGCAACTTGGCAGCTTGGCTCGTCCAAAATGGCGCAGCAGAATTCTAAATTTCCAATCACGATCGAACCTGTGACTAGTACAAGTGAAGTAGCTGTCTCACTGAGAAGAAATGCTTATAACCTTATTGAGAATGCCAAGTCTTTTCCTAGACAGTTTAGCTTTAGACTCGAAGGTATGCTCCAAAGTACAATGCTTCACATAGTTGTTATACAAAGAGTTTGGAAAGATTTAGTATTGAATATCTAACTGTATTTTATACATTAATATGAACAATATAGAGTGTAGAAGTGAGCTTAGGTGTGAGTGAGTTGAATTATATATTATATAGTATGATATTGTAATAGTATTACTTATTTCTATTAGAGACTTCACTTGTTAAAAAAAAAAATGGTTGTCTTCGGTTCACGGACGATAGTTTAACGTGACAACGTCATAACAAAACATTGATGAAATGTTTGCATACTTTTATGAATAAAATTGAGCTTGACAATGAGCGTAACGGGACACTTTTTCGTGTCAGATCCCAGAAGATATGAAGCTAAGACCACCTTCCTACTCAGGAGTTATATTGCGACTGCAATGGTCTTCTGAGGATCTCCTTGCCTATCCTCGAGTATTTCCCCTCCATGTGGTTCTCAACGTCAATGCGCGGGAACCTCCCTGATTGGTCTTCTTCTTTTTTGTGTTGGACCCGCTTAAAGCATTTGCCAGTGTCTAGTATTAAGATTTTTTTAAGTTTCTTGAATAAAAAACGAGCTATAAATGTTCTAGTCACAATCTAAGTCACATATACAGTAATTTTCAAAGTCGAGTCCTGCTTCAGTAAAGTATTGACGACTATACTAGAAGCTTCTATGGAGTTGGTCGACAACGTAAAATGACACGTTTCACTGCTTCATTTCATTTGTCCACACTCTTGTACTTGATCGAACACTTAATGAATAAAACGCCACCATTTTTGTATTCAAAATAACACAAGTTTAGGAAAATAAAACAAAGCAACAACATGTTTCGATGACGTTCCCGCCAATCAGATAGAAGTTAAGTTGCCATTAAAAATTATATAAAGGACTTACTCTACAGATTACAAGATTAGAGATCCATGGTGTTGCCACTCTAAAATGGTATCACAAACGTATTCCACAAAGTATAAAACTAGGAAAATAGGGGTGTTGCCATTCCGCGTCAGGAAAGCCCCTGGTGCAGATGGGATCAACAACAAAGTGCTCAAACACTTCTCACCCCCCCCCCCCCCCCCCCTAATCCATCTTCTAGTCAGCATCTTCAATGCGGCTCTGTCTAACTGCATCTTCTTAGATGCTTGGAAATCCGTCGACGTCATCGGCATCCCCAAACCCGGCAAGAAGGCCGGCGTCTGAGCCTTCTAGCTATCGCCCCATCAGTCTCCTCAGCTCCCTGGGGAAGATCTACGAGCGCATCATTCTGAAGCGCATCTGGTCCCACATTAACGACAATAACACCCTTCCTGAAGAGCAGTTCGGCTTTCGAGCCATACACTCTTGCGTCCAACACACCTTCGACAATGTACGCCGCATCACGGAGTACATTGTCGAAGGTTTCAATATGAAACCTGCCCACGGCTACGACCACAAGCCCTTCCCCCAAGGAACGGTATCATTGGGCATCCAGGTCAATCCCGATAAAAGTGCAGCCATGTACTTTTACCCCACTCTCAAACGCCCCCCCCCCCCCCCCCATGAAGCCTATTCAACTTCACGGTCAACCTATTCCATGGGTCACCTCGACCAAGTACCTCGGCGTTACCCTCGACCGCCGACTCACCTTCTCCAAACACATCCAGACCGTCCGTATTCGAGCGGCCTTTTTCTAGGCCGCCTCTCCTCCCTCTTGAACGAGCGGAGTAAATTGTCGCTTGGCAACAAGATGACAATTTACAAAACTTGTATTGCCTCCAACTACTCGACAGACACTACTGACCCTCCACCCCTCCGGCGCCGCCCAAGAAACATCTTGGGCGATCCGGATGACCCATCGCAGCAGTCACGGCTGCTGCGTTGGGGTCACCCGATCCAGGCAACAAAAAATACTCCGTTTTTGGTATAGGCGTCGGTTACCAAAGGAACACAATCACGACACACCAACCTCGCCGGCGAGGTCGAGGAACCCCCAGGTCTGGTAAAAGACCGGCTAGATTCTCTCCAAATAGTCAACCAGTTCAACCCAATAGGGCCATACTTTGTAAGCGGCACAGCGCCTTCTGCGCTAGCCAAAGTCCGGTAAGCTGTAGAGGCCGTTAGAGGCCAACAGCTCTAGTCATCTTTCAAAAAAAAAGTGTTGCCATTCCATCATATTGAAAATACTGCAAAACATAGACTAAAAATATTAAAATCATGACAATATTATATATTTACAGATAAAACATTATTGCCGTTTTCATTCGCCCTGGTGTCCGCGTGGGACACGCTCGCCATGTCACTGGACGTCCCGCGGAAGTCGATCAGCGTCGAGTTCAGAGAAGTGAAGATGTACACGCAGCCGATACTGCACCAACAGAGAACTATCAGGCTCAACGTCTCCCTGCACAGAGGAAGCGGACGGTTTGAGGTACTCGTACTTATATTTTTATTTTCACCAATAAATATACCTGGCAACCCTGGTCCAAACGGTACAATGTTTTTGAGCTCCGTTGTAAAAATAATAAATAAAAATACAATAACTAATCATTGTGAGCTATTACAACATCCAGTTTGTGCGAATATAACCTCCAGACAATTTATGGACATCCATCAACCGTGGTGAGCTGTATTAATTCCTTAATCGCATCATCAAAATTGAAATTACACAGTTTGGATTTCAATTTTCACACACACAAAGACATATTTTTGAATCTTCAAGTGACCTGCAATAATTTAAATGCATGACGCACACGCGTAACCAACCACACTTTGAGACGCCTCGACAAGACAGATGACTAACGTCGACTCAAGACAAAGACAGCTTTGACATAGTGGAGTAGTGCCAACCGTATAAACAGAAAATTTTCGTTCATAAACTGTGAATTTGTAACCATAGATTAAAAATGGCATGTGACGACACTCTATCGTTCAGTCAGTATAGAAAGGCCAACTCGCTAGATATACCAAGCTCGAGCTCCTCTTTGTTTGAAGAAACTATACTAAGCCTACCTGAATATGACACTCTCGAGATTGATCACACTACAGTATTGAAAAAACAACTAGAAAGTTTAAATGATCAACTGTTATCAGCGACTAACGAAATAGACAATCTTAACGTAGAAATTCGAGAACTAAAAATTGAACTTCAAAAACAAAGAACTCTAGTAGAAAGAACTAAACAAGTCGGATTCTGTGACAGCCCCATTACAAATGGCTCCAAAAAGCGAAAACGACGTGTGTCGCTTATTGACGTTGACGATTCCTTCCACAACAATAACTTTGGTAGGGCTAAGCATACTTTAAAATGCATCCGAAATCCTAACAACCAAAGGAAATCCACAAACGATAAACCTGAAAGTTCTAATGGTCCACCCACCACACTGCTACTCAAAGCAGCCGCAAATACTCTCAACGCGGAGGTAACTATTCATAATACCGGTACACAAAAAACATCAAAACGACATACACCGACAAAAGAATTTTCTCCCGCAGTCACACAATCGACATCAAGTAGTGTACACACGACACAGGATGCACCTCTACGTACAGGCACCTCTACGTACAGGCACATTAACACAGGCTAACACAAGTCAAATGTATATCGATCCATCCTCAATCCATACATTAAGTAATATAGTTATGGACAAAGAGCTTAATGAAGAACCAAATGTCACCGAGCCAATTTACGAGAATGAAAATCTCATCAAATCAACTACAGATACATCGACTCAGTCTAATACAATTCAAATATGCATCGATTCGGTCCCACTCTGTCCAATGAGTAATATAGTCATTGAAAAAGATAATATTCAAAAACAAAATGTCTCCGAGCTAATTCAAGAGAATGGTAATCCCATAAAACCAACTACATCAGCAGATACTCAAAATGTACCAAAATTACCACCCGAATGCAAAAATATACTCATTGTGAACAAAAACACAACTTCACAGCATCATTCAACAGGACACAAGAAAAAAAATTTGATATTAGCTGATCAACAAGGAAAAGGGGTCAGATCCACCCTGCAAAATTTAATAGGAAACCAGTTCAAAGTTCAAAGTTTTTGGAAACAAAACGCACCACTTCGTGAAGTAATTTTTTCATCCGGATATGATATTTCCGACTTTACGAAGAATGACTACGTAGTGATTGTTTGGTGGTTCAAACGATGTTAATCCTTTCGAGTTTTTATTAAATCTGAACATTTGGCTCACACGTAATACACATATAAATGTCATAATATTGGAAATCCCATATAACAAGTTTCTCAGGGAACACAAACTTAATTATGAACTTAGATTTATATGTGATAGGCATTCTCACGCTACTTTTATGGACATGGACTATAGTAGACAGATTAGGTATAACGGTTTCTTTACTTTGTATATGTGTCAATCGCTACTCAGAGAAATATTACACCTTGACTACAAAAACAAAATGAAAGTTCATATTTTAACTCAAGTCAGAAACTGTAAAGATGGCCAGTCAGCCAGAAAATATATAGACAACAGTACTCAAACATATAAAAATGATTTTACTGTCGAGTCATGTAAAAATAATATCTCCGAACTAGTAACTCAAACGAGTGAAAATCATGTCTCCTCGATCACAAGCAATGTAAATGAATGTACCACCATAGTTCAACAGAGTCTCTCTGATCAATACAATAACAATCAGAATTTATTTCGTATATAACTATATCTTTATTTTACATCAAAACATCGACGGTCTTATAAGTAAATCAGACCGGTTAATGGTATGCTTGGATGAACTTGCTAAGAAAAGTAAAAAATGTGGATATTTTGTGCCTTACAGAACATAATATGATAAAAACTGACCTTGACATATTGCATACTATTAACTTTAAATTAGCATCTTATTACTGCAGGGACAATAGGCCCGGCGGATCGTACATATTAATAAGAAATGGACATGAATATAAAAGGCTAGATATTATTGAGCAAATGTCAGTCCCAAATATCGCAGAATGTTCCGCAATAGAACTAACCACACACAAAATTTATATTGTATGTATTTACAGGCCATCGATTTATAAAAGGGAAAACTATGACGGTTTCTTAGGTATACTTAGCGACATATTCTACAGACTCGCCTCGAAAGATAACTACAAAACTATATTATGCGGTGATTTCAACATCGATATTTTAAAAAACAATAATTTAACTTTTCAATTTGAATCAGTGCTACAGGAATACAATATGAAGTTCTATTTTAGACAAATAACTCGCATGCCTAGTAAAACCTGTATTAACAACATAATCCACAACAATATCAAAGGATGTAAAGGTGATATCCTAGAACAAGCGCTATCTGATCACACAGCACAAATACTCCAAGTGCCTGTAAAGAAAACTTGTATACTGAGATATTGGTACTCAAAAAAGCGAGATTATTCTCTAGACAACCTCAAAAAATTCAAGGAGCAATTAAATAACCTTAGCTTTAGTGACGTTTACGAATCCGATGACCCAAATATATCATTCAACATTTTTTATGATATATTCCTACTTCTATACAACTTATGTTTTCCTATCAACAAAATAAAAGTTTTCACAAGAAGTCGTCCTAAATGGTTAACAAAAGGGATTATGCTTTGTTCGAAAAAAAGACGAGAAATGCTTTGGAAATATAGACGAGAACCTAGTAAAATCAACAAGTTACAGTTTCAACAGTACTCAAATAGATATAAAAAAATAATAAATCTGACACAAAAATCTCAGAATGAACACTATATAAAAAATGCTAAAATCAAATCCAAAGCCACATGGTCTGTTATAAATAAAACTAAAACTAACCTTCCTAGAGAACATGTTATAAAGATTATAGTTGACGGTGAATCTATTAGTGATCCTCAAGTAATTGCTCAAAAATTTAATGATTTTTTTATCGACATAGTTAATCCAATTAATCAAAATAGACGATGTAATACAACTGAATTACCTAAAGACAACTCTAATTCTTTATTTTTAACGCCAATAATTCCTCTCAACATTTGTTATATAATTGACTCACTAAAAAATACTGACAGCGCTGTTTATGATGATATAATAACAAAGGTTATCAAATATGTTAAATTTCAGATAGCATCAGTTTTAACACATATTATAAACCTATGTCTGCAAAAAGGTGTCTTCCCCGACAAACTAAAGATATCTATTATAAAGCCGTTATTCAAAAAAGGAGATAAAGAAAACCTGAGTAACTACAGACCGATAGCCCTTATCCCCATCTTCTCGAAAATTATTGAGAAAGTTATCCACCATAAATTATGTGCATACTTTGAGAACCAAAACATTTTAAGCCCAAACCAATATGGTTTTAGAAAGAATAAAGATATAAATATGGCCATCTACAATTTCCTTTATCAAGCAACACCAAACATGGACAAAGGAGCATTAACCGTGGCACTTTTTATGGACATGACAAAAGCCTTCGACCACGTTGATCACGAAATACTCCTCCAAAAACTAAACCTCGGCGAGGTTTTTGGTGTTACTGTATATATTGTATATTAATGTTTATTTGAGTAATTATATAAAAAAAAAGACTATACGAACAAAAAAAAAAAAAAAAAAACATGGACATGGAGTAAGAGTAATTGCTAACCAATTAATAAGGTCGTACCTTAGTGGTAGATTTCAGATCACCCAAATAAGCAGAATTTGTCAAAAAACTAAAAATGAAAAGATATACTCCTCTGAATTAAAGCTTATGCACTCGGGTGTACCACAAGGTAGCGTCTTAGCTTCACCATTATTTTTAGCATACATAAATGATTTATCCCAAGCAACACCACATCATGTAACTCTTTTTGCAGACGACAGCACGTTTCTGTTTTCGGGAGATAAGAAAAATATAGCTAAACTTGAAAATGACATAAATGAATCACTGACATCTGTTATCAACTGGCTAGAATCAAATAATCTAAAAATTAACTTAAGTAAAACTTGCATAATGAACTTTCAACAAAGACCTGATAGACGAAACAGTCAAAAGCTTAACATTAATTATTGTGGACAAAAAATTGATGAAATTGATACAATAAAATTTCTTGGATTACACTTAGACTCTAAACTAACTTGGAAGTATCACACACAAATTGTATCGAAGCGTATTAACCAATTTTCGTTTGCTTTATATAAATTAAACAAAATAGCCAGTAGAGAAACATTACTTACAGCATATCATGGTTATGTTGCTACTACATTAAGATATGGAATAATATTCTGGGGCAATGCTACGGACAAGTTAGTAGTTTTTAGAGCTCAAAAAAGGTGTATAAGAGCTATCTGTGGCTTACGGCGACGGCAATCATGTAAAGAATATTTCATTAAACTCAAAATATTGACTCTTACGTCCATTTATATTAGCGAAGTCGCCTTATTTGTAAAAAAGAACCCGAATCTTTTTCCAAAATTTAACCCGGGCTCAAGGAGGGAAAATGATATACGATTCCCTAAACGCACACATACAGCCATGATGTTGAAGAGCATATTTTGTAAGGCACCAATAATCTATAGTAAATTACCCCAGTCAATCCGAGACTGGAGCGACATACATAGTTTTAAAAATAGACTTATTAACTTCCTATTATCCAAAGCATACTATTCCCTAGATGAATTTATAAATGACAAACAAATGATTTTGACTACTTAATACCAGATTGATTTGTATATTGACTAAAAAAAAAAAAAAAAAAAAACTAGTTTCACATTTACTCTAGATACATTTTGACATTTATATTAGGCACTTGCGACATTGTTGACATATTTCAAATATTTTATTAGGTATTGGTATTATCTTTGTATTGCAATGTAATTAATCTTATATATCCTTTAATAATCTAGTTTGACATTTACGTAAAGACATTTTGACATCTATATTAGTTAAGACATTGTTGACATATTTGAGAGTGTATCTTCTATCTGTCAGTTTATCTTTGTATCTCAATGTAATTAATCATACATATATTATAATAATAGTCTATACAAATGCTTGTACGCTTTTAAAGCAGGACCTGGAGGACGAATTTTATCAAATTATACCAACTTATCATGTAACCTAGGGCCACAAGATCAATAAATTAGAATTGGAATTGGAATAAAATTACCGGAAGCTAGCCCGCAACTACAAGATACACGTAAACAAAAGAGTGTTTGAAAATCTCGTACAATGCGTCGAAACGAAATAAATCTGTTAGAGTTTATGTCATCAAACTTAACTGGGCAATACGGAGTAGGTACCTAATAAAGAAAAAAAAAACTTAATTTCGCATCGAATATATAAGTCAAATTAACTTTGCATGGTGCGGATTTTTAATCAGTCTTCATTAAGACCAAAAAAAATTCGTTTCGTATCTTTAGGGTCAACCACAGAATTCGCCCTATTACATAGGACCGGGTCAACGTCACACGACGTGTGTTGAAATTAAATTTCCCTTTACACGACGTTTTTCCTTGTAACTGAGGCTTTTTTTTTTTTAAATATTTATTTATCTAATTCATGCACTAGCCCTACCTTATTATCACGTCAATAATTAATTTATCAATAATCCATTGTTACTTATAAAAATATACAAATCTATTTTTTACTCAGTGGAGCGGCGTCATGATATGTGTAAGCAATGCAAATCTGTTCAAAATTGATGTTTCGTGCGGCACATTTAATATTACACCTTAAGTCATTTGAAGGCTATGGAGTGCCACGGATGAATGCTCATTTTTAATCAAGTATTATGTGTATTTCAGGTTATGAATGAAGATTCGAAAGTTGCCACGGGCTTTATTGTCACCAAGCTTGCAGAGATCAAAACTAATTCTAATAATTCTAAAACTGTTTTGACAAATACTAAAAATGTTGAAAACAATGAACTCAGAGTTCAAGATGTGTATCAAGCTTTGATTGAAAGAGGATACGCTTACAGGTAAAAATATATGAGTTACGATAAACAGTGAACTTAGACCTATAAAAGTATACAATCCGAAGAAATCATAAAGATAAAGTAATTTCTACTGCCATTACATCGAAAAAAAAAATGTCATAGTAGCAAAATAAATATTTCTGAAAGAGCTATGAATAACAATTAAACAATTGGCAATACTAATAATGATTTAAAACAAAACTTATCTTAGCGAATTAATTTATATTGCGATTCTAATAATGCGCAAGTTAACCTATATCGCTATATTATATAGCTAATGACAGCAAATTTTAAAATACACATATTTCTTCTTAATCGAATAAACGTCAGATTATCTACAGCAATTGTACATATACGTAGCCACAGAAAACTTTAATAGTACTAAGCGATATTATATATAACGATTTAGGTAGTTTGTGGCTACATTTCTAATAGCTCCTTTAAATTCGTGTTTTAGCCCTAAAATATCAATTTTCTATACAAGTTACTTTCGTTTGTCTTTAC
Source organism: Lycia hirtaria (assembly GCA_947563715.1). Taxonomy (NCBI): domain Eukaryota; kingdom Metazoa; phylum Arthropoda; class Insecta; order Lepidoptera; family Geometridae; genus Lycia; species Lycia hirtaria. Next base: position 14,837,174 of record OX387378.1, read on the forward strand.
TGTATTTATCACCTATATTTTATAAGTGGTTTGGAGCTTTTAACAAAATGATATTGCTCATTTTATTGTAAAATCTCAAATGTATAATTTAATTACTTACCAAAATTTATAAATATATAACAAAAAAATGAAATAAAATAAATAATCTTATTCCAGCGGAGCATTTCGTAGCATTTGGAGCACGAACAGTTTTGTATCGGATGCTAATATTTCGTATAATGACAACTGGGTGACGTTCATAGATGCTCTCTTTCAATTGAATATTCTCAAGTACACATACAGTGGTATCTCACAGCCTGACCGTATCCGAAGAATGGCCATCGATTGTAACAAACACATCAATAGCATACAAGCAAATAAGAGCAACGAGAACTACGCGGAATCTTTACTAGATGTCGAATTATCTGACGTATACGAACGCACCAGGTACATACTTAGAGTTCTATTACTTATTGTCAAAGATTGTTACCATATATTTTGCTAACCTGCTATTTCTGGGACGGTAATATTTTTTTTGTGTAATTTTAGTTGCGGAGGCGTGGTTATAGAAAATATAAGTTTCCGCAATATGCTTCAATATAATGATGAACGGATTACTCTACAAAAGCTCCAGTTTGTACCGAGGTTTGATTCACAATATTATGATGTAAGTGTTTTATAAATATTTTATTTCCACACAAATATTTTATAGAGTAGGTTTCCCAGAATCACAAGTTTTTCATTATACTTATAATAAGATATGAGATCTAATATCAGCATTTATATCATAGTTGTTCCATAAAACATTAATAGTATTTCATAGATGACATTAAAAATGACGCCACTGTACAGTCTATTCACAAATTATTTAACTCTAACATTTTTCATTTCATTTTTGTAAGATTTAAAGCTGTTCTGGGCATTTGAGCTGTAGAGGGGATCCTCCTACGCACCGCTTTAGTGAAACGCTGTAACCGAACACAGATTTAAGTTTTACAGGAACAAAAGGATAAAACTTAAACGCAAATAAACTATGAACGCTCTATAGATCGAGACAACGATTCGAAATATGACATCATATTATAATTACATCGTAGTTAGGTAAAAGGGAGAAGTTTACTGCAGGACCATATACTGCTATTTTTTAAATCATATTTGCTTTTTATTTTAACAGATCTCCACATCTCTATACGTCCTACTTCAAATGGTAGCAGAAAATGTCAGCAAAGATAATATAACAATCGTTGGGCTAAGTAATAATCTGAATAACCAGCTATTTGAAGAAATGGAAAAGATTGCTGTACGTGGAATTCCTGGGACTAAATTGCAATACCACCAAATGAATATCGATACATCAATTAATGAAAATAAGCATTTGTTTGAAAAAGTAGATATAATTTTAGTACAAAATCTATCCAGTTACGAAAATGTGAGCAATTTTTATGAATTCAATAATGGACTTTATTAACGTAGTCATTCTTGGGATGGTAATTTTTAAATAATACACTTTCCTTTCATTTACAGATCAGTGATAAATTACAGCATATTTTGCAACGCGACACTTTCATCGTAAATGAAGATTTAGTTTCTGCATCAGAGCTTCAAGTTTTCCCTTTAAACTTTTATAATGTTGTATCGGTACTGAAGAATAGAGAGAGTGTACTTGAATTAGCTCGTTGGAGGCCTACACCTACAAGACCTCTGACGTCAGCGTTTACTGTTCGTACAGAATCTGATTTGGCTATTTTAACGCATGCATTAAACTCGTGTTCTTCCGAAAGCTGTTTTCTAATCATAGCATCTCGTCCACCTGTTCCCGGCCTTATCAACCTTGTCGATAAATGGCGAAGAAACTCTACTTGCAATCAGATCCACGTCATTATGGTTGATGAGAAATATAAAAATGATATTTTTTCTGATGACATTACACTGATGATACAGGATGTTAACTCGACTTACAATATATTAGACAATGTAAGTTAATCGTAATTATGTTATTTTCAAATACGGCGTCTAAAACTTGTTGTCATGATGAATGTTCTTTATGTCTTAGGGTTTATGGGGCGGCGAATATTATTTACCTTTGGAAGAATCTTCGGTAGCTAAAGATAAGATGATCTTATGCAGTGAAGTGACTGGAGATCTGAATTCCTTGAAGTGGGTGCAAGCTCCTAAACTTACAGCGCCGGGTGTTTTAGTGGACGTACGTATATTTAAATGATAACTATTATGTCATCGGATGCGATGAGTTGAAGTATTTTTTGGCAGAAAGCGTTAAGCCCTTTCTCTCGGCCTATGGCTCGGCTCCTGCAGTGTACTTCTTATGGCTGAGATGATGATCATCTAGTTCCCATAATACAAGTTTTGCCTAGTTTGGGCTAATTGGTGTTGTGAAATGAAATGAAATGAAATATTCTTTATTTGGAATTAAAATAAAGGGTTACAATAACAGTAAGGGCACGATGCTACCCGCAGTAGTTTAGAAAACTGTGTCGCGGGGAATATCGCCCACCTCCGGGGTAATTTTACATTTTATATTACAGTTATACAGTTGTGTGAAATGTCCACCAATATTTATTTATTTGTAAGAATGTTAATGTGTTTGTATTTTAAATTCAGAGTGTATAATTATTATTTTTTATTTTCAGGTACATTACACCGCTATAAATGTAGGTGACGTAAAGCAAGCACTTGGGTTACGTTTACACGACAATAATAATAAATGCTCGAGCTTTGGAATGGATTTTAGCGGAATAACCGAAAGGTATTTAAAAAACGATTAAAACATTACACTTCATCCGGAGCCACGGTACAACTAATATGCTTAATAGGGAATATGCATGAATTTCATTTAAGAAGAATAATTGTTTTATTGGATAATAGACAAAAAGTAATACATATACTAAAAAAATAATTTTAATCAGACAACAAAATTCCGAGATATAAACTTAACAATTTTTGATGGGGAATGCTCTGTCCCTCTCCCGCGAAATGACAAGTTATATTGAATTTGTACGGTGCACTCGTTACATGACGTCATGTTCCGCGATGGTGAGATGTTATATAGAGTTAGATAGAGACCACCTCTATCTAACATAATATTGAAATGCTTGTAACTTTTATTTTGAAGATATTTTAATTTTGTTTCTGTAGAATGAACCTATTTGTGGTTGGCTTTTTATGACAAAATAAAAAACACACATATTCCCTATTGCTTGTAATTATGATAGGTACTTATAATTCCTTTCTACACATCAATCTTTATGTTATTTGCTGACATCTCGATAATATATTTCATTTCTGTGTTGTTTAGGTTAATTGTGTATATGTTAACGGAAATGTATAAAATCTAGGAGACCTATACTGTTCGTAGGAATTTCATATAATTCCGGTAATTACTTGGACCGACATGGTGGCGTTGTACAAACACTCCAGCACTTCGATATACCTACAGTCAATGCGGCATCCTTGAAGAGCCTCAAGCACCGCCCAGGTCTCTATCGAATCAAAGGCTTTCTCATAGTCCACAAACTCTAAGCAAATATCCAAGCTGTATTCTTCAGTCTTTTATATCACTTGCCGCAGCGTGTGGATGGGGTACTATAGTATTTTGAAACCGGATGTCTTATTAAATATGTCCAGTAAAATTTATTTTAACACATTTCCTAAAGGTTCCTTTGGGAATATACTCGTAAGATTTCTATAGAATGACGTATTAAATATATTTCCGTTAACATATACCCAAAACGATTTTTATTTATGAGAATGATGATGATTGATGCAAATAGTGGTACTAGCACAAATTTGAAATAGTTTTAGGGTCGTTTAAAAATAAATGTTGATGTGTTTTGTATCGAATAAATAAAAATAATTCCAGTGGCGAAAGAGTAATGGGCTTGGCACCGAGTGGCGCAGCCAGAGGTTACATAATGGCCCAAGAGGAGATAATGTGGCCCGTGCCTGCGTATTGGAGCTTGGAAGACGCAGCCACGGTGCCATTTGCTTACATTATCGCATACTACTGCCTAGTCGTGAAAAATGTAAGTAACTTTGATTTATCACTCTTATCATTTTCAGCTTCACGTCCACTGCAGATCATAAGTCTTAATCTAACATCTTCTCGGTTTCCTTAGAGCTGTAATCCTTGAATCTTCAATGCTAGAGTGAATAGATATCTTTTAGAACGACGACCTCCATTATCGGCCACATCGTGACTTATAACATCAAGCGAGATTTTTATAAAAGATAGATCTATGATAGTTGGTGTTCAATCGTAAATCTCATATAAGTATATAAAAATAAAAACCGGACAAGTGCGAGTCAGACTCGCCCACCGAGGGTTCCGTACAAACTAGTAGATAAAAGGGGGAAATCATATATTTTTTATATTTTCCTTCATAAACCGAAAAATGTACATCTTAAAAATATTTAAAAACCTGTTTTAGCTTATGCTAATGAAGTTCTTTCATATGATACCCCACATAATACGGTTAGTTCACTTTAAAATTTGGACCCTCATTCCTTGCATAAAGACACATTTTTTTGTGAATAAATTAAAAATGTCGAGTTTTCGGATTTTTTCCTATATGTGTACTATAACAAATTGCCAAATTTCATAGTTCTAGGTCAACGGGAAGTACCCCATAGGTTTTGATTCCCTTGTGAGTGTCGAAATGTGTGTTTTTTACGACATATTTGCCTGTAACTTTTTTTTACGAAAACTGAGAAATTTTATTTTTCTTTCTGCAGCAAGAGACTATTGATCTGCGTATATGGTTTTTTAATTTTATTTCGATACCTTCACGCGTTCCCGAGATATAGGTCTTGACACCCGGACGGACGGACAGACGGACAACAGTAATCCTATAAGGGTTCCGATTTTTCCTTTTGAGGTACGGAACCCTAAAAACTGAAAAAAAATCTCTTCTTGATCCTGCGTCAATCTTGTCCAGCTTTATCATATTTTTTTTTTGTAATATCGACAAAAAACCTGCTAGTAATTGTTTTAGTGATCGCATATCGGAATATGCTCACCCCACAAGGGAGGTCCATTAAAATCATGTGGATTTCTAATAAATTGATTGCTCATCTTGCGAGGATGTTTGTTACAAGCACGCAAGCGCAAGTAACATAGGTACTTATACCGCGAGGGTAATGTATTGTAATCATGTTGGTTAGCTAACGCTCAGCTAACGACCCGCTACACTACCACGTCTGCCCCGCTTCTGTTTCGCTCCTAACTAGCTGTCGCCGCAATTCCGTCCTGGCCAAGAATTTCAATAACATTATTTTTACTATATTAATATGCTTGCGTATATTCTTGACTTTTTTTTTCAAATTTTATTATATTTAATCTAAGCATAGATGTCGTCTATGTACAATTTTATCATATAATAGATTATTATTTACTATAAATTGATATTTGCATATGACCACAGATCAGTTACTGAACTGTGGTCATATGAACTGTTGATATAAAATAACATAGTGTTAAAGTGTAACTACCCTTATTTTCTATTCTTGAAAGGAAACATTCTTATTTTAATTTCAGATATATATGTCCCTATTAGACGATGTAAAGAATTACTCTGTATTGATACACGGCGGTGCGGGTGCGCTGGGGCAGGCCGCGATCAGCATCGCGCTCGCGCGCGGCTGGCGCGTGTTCACCACCGTCGGCGACTCGCACAAGAAGCGCTTCCTCATGAGGCTGTTCCCTCAACTCAACGGTATGATACAATAATACATATCGCGTAAAACGTGTGGGACTATTTTCACAAACGGACTGAAAGCGTAGTTAGTTTATGAAAACTTCTTTCTTTCTTTTTATTCTTCTGTGTTCGTATTATTATTTATTCATATAAGCCTACATGCTGTCCCACTGCAGGGCAAAGGCCTCCCAACCCTCCTTTCACTTTATCCGATCCTGGGTTGCAGTCCTCCATTCTAAATCGTGGGTGTCCAGTTCTGTCCGCCATCTTTTCCTAGGCCGTCCGGGAGGTCGTGTGTGGTGTGGGACCCAGTATGTAGTTATTTTTGCCCAAAGTTCATCTGGCATGCGGTGAACATGTCCGGCCCAGTCCCACTTTAGCATACCAGCTTTCCGAGATACGTCCATGATTTTGGTTTTGGAGCGCAATATTGTGTGACGGATACGATCGGATAATTTCACACCGAGTATTATTTATTATTATTTATTTATTTACAATGAACGGTTGGCACCAATTACACATTGCATATATTATACTAAGTCATAATTATAAAATTCAAATATTAAAGTAAAATATAACATGTCAATAATAAGTACAAAATTAATAAGTAATAAATTAAATTCATTAAAAGGAATGTTTTTCACAAAATAATAATAAAAATTGCATTAGGTCAGGCCACTTATCGCAAAAAATATCACAATCTGGGAACTCTTTTAAGAATGCGTTGAGTCCACGAATGATGCGACACATTGGACTGAAATTCCGCGACTTTGTCCGGTTAGAGCCATTGGAGAACAGCTTATGTTTTCGGCTGGGCCGATGTCTCATATATTTATCTGGTACGTAGAGAGTACAAATATTGTTGTGCAAATCCGGTGAATTTATTGCGCCTCTCAATATCTTGCAGCCCGTCTTAAGTTGGTCTAAAGAGCGCCTAACTTTCAAAGAATTAAAGCCCAACTGCCCAAGTAGAAAATCAGTCGGGTATAGGAAAGGGTAATAACCCAAAGTTTTCTTGTAAAGGTTCCTTAAAAATGCCTTCTGGACCTTCTCAAGACACAAAATGTGCGTGTCACAATGTGGACTCCACACACACACGCTCGACTCGAGTTTACTCCTAACCAGGGTAGAAAACAAAATCCGAAGGACGGCAGGATCCCGGAAATCCTTTGCATTTCTTAATACAAAGCCGAGACGGCGATATGATTCCTTCACTGTAACGGAAATATGATCCTTAAAAGTTAGGGCACCGTCAAATGTTACTCCCAGATCCTTAATTGTCGTCACTCGCTTCATAACATCACCACCAATTAGGTAATTATGAAGAAGCGGCTCCTTCTTCCGACCATAGGTCATGACGTAGCACTTGTCGGGATTAAATAACATTTTGTTCTGCAGACTCCATTGGTAGATGGAATCAATGTCACACTGTAATGCATCACTGTCAATTTGCGATTTAATTTCAAATGCTAGTTTCAGATCATCAGCGTATAATATACATTTGGCATATTTTACAATCTTAATTAAATCATTTATCATGATAAGAAACAACAGTGGACCCAGGATAGAACCTTGACTCACCCCAGAAGGGGTAAAGTAAGACTGGGAAACGTATACACCATATTTCACAAACTGTCGGCGGTCGCGCAAAAAGTTGGCAAAGAATTTTAGGAGACGTGGAGTAAACCCAATATTACTTAGTTTTTGCAGTAATATATCATTGTCAATTTTGTCAAAGGCTTTACGAAAGTCAAAATATAAGACGTCCACTTGAGAGCCTCGTTCCATACAACTCGAAACATAGTCGACAAGACTGAGAAGATTTGTATTGACCGATTTGCCTGGTCGGAAACCATGTTGCTCTTCACAGAGGTATTGGGAGATTTGTCTGTAAATTTCTTGGTGAAGAATACGTTCGAAGACTTTAGCCGGAGAGCACAAAATTGCGATCGGACGATGTTCATCCACCGCAGCTTTATTATTGGACTTGGGTATTGGAGTAACCCTGGATAACTTCCATTGCGATGGATATATACCGCCTTCCAAGGACAAATTAAAAACGTGACACAGAGGAAGGACAACATGCCTCTTGCAAGACTTAAGAATAAAAGTCGGCAGATGATCAGGTCCCGGAGAACTAGTCACTTTGAGCTTACTTATGCTTCGCTCCACTTCCTTGGGGGATATGTGGGTAATATTTACACTTCCCCCCTCGGAAGCGTTATCCAGACATCGGTCTGCCTTTAATACTGGGGGATCTTTAAGGAAAACATTAGAAAAATAGTCAGCAAAGGCTTCAGCTGCTGCAACCCCCTCCCGACTCGTACCCTCGTATACAACAGAAGGCTCAAAACCGCCCTTTGACCTCAAGTTAGACACATGCTGCCAGAAGCGCTGCGGACATTTCTTTAGGTTACTCTCAATAGACGCAGTGTGATTTTCATAGGCTACCGATATACGTTTTTTTAAATCAGCGCGGAGGAGAGAAAAGGCTTGATAATCTTCGATACGTTGAGAATGTGTCCATACCTTATGAAGACACGTCTTTTTGCGGATATCTCTAATTATGTCAGAGGTAAACCAGACAGGGTATCTAACTGAGGCAGTTTTCGGTCGTTTTCTCTTAGGAATACATTGATCAAAAACGGCATAAAGTTTTTCATAAAACCTATCAGCTGCCAGCTGCGCGTCATTACAGTCATAGACACTAGCCCACGAGACTTCACTGAGCAAGCTATTCAAGTGCGATACATCAACCTTCTTAAAGTTCCAATCGTGAGATGAGTTAATATTGCTCGGAGGTGATTTTATATGAGGAGCACTAAGTGCTCTGGTACGGAACGTGATCACGAGCGGAGGGTGATATGCATCGATCTTGACCAGCCCGCCGGCCGCGGCCTCGACCACGCTCACTCGCGACTCACCGCATTCTTGCGTCAATACAACATCTAGTTTGCTACCACGTAAATTAAAAATTTCATTACGATCCGTCAGGTTACAATATTCCAAAAAATATGCATAATAATTATTTACATTAGTCGAAGCGCTATTCATATTTAGATCACCAGTAATTAAAAAAATTCCGTTTAATGTCGTGATAAAAGATTCAACTTTGTAAAACCAATTCATATAAGTATCATCAGTCGCACTCGGATTCAAGTATACGACACAAACATAGTAAGTAACAGTGCGGTAGGTAAAAGAGGCCCACATGTCTTCGCCACTGTCTGTCTCCAGGTCGCGTCGGCGATTTAGTGCAATGCCAGGTCTAGCAGCCAGCAGCACTCCTCCGCAGGGGGTGCTTCTATCCCTACGCAAAAGAGACCAGCCATCCGGTACTACTTCAGAGTCTTCAACCGAACCGTCAAGAAAAGTTTCCGTGGCTGCGAACAATGTGGTTTCACAGAGCAGCAAACCTTCATTGAGGTTTCGTAGCTTGGTTTTTAGTCCGCGTACATTTTGGTAAAAGATACTAATTTCAGCATTACTTTTACTAAACGGCATGTTGACCGCCGAGCCCGCTCTGAAACGAACGTCTTTCAGTGGCGCGTTTCTTGTGGTTTACCCATTTCTTCACTCGAGCGTTCTCAGGCCAGATATCCAATGAACAACAGACGTCGAAGCATTCGTCAGGTACGCCGATTTTGAAAGAGTTGTAGCAATTTTTCGTCTTTAGTTCTTGAACTGTACAAGCTCTTCGAGGATAAAGCTCATCGAGGTACTGCTTGATCTCTTCCGCATTGGAGAGCATATTCCATAAGTGGATGTATTTGCGGGGCTCCACCGCTCTGAGTGTAGTAACGGCAAGTCCGGCAGTGCAGCGCCGCGACGTCCATTCACGTACCATTTTACGCCGTACTTCAGTCCTCTTATCACAATTTATTTCCTGCGCGGGAATGTTGCTCGATTTTGCCGTGGCGGCAGTGTCTTGAGACGATTTGGTAGTGTGTCCTAAGTCCTCGGATAGTTCACTTGCCGATTCAGTATCTTTATTGCCTGGAACTAATATATTCTGTTCATTATTTGAAGAATAAATCAATATGTCGTTTTTCCTACGGCGTCTCTGCTGAGGAATCTCTGTGACGGAGCTTTCACCGGTTGCGGCAGAGGTTGGCAGCACCAGCACCGCGGGCGATCCCTCATCGGTTGCGGCAGAAGTTGGCAGCACCAGCACCGCGGGCGATCCCTCATCGGTTGCGGCAGAAGTTGGCAGCACCAGCACCGCGGGCGATCCCTCATCGGTTGCGGCAGAAGTTGGCAGCACCGGCACGGCGGGCAAGGAGCGGGCGTCAGCAACGCTGACATGAGAACGCCGTTCAAGCAATTGGTTAACGCTGCTGGTCAAATCCTTGACAACGGCACGCAACTGGTGACTTACATGTAAAAGATCAGTAGTCAAAGTATTTTGTCTCTCATTTTCGCGAATGAGCGACTCTTCAAAACAGTTTAGTTTTTGTTGAAACTCTGTGAATTGGATGTCATATTTTCTATTTAATTCTTCCCTCATGATGTCTCGAATAATGTCCGCCGATATATTATAAGAACAATTGCAAGGGCTGCGTGGCTTAGTGTGCGTAGTAACATTATCGTGTTGGATGGCCGCGGAGTCCGACGGTGCCGGCGGCGGCTGTACCTGTGTCGTTTCAATCTTTGTATGAAGGTTTGCAGTGGCACCGATTCTAACCGGGGTATTACAGTTATTTCCAAGCCTGGGCTCCTTACTACGGCATAATGGGCACACCCACGTCTCCTTAAACTCCACAGAGACCTCACCGGAATTCTGTTTCTTATAATTGACACAAATATAATGATATTTGTCTGAACAGCGGTAGCATTGCAAAAAACATTCATCTTTCAAGAGGCTAGTACAACCGGCACATTTTTCATTATCCATTGCTGCGTACGATGTTCACAATAATGAGTAGGCGAGAAACCGGTACGCCAATGTACAGCGCACAGCAGATAGCGAACGTTACTCAGGCCGCGCCCAAAACGTCGTAAGCGCCGTGCAGGTGACGTCGCTTACGCGTCTACGTCGGTAGCTCGTAATATTTTTGTTATCAATTGATGATGAGATTAATAATCACTCTTATCACTATTGTACACGATAGCCGACAAGTTCCAAGCACTGCACTGTGTGCACAATGATACATGCAAAGGGTTCCGCAATATTATTGGATTGCACTTTTAATTTGAGCACTAATATTGAATTAAAAATATTTACACGTTGTAGAAACACTTGTTTACACTCGGACGATACTGCGCTCCATAGCTCGTTGACAAACCCCGAGTTTGAACTTCTGTTTACGCGTCAAAGACCAAGTTTGTGAACCATATGTGAGGATGGGGAGAATGCACATATCCATGAGTTTTCTTTTGAAGGAAAGAGGGAGACTCCCTTTGAGTAGATCTTTCATGGACCAAAAGCTCCTCCAGGCGTTTTCTGTGCGTCTAGCAACCTCAGTTTCTTGTCTCGCCTGGAAAGAGACAGTTTGGCCCAAATATATATACTCATCGACATATGCAATCTTCACACCCTCGACACAGGTTCTTCGTTTGGTGCTGTTGGTCATTAGTTTGGTCTTTGACATGTTCATTCGAAGTCCAACCTCGAGGCTTGCTTTGCTCAGGTCTTCGAGCATAGAACGTAGCTCGGAAGCGGATGAAGAGAATAAGACAATATCATCGGCGAATCGGAGATTTGTCAGTTTGTTCTCTCCGACGCAAATGCCTTTATTCGTCCATCCAGCTGCTAATTTTTTAAAGATTTCCTCCAGAGTGGCAGTGAACAGCTTAGGTGATAACGGGTCGCCTTGTTTTACTCCTCTATTATCTGGGAAAGATGGTCCTGTGGTGTTAAGTTTAACTGATGCTGTGCTATTTTGATAAATGTTTTGTAATAGTTGTATATATGTGTGATCTATTTCCTGGTTTTTAAGTGCATCAAATATAGAGTTGTGTGTGAGGCTATCAAATGCTTTAGAATAATCAATGAACGCTATGTATAATGGTAAGTCCCATTCTATGTGCTTTTCTATTATTTGGTTTATGGCTTGGAGATGATCGGTATGTTCGTATAATTTTCTATATATATATACATCAGTATCAGAGGTCAGCCAAATCAACCCATGTAATGGGTCCGGCTGTGTATAACAAGCTGACGGAAAATATTACCTTAGCGCCTACTATGGAAAGTTTTAAAACGCGACTCAGGCGCTGGCTTGTGGAACAGACGTTCTATAGCTACGAAGAGTTTATTATTAGGTACATGTAAAATTTAACTATTGATTGATTGGTTTTCGTTGTTAGTTATTTTTTATAACTGACATAATTCATTTTAATTCTGCAATTTACATTTTGACATTTTTATAATAATACAATTGTTTATTGAATTTTTATTTATTATAGTGTAGAATATACAATCGATATTAATTACATGTATATAATTGCAATCAGGTATACTAGCGTACCTGTTATACGATTACTGTATTAGTTTATATAGCCTAAGAATGTGACATGTAACAATGGTTTTGAATAAATTATGATTATCATTATTATATCGTTTCCACGGAAAATCTTGCACATTACCACCCATTCTCAATAATATGCCAAAAATATCAACGATATCGGTCCACGTTCTTGATGCGTTCTGCAAAGATATGGATTTTTTTCAGTGTTATGCATTCATTGTTCGTGTCGATCGTTTTTTTCTATTTATAAGTTTTTTGACCAAAATTCATTTTGATCAAAAAAAAAATTATTTATCTACTCTTTTATATTATTTGTGGAAACTTTTAATTGGCCTTCCATTATCCAATTTATGTATTTATATTTAAATTATTTATTTATCTTTATTAGTTTTCCTCAGAAAATAAAATTAATTATAAAATAAATATAATTAAATCAACATTTCAGAGAACGATATCGGTAACTCACGAGACGCTTCTTTCGGAGACATGGTTTTGAGCGCAACAAATGGACTCGGATGCAATGTGGTGATCTGCTGCCTCCAAGGAGAATTGAAAAATGTAATTCAGATTTTTAACACGCACCCATAAAGAGGGGAGTTATAAGTTTGACTTCTGTGTATCTATATATCTGTGTGTCTGTCTGTGGCATCATACGGATGGACCGATTTTGATATAATTTTTTTGTTTGATAGAGGATTTCATCGAGAATGTTTATCTAGTAATTGTGAGTGTTTATATATTTCATCAAACTCGGTTCAGCCGTTTTTTTTGTAGGGATCCGTACCTCAATAGGAAAAAACAGAACCCTTATAATATATGATCACTTTGTTGTCCGTCTGTCCGTCTGTCTGTCTGTCCGGGTGTCAAGACTTTAATCTCGGGAACGCGTGAAGGTATCGTGTTGAAATTAAAACCATATACGCAGATCCATAGTCTCTTGTAGCAGGAATTGTATAGGAAAAAATCCGAAAACTGGACATTTTTTATTTAATCACAAAAAATAGTGTCTTTATGCAAGGAATGAGGGGCCAAATTTGTAAGTGAATTAACCATATCATGTGGGGTATCATATGAAAGAGCTTCATTAGCATAAGCTAAAACAGGTTTTTAAATATTTTTACGATGTATGCTTTTCGGTTTATGAAGGAAAATATTTTAAAAAAAATATGATTTCCCTCTTTTCTCTACTAGTTTGTACGGTGGGCGAGTCTGACTCGCACTTGTCCGGTTTTTTTAAACTTATACATGCAGCTAAAATAGTTCATCAATGCAATACATTTGCTTTCAGATTTCTCTTAGATGTTGTGGATGTTCTAGTGCATTGTTTGATGTAGCACAAATACACAGTAATGAAAACTACACATTTGGAATGTACAATCTGACAAAAGCAAGGTCCTATATAGCAGTTGACATAACAGACATTTTCTGCGATTTGGAATCATTGGAAGTTAAAGTAAGTTAAATTACTTAATTAACGTTTCCAGCAGCCTAGTCGGGAGACTGTCTCATTTGCGATCCGCAGGTCCTGGGTTCGAATCCCGCGGCACGCACCTCTGTCATTTCGAAGTTATGTGCGTAGGTACTGTTGATTGCCGACAACTTCAAACGGTGAAGGAAAACATAGTGAAGAAACCTACATGTCTGAGAGTTCTCAATGATCTTGAAGATGTGTAAAGTCTGCCAACCCGCATTTAGCCAGCGTTGTAGACTATGGCCTCACCTTTCTTACAATGAGAAGATAGCCCGCGCCTAGCAGTGGGACAGTTAGTACAAACAAGGCTGGTAAAAAAAACTTAAGTAAGGTGTCCCGATTGTTTAAAGGTATATATCAAACCTTCAATATGTATTATTTTAAATTCGCTAAAGAAAATAAACATTGATGATTATTATTATTAAATCCTTATCTATGTAAGTTGAACACACATTACAAGTGAAAGGCCTGGAAGAATAATTTTGTTTATATTTTATCTTTGACTTAACAATGGTAATGTAGTGTCACATGAATAAACCGCAGTAGAATGACGAGTATGTATTGTACTACTTGACACGAGAGTTGTGTTGTAGATGTTACACTCGCTGGTGAGCGAGGGTATCGCGTGCGGGGAGGTGCGTCCGCTGTCGCGCGTCACGTACGCGCCGGACGAGGCGGCGCGCGCCTTTCGGCTGCTGGCGGCGAGTCGCCACCGCGGCCGCGTGCTGCTGCGGCTCGCGGACGAGCGAGCGCCGCCACCACACAGGTACAGTTACATTCGCTGGTAAGCGGGGGTACCGCGCGCGGGGAGGTGCGTCCGCTGTCGTCCGGCGCGCCTTCCGGCTGCTGGCGGCAAGTCGCCATCGCGGCCGCGTGCTGCTGTGACTCGCGGACAAGCAACCGTCGCCATTTCATCTTCAAATTTTAGAACCCATTTTTTATATTAGACACATTTACTGATTGCGATTATTTTTCATCGTAAAATCTGTCTAAAGCCCTCATTATGACATTAACTGCAACATGTTATGTAAAAAAGCGAACAAAATACCAAAAAATACAATCTACCTAGATTATCTTAATTATCAAGTATTTACTCAAAGCCACTACTGGTTGTAAACGTACCCAGTATATCTACTGCCAGTATTACCATTCAATAGATACCCACCAGCATTTTGCTCGTGCGTCGCGTTCAGGCGGTCAGATAAGTTTCTTAAAATACGATGACCTCGCGTCCCCCACGTAACCAGCCTCGATACTAAATGGCTGAAATATTGTAACCTTAACTGAAATTATGGTACTTGCGACGCTTGTGTTGCATCGCCGAATCAGCTGCAGCGCCAGCACCCTACTCCGTCTCTGATAAAGATGATACTGACACTAACACCATCTGTGCCAGGTTCAATATGTTTGGTATACTTAAATTTTAAAAACTCTATTATTAATTGCAGGAGCACTTTGGAATCAATATCTCCCTTACATATTATTATCAGTGGTTCAAGTTCTCTTGGACTGCAAGTTGCTGATAAATTGATCGATAATGGGATAAAAAATCTACACCTGCACTTCAATACATCATCAGGATATCTCCAATATAAACTGCGGTAATTTCTATTTCTCATAATAATTTAAACCATCATATTATATGTATGCTTTAAAGAAGGTAACTATATTACGAGTATAACGTGCATTTATTATATTTTTCAGAATATGGAAAAACAGAAACATCCAAGTATCGACGACCTATGGCGTTTTTGATGAGTTCAATTGCATATCTGATGTACTACAAAATGCTGTAAAGTTAGAGTCCGTAGAAGGTGTTTATATAATTGCAGATGGTATTACAGAAGAACTTATTACTAATAAAATTGATTTGGTAACAAGAAATGCATGCCCGTATTTGAAGTGAGTCTATTACCGAGTTTTTATGCTTGTCCAATTTTTTGGCTGTTATAAATGAAATAAAAATGTGTAATAATATAATATTTACAGGCACTTTGTAATACTCAGTCACAATGTTTGTAACGGACATTACACATGTCTTCAGAGAGCTAAGAGTGGACTGCCCGCAACACTACTGGACTTATCTTTGCTACAAAAAGTGAGTAATCTTTTTTCACTTCTATATCATCATCATTATTAGCCCAACTCGCGACAGGCCTCAGGCCTCCCACTTCGTCACTAATGTGAATCCACCAAATCTTAGGGTGTGACCGCGCTTGTGTCTGAGCTTGAAATCTATATCTTATTTTCGAATCTTTATTTATTGAATATTTGAATTTGTTTTCGATTTGTCTAGTTCCGTGACTCGTATGGTGGCAGCTGGTACCGCGGTGTCACTGTCGCCGTGGAGCGAGCGCTGTGGACTACGGAGCCGATACTGCTCGCTTTACCCGAACTTCCTTTGCGCAAATCTTTACTTCAACAGATTGCTGATTTGGCTGGTAAGATTATTATATAAATCTGAGTGGGTTTGTAAAACAAGAGATTTATTAGGTACATTTATGTTTTATTCGATATTTTGTGGACCTGAGTTCAATATTTTCGTGGTTGAAGCCGTTTGTATTAGTTTAAGTGATGGGGACGCTCATACGTGTATGAATAAATAATGGGTGAATAATTAATACGTATATATTAAAGCACTATTATTATTAACGGGATATTTACCGTGGTTCGCGTTAATTTTGAGCTCCCGATATTTTGCCACAGTCACATGCACCATGTTCACAGGCGCCTGATATAAATAATGATACATATAATACTGAAAAAATCACGATATTATCCGGTTAAAGGAAGGAGTTTTAGTACATACCAATCAACAATATACATACACTAACTAAACCATTACACATACACACTTACACCAGTCCCACTCTCACACATGCACGCATATACAATACAGTATTATGTAGTAACCAAATCTGGCACTTACCTCCAATCTAGACATACTTGTTTATCATGTACCTACATTCTTGATTTTGGCGTCACAATACGGGCCTTGAGCCTAGTGTGGAGCCACAGATGGTAACTTCCATGTTCAAATTGGTCGGTAAAACATTTTGCTAAGTATTTTTATGTTATCAGCAATACTATGTATAATTGTTGTAATTTTGGAAATAAATAAATTTATCATTTAATTTAAATTAATTTAATTAATTAAAACGTTGATACTTAGTGAATTAGCTTTGCTATGTATAATAAGTTCATTTGTTTTAATTGCAGACATAAATAATTATGATGCAGCTTCGTCCAGTACAACACTGGAACAGTTAAGAATGTCGAAAGAAAAATCATCAGCAGTTTCTGCTTTCATTAGAGATGTCTACAACACATATCTTGACGAAGAGGAAATCTCTCTATTAACTATAGAAAGGTAAGTAAAGGTTTTATATAATGAAAAACATTATATATTAATTACTTATTGCAATGTAATAATTCTTTTTTTTTTTTGAAGTGAAAACTTCTTTTTGGCGGCGTTATGCATTTTTGGGATGGGTAAAAATGTTAAACTCGCGTCAGATCGACAGATCGTAAGACGGACAGTCAGCGTTCTGCATTTAAAGTACATTCTTGTATGTACAAGTTTGTCCTTCTAGCATGACGTCATTTCGTTGCGCCGAAAGCTTATTTTCGACACATGCACGTAAGACTCGTTAGCTTATTAGGTTAGAGCACCGATATAAATTCCAAGTTGTCAATCGGAATCCTTCACGAGTCAGTCTTTTTGCTGTTTAATTTTTTAGTTTTCACTTCTACCGGCAATCCCGGTATGCAACCCCTTGTTTTTTTTGGTTACAGAATTAACAAAATAGAAGAGACAGCTTCCGAAATAAAATTTAAGGAATTGAAGCAACTGGATATATTTTATTCATATGTGGATAGTGACGAATTAATGGCAACAATGGAGCTTGTGTCCTTGCCGACTCTGGCCAACAACTCAACAATGGTAAGTACAGTATTATATAGAGCAAGGATGAGCAGTTACATTAATTACTGAATATTAGATAACATTGCAGAACTGTCATGTGGTGGCTAGTTGGAGCACACACTGATTACATAAAGTAACTACAGAATCAAGTGGTCTACCTCCCTGATAAAGCGTGATTACGGTAGACAGACACATATGAGTGGAGTCGGAGTATAGAGGAACCTGGTTCTTATACTATTAGTAATAAAACAGTGATTACAGGAATACATTACAGGATTGATTAAAATACTTATTTAGCACTTATTTAGCGGGTTGCAGCATGGCTAAATGATAACCTTTTGACTTTAAACGCGAAGAAAACTAAGTTTATGACGTTCTACAATACTCGTAGATCAGCACCCCAAATTTATTTAAATATAAGGATTCATTCCTGTACATCTAGAGGTCGAAGCATCTCACCTACCTGTGGGACCAGTGCGACCTGCGAATGTATTAGCAGGGCTGATAAGATACGTTATCTCGGTGTTGAATTGGATGAATCGCTAACCTTCAAGTATCACATCTCGAAACTAGCAGGTCGCGTCCGAAAGCTTATTTATGTGATGAAGGGCCTACGCTTTTCATGTGACTTGAAGACTCTCCAAATGATTTACATATCTTTATGTCAGTCTATACTGTCGTACTGTAATCTAGCTTGGGGAGGTGCAGCTAAGACAGTTATGCTGGCACTAGAAAGGGCTCAACGTGCCGTTTTAAAGGTTATGTTGTGTAAACCTTTCAGATTCCCATTTGCTAATTTGTTTGAGATGGCGGGGGTTCTGACAGCTCGGCAACTGTTCATATTAAAAGCTGTAAGGACGACTCATAACGTCACCATTAATTCAACTCAGCTTGCAGAGATGAAACACAAACGAGTTTTCAGAGTGCCAATATACGGTGTTAAGTCTGCTTTTGCAAACCGTCATCCAAACTCCCTTCTTCCACGTGTATACAATGAGGCTCTTAAAGCTATACCTAACCTAAAAGACGAGAGAACGTCCAAAGTGAAAACGGCAGTTCGGAATTGGTTATCAACACTATCATATGAGGATACTGAACATTTAATTTCTCGGATTCGCACTGAACAATGATCCTCATGTCATGCCATTACAGCATCCATATACTTACACATAATCAGTTTGTGGAAGAAACCTCCCCCTCGAGACACCTCACTCACACACACAAACACACACACACACTCACTCACACACACACTCACTCACACACACACTCTCTCACATGCAACCTACCTAACACACTGTCACCCTCTCACGCATCACATGTATTATGCTCACGAGTTGTTGTATCGTATGTTTTTATTATAACTTTATATACCTCCAATCTATATGAATGTATAATAATAATAATAATACCGCAGGGGCGGCTTTGTGGCGAGCCGTCGGTGAGTGGCGACACCGCGTACCCCGATGTTTCCCTGGGGCTAAATGAGACCCCTGACCTCCAGCTTGCCTTAACCGGCCGGCTGGATGGTGGAAACTGCAAGAGCTAAGAACCTAAGCTCCAGGGTGGAAGTGTTAAAGGGCATAACGCCGCTAGTAGCGTTTAGTGAACGCGCAGCACACCTCTCGACACCCTTAGCCACCCACACTGATGTTGCTTCTCCGGCGCCAATATGCGGTGCCACTATGGGGGGCCCATCTAGTGGGTGGCGAGTCATCACCTGCCTAGGTATTTTTGTATGGTGAGACGGAATTGGCAGGTGCCGTTTTCTCATCCTGGTGCTCTCACACAGAGGTACTTCATCTTACCTGCTGTGTGAGAGCATCAGCCTATAGCCTAGTTTATTTAAGTCACTAACATTCCATCACAATAGCCAAAATCTGTCAAATTCCATATTGTACAATAATCCATTCATAGTCCATCCATATACCCAATCTGTATTTTTTATTATACATTGTAAAAGGGCCTCTCAGTGTTGGTTCCGGCCCCACTGATGCCTTTCAAAGGTCCGGGCTTAGACCCGTGTATACATTTTAATAATAATAATAATAATAATAATAAATGGGGCAACAGAGGGGGGAACTAACCTGTCTGCGTATCGTGTCAGAATGCTGCCTTTATTCCAGGCCCTTGAACCTACCGTCACCGTTTCCGCCCAGCGATTATCGGATCAAGTGCGGACTATCCACCGGTGTAAGCTGCTGGATCAGACCGTGCTTGATCGGCTCCGCCTGGAGGCGCTCTCTGCTCGTCTGACTTCTTCGTCGGCGCGTGACCCGTTGCCTCTCGCGTCGTCGCCTCGGATACTGGCCACTGAGCCGCCATCGGAGGCGACACTTGCGACATCAACGCATCCCGTTGTTGACGAGGGAGATAGTGCGGGTATGACTGTTTCCATTCAGGTGAGTGAGCGATTGAGGAGCACTTTGGAAGACACAATTTTCCAATATAGATTCGCACTCGACTCTAGGCCACGTCTACCACGCTTGCCTACTCATAGACGTAATTTAGCGTTAATGGGAGCCCTGAATGCTCTGTTAGCTCCGTATCTGCGGACTAGCAGAGATTTGGTTGATACCCATTCGATTCTATACTGCGGTGCCATCGCGGTGTGCCGTGTTGCACACGTTAAATTCCCGGACATTAACCGTGCACCACGGCGCGCCGGAGATGTACCTGCATGGCAAGTGAGAATCGAACGGCGTATTACTACGTTCAGGACTCTCATTGCAAAGCTGATCTGTTTCAGCCGGGGGAATACTCGCCCCCGAGTAATGCGTTTCGTGGCGCAGGCATTTGCGGGGACCGGTATTAGGTCTCAGCACTACTTAGCCAATGTCACGGAACGCATCGACTACCTGAAACAGAAAGTCTATGCATGGGCAAACCGTATTCGTCGTTACAGAGAGCGTGTGAATAGATACTGGCAGAATCGCCTTTTCCAAAGTGACCAAAGGAAGGTGTACCGAGGTTGGGAAGGAACCGAACAACGTATGAGCGACGGACAGCTACCGGACGCAAGCGCCATGACTGATTTTTGGCGTGGTATCTGGTCGGTGCCCGTCGAACATACGGAGGGTGATTGGATGCGGGTTGTCGAGCGCGAGTGCGATATCATCGAACCCATGGGGTCTATTGTAATAGATCCCGTAGACGTTAGTTGTGCGATCCGTACGACACAGAACTGGAAAAGTCCTGGGCCGGATGGATTGCACAACTTCTGGATAAAATGGATTCGATGCTCGCACGATCGCTTGGCAACACAATTTCAAGAAGCCCTCGAGCTTGGTTCTCTACCAACCTTCATGACCACCGGGGTCACCTTCCTGCTCCATAAGTCCGGTAGTACCACGGAAGCTAAAAACTATAGACCCATCACATGCTTACCCACCATCTATAAGCTCCTTACATCTATTCTGAAAAACAAAATTAATGCGCATTTAGTCGCTAACAACGTTTTGGCCTCTTCTCAGAATGGATGTAAGGTTGGGTCCCGTGGTACTAAAGAGCTTCTCCTCATCGATACGGCTATTAGCCGGCAAGTCAAGCGGAGTAAGGGAGCACTCTCTGCTGCTTGGATTGATTACAAGAAGGCCTATGATTCGGTGCCTCACTCATGGCTTGAAAGGATCTTAGAGTTGTGTAAAATTGATACAACTCTGAGATCCTTCTTAGTTGCATGTATGAGGCAGTGGACCACAGTACTTCGGCAACCGGGCAGTAGGGATGGGTCTTTTACACCGCAGGACTTGATAAGGATTGAACGTGGCATTTTCCAGGGTGACAGTTTGAGCTCATTGTGGTTTTGCCTAGCACTGAACCCTCTCAGCATTTTACTGAAGGATTCAGGGCTAGGCTATCGGCTTCGTAGAGGGGGTGAGATCATTTCTCACCTGCTTTACATGGACGACCTCAAACTTTTTGCACCGAAACGACAAGATTTAGTGACGTTGTTAAAAACTACAGAGGTTTTTAGCAACGCCATTGAAATGGAGTTCGGTGTTGATAAGTGTGCGGTCGTGCAAGTACAGCGGGGGAAAGTTGTAAATTCTCCGAACTTACAACTTTCTGAGACAATGACCCTCAGGTCTCTTTCCGAGACCGAGACCTACAAATACCTTGGTATGTCAGAGTCGTTGGGTATAGCGGTAGAGGACATAAAAAAATCGATGAAGGAGCGTTTCTTTTGTCGTCTGTCAAAAGTACTTAACAGTCTTTTGTCAGGTGGCAATAAGGCACGCGCCTTCAACGGTTGGGTGATGCCTCTACTGACATACTCCTTTGGCATATTAAGGTGGACTCAAACTGAGCTGGACGCCCTGGATAGGAAGGTCCGACATCAACTAACACTACATCGCATGCTACACCCACGCTCGTCTGTTATGAGACTGTACATCCCGCGGAAGTGGGGGGGTCGTGGCTTTTTAAACGCCAAGAACCTCCACAACCGTGAGGTGTGCAATCTCAGAGACTATTTCCGAAACAACGAGTGTGGTATGCATTGTGATGTAGTGGCAGTTGATAAGGGCCTGACGCCTCTCTCCTTGGCAAAAGAAAACTGGCGCAAACCAACGGTGCTCAGCATCGAAGACCGCAAAGACGTATGGAAGAGCAAGGAGTTGCACGGGCGGTTCTACAGGGTGTTATCAGGACCCGATGTAGACCTGCCTGCATCGGTGAACTGGCTGCGCTTCGGTGACCTCTTTGGGGAAACTGAAGGGTTTTCCTGTGCAATTGCAGATGAAGTTATCAAGACGAACAACTATCGGAAATATATCATGAAGGACGGTACGGTCGACATTTGTCGGGCATGCCACCGTCCCGGAGAGTCTCTCCGACATATTGTTTCCGGTTGTTCGCATCTTGCTAACGGCGAGTATTTGCACAGGCATAACCAAGTAGCCAGGATCATCCACCAGCAACTTGCTCTTCAATACGGCCTTGCCGAGTCAGAGGTGCCGTACTATCAGTACGCACCAGCGCCAGTTCTCGAAAATAGCCGTGCTTTGCTCTACTGGGACCGTTCTATCATCACGGACAGGACTATTGTTGCCAATAAGCCTGATATTGTGATCGTAGATCGGTCTCAACGCCGGGCAGTGCTCGTCGACATCACCATCCCACATGATGAGAATCTCTTGAAGGCTGAGAAGGACAAGCTCAGCAAGTACCTTGACTTGGCTCACGAGATAACCGCCATGTGGGATGTTGACTCGACGATCATTGTCCCGATAGTCGTTTCGGTGAACGGTGTCATAGCGAAGAGCCTCGACCAACATCTCAAGAGGCTCTCGCTCGATGGTTGGGTCAAGGGTCAGATACAGAAGGCAGTCATCCTGGACACGGCACGTATTGTCAGGAGGTTCCTCTCTCTGTAGCCCCTACCACCGGCAGCTTGAGCCCCGCCCCGCTGCCGGCGGCACCCTAGTTTTAAGTTTTTTACAATATTTATGTTTATTTTTTATAAGTTTATATTTGTGTTGTAAAAAATTTAGAATTAAGATTGTAAATAAATAAATGAGATAATAATAATAATAATAATTTATTTATTTTGACGCAATATTTTTGTTACAATCAATATTATCCCAAAGGCTCCCGAACTAGTCTAAGACTGTGTTTCGGGTGCCAATGGCTTCTCATTGGCACCCGTAATAATAATAGTATTGTGTTCTCTGGTGTCCTTGGCTCCACAATACGGGCCTTTGAGCCTAGTGTGGAACCGCAGATTAGAATATTTCAACGAATTTTTTGTACTCCTAGTTTATTGCTTTTTCTGTACTGTTTGTAATATTCTATTCACTGTATTGTTGTCGTTTCTGTATTATTAAATTATTATTATTATTATTATCTCGTTATTCAAATGTATACACGGGTCTAAGCCCGGACCTTTGAAAGGCATCAGTGGGGCCGGAACCAACACTGAGAGGCCCTTTTACAATGTATAATAAAAAATACAGATTGGGTATATGGATGGAATATGAATGGATTATTGTACAATATGGAATTTGTCAGATTTTGGCTATTGTGATGGAATGCTAGTGACTTAAATAAATTAACTTAACTTATTATTATTCATGTATTTATTTATTTTCTTAAGTATACATTTTTACAATATTTTTATAAAATCACATTAAAAACATTATAAAAACCTACACCTAGATTGCCACCGGCAACGGGGCAGGGCCCAAGCTGCTGGCGGTGGAGGCTACAGAGTGAGGAACCTCTTGACAATGCGTGTCGTGTCCAAGATAACTGCCTTCTGCATTCGACCCTTGACCCAACCATCAAGCGAGAGCCTCTTAAGATGTTGGTCAAGGCTCTTCGCTATTAAACCGTTTGCCGATACGACTATCGGAACAATGGTCGTCGAGTCAACATCCCACATGGCGGTTATCTCGTGAGCCAAGTCAAGGTACTTGCTGAGCTTGTCCTTCTCAGCCTTCACGAGATTCTCATCATGTGGGATGGTGACGTCAACGAGCACTGCCCGGCGTTGGGAACGATCTACAATCACAATATCAGGCTTATTGGCAACAATAGTCCTATCCGTGATAATAGAACGGTCCCAATAGAGCAAAGCACGGCCATTCTCAAGAACCGGCGCTGGTGCGTACTGATAGTACGGCACCTCGGACTCAACAAGGCCGTATTGAAGAGCAAGTTGCTGGTGGATGATCCTGGCTACTTGATTGTGCCTGTGCAAATACTCGCTGTTAGCAAGATGCGAACAACCGGATATAATATGTCGGAGAGACTCTCCGGGACGGTGGCATGCCCGACAAATGTCGACCGTACCGTCTTTCATGATATATTTCCGATAGTTGTTCGTCTTGATAACTTCATCTGCAATCGCACAAGCAAACCCTTCAGTTTCACCAAAGAGGTCACCGAAGCGTAACCAGTTCACCGACGCAAGAAGGTCTACATCGGGTCCTGTTAAGGCCCGGTAGAACCTCCCGTGTAGTTCCTTGCCCTTCCATACGTCCCTACGATCTTCCATGCTGAGCACCGTTGGTTTGCGCCAGTTCTCTTTTGCCAAGGAGAGAGGCGTCAGGCCCTTGTCAACTGCCATTAAATCGTAATGAATCCCACATTCGTTGTTGCGGAAATAATCCCTGAGACTGCACACCTCACGGTTATGAAGGTTCTTGGCATTTAAAAAGCCACGACCCCCCCACTTCCGCGGAATGTACAGTCTCATAACAGACGAGCGTGGGTGTAGCATGCGATGTGATGTCAGTTGCTGACGGACCCTTCTATCCAGGGCGTACAGCTCAGTTTGAGTCCACCTTAGTATGCCAAAGGAGTATGACAATAGAGGCATCACCCAACCGTTGAAGGCGCGTGACTTATTGCCGCCAGACAAAAGACTGTTAAGAACTTTTGACAGACGGCAAAAGAAACGCTCCTTCACCGATTTTTTAATATCCTCTACCGCAATACCCAACGACTCTGACATACCAAGGTATTTATAGGTGTCGGCTTCGGAGAGGGACCTGAGAGTCATTGTCTCAGAAAGTTGCAAATTCGGAGAATTTACAACTTTCCCTCGCTCTACCTGAACGACCGCACACTTGTCTACACCAAACTCCATCTTAATGGCATTGCTAAAAACCTCTGTTGTTTTTAACAACGTCATTAAGTCTTGTCGTTTCGGTGCAAAAAGTTTGAGGTCATCCATGTACAACAGGTGAGAAATAACTTCACCCCCCCTACGAAGCCGATAGCCTAGACCTGAATCCTTCAGCAGAATACTGAGAGGGTTCAGTGCCAGGCAAAACCACAATGAACTCAAACTGTCACCCTGGAAAATGCCACGGTCAATCCTTATCAAGTCCTGCGGTGTAAAGGAGCCATCTCTACTGCCTAGTTGACGAAGGACTGTGGTCCATTGCCTCATACATGTGGCTAAGAAGGATCTCAAAGTTGCATCAATTTTACACAACTCTAAGATCCTCTCAAGCCATGAGTGAGGCACCGAATCATAGGCCTTCTTATAGTCAATCCAAGCAGCAGAGAGGGCCCCTTTATTCCGCTTGACTTGCTGGCTAATAGCCGTATCAATGAGGAGTAGCTCTTTAGTACCACGGGACCCAACCTTACATCCATTCTGAGTAGAGGCCAAAACGTTGTTCGCAACTAAGTGCGTATAAATTTTATTTCTCAGAATTGATGTAAGGAGCTTATAGATGGTTGGTAAGCATGTGATGGGTCTGTAGTTTTTTGGTTCCGTGGTACTACCGGACTTATGGAGCAGAAAGGTGACCCCGGTGGTCATGAAGGCAGGAAGAGAACCGAGCTCGAGGGCATCTTGGAATTGAGTAGCCAAGCGATCGTGTGAGCATCGAATCCATTTTATCCAAAAGTTGTGCAATCCGTCTGGCCCAGGGCTTTTCCAGTTCTGTGTCGTACGGATCGCACAGCTAACGTCTAAAGGGTTTATTAAAATAGACCCCATGGGTTCAATGTCTTCGCACTCACGCTTGACAATTCTCATCCACTCGTCTTCCGTGTGCTCGACGGGCATCGACCAAATACCATGCAAGAATCTAGTCATGGCGTCAGAATCCGGTAGCTGTCCGTCGCTCACACGTTGCTCAGTTCCCTCCCAGCTTCGGTACACCTTTCTTTGGTCACTTTGGAAGAGGCGATTCTGCCAGTATCTATCCACACGTTCTCTGTAGCGACGAATACGATTCGCCCATGCATAGACTTTCTGCTTCAGATAGTCGATGCGTTCCGTGACATTGGCTAGGTAGTGTTGCGGCCTAATACCGGTTCCGGCAAATGCCTGAGTCACAAAACGCATTACTCGGGGGCGATTATTCCCCCGTCTGAAGCAGATCAGCTTCGCAATGAGAGTCCTGAATGTGTTAATACGCCGCTCGATCCTCACTTGCCACGCGGGTACATCTCCGGTGCGTCGCGGTGCACGGCTAATGTCCGGAAATTTAACACGTGCGACTCGACACACCGCAATGGCACCGCAGTATAAGATCGAGTGAGTATCAACTAAATCTCTACTAGTTTGAATATACGGAACTAGCAATTCATTCAAGGCTCCCATCAGTGCTAGATTTTTTCTATGGGTAGGCAAGCGTGGTAAACGTGGCCTAGAGTCGGGTGCGAATCTGTACTGAGAAATCACGTCTTCCAGAGTGCTCCTCAGTTGCTCACTCACCTGGTTAGAAACACTACTCGTAACGTCCCCCTCGTCAGCTGTAGGGTCAGCCGACGTCACAAGTGTCGCCACTGTGGTCGGCATTGAAGCCAATGACGGGGCAGACGACGCGACAGGCGACGGATCCCTCGCCGACACGGGGGTCGGACGAGTAGATATCACTTCCAGGCGAAGCCGATCGAGCACGGGCTGATCCAGCAACTTGAGTCGCTGGATAGCTCGCACTTGATCCGATAGTCTTTGAGCTGAAACGGTGACGGTCGGTTCAAGCGTCTGAAACAGAGACAACATCTTGGCACGGTAGGCTGTCAGGTTAGTTCCTACCTCTGTTGCCCCATAATATGCGCGTATGCAATTTTCATTTAGTGTTTGGTTCCACCGCATACGTCGCACTCCGCCAGCAACAGGAGCCACAGGTAGCGAGTTGGACCCCGCTATAGGCCCCAGGTGTGCTGGCGGTGTTGGACGTCCCCGTCGCGCAGGTCTTCTTGGCGGCGGTGACGTCGGCCCGCTGTCATCACTGGAGATAGAGTCGTCACGGGGGGTATGAAACTCTTCACCCGACGACGAGCTTGGTGACGAGGGAGCGGGCGGTGGTGTTGGGCGTGCTTCTTGTCTTCCCGCTGTGTTTGTCTTCCGCTTTGATCTCGTTATCATTGTTTATTTTTAGGTTTATTTTCTTGAATTTCATTTCGATTTGTTTGACATCTTGTCAACAACAACGTCGTACAAAAGAATTTGTTCTTTTCCATTTTTCTTATTTTTTAAGGTTTGTAATGTCGCAATAATAAAATATTGTAAACTTTCTTGTTAAGCTTGATTGGTAAAACGAATATAGATGCAAAATAATACAAAATAGAAAAATAAATACGGTTCTTGAGAAAAAATGCGTCTGACGTGGTCTGCCAGCGGTTTTTTTTTATATTATTATTATTATCTCATTTATTTATTTACATTCTTAATCTTATTATTATTATTATTATATTATTATTAATATCTCATTCATTTATTTATTTTCTTAAGTATAAATTTTATAAAACAAAAACAAATAAATAAACAACATTTTTTTAATTATCACATCAAAAACATTATAAAAACTTTGATTGCCGCCGGCAGCGGGGCAGGTTTCAAACTGCCAGTGGTAGGGGCTTCAGAGATAGGAACCCCCTGACAATACGTGCCGTGTCTAGGATGACTGCCTTCTGTTTCCGACCCTTGACCCAACCATCGAGCGAGAGTCTCTTAAGATGTTGGTCGAGGCTCTTCGCTATGACACCGTTCACCGAAACGACTATCGGGACAATATTCGTCGAGTCAACATCCCACATGGTGGTTATCTCGTGAGCCAAGTCAAGGTACTTGCTGAGCTTGTTCTTCTCAGCCTTCACGACATTCTTATCATGTGGGATGGTGATGTCGACGAGCACTGCATGGCACTGAGACCGATCTACGATCACGATATCAGGCTTATTGGCAACAATAGTCCTGTCTGTGATCATATAACGGTCCCAGTAGAGTAAAGCACGGCTATTTTCAAGAACTGGCTCTGGTGGGTACTGATAGTACGGCACCTCTGACTCGAAAAGGCCGTATTAAAGGGCAAGTTGCTGGTGGATGATCCATGGCTACTTGGTTGTGTCTGTTCAAATACTCGCCGTTAGCAAAATGTTAAGTTATTAATATTTTATTGTATATTAATTTCATATTTATGTATAGTAGAAATAAGAAGAATATATATAATAATAATAATTAACAATGTAAGTCGCTACAATGGTTTTGGTTTCAGAGGGACGATGAGTTCGACGCGAGCGAGACGTACCTATGCATAGTGCCGGGGCTGGAAGGGCATCACGAGCGATTCCGTGTGCTGTGCGAGCATCTCAAGCTGCCTGCCTTCGTGCTGCAGCCGGGGCTGGATCACCCGAACGAGACACCGGCAGAACTCGCGCTCAGATACTCTAAGGTATACTTAACAAAGATCATCGTCATGTCCCCCATAAGAATTCCATTGCAGAATAAGGTTACCTCGATGAGTTTTCAAAAAGACCGCTTGGAGGCTGCCTTCAATAAGTGTTTTCCTACCACTTGTACGAAGTCACCTCTCCACCTTGTGGCTCTATGCTGCGCTTGTCGATTCAGTCTCTACAATAACTTTTCGGCTCCTTCGGCCATGAGTTCTGCTGGCCATGTACCCTTACCACTGACAACTCCACTTGCTAATCTGCTAAGTTGTGGAATAAGCTTCCCCTATGGCTATGGACATGGAGTAAATCTTCGTCCATCGTAGCAATGGGCGTTTGACATCAGACTAGTTAGCATTCAAGCGAAATCCTATGTTTAGCCGACTTCCAACAAGAAGGTTCTCAATTCGACTGTATGTTTGTTCACCGATTACTACACTAATTGTGAATTGATTTTGATGTTTCGTTTTTGTTTGGTAGGTTCACAGGTGGTTCCATATAAATTTTATCAAAATCGGTTCAGTGCTTTGGTTTTTATAACAAAATAAGTGGAAAAATGTTATCCAAGTAACTGAATTGCATATTTTGAAGTTCCTTTTTTTTCAGTTTTTTTAACTATAATTAGTATTAATGCCTGTTAAAATTGCAATATTTTGACCTTATTTGAAATTCGTCTAGAAAAGAAAATACTGCTACGATTGCAGAATCATCAATGCAAATCATCATTAGTGAAGCAAAATTGATTGTAATCTAGGCGAAAAAGAAATTCGTGAATACATTAAGGAACTTATATAATTTGGTGTCTTTTTACCAGCAATTCTAACAGATACATTGATTTAAATAATAATAAATAAATAAATAAATATTTGTGGACATTTCACACAACAACTTAAAAAAGTGTTTTACAAAGATTCTATTTATAGTTCGGATATTTTATTGTACACAATCCACAGATTTTACAACAAAGGACGTGTTTGAAGGACAGGTTCTACATCTTAGGTTACGAGACTGGAGTTGTAGTGGCTCTGGAATTAGCAGCAATATTAGAAAAACAAGGTATGGTTACATTATAAGTATATTTATTATTTTTCAATTTCTTTATGGAGATTAAAGCTAAAAATTAAACTTAAATTTATAGAAAAATCTTTACTACGAATATATAATACGAGTATATTATATTTTATTCACTGCGTCAGATGCGTGGGTTATGGTTTTCGAGTGTATCTATTCTTATAATGATTGTCACGAAATATTATGCATATAACTAGGCTTTATAGATGTGTAAAATATAATACTATGAATAAAATAACGATTCTTTGACGTTACAGGTCTAACAGGCACGGTGTTTTGTTTGGGTGATGGTCCTGATGAAACGACAGCGTTGCTAGAGCATGTGTTGAGCCCGTTCGCTGACGAGGAGGCGCTGCAAGAAGCCGTGGTGCGCCACATGTTTTCACTGATGGCGCCCAGCTCGAGCGGGGATGTGGATCGCGCTGTGCAAGGCTGCTCCTCCTGGAGCGCACGAGTAGACGCGTGCGTTCGCTCACTACTCGGTCATGTGTCGCATTCAGCGCAATACGCGCGCACTTTGCTGGAGGCAGCGTACGCACGTATCAGTGTGGCACGACACGCACACACACAGACGCACGCGCTGCGCTCACGGCTCGTGCTGCTGCGTGCGCACTCTGACACGCGCTCCCTACAGGACGCGCGCTCGCTGCAGCGCTACACGAACCAAGCGCTTCACGTAAGGGAGCTCACCACGCCCATGGCACACTCCGCCGCAGACCCGAGAGCGCCCGCCATCATCAACTCTTATCTGGACGACGACATATTGCAGGCTTTTGAAAAGAAAAACTTGTGTGATACTTACCTTAGAAATGCCAATAAGTTCATGACAGATTTCTGATAATTTGAAATACGTAATAATTTTTTTATACCCAGTGGCGTCGTTTACTTATTCTGTCATCTTATAATTTGTAAAGCACATAAGTAAATAGTATCAAAATCATATTTTGCTCACCAAAAAGTCATCCATATCTCTTAATCTAGTAAAACTAACTGTCCCAGCAGTGGGACAGTTTTGTAACTATATTTTTGAGGTCGGTGCCAGGCCCTAAACCCTCAAACTAAGATCTAGTACCGACCTCAAAAAAAATACCTCACAGTGCCTCACAGTTGTTATTGCTCCCTATTCAGTTAATTGGATTGTTTTGAAGTTAATTTAATTTCTGTAACTTTTTTATTGGTATTTATTCGTTTCGCTGGAAACTAAAAAAAATGACTCACCAAACTTCACTGGTCGAATCTATCGTTTAATTTTCAAAAACACTTCTCTTATATGTTATAACGTATGCCAGATCCTTTTACATAGTATAAATAATAAACCTACTAAATTTCAGTCTAGTCTTCTAGTTCGCCTAGTTTGAATGGCGTCGTTGAAACGTTTACCTATATCTAAAAAAAAAAAAAAGTCTATATCTTCAAAAGTACTGATCCGATTTTGATAAAAAATATTTTTAATTAATTATTGGCAAACATACATACATTCTTACACGAAATTTAGCACACGTGTTTAGAAGTTCACATAGACTAACATCTGTGAAAATTGTGAAATTATAATAAACAATACATACATACCCTAACAAATTGATAATCTTCTTTTTTTGAAATTGATTAAAAACATAGATTCACAATAATCCTTGATTTATAAACTAGCTGCGCTCCGCGGTTTCACCAGCGTATTTATGAAAAATAGTGGCGATGATGATGATGATGATGATAAGTAGCCTTTGTTCGTCTCCAGGTCTACAGTTATCTTTATACTAAATTTCATAACGATCGATTTAGCCGTTTGATAGCGGAAAGGTAACAAATTTCGCTTCTTAACCGACTCCCAAAAAAGAAGGAAGTTCTCAATTCACTGTATGTTGTTTTTGTTGTATATTTGTTCAGCGGTTACTCTGCCAATTATGAATTGTGTTTGATGATTATTTTTTTGTTTGGTAGATAATACCTCAGAGGTGGTCCCGTATACATTTTTCAAAATTGGTTCAGTACTTTCGTTTTTATAACAAAATAAGTGAAAAAAAATCATCCAAGTAAACGAATTGCGATTTTGGAGTCGATTTTTTCAGTTATTTAAACTATAATTATTATACAACATCATTCTGGTTATATACTATACTATACTGCACTATATATTAGCAGCCACACTTGCATTGAGGAGTCCGCGAATTCACTATTCCTCAAGGCCGATGCCAGAGCACTGATGGGACTGTCAGTGCAATGAGCGAACCCGATCCGTTCCTAATAACCGCGAATAGAACGTATCGCCTTCGCTCGCCCTCTACTTACTCTTACTTACTCTTACCTGATGTTCAAATATTTCAGTTATGAAAGATGTGTGAAGTCTGCCAACCCGCATTTGGCCAGCGTGGTAGATTATGGCATTACCCTTCTTATAATGAGAAGATGGCCCGCGCCCAGCAGTGGGACAGTTTGTACAAACAGGGCTCATAAAAAATAAATGTATACATAAACATACATACACATGCTAGCTGCATCCCGCGGTTTCATCCGCGTAGTGATGAAAAATGGTGAGAATAATATATATATATATATATTGTCTTTCTCCAGGTCCTAAAGAATTTCTGTTCCAAATTTCATAATTATTGGTTCAGCCGTTTAGCCGTTTAGGTAACAAACAGACAGAGACAGACGACAGACAATTTCGCTTTTATAATCTTATATGATTCATACATTTGAAAAACATAACCCACCTTTTTGCACAGTCCGGTAAAAATACACCGCGGTCGCGGCAGGCGGCATATGGCGCGGCATCTTTGAACGCGTCACAGACTTTGAGAGTACCTATATAGGTATACCGCCGTCTGTCGCGCGCCGCCCGCGCCGCGCGTAGGTAGGTAATTTTTACCCGATTGCGTAAGGAGGGTTGTTTATCGAGTATATGTATGTTTGTATTTATGTATGTAAGGGTGTATGTGGGTGTATATCTATGTATGTACTATGCATATTTTTAGATTACCTCCTACAGCCTAAACAGCTTGACCGATTTTGATGTGCTAGGTGTCGTTAGATTCGTCTTTACTCCCTGAATATCATATGCTATATTATATTTTTTGTAACGCAATTTTTGTACTCTTGCAAAAATAAAATAAAATGTTTTTTCATAACCTAGAACTTCTTCGTGATAAATAAGAAATAAGTAATTTTACTGGAATAAAAACTACACACTTCAACTTTACAGCGATTTTACGTATACATATATTACGTATTTGAGTATAAAATATTTTAGATAGGTAGTTTCATAACATTTATATTTCCACCACAAATACAGGGTGTTAGGTTAGGTGAGGTTAGTTAGGTACATTTATCAGTGATCGACATTGTTAGCATTATTCTTGTATATTGCAGATCAAAGAAGCATCTTGAAGTAATCAACGAGTCTTTGATAACATTAGAGCCAGTTGATTTGAATACTTCTAGGATTGAGTGAGCACTACAACCTTATTTATTTTACAAAAAATGAGGTTTATGCACATATATTTTTGTAACTGCAAATTGATAGGTAGACCAGCAATTTATGTGAAAACCTCACGCAAAAAGTAAAATAAATTATAATG
This sequence comes from Lycia hirtaria, assembly GCA_947563715.1. Classification (NCBI taxonomy): domain Eukaryota; kingdom Metazoa; phylum Arthropoda; class Insecta; order Lepidoptera; family Geometridae; genus Lycia; species Lycia hirtaria. The sequence continues at coordinate 14,870,518 of OX387378.1, forward strand.
CACCTGTTTGTCTAATTAAAATATATCTTATGTGCATTAGCCTCGTTGTAATGATAAAATGTGTGGTTGCTACAACGTTTACTTTGATATTACATAACGACCGTCAATGAAAACTCGCATAATCTGTCCCGTACTCCACCATGTGAGAGTAATAACATCGACATGTGAGTTGTGATATAGTTGTGAGAATAGAATATAAAAAAGAAATAAAACAGGCACGAATACTGCAACCAAAGAAGATGAAATATGCTAGAACTGAAAGATCTGTTAATTTTTTGATATTGTACTACGGTTGTTTTTTATATTTTTATTATGGGAAACTTTAGCTTGACCACTGATCCCGCTAGTTTTGAACGACGTTTACGGTCTACGATGGAGCGCGTTTACTTAGAAAAACTCTATTTTAATTGCGATTGCGACGTTCTGTTACATAATGTAGGTATAATAATGTGAATCAAAGAAAATCCGTTCAGGTAGCGTATGCTGAAATTTTTCAAGGTTGTACGTTAAAAATAACAACAAAGCTCTCTGTTTTGTTAAATAATGTAGATTCAAACCCATTTCTTTCTATAATCACGCATTAGGTGTAAAAAGTAGAGTATGCACTTCGGGGATAAAGGTGTTTTTGTCTTGGGCGAGCTTGAATCCCTCGTTACACTCCGGATTCTAAATTCGTAACTCTGTAAATATGTAAATCTGTAAATATGTAAATATGTAAATCTGTAAATCTGTAAATCTGCAAATCTGTAAATCTGTTAATCAATAAACAAACAAAATAGACAACTTATTATTTATATTATTTGTAGTAAACTCTCTCAGGATCTTTTTAAAACCTACAATAATTGTAAGTTATTTTGTTATAAAAATTCAAAGTACTAGACCGATATTGATAAAATTTATATGGGACCACTTCTGAAATCACTTACCAAAGAAAAAATAATCTTCAAAATCGATTCACAATTGGTGGAGTAATCGGTGAACAAACATACAAAAAACATAGTCAAATTGAAAACCTCCTTCTTTTTGGAAGTCGGTTAACTAATGGTATTGCAATATAATTATAAAATTAACCTTGTTGTGTCTGCTTGTGTTTATTACCTAACATCCTGTATAGACTTTTACATTATTGTCAAAGATATTTACGTGATATATTTGACCTGTAATATGTAATTCTAACCAATATTTATGAAATTTGGACAGGAGATTCTTCAAGACCTGGAGAAGGACAAAGGCTATATTTTATCATAATCATCATCGTTTTTCATCACTACGCAGGTTACACCGCAGAAGCATAGCTATTATTTTATAAATGTGATAATTTTGTGTTTTATGTGAGTTAGTGAGTTGGTTGTTGAATAGAGATAGATATACCCACATAATATGACATACTAAGGCTTTTATCCCGGAAAAATGAACGAGTACGAGTAGTAAATTATTATTTCATAGATTTTCAAGAAATAAGCTTATAGATTGATATCAGTATATCACAACTTACTTGCCACTACAATGTAATGAAGATGTGACTCAGACGAGTCGCGCGCCGCGCGGCGAGACTCGCGCGCGGTACGGCGCGCGGCGGATCGGTATCGCACTAAACGTACGCCACGTTTTGTGCGGACGTCGCGCTTTCATAAAACGCGGAACTATGCCGTAAACTGAGGTAGCGTAAAATACCTAAATTTCTGGACAAGCCTCGCCTTAATTTTTATTAAATAAGAATTTATTTAATTACTTCACATCTAGATGGAGCTGTTTGTTAGCTGTTGTTTTGGATATTTTTTTATGTTTTTGTCTTTAATAAAGCACACAATCATACTATTGATACATTTTGTTTCATTTGACGTTGCAAACTGCCAAACCTGTTAAAGTATATGCTTAATAAATGAAGTACATAATGAATACGTACATCGACTGGTAATACATTGTCTACATTGTTGTTTTATTACAAATGATTTGTTTGCAAACATCTCGTTAAAAAATAATTTTATACAATTTATACGAACTTAAATAAAACTAAACTAAAATAACCTAAACAAATTAAATAATAAAGATATACAACTTAAATTTATAAAAGAGGTAAAAACGAACTAAAGACTCAGTCAAATAACCCGCCACTGACTGTTCCTGGTGCAAAGGTACCCATAATACTTGCGGCGTTACCGCGCTGAATGGCGATTGCCAGTCTTTGCACCAGAAACATGCCAGAGCGGGAGTCACCTGTCTTATCAAATATACGGAGGCCCAACTCACCTATGAGCTGTTTGGCCTCACTACCCTAACAACCCATGTTCTCCACTGCGAAAGTGGATTATTTGTATCATTGACCGAGCGAGCGAAGCGTCTCTTCATCAACTTGCCAAATTTTCTTTCGTCTGTCAGTTCAGTTTGTTTGTGAGTTTGTGAATTTTGATGAAACTTGGTGTACCTATATAGGTTCTATGTTTTTTTTTTGTCGTCAGCGATTTTTTATAAGAGGGGTGGTTCCCATAAAAAGGGGGAAAGTTTATTGCGGCGTTAAATTACTACTTAACCGATTTTAATGATATTTGGTATGTAGGTAAAATACACAATTATTACAACTTGTGGTAAAAATGAATGCAATTGGTCAAGTGGTTGTCGAGATATTATGACTACTGACTTCAGATTGCGTTTTAACAGTGAGAGCGCGTTGATGTGCTTTATGCATTTTAGCGCTGAATAATTTTCTTGATTTTACGTTTTCTCCTTTTATAAAATTATTATTTGTTTTTATAAGAATATACATTATTTATTTATTTTTTAAATAAGGGCATCTAAACATATCCTATTTATTGTATTAATTGTGCATTCAAATTAAATTGATCTTTCAAGGTGAAACTTATAGAAAAAATGATTTTGACTGTGAAACAATGTCTGTGAAATCACTTAAAATTGCGAAATCGCCCTAAATTTTACATACGGCCTCCTAAGCCAACTTTATGTATGTATTATGTACAGAAGATCCAAGGTGAGCTGCAAATAAGCTCTCTCGCAAGGTCTACTGTTCGTAGAACTACTAGTTAGATTAGTGGTGACTTTATCAAAACGTTCATACTTATCTACAAACATATCTAAACGTCTGATCATTATGATGCACTCATCGGAATGCTGGGGGTTGGGTATTTGAACCAACTTAATAAGCATTGAAATTCAACGTAGCAATGTTGAGAGTATGCTGGGTACTGAAACAAGACGGTGCTCTCCTGTTCAGGTATTCAAATATGTTTACTTAAAAAATGATCGACAGGGTTCTTAGAAAACAACAACTTTATTTAAGCTGTATTATTTTAGTAAGAATAAAAGTTAAATAAAGTGAAGTGAAGGTTATGTCGAACGAACGCCCATGTAGTGCCCACCTCAATATCTGTGGGGAACTTCACTCTTGAAGTTGTTGACGAATACGTCTACCTAGGACAAACGGTCCGATTAGGCAGGTCCAACTTTACGAGGGAGGTCAATCGTCGTATCCAACTCGGCTGGGCAGCGTTCGGGAAACTTAAAAGAGTCTTCTCGTCCAATATTCCCCAGTCCCTCAAGTCGAAAGTTTACAACCAGTGTGTGTTACCAGTAATGACATACGGCACTGAAACGTGGTCCCTAACTATGGGCCTTATAAGAAAACTCAAGGTCACGCAACGAGCTATGGAGAGAGCTATGCTCGGAGTCTCTATACGAGATCGAATCAGAAATGAAGAGATACGTAGACATACAAAACGTCACCGATATAGCACAGCGGATTACCAAGTTGAAGTGGCAGTGGGCAGGACACATAGCACGTAGAACTGATGGCCGATGGGGCCGAAAGGTTCTCGAGTGGAGACCACGTACCGGCAAGCGCAGCGTAAGAAGACCAGCCACGAGATGGACAGATGATCTCATACAAGTGGCGGGAAGACGCTGGATGCAAGCCGCTTCCAATCGGTCTTTTTGGAAATCCATGGAGGAGGCCTATGTCCAGCAGTGGACTTCTTATGGCTGAGATGATGATGATGATGATGAAAAGTTAAATAGCATTAATCATACCTGGCTGCTTCATGGATTTCGAAAAAACATTATTTTGTTACTACCTATTTTGTGTGTATGATTTCTTATTCTCTGTTTTAAGTTTTTGTTATACTTAATCAATTTATGTCTATATCATGGCTCACTATTATTTGAACCGACCACAGACATTCTGTCCAGTACTATGTCAGAAGTAATTTATATTTGGACGTCATTACGTCATACTCGTACATAATAATATAACGCTTATAAAACTTATCGATACGATATCGGTGAATATCAAATATCAACCTATTATAGTTCCTACTATACGCTTCAAACCTGACCGACTACCGACAACACACAACATCGTGACGATATCGGTGTCGTATCGGTATCGTTATCGTTAAGGCTCCTATGCGACTGCAAAACGTTGCCACACGCCAAGTCAAGCCAAAAACACCGGCCACATGTGTGGCAGCCTACGGTTACGATTTTGCTACGGATTTGCTACGACATCTATGAAGTTCGTGTTGTAGCTCTGTGTTTACTCGCATACAATATAATGAGTATAAATATCAGTAATATACATACATTTATTTTTACAAACAAGATATTATTTAGTTTTTGTCGTGGCATTTGGGGATCGTCCATTGAACAAAATTTTATGAGACGACTCGGAGGGATCCATTAAAACACGTGTTGTTTTTAAACAACTTTGAACCCCTAAATCACAAAATATAACAAGGGGGCCTTTTTAGTCCCTGAAAGTAGTTGTCCGTGACAAAATGCGGACTTAGAAAAGGGCTTGATACTATAATTATATCTTCATCTAATTTAATGGATTATAATCATCTATTTTTCGAGTACAACCTACTTAGATGTGATAGTTTTCCTTTTAATTTCGTTAATACAATATAATACAACAAGCATAAGTTTAGAAAACTCGAAAAACTCCGGCAATATTAACGGCTGAACCGAATTCAAAATACCTACTGTAATGTATATGTTACCTAGTATTTTTTTTGTGTTGTTCCATCCTAGGACTAAAAAGGCTTGTTAAAGGCTTGATATTATAAATTTCCTCCAGCTTCTTCTATTCTGTGCTGGTTTCTATAAGCATTTTTGCTGCTGTATTGCTGGAAATTAATCATTGTATTTGTTTACATTTTAATTTTCCCTCTGACAGCTTAGACAGCGGTGTCAAAGTTGTCAATCTCTCAAAAATTGTTCTTTTTTTAATAACGAAAAAGGTTTATTGAGCTTTTGCACGTGATTTCCTGGCCATATATTTTAAATTAATTCTATGTGTTCTGTAAATGGAACCAGAAAATCTGTTTAAAAAGCTGAACATCTTGGCTTGAGGAGGCTCAGTTTTACGTTTTCTTCAGTGTGCATACTTATAATCATATTTAAATAAGTTTATTTTCGCTTTGTATAAAAGTTTTTAGAGTTCCGTACCTCAATAGGAAAAAACGGAACCCTTATTATAGGATCACTTTGTTGTCCGTCTGTCTGTCCGTCCGTCCGGGTGTCAAGACCTTTATCTCGGGAACGCGACGGTATCGAGGTATCAAGGTGAAATTAAAACCATATACGCAGATCTATAGTATCTTCCTGCAGAAAGAAAAATAAAATTTCTTAGTTTTCGTAAAAAAAAGTTACGTTGTTAGTTGTTTTTAAGTTAGTTAGTGCCGAATATGTCGTAAAAAACGCACATTTCGACACTCACAGAGGAATCAAAACCTATGGGGTACTTCCCGTTGACTAAGAACTCTGAAATTTGGCAAGAAGCATTGTGTTAGAGTACACATATGGGAAAAAACCGAAAATTGGACATTTTTAATTTAAACACAAAAAATAGTGTCTCTATGCAAGGAATGAGGGCCCAAATTTTTAAGTGAATTAACCGTATCATGTCGGGTATCATATGAAAGAGCCTCATTAGCATAAGCTAAAACAGGTTTTTAACACATTCTTCGCCCCCTGCAGACCCTTCACTTCAGCTAGGAACCAAAACTTTTAAGGCGAATTTTGATTAAGTACAGAGTGGCCGTGCAAAGCAACGTTGACTGCCTCAAACGCCGGCGGTTTACTGACTACTACAAAATAAACGGGACGCTCGCTCGGATCCGAGTTGGAGGCACCGCTACTATAGCCCCGCTCCACTCGGATCCGAGTGGTGAGCAAGGAATGTGTTAAATATTTTTACGATGTAAATTTTTCGGTTTATGAAGGAAAATATAAAAAAAAATATGATTTCCCCCTTTTCTTTAGTTTGTACGGAACCCTCGGTGGGTGAGTCTGACTCGCACTTGTCCGGTTTTTTTACGATAGTATGAACCATTATCGGGAGAAAGATGGCAGAAGACTAGACCAATTATTTTAAATATTGAGCAAGCAATTCGCATGGTCGAATTGTTTTGAAGTTACCAGATCATCTCCCCATTGAGGATGTAAGGACCTTGGAATATGAGGTACCTCTATAAAAACAGATAAATGGTAAGCTTTTCCATACCAATTCTTCTGTACTTCAAGAATAAATCTCGTCAAGTTATCGGGAGCATACCTATACTTCTCTTCAAGAATAATATCTCGTTGAGATATCGAGAGAACCTCCCTGGAGACTTTCATCTAGATTCCCACTGGAATTTACCGTCTAAATTTATTTGGAGTTGCGTTTACTTCAGCTCCAGCATCAGATACTTCAAGGTTTTTTTAGACTTGATTGTTTAGCTTAACTAATCACAAAGTTTTTTTATATTCCACATGTAATGTTGTAATAAATTTATACTATCGTAATTTCATATTTTTATTTAAGATACTTAAGGTCTAATTAGATTAGGCAAGATCTACTGTAGGACTGCACCAATTAGGCCTAACAGTCCGTTACACCAATAGGTGTAACGCGACACTACGCAATACATTTACTTGGATGACATATCATTCCAGTTATTTTGCTTAAAAACCAAAGTGCTTTCCAATTTTGATAAAATTTAGGTATATGGGACCACCACTGAAGTATGTAAGTACATATCAAACAAAAAAGAAGCAATCAATTCATAATTGATGAAGTAATCGCCTAACAAACATACAAAAAGCATACATTCAAATTGCGAACCTCCTTTTTCTGGGATGTCGGATCAAAATAAGGAAAAATTCTTGCGCTCTACTAGAAAACTATAGGTAAGTACAAGTGTAAAAAAACATGTTTTTTTCCTTGAATGTAATTGGAACACACACGGTTAAAACACGTATGTACCCCGGTCTAAAAGCGTCGCGTGTCATACTCGGACCGCACCGACACAATTGAATCGTGAATTCTACCGGACAAATATGATACGCTATGATATTGGAAGGTGCTGTAGCTGTCTAGTAGACGTCCACCTTTAAAGCAGGACGGACAGAAAGCGTAGGCTTAGTAATAGGCTTTCGTACCCTTAAAGTTCAAAACCACATAGTAGAGTAAATTTACTTTGTGGCTTCTGAGCTGTAGGTCGTGGGTTCGATCCCAACCCAGGACTAACATTTCTCCTGAGCATAGATGCTTATTCTGTCTGGGTATTTATATGTATCATATGAATGTAATTACAAAAAAAAGTATATGCATATATATATGTATCTCAGCCACTTAGTTCCCATAGTACAAGCTTTGCTTAGTTTGGGGCTAGATGGTGTTGTGTGAAAATGTCCTGCAAAATTAATTTATTTATACATTAGAATAACTACAGTTAGTATCCTGAATAATATTTTATATATCATATATAAATAGAATGCAACGATAAATAACAATATAATCGGCTTGCACGTGTTATAAAACTAGGTACCTACGGGTGTTTATGCCTGACTAAAGTTACTGTAGGTATATAGGTACATATATAAACCGTCTACATTAGTAGTATATTGTCCATAGCGTTTCTTTTTGCTTCCCAAACCGTTTCAGATTTTCGTTGTGCAAATTGAATTAAATATTAATGAAGCGTTTCATTTTAAATTCAAAATGAATTTAAAAGTAAATTGGCATTTTTTTCTATTATTAATCTCAAATTTCTTTACGGGTTTTGCTAGTGGACTAGTGAAAGGTATGTAATCTACACTTCTACATTAATTATATAATAATATAAAGAGGAATGATTTGTATTTTTGTATTTTTGTATGTTTGACAAACTATCACTCAAAAACTACTGGACCGATTTCAAAAATTCTTTCACCAGTAGAATACTACATTATCCCTGATGAAAACAAGCTATATTTAATACCAGAAAAAATTAGGGATCCCTACTAAAACTTCAATAATGTAACGCAAGGTGTAATTTTTTTTGCCATAAAATGTCTTTCATCGCATGCGCTGCGCAAAGTATTGATGATAGAACAAAAAAATGTTCTACAGTATTAAAGAACATACCAATATCTACAAAAAACGTCGCGATGGCACAGGTCCAACTATTGTTATTATGCCACTATAACTGCTTTTTTACATTTAAAAAGTTGATAGAAATGCCGACCAAAATCAGACCATGTTATCTATACCTTGGTATTAATCCTTATCCATATAAATCGCTTTGTATTCAAGACTGTTTCAATACCTGTAGATAACTTTTCGAATTATTCAAATCGGACATTCCATTCAAAAGATATTACGAATTTAAAAAATACTATTAGAAAAATAAACGCCATCGCGCCGCGCGCCTCCGCGCCGATGGCTGGGCCCTTATTCCTTACGACCATCGGCCGCGTTCACGTACGTAACGTGCGTGCATTGACAATAAAAATTAGTCTTTAAGTATAAGAACTCAAATTCACGTTATGTGACCCCACGCAGCGAAATACGTTACTCATATTTGAGTAAACATAATAATTATATTTTATCAACTTCTCGCTGACACGTAATGACACTTGCGGAAAGAAGACAGAGAATTTGAGACGTTGATCAAAGTTAAGAAACATTTTTAGGGTTCCGTACCTCAATAGGAAAAAACGGAACCCTTATAGGATCACATTGTTGTCCGTCTGTCCGTCTGTCTGTCTGTCTGTCCGTATGTCCGGGTGTCAAGACCTTTATCTCGGGAACGCGTGAAGGTGTGGAGTTGAAATTAAAACCATATATGCAGCAAGATGCATAGTATCTTGCTGCAGAAAGAAAAATAAAATTTCTCAGTTTTCGTAAAAAAAAGTTACAGACGAATATGTCGTAAAAAACGCACATTTCGACACTCACAGAGGAATCAAAACTTACTTCCCGTTGACCTAGAACTCTGAAATTTGGCAAGAAGCATTGTGTTAGAGTACACATATAGGAAAAAATCCGAAAACTGGACATTTTTAATTTAATCTCAAAAAAATTGTGTCTCTATGCAAGGAATGAGGGCCCAAATTTTAAAGTGAATTAACCGTATCATGTGGGGTATCATATGAAAAAGCCTCATTAGCATAAGCTAAAACAGGTTTTTAACACATTCTTCGCCCCCTGCAGACCCTTCACTTCAGCTGGGAACCAAAACTTTTTAGGCGAATTTTGATTAAGTACAGAGTGGCCGCGCAAAGCAACGTTGACTGTCTCAAACACCGGCGGCGGTTTACTGACTACTACAAAGTGAACGGGATGCTTGCTCGGATCCGAGTAGGAGGCGCCACTACTATAGCCCCGCTCTACTCGGATCCGAGTGGTGAGCAAGGAATGTGTTAAATATTTTTACGATGTATATTTTTCGGTTTATGGAGGAAAAAAAAAAATGATTTCCCCTTTTATTTAGTTTGTACGGAACCCTCGTCGGTGGGCGAGTCTGACTCGCACTTGTCCGGTTTTATTACATCTTACATCGCGTGCACAGCGAAAAGTTTTCATAATAGAAAAAAAAATTGTGCAAAAATAGAACGTAGGTTAGTATTTAGGTTAACTATTACTTATAAACGTATAATTTTGCTATAGTTTTGCGACTGGGATAAATTAAAGGAATGAAAGGTCCAAAGTTTTAATGTTAGGGAAATTAAGTTTTTCATTTAGATTAACTAACAGATATCAGATGAAAACGGCTACTATTGTTTTGCTACTTAGGGTTAAAAGGTCTTTTACTTCCAAAAGATTGTATGAATGTTCCGTGCTTTTTATGTTAGGGACATGAAATCTAGTGTTTAGATTAACTATCAAATATAAACGAATACTGTTATTATAGTTTTGCGACAGGGATGAATTAAGGGGTAGGATACGGGGGTAATTGATTGTAAGGTAGGAGGGGTAAGGTTTCAATTTTGGGGATATTAATTCCAGTATTTATATTAACTAAGAGGTGCAAACGAATACTGGTATTATAGTTTCGTAACGACAGGGACGAATTAAGAGTTATACACGGGGGAAGGGCAGTTAAAAGATTACACAGAAGTTCCAGGGTTGAATGTTAGGGTGAGAGCGGGGCAAAAGGGAGCAGAGCTGGCGAGAGTGAGGCATTAGCATTAGGCATGTGATGGATGGAAGCGTCACGGGAGCGGGGTGAGAATCGGATAAAATAAGCGAGGTGAGAGAGAGTGTGGGGCGGGAGTGAGGCGTAAGCGAGGTGAGGGTGGTGATGTGGGGATTACTGTGAGAGGGGTGGGATTACGGTGGAAGGGGGTGAGTGTGGAGCAGGAGTAAAGTGGGAGTGAAAAGGGAGCAACAGACTCGGGCTGGGAGCAAGGTGGAAGCGAAACAGAAGTAGAACGGTATCGGTGTGTCAGTCAGGGGGATGCAGGAACGGTGAGTCAAGTGGGGTGCGGCAGGAGCGAGGTAAGAGCGGGAGAAAAGCAAGGTGTGAACGGTATGAGTACAGGAGTTGAATGAGAGTGAGACGACAGTAGGGTTGGAGCGAGGTGGGAACGGGACAAGTGCGGAACGGAACGGAGTGGGAGCGAGGAGAAAGTAAACTGAGAACAAAGTGGGAGTGCGAAAGGTGCGAGGCAGAATAGCGAATGAGTGTAGGGTGGAAATGGAGTGAAAGCGATCTGAGATCGGGAAGAACGGAACAGGAACAAGTTGAGAGCCGAACGAGAGCAGGTTTTTTTTTTTTTTAATCCTGTCCGGGTGCATAGACCCGGCCCGCGATCTAAGGTCCCTTAATATTAATTTAAGGATTATAATACTACTTAGTTTGTCTACTTATATTTTGTTATTCTAAGTTTAATATGTAATTTACTCAGTCATCATGTGATAATACTATTTTATGATTACTAAAGTATGATTTGCCTCTTTACCAAATTTCATTTATCTATTTTATTTATTCTCTTCCCTATACCAATTTTCATATTCTAGTTGTTTACTGTTGTTATAACATCTTATGTTTTCTACATTTGGGAGTTAGGTTCAAGGTACGAGAGCAGGGTTGGAGCGGCGCGAGAAAGGGATGAGAGTTTATTTTTCATTGAAATACATAAGTATACCACTGACTCGACATTAATAGATTGGGTCGGAAGATTGGTTGGAGCAGGACGGAAGTGCGGCGAGATTGAGTTAGGAGTGAAACACGAGTAGGGCAGATGCGGTACAGGAGCATTAGCTTGGTGGGGGTGCAGTGAGTGCAAGTAGGAGCGTGACATGAACGAATTTCTTACGCGTACGAAGTCGCGGCGGGCAGCTAGTTTTATATATTATTGACCGAGCGAGCGAAGCGTCTCTGCATCAACTGGATAAATTTTCTTTCTTCTGACAGTTTGTTTGTGATTTTTGTATGTTCGTACTCGCGAACAGGGCGTAATTTTAAAGGATGACGTTTTTTTTTTAAATAATTTAAAAAAAAAACGTCGTCGGCGATTTTTCATAGCAGGGGTAGTTCTCATAAAAAGGGGGAAGTTTATTGCGGCGCTAATTACCAACCGATTTTAATGATATTTAGTACGTAAATAAAGTACATACTTTTTTCTTTTTTTTTTGTATAGAAGATAGATCTACGATTGACCACCAACTCGCCTGATGTTAAGCGACGGTGTGGCCGAGGATGGAGCTCGTCGATCTAGAAGATATCTATTCACTCTAGCCTTGAAAATTCCAAGATTGTAGGTCTCAGGAAACAGAGATGGCGGCAACGAATTCCATTCTTGTGCAGTACGCAACAGGAATGTGGATCGATATCGCTGAGTACGGATTTTTGGCATTTCAACGAGAAATGGGTGGTAATTCGCCGACTTTCTGCTAGTCCTGTAGTGAAATGGTCCTGTATTACAACTTGACGTAAAAATAAACAGAATTTCTCAAGTGGTTGTCCAGATATGACAACCAACTTGAGATTGCGTGTAACAGTGAAGGCGCGCGGATGTGCTTGATGCATTTTAGCTCTGAATTTTTATTTTTTATTTTACGTTTTCTCCATTTATAAAATTATGTAAAATGTAGGTATTATATGTACAGATGACCCAAGGTGAGCTCCAAATAAGCTCTCTCGCGATGTCTACTGTTCGTAGAACTAGGTTTAGGTTTAAAGAACTTTATTATCAACAAAGACAATTTGTCACTTACGTGATAACATAGTTTTACATAGTAAATATAATGTGTGTTAGTCGTCGCATTCATAAAATAAAATATTCCATGTACATCGTTAGGTGCTATGACTCGCTTCACACATTTTAACATCATTTATCTGCGATAATGTACTGGGATAAATGTTTTTTAAATGCGTGAAGCGAGTTAAAAAAAATTATATGCGAAGGTAGTTTGTTGTATAGTCGCGCTCCTTCAACAGATATTCATTATTTTTGTTTCTTCGTAAATTTTTATGGTTGGAGTAGAAAAGTGATAATTAAAAAGACATTACAACAAGAATTACATATTGTGCATTACTTTGGGTGCTATGATCAAACTTTACAACCAGTGTTCTATTTGATAGGTAAGATTGGAATATTTGTAGTGCTTTGTCCTTAATACCAATGGATTCCATTTTTTTTTGAACTAGTTTGTGACTAACTGTATCAAAAGCTTTTTTAAATCTATAAAAACACCCAAAACAATATTCTTTTTGTCTATGTTCTGTTTTATTTTTGTAACAAGATCAGTAACAGCTGACAAAGTATTACTTTTTGGTCTGAAACCGTTGTTTAGATATGAAATTGATAGACTCGAGGTAATTTGACAATCTAGTACTTATGTAAAGCTTTTTCAAAAAAAATTGATAACACTGGTAATACCGAGATAGGTCGGTAGTTACCTGGATCTGTGTTTGGTCCCAATTTGTGGATAAGAGTGACTTTAGCTATTTTTAGCGTATCTGGAAATATACCATCGTCTAACAGTTTGTTAAAGCAATCTTCTAGTTTTATTTAGTGATTTTGCGTAAACTTTGAACTGAATTGTATGCAAATGTTGCATATGTTGCACATGTTGCAACATTTGCATACAATTCAAATGCAAATGTTGCAGATGTTGGGTTGGTTGACTAGAGGTGCGCGCCGCGTTAAAAAACAGTCGGCGGCGGCGCACCGGCAAAATTCAGTCGGCGGCGGCGCGACGCCGCCGGCGGCGTGGGATTTTTAATGATTTTGCATAGAATTTCGGTGCTCCGTGCTCCGAAGCCATATAATTCGTGCGCAAGTTGGAGCGATGACTTAAGGAAAAAAGCCCTGATCCACGCTCGAATTTGAGTTTCTTTATTACTCAGCACATTTCCTTGGCCATCCAAAGGGGGAACGCCTTCAGCTTTATGGGCACATTTCAACAAGGTGCAACACGTGGTTTTTTGACTAGGGCTTTTTTTCCAACTTTGTTTAGAGCGTTTTTAAAATAAACATGTACTTAGTCATAGTTATTATTATAAAGTTGTTTAAGTAGCTTTGTTTGTTTATTTAATTATTTAGTAAATTTTTTTTATGTTGCAACTACTTTGTTTTTTGTCAACATTTTACGATGCTGGTGGATGTTTTCGTCACGACCATGGATGCCAAAGATGAATGTTCTTTTATTCCTTGAACCTGTTTATTGGAACCTGTTTGTTTGTTTCTGTGTTCCGCCTTTCCACCTGACTGTTTCTGGAAAAGATCAGAGTACTGTGGATCGTCCATTCGGTATGTAAAAATAATCTGCGATGTTAATAACTAAACTGGAAAAAAATCGTAATTCGTTATCGGCGCGAAATTTCAAAATATCGGCGGCGGCGGCGGCGGCACGCCGCGGCGGCGCGCATTTCTATTTGGTTCTAAGGAAAACATTAGTAATTATGCAATTTAACACTTTGTATCCAATTCGTTCTGTATTTATTTAATTATTTATTCATTGGAAAATCAACAGCTTTTTAACATATAATTAAAAATTGTAACAACAGAAAGCTAATTATATTTATTATTTTTATCCTATTATTGTATCGGATTGACTAATTTTGATGTGTGTGTGGCCAGTAGGCTTATTTTCAGCTTTCGTACTAAGGATGCATGCAGGATGGTACGCTATCTATAACCCGAACTACATTTGTTTGAATGCTACTTGCCCGAATCCGTTTCATAGAACTGCCTGATTCCAGATGTTTTACTTCTCACGAGTGTCTGATTCCATAAGTGTGTTAGTCATCAGTTTCATTTGCCCGAACAGTTATTAGTTTAGATTTGTTAGGTTTCTGTTTTATTTTTAACCGACTTCCAAAAAGGAGGTTATCAATTCAACCTGTATGTATGTAATATTGTCAGAACTGCACATTAATAGATGTAAAGCATATTTTACTAATGAATCCTGGTGTCTGTGTTCGTGTTGCGTGAACATTGAACACGATACGAAGGACGTTACGGAGTAAGGAGTATGGAAGCTTCGGTGTGTGATTTATTATTGAGTTGAGTATTGTTGGATACAGTTTCATAAAGACTATGTAAGTAACAGTTTATTCCAATCGAATTCAAGCCCGGTCCTTTGGTAAATATCAGTAGAACCGGAACTATGACTTTTAGGCTTCCGTACCTCAAAGGAAAAAACGGAACCCTTATGGGATCAAGCGACCTCAAAAAATAGTTGATGTACCTACGTACCTGTACGTACACCAACTATTTTTGAGATCACTTGATCCCATAAAGTTTCGTTTTTTCCTTTGAGGTACGGAACCCTAAAAATCATGGTCTACTTAAGTAGACACCCAGTATTGATTTAAGATTTCGTGTTATTTCTCCCGTTTTAGGGTTTCGTACCTCAAAAGGAAAAAACGGAATCCTTATAGGATCACTTTGTTGTCCGTCTGTCCGTCTCTCTGTCTGACCGTCCGGAACGCGTGAAGGTATCGTTTTGAAATTAAAACCATATACGCAAATCTATAGTCTCTTGCTGCAGAAAGAAAAATCAAATTTCTCAGTTTTCCTAAAAAAAAGTTACAGCCAAATATGTCGTAAAAAAATGCACATTTCGGCACTCACAAGGGAATCAAAACTTAAGGGGTACTTCCCGTTGACCTAGAACTATGAAATTTGGCAAGAAGCATTGTGTTATATTACACATTTAGGAAAATATCCGAAAACGACATTTTTAATTTAATCACAAAAAAATAGTGTCTTTATGCAAGGAATGAGGGTCCAAATTTTAAAGTGAATTAATCGTATCATGTAGGGTATAATATGAAAGAGCTTCATAAGCACAAGCTAAAACGGGTTTTTAATTATTTTTATGATGTTTAATTTGAGGTTTATGAGAGAAAATATAAAAAAATATATAATTTCCCCCTTTTATTTACTAGTGTGTGTGTAACCCTCGGCAGGCGAGTCTGACTCGCACTTGTCTGTTTTTTTAAGTTAATTAGATTGTTTGAAAACTGTTTTTTTTTACTTTACTTTTATTTTTTGCGTGTGCTCCATAGCAGGAGAGCTGAAAAAAACGTCATTTCTTGTCGCTTTGAAAGGTTAGAACATACTGATCGCCAATAGCAGGGCTTCCTCCGTTACTATGGACACGTTATTTACATATCTATATTAATTGATTAATATAAATATGTAAGTATGTTATGTACATATAGCAATTAATATTTAATATTTATTTAATTGTATGATGGTAGGTGACTGTAATATCAACTGCTTAGAAATGGACAGCCAGTCCAAGAATTTAGCAGAGCTGCTGGCGGTATATGGAATGGAAAATATGGTCAGTTTTCCCACTCGAGTGACCAACACCACGTCAACTTGTCTCGATCACCTGTACACGAACCTTCAGGAGGGATCAGTCGAAGCGTCGTGTCTAGTAACTAACTTAAGTGATCACCATGCGATCAAAGCAAAAATGATAATATGTAGGTCTGGAGTATCAAAACCCACCTATAGTTTTAACAGAGTCTATAGCGACAATAATAATTTTAATTTTGCAACTGCGATTGCTAGCGTCGATTGGATTGAGATATTATCAAAATATACCTCTCCAGCTGACTTGACTGCTACTATTATTAATATAATAAGTAGTAAAAAAACATTGGTCGGAATTAGACATGACACATCCTGGATAACCCAGGATGTTAAATTATTCAAATCACTTTTATTTGACATTATTGAAATTGGAAAATATAATCCTAATGACGCAAACATTGACGAAATAATTATTGACATGAAAAATAGATACGAGAATTTAATTAGACATAAAAAAAACTAGTTTTTATATGAATAGCATAATAACCAGCGGGAATAAATCGAAGGCAATGTGGAAAGTAGTAAATAAAGAGAGAGGACAAAATAACTTCATAAAAATCGATATGACTGATGTTATATTGGACTTGAATGGCATAAAGTTCGAGACAAAAAAGGAAGCATTAGATTTTGCAAATGCCAGATTTTTGGTAGCAGCAGCTGACTCAGGGGCACCTCGCGCTGACGTCACTCGCGCACTCAGGATGTTGCGTGCAGCGAGGCCGGAAGCCGATCGTTCACTCAGGCTGCTGATCTTCACCACAGAAGTGGTACACAAAATCATAACATCTCGCATCCCGCCAAAAGTCTCTAAAGACGTGTACGACATAAATATGAGACTTATAAGAACTGCTGCTTATCCCTTGTCGCATATACTAGCAACTTTGTTTAACTGTTGTATTAGCGAAGGGATATATCCCGCACCTCTTAGCGTGCACCCGTAAAATTAGTAAAGTTGCCCCCATCTTCAAGGGAAAAGGTAAAAGAGAAGACATAGATGGATACATACCAGTGTCGATAATCCTTGTGATAGCGAAGGTCCTTGAGAACGGGCTGAGCAGTAGGCTTGTGAACTTCTTGAGTTCTACAGACGCTCTTTCCGACAGGCAATATGTCTACCGGGCAGGACTTTCAACAACGGCTTTAGCACGCAGTCTAATCCAGAAGATTATGGCTTCTCGAGACCGCAGGCCTAAGTTACAAGTCGCTGTATTATGCTGCGACCTTTCGAAGGCCTTCGATGTCGCAGATCACGAAGTACTCACCACAAAGCTGCAACACTACGGAATAAGAAAAGCAGCACTTTCATTATTCAAAAGTTTACTATGTAATAGAGCAGATCGTTGTCGGAGACTCAGGCAAAGAAAGGTCAGATCCATTGAGTTCGACCATGGGCGTAGCTCAGGGATTATCTGCATCAAACTTGCTGTTATCCTTGCTTCTCAATTACTTGCCAGATGCAGTAACTGCAGCCGAAATTCTTATGTACGCTGATGATGTGGCAGCGATCGTTACAGCGCCTTCTGTAGAGAGTCTGGAATTGAAACTCAATGAGACGGCATCACAGCTTGTAGAGTGGTTCAGCGCTAACGAACTAGCCCTAAATCTTAAAAAGACCCACTTTCTCCACATTAACCTCTCAGGTCACAAAATCAGACCTCTAACAGTCTTGGTCGGAGCCACTCCATTTAGTCAGATGAATACAACTACGTTTCTTGGCTTCGAGGTTAATGCTGGCCTAACATGGGACAACCACATACATAAACTACGAAGAAAGATCGGAAGCACATGCTTCGCATTACGACGAGTAGCTCAAGTTGTATCTGTGGACGTTGGGTGTGCGCCACAGTGCACTCGCTCGTGCAGTACGGTGCAGAGCTATGGGGAAGATGTGCTGATTGGGAAAGGATATTTCACCTACAAAAACGTGCTGATCGTGCAATTGTGGGAGTGGACGAGGAAACGTCCACAGAAAAATGCAAAACCGTATTTTAAGAGTTTAGGTATCCTTACTCTGCCATCAATAATTATACTCCAGGTTGCAATGTATGTGAGGATAAACTTAGACTCTTATGAACAGCGCGGTGACAACCATCGTTACCCCACAAGGAATGCGAGCAGCCTCACTGCCATAGCCCGTACAGTGACAAAGACAAGTAAACTGACGCATGTGATGGGCCCGACGTGTACAACCACCTACCAGCACACGTCACAGCTGCTCCTACTCTGCTAAGTTTTAAAGCTAGGCTGAAATGTTGGCTTATTGAGCAAACATTCTACGACTATGGTGTTTTTTTTAGTTTAACTTAGAATACTCTATGTATATAATTTTTACTTGGTTATGACATTTTCATTGTATTAATTTATTCTAAATTGACATTCCATATTATATATAATAATATTATCATCATGATATAATTATGTGATTTTGCTGGGTATTTATGGAGAAAACCTTTTTTTTATAGAAGATAGATCTACGATTGACCACCAACTCGCCTGATGTTAAGCGAAAATTCCAAGATTGTAGGTCTCAGGAAACAGAAATGGCTGCAAAGAATTCCATTCTTGTGCACTACGCAACAAGAATGCAGATCGAAATCGCTGAGTACGGATTTTCGGCATTTCAACGAGAAATGGGTGGTAATTCGCCGACTTTCTACTAGTCCTGTAGTGAAATGGGGAGGTTGGAATTAGGTCGTGAAGCTCTTGCGCACATTCCCCGAAATGAATCCTGTAGAAAATAGACAGACATGCTACTTTACGGCAGTGCTCGACACTAAGTAGCTTCTTGGCAGCTAGTTTATCGTCACCGATTAACCTCACAGCTCGCCGGTCCACTGACTCCAAAGCTTCCAGCTGAATCTTGGCTGATCCATCAAGAAGGTGGCAGCAGTACTCCATACACGATCGGACCTGTGCTTGTTACAGATGCAGCAGTTCTCCCGGTGAGAAGTATCGCCTAACCTTATTAATGATGCCAAGCTTTTTACTAGCCAGTTTAGCCTTACATTCAAGGTATCCCTTAAAGTTCATTGTTGGGGTTAACGTGAGTCCCAGCAGTTCAAGACGGTCTGCCAATGATATGGGTTAGGTTTCGGAAAGTAGGAGACAAAAGAAACTCACTCTTTTTGGCGGAGAAAAGGCAGGCTTGAGTCTTGTTGGCGTTGAATTTGACGAGATTTTCGTCACCCCAGTCGGACACAGCTTCTAGAGCTTTATTCATACGCACAACCATATCTTCTCTCGACGCCTCGATTTCCGCCTTTTTGGCTCTTAGACCAGAAATGTATCTTTCCACAACTGTGCTGTCATCTGCATACCCTAAGATACCAGGTTTCAGCAGGTCTTTAATATGCAGAAGGAAGAGAGTAGCGGAGAGTACAGACCCTTCAGGTACCTTTCCATACAATATTTATTTATTTATTATTATAATAAAAACGGCTTACGGCCAATTACAATTATTATCAAATTACTTAAATTACAATTATAATTATTAATTATTGATAGCTTAGTCTTAGTCAGTGTCAAGTCCTTAACTTAAATGTTAATATTATTAATTAGATCGTCAAACAAAATGTTTCTCACAGAAACTCATTAGAGGCCTTAGAACAACGGCCCATTTATCATAAAAAATAACACATTCAGGGTATTTTTCTAAGAATGAGTTGAGAGCACGAGTGATGCGGCACATTGGGCTGTGATCGTGCGACTTCGTGCGGTTAGCGCCGGTGTAGAATAGCCTATGTATGCCTATGACTAGGCCTGTGTCTAAGATATTTTTCCGGTATATAGAATGTACATAACCGGTTGACGGAATATAACTTATTTTATTTTAATTATACCATATATACAATTTGACATGTAAATTGGTTTTACGAAATATATGAATATGAATATGAATAAATGAATACTGAATACTGAAAGATCTAAATGCAACAGTGTTGAACTCATACTCATTGTTGTCATAGAATATTCAAATCATCTAATTGCATATGTAAATTATTGCACTGTTAAAATATAAATTCCGACATCAATTTGAGTTTACTACCAATAGTAGTGGGACCATTCGTGTTGTTCGTCGTGCACTCCTGATATCCGGTAAGGTTGACCGAATTCACTAATGTTATTACTTATAAGAATAAAGGAGAAATTATCGCAGCTACGAAATTGTTAATAAATGAAAGTGTAAAAAAAAGTAAGTGTAAAGTGTGTATGTGTGTGTGAATTTAAGCCCAATATTCGTGATACGGCGAATTCGTATGTTTTTCATAATTTTCTGAAAATCATCCCCTAGAGTGTTTTTTTTTATACAAGATAGATCTACAATTGACCACCAACTCGCCTGGTGTAAAGCGACAGTGTGGCCGAGTATGGAACTCGTCGATCTAGAAGATATCTGTTCACTCTAGCCTTGACAATTGAAAATCATTCGATTTGGGTGTTGTAAGATTTTAGAGAAGAAAAATGTAATACTTAAATTGCTACGACAATTATTATTTGTGGATTTATTAAAATAAATAAAAGTAATAATCCCTATTTCAGCTCTTTGGGAATAACATTCCTCAGGGTGATTTAAAGCTGTTTTGTAATTTTGATGAAGATAAATTTAAAGAAAGGTGAGCAAGCTACTGCAATGAAAATTCGTGGATTTACTTAAAGAATAAACGTTTCCTTTTTTTTAAAACATAATCTGGCCTTGTGGCTCAGTTGGCAGTATGTCTGCTTGCCGAGCTGAAGGTCGTGGGTTCGATCCCCAGCGGCAAACATTTGTGTGACGAGCATGGATGTTTGTTCTGTGTCTGGGTGTTTCTATGTATCATATGTATAATTCAGCATTTTTTTAAATCATATCGTATGATGATTTACAGTATTGTATTAAGAATTTGGCGGAGAAAAATTTAAAGCATGTCTGCAATGACATGCATTCAATTTTTCAAAATAAGGTTTCGTAAAATTACTAAGAAAACAAAAGTAAGGTACTTATTACTTTTGTTTTCTTAGTAATTTTACGATTATTAAGACTTTTTCGAAAATCATCGCCCAGTATGATTGGAGTTTGTTATAAGTCCCAACCATCCCCACTTTTTCTAGGAATCATCGCACAGGCGAAATCGAGAATACTAGAAACGTTAATCATTTTGATACTGTGACAACAAACTCGGCTTAAAAAACACACAAACTTTTCGTCATGAAAAGTAGCCTATGTGTTTTACCTACCTCCATACCAAATTTTATGCAAATCGGTTCAGCCGTTTGAGCGTGAAAGAGTAACAAACATACACTCACTAACTCACAAACATTCGAATATACTTATTAGTGTAGATTTAAGGGGTTTTGGTAGAACTTAGTTTTTTAATTAAATTAAATAAAAAATTGAAATTGAATTGAATTGAATTAATAATAAAAAATTGAATTAATTCAGTCCATATCAACAGAACTAAAAGTACCTATGGCTCCACGACCGCAAGAGCAGAGAGCGGATGCGGGCGAAGAGACGCGTAGAATAGCGGACGGAGACAGGGTGGTCATCTCCGGCATGGCCGGCCTGTATCCGCAGGCGCGCTACGTCAAGGATCTACAGAACATACTCTACAATAAGGTAAATTGATATGTACATAAAGGGAACACATTCACTCGTTGTAACTGCTCGTTTATTACTGGCCGGCGACCCGCACCAGTCGAATATTCAAGCGCGTATACATCATTCCTCCAAGCTTAATTTGAGGAACCTGGTGACAAGTTATTAGCATTAATTAAGAGCTAAACGAGAGCTGTATATAATTTATGGTCCTAAATGTTAATAATTCTAATTCTAAAAGTATTTCTTATAATCTACCTTATTTTTGTCTCGCTTGGGGCGTGTAGGCGTGAGCGAGGGTTCCGATGAGTCTGGTAGGCGAGCGCATGCCAGCGCCGGCGCCGGCGCCTCAATCTCAGCGGTAGCCACCACCTCCGTAACAGGCTCGACATCGTCCAGAGTCCCTCGCTCACCCTCTTCACCCTCACAATCACGCCACTCCTCCGCATCATACTCGGACTCGGGTTGCCTGGACCCGTCATCCGTTCCGTGTACTGTATCGGTCACCACCGGGAGTATTGGATATTCCGGTGAAGAGATATCAGTGTATACATGTTTAGGGTCGATAACAGAAATATTTTTATTTCCTCTATATCTTATTATTTGATCTATGTGCCTAATACACTGAACATCATCCCCCGTAATTAAGACTTTGTACATACGGTTACCTATCTATTCTATTATCTTCCCTAAACGCCAAACTTCTTTTCGTGCATTATACCATCGGACCCAAACCACATCATCTACATTGAAATACCGTCTTCCGGGAACATCCCGTGATTTAATATGCTCATTCTCGGTCGGTAATATAAGATCTAGCCGCGTGCGTAGCTGTCTACCGAACATTAGTTTCGCGGGAGTGTGTCCGGTGGTACAATGCACGGCGTTTCTGTAACCGAATAGATAACCGAGCAGCTGTTCCTGGATTTGATGCGGCGACGCGTTCTCTGTGATTATCTATGTACATTTAAGCATTTTTTTGCATGTTCGAACCGAATTTTCAGCCAAGCCGTTGCTGGGTGGGTGATAAATCGGCGAAGTCATATGTTTGATACCATTGGCGCAGCAAAAATCTTTAAACTCGACTGAATTAATTTTTACATCATTGTCTGACATTAAAATCTCTGGTATACCGAAGGTAGCAAAAATTTCTTTTAACTTTATAATCAGCGCGCTCGTCGAAGTACTATTATTCATGTGTAAGCACTCCAACCACTTGCTAAAAGCATCAATAACGACCAAGTATACCCCATGTCCTACGGTCATGTAGTCGATATTATGGATGCGCTGCCAGGGCCGCGCGGGGGCGGTCCAGGGCGCGGGCGGGTCACGCGGCGGCGCGCCGCGCGCGGTCATGCACGTCGCGCACGACCCTATCCAAGTTTCTATGTCTTGGTCCACCCGCGGCCACCAAAAACGGGATCGACAGTTATTCTTACTCTTAACTATACCTAGATGAGAATTGTGTAATTCACGCAGCATGTTTTCTCGTAGTGCCGATGGAATGACTACCCTAAATAGGCATCCGTTTTCGAACTGTAAGTCTGATTTGCATCGAAAATATGGCACAATTGACGCACAATTTATTTTACGCGGCCACCCGTATTGCATATATCTAATGACTGTCTGCAGCGTTGTATCGTTCGCAGTGCTCTGCACTATGTCCTTGACCGTTATCGCCTGTGATGACGCATCTAAAAATCTAAGTGAATAATAGGTATCGGCTTCGCTATCAATGTCGGTGTTTGTCGTACCGTCGGCAGCTAGGGGCGAGCGTGAAAAGAAATCTGCCACTAAATTATTCTCACTAGATATATATTGCACGACGAAATTATATGCTGACAATATTATAGCATATCTTTGTAATCTCAAGGCTGTCGTAACAGGTATGCCCGTTTTGCTATTGAATATTGATACTAGGGGCTTATGGTCGGTTTTTAAAATAAAAGGATCATCACGGCCGTACAGATATTGATGAAACTTTTTCACCCCGAAAATAATAGCGGTTGCCTCTTTTTGTATCTGGCTGTAGTTCCGCTCGCTAACGGTGAGCGAACGTGAAGCGTATGCGAGCGGATGCTCCTTGCCGTCAGAGTCAAGCTGACATAGAATAGCTCCAACCCCCTGGGGTCCCGCATCTACTGCTAGACTGAGGCGTGCGCCCGGCTCAAAATGCGCTAACACTCGCTCCGAAGCCAGCTCGCGCCGTACGCACGCCACACTACGCCTCTGTCGTTCACCCCACTCCCATGTCGCATCTTTACGTAGAAGTTCATGTAAAGGGCTAAGTATAGCAGACGCATTAGGAATAAAAACCCGATAATAATTTAAAATGGCTAATACCTTTTGACCTCAGTGACATTCTTAGGTTCGGGTGCATTTAGGATCGCCGTAACCTTGTCGGGACAAGTCTTGAGGCCCGATTTACTAATATCGTAACCTAAATACGTAACGCTGTCTTTGAAAAACTCGCATTTATCTTTTTGTAGACGCAACCCTGCATCGTTAAGTCTGCGTAAGACTTCGCTGAGGTTTTTAAAATGGGTGATCTGATTTACTCCCGTACAACATACGTCTGGCCAGATACTGACGCCGTCGATGCCTGCGAGCAATGTTTCCATAGCCTTTTGGAAAATTGCAGGCGCGTTAGATAACCCGTACACCAACCTAGTATACTTAAACAAACCCTTGTGGGTATTAATAGTAGTGAGCTCCTGGGAATCTTCGTCGATTAAAAATTGATTGTAAGCATTTTTTAAGTCAATTTTGCTATATCGCTCACCTCCACCTATTTTGGCAAATACTTCCTCAATCCGAGGTAGGGGGTACTTATCAATGATGAGATCCCGGTTCAACGTAACGGAGAAATCACCTGCGATCTTAACTTGACCGTTATCTTTAACCACAGGAACAATAGGTGTGGTGTACTGTGAATGATTCACCGGAACTAATATCCCTAAGCTCACTAACCGATTTAATTCATTTTCGACCTTATCCCGCAGGGCAAAGGGTACAGTTCTCGGTTTGAAAAACTTCGGCTCGGCATTGTCTTTTAATTTTAAATTCACTTTAAATCTATTAAATGTCCCTAACTCGTCCCGCCACAATTCCGGGAATTTTTGCAACAAATCGGTTATTTCAGCTTCGGGGTCACTATGCAAGGCGAAAAATTTCGTGTTTGTATCAGTTGTAATAATAAAATTAAAATCGGACATAAAATCTCTGCCGAGCAAGGGTGGCCCTCCGTTTCGAACGACGAATATTTTAATTATTTTTTTATTGTCATTAAATTTTGCGTCTACTTCGAAATAGCCCAGTGGAGTAATTTTATGTCCGTTATATAAACACATTTTAATACAATTACTCTGCAGTGGCTATCCACTGCAGATTATACAGTTTGTCTGAGATTACACACTTACTGGAGCCTGAATCCAGTTCCATTACTAATTTATGATGCCCTAATACAAGATCTATTTGAATCGGCTTATCAGTAACGTACCTTAAATTAAAATTTTGACATTCCTCACAAGATGTATCCAACATAACCTTGCAATCGTGTTCCGCCGTGACGTGATGAACATCTGCCGAATTTATAGCACTATCACATACGCGCTTGAGGTGACCTTTTTTACCACACTTTTGACACTTATATGCCCGATATTTGCACTTATCACTAGGATGGTTTTTCATCCCACAAACGGTACAACGCGATGCCCCCGCTGAACTATTGTCAGCACCGCCGCTGCCGTCTCTTCGCGATGCGGGTCCGCCGCGACTGGCCTGGAACTTCGCCTGGTAAACCGGTTCCTCCTTCACGACGACAGCTTCAGCTGTAGACATCACCGCCTTCGCTTGCTTAGCGCATGCCGCCTGTTCTGCCAATTCGATCGCTCGAGCCAACGTGAGTGTGCTCGGATCCTTCTCAAAGAGTTTGTCGCGTTCGGGACCTGAGCCCAGGCCGAGGACGAAACGATCCAACAGATTCGTTTCCAAGGCGGTGCCGAAGCCGCAGTAACATGCCAGACCTCTTAATTGCGCCGCCCATTCTCCTAAGGTTTCGCCCGGACTCCGATTCGCCCCATAAAACTTCGCCTTCTCCACAAAAGAAACTCGTTTTGGCTTGAAGTGGCCGTCGAGCAATAAAACGAGCTCCGAGTAGGACAACGTTTCCAATTCGCGCGGAAATGCAAGATCCCGCGCCAGCCGGTACGTCTCGTCACACAAATGTGTCAGAAGTAATCCGTCTTTTTGTCCTCCTTTACTTCATTTATTTTCGCAAACTGTGTAATTTTTGCCTTAAAAATCGTCCATTCATTGTTTTTATGGTCGAAAGTAGATAAACTTCCCAAAAACGACGATGCCATGACGATTTTTTTTACTTGAGGGTAATCCGCGTCCAACGTTCGCCACTGATATATACATAAAGGAAACACATTCACTCGGTGTAACTGCTCGTTTATTACTGGCCGGCGACCCGCACCAGTCGAATATTCAAGCGCGTATACCTACATCATAAATACTTCGTCCCTGACTCATGCCTCTATCCCCTGACTAGTGATGCAAAACACAGGTTTTTTCAGAGTTGAAAAACGAAACGAAAAAACGCGTTTTTTCTGAAACAGGGTTTTTTTCAAAAGCTCTGAATCTCAAATATATATTTTCATAGTTTTAGTTTTAAATTAATGTTTTTGAGTGTGTTAAACCAAGCTTAAGTTCTAAAACTATGTATTATAGTTTTCTTGTTCGGTAGAACAAAAATTCTAAAATATTGACAACATTAGGTTTTTATATTTCTTGTAGATTGGAAATATGATTATTAATTACAAGGTTGGAGCTGTACGTGCCTGTCTGCCCGGAAAAAGTGATAAAAAAAATATCGACTTCAGAACAATCGAATTAACTGAAAAGATATAGTGTATGTATTTATATTGATATGTAGATTTAAATATGCTAGGTGTCGTTAGATTCGTCTTCACTTCTTGAGTGTCATAGGCTATATTTTTACGCATACTTTCTCACACGTCAAACGTGCACTTGTTAGATTCACCATGGGGTAGCGGGATTTTGTCATTTTGATTATATTCTTAAATTATCCATGATGACTAATATTGACGTATTATCTACCTATAATTAGGGTAAGATTGTAATTAGATGGAAGGAAACGATAAGTAGATTACTCAACTTTCATATTTATTACTTTATCAGAGTATCCTTTATTCTATGGATCCCGAAAGGGTATTCCATGGCACTGCAATGATTCTAACTCCACATTCACAAGGCCCTAGACGTCTGAGAAAGAACGTGGACAAGAAAACTCAGCGCCATCATTATTTCTAAACACATAGTATAGGTTACACCAATATCACAGGTATACAATATAAATAAGTACCACGATCTATAAAGAATATCAAAATAGAATATAGAATGGGTACACCGTTAACGATACAGAGTTTACACTTAGCTTTGGACGTCAGCTCAGCCCGGCCACCTTCAACAGAATGTCCAGAATGTCCCAATCGAGCCATATTTAAAGGCTTGTCGCCATTTGCAAAGTAAAAAGGGAATTCCATTACAAAACAAGTATGGCGGCCTCGATGGTGGATTCAATTCTACTGCTAACATGTTCATTTACTTTACTTTAATCGAATCAATACAACACCAAATCTTTAAGTAAAACACCACTCCGCTTCCGACGAATAGTAAACAATTAATAACGGATTAAGTGGTGGACTTGGTGATCCATTAAACCCCAGTTTTCCTTAAGTTTACTGGATCACCATGTTATGTTTTATACACAAATTTTTATGATAAAATATCAATTATCATAGTTCAAAACATCATAATAAATCCCTAACCTAACACACTCAACATCGTATCAAGCCTAACAAAATCGTAAATTCGAGTGCAAAACCACTAGTCTGCAGTCGGGTATTTTACACACTTTGTATGTTTGTTTGAATTTTGCAGATAAACCCCGTTACATCAGAGGACCTGCGTTGGAAGTGCAACCACCCCGAAGCGGCTCAGCACGCGGGCAGTGTACCGGGGTTGAATTATTTCGACGCACAGTTTTTTAAAGTACACTATAAACTTGCACAAACTATGGACTCCATGTCACGCAAGTTATTAGAGCTGGCTTATGAGGCTATCTATGATGCTGGTATGATTTCATAATATATGTAAAAAAGGTTTAAAGAACTTTATTATCAACAAAGACAATTTGTCACTTACGTGATAACATAGTTTTACATAGTAAATATAATGTGTGTTCGTCGTCGCATTCATAAAATAAAATATTCCATGTACATCGTTAGGTGCTATGACTCGCTTCACACATTTAAACATCATTTATCTGCGATAATGTACTGGGATAAATGTTTTTTAAATGCGTGAATATGTACACTATCTATTCAATATATAATATGTAATATCTATCTACTAATACATAATATGTATTTCCGTAGCTTCTTTTTTAGGGTTCCGTAGTATCCACGTGAAACCCTTATAAATTTGCCTTGTCTGAATATCCGCATGTCACAATCATTTTACTCAGAGACTATTTAATTAGCACTACCCAAACAAAATTTCCAAGTAGATGTGTTCAATAATCTGCTATGAAATGCCGTGGCAAAACTTTAAAAAAGTCGTAAATATGGATGGCACTCCGTACATGTGAAGAAGGGATCATATTTTTTTTAAACACAACCCCATCGTGTGGGAGACTATTGAATAGGTCTCTTAAAATAAGATAAAAATAAATAATTCATTTTTAACTATGCTATTATACCTAGCTATTATAATAGACCTAGAAATTAATCATCATTATCATAATTTCAGCCATAAGAAGTCCACTGCTGGACATAGGCCTTCCCCATGGATTTCCAAAAATACCGGTTACAAGCAGCTTGCATCCAGCGTCTTCCCGCCATTTTACAACATAGTAAATATAATTGAGTAACTGGAAATTTTAAAAGTAGTACTTATCTTCTAAATAAATAAATACATTATTTATTTATTTATTAAGGTACGCCAACAGCACACATATTATAAGGTACAACACATATTGATCATGGTTACATTCTGATACATGTGCCATTTATAGGCATACACAGCTTGTGATAAACTTATCTTGCTAAGGTACAGACTATAAATTAATATCAAAATAAATTAACTGAAAAAATTGAAATTTATCGAAAAAATAAAAGCCAAAAACTATCAAATAACATTGAACTGTGAATGTGGAAGCACATTTTCATTTATTTTTAGCTAATGTCTCAAAAACTTGTTATACATTATATTTTATGTAATAATTAAGAATTTTAATACCTAATATTTTTATTACCTAATAATTATAAGGATTGGAAATAAAGTGGCTTATGTAATAAAGTACAATTCAACGACACCCCACACGATGGGGTGGGTTGAAAAATAAAATTTCAGCCCTCCTTTACATGTATGGAGTGCCACCCCTATTTATATATTTTTTATTTGACTACGTCATTTTATAGCGGTTTACAGAACATATCTATATGCTGAATTTAGTTTATTTAGGTCTAATAGTCTCTGTGTAAAACTACTGCCACATACGAACAGACAGACAGGCAGAAGGACATTGCGAAATTATAAGGGTTCCTGGTAGTTACTACGGAACCTTAATTAAGAACATCATTATAACTGTTTGGAGTATTCTACAGGAACCTTCATATCATTCGGGATAAAAAGTATTATACAAATTTGTTCAGCCGTTTGAGCGAGAAAGTAATAAATAAACTCACAAACATAAACTTTCGCATTTATAATAGTTTTATTTATTTATTTAACAAATTTAATCTCCACAGACTCCGAGGTCCATACCTTTTACAAACTAATATATTTTTTAATACTTAATCCATCAATCAATCAATAACACTTTATTGACACCACAAAAAGAATACAAATAACAAAAAAAAAACACTTATAAAACAATGGCACAAAAGGGCGGTCTTATCGCTAACAGCGATCTCTTCCAGACAACCTTAGGATGTAAAAGATTATATAATGATTGGGCGGTGGTGTTTGTATATAAATACTATAGTAAAAACCTAAGCATACATAAATATTTCTAAAAATATACTAAATACAAATATTGTGTACACAGATACTATATATACCTAAACATATGTATATATGGGCTTATACATAAACTTACATAAATAATATATAGGTACGATAGTAATAATTATGAATGGGCATATATTATTCATATAGTCTAGAGAGATAATGATTCCTGACCTGAGCCTTAAACGATTCCACGCTCTGCGCACGCCTGATGGCCACCGGAAGGTCATTCCAGGGGGCAACAGCACGCACGGAGAACGAAGAACCATAAAACAGGGAGCTTGTGTGAGTTGGTGTTGACAGAGAGAGATTTGTTGACGACCTAAGGTTAAAAATGGGTGTCACAAACAAAAGTGAAACGAGAGCTTAAGTATGGAGGAGAAGAAGGGTGAAAGAGGATATTATAAAGAAGACCAAGAATGTGGGTATCCCGGCGTAGACGGATAGGGAGCCACTTGAGCTTAGTGCGATACTGAGAGATGTGGTCAAATTTTCTGAGCCCGAAAATAAACCTTATGCAAAAATTCTGAAGGCGCTCAAGCTTATCAAATTGCTCTTGGGTTAGATCAAGGTAACAGGCGTCAGCATAATCAAGAGGAGGAAGGAGGAGAGACTGTGCAAGTGCAGCTTTGGTAGCAGTGGGTAAGAAGTTTCGGATTCTTCTCAGTGAAGCTGCTGAAGCGAACAATTTTCGCTTGACTGCTTGTAACTGTGGATTCCAAGACAAGCAGCTATCGATAATAACACCAAGATTTTTTACCTGCGTACTGTAGGGGACAACAACACCGCCAAACATAATTTTAGGCAATAAATTATTATCAATCCTTGAGATCAGTCTGGAGCTACCTATAATTATTGCTTGTGTTTTAGATGGGTTGACCGTGAGTCTGTAAGACTTACTCCAGGATTCAATGCGTCGGAGATTATCATTAACAGATTACTTACACATATTACAAGTTATGCAAGAAGAACAATTACAATTTTTAGCCTTTCTAATGTCACTTTTGAATTATATTGTAGGTGTGAACGCGACATCCTTGTCGGGGAAGAAAGTTGGCGTGTACATCGGAACCTGTTTCTCTGAAACAGAAAAGGCTGCCTTTTATAAAGCAACATCTCTAACAGGTTTTGGTATTGCCGGGTAAGCTAAGAATAGAATAGAATATAATATAGTCCAATACTCTATAGGTACATGGGCGTACCCAGCTTCTGGTCTGGGGCAAGTCAGATTTTTTAGGTCAGATCGTCCGCAGCTGTTTTGTCATACACACTACATAAAAACATCTACATGAAACGTAGAGGGGGGGGGGGGGGGTGTAACAATTTTTTGGTTAGTAATAAAACATAGATAATAAACAGCGCGAGCGAAGCGAGCGCGAAATTTTTTGTAATGTTTTTATAGTTATATGCTTTATTTCTCGTATTAGTGAGCCCACAGTACTTCTATATTAAATTAGAAAAATGTTAAACGCGAAAATTGAAAAGGTTATTTATATTACAATTTGTGAATTATTTGATTATATTAGCAAGTTCACAGCACTTTAATAATTAATACAAATAAACAAGTATATATATTAAAAGAAAAACTAAAAACCCGACGTGTAACTTACGATTTTGTTACGCTTAATATGTTGTCGAGTCGCAGAACCGCTGTAAAAACTATAAATGCGCATTATTTAGAATAATTCTAGATTAGGCTTTCCGTTAAGGCTTGTAGGCGATCTTATAGAAACATACTTTTACAAACAAACATTGTGTGAAATGTCCACAAATATTCTATTTATTATTATTATACCCACATACATACATACATTTACTCGAATAAACTTAACCCTCCTTCTTATGCGGTTGGGTAAAAATAATAGGAAATAAACAGGCGCGAGCGAAGCGAGCGCGAATTTTTTTTAATCATTTTTTCAAATTTTAATTGTGTTTTTAAAGTAAAATGCTTTATTTCTCATACTAGTGAGCCCACAGTATTTCTATGTTCAAGTAGTAAAAACGCGAGCGAAGTGAGCGCAAAATTTTAGAAGGTTTTTAAAATTAAATCTTGGAAATCATTTGATTCATTGATCTTGTTAGCGTGTCCTACGTTTTGTGTCACAGATGAACCAAACGAGTATTTATGTTAAAAGAAAAATGAATTAACTGACTGGATAAGAACGACTTTTACGCTATAAAAAATTATAAATATAACCATTTGAATTTATTGATTGCAAATGTATTAT
Source organism: Lycia hirtaria (assembly GCA_947563715.1). Lineage (NCBI taxonomy): Eukaryota > Metazoa > Arthropoda > Insecta > Lepidoptera > Geometridae > Lycia > Lycia hirtaria. Next base: position 14,902,516 of record OX387378.1, read on the forward strand.
TCCTGATTAAATTTAAACATAAATTTAAAATTTACGTTATCAAAAATTATAAATACAACCATTTGAATGCATTGATTGCAAATTTATTATTCCTAATTAAAAAACATGACTTTATAGAAAATTACAAACATACGTTTTTATGACAAAGTACCGCTGTAAAAGAATATAAATGTGCATAATTTAGAATAATTCTAGTGAAATCACTTATTTAATACGAAAAAGCTCGTTGGAGTTCTAACGACACCTCGCACATCAGAATCTGTCAAGCCGTTTAGGCTTGTAGGCGATCATATAGAAACATACCCATATACATACATACATACATACACTTGAAAATCATAACCCTCCTTCTTACACAGTCGGCTAAAAATAATAGGAAATAGTCATGCGCGAGCGAAGCGAGCGCGAATTTTCTCGAAACTTTTTATCAAATTTTAGGTATTCATATGCTGATTTGCTGTTAATGTTGTGACAGTACTGACGTGGCTCAAAATAAAATGGACATTAAATAACTTTGAACGATCGGTGAAAATATTCGCTTAACGAACCAGCTGGTTGATTTGCCCTATATTATTGGCGGCTTGCTGTTCTTGGAAGACGCAGCTCTCAAGATTCAAAGCCTTAGCATAACATGTCAAATAAAATAAACGCTAGTCGTTCGCAACTCCCTACCGCCAAGAATATGAACGCTCAGTTAGATTCGGTAATCTTCGTCCGCCATCGTCGCCGCGGCGGTGGCTGGCGACTAGCGACTTATGGCAATAATAATTGCACCGTGCATTTTGCCAGTGTCTACTGCATAGTTTAAAAATCTCGAAAAAACCGACTTCAAAATACACAATAATATATAACGCCTGTAGTAAAATGAATAGCAAGTCACGACATAGCAAGTCGCGTCACGAAGTATGTATAAATACGCGACTTACTTTACTACTCACTATTCTACAGTTGTTTGGATGATACTTTACCAGTTATTTTGTTATAAAAACTAACTACTGTATCGATTTTGATAAAAAAATTAAGGGACTACCTCTGAAGTATGAAATAAATAAAAAAATAATCATCAAAATTAATGCACAATTGGCTGAGAAATCGGTGAACAAACATACAAAATAAAAACCGGACAAGTGCGAGTAAGACTCGCCCACCGAGGGTTCCGTACAAACTAGTATACAAAAGGGGGATATCATACATTTTTCTTCATAAACGGAAAAATATACATCGTAAAAATATTTAAAAACCTGTTTTAGCTTAAGCTACTGAAGCTCTTTCATATGATACCCCACATAATACGGTTAATTCACTTTAAAATTTGGACCTTCATTCCTTGCATAAAGACACTATTTTTTTGTGATTAAATTAAAAACGTCCAGTTTTCGGTTTTTTTCCTATATTGTACTCTAACACAATGCTTCTTGCCAAACTTCATTGTTCTAGGTCAACGGGAAGTAAGTACCCTATAGGCTTTGATTCCCTTGTGAGTGTCGAAATGTGCGTTTTTACGATTCGGCTGTAACTTTTTTTTAGGAAAATTGAGAAACTTTATTTTTCTTTCTGCAGCAAGATACTATGGATCTGCGTATATGGTTTTAATTTCAAATCGATACCTTCACGCGTTCCCGAGTTAAAGTTCTTGACACCCGACGGACGGACAGACGGAAAGTGATCCATAAGGGTTCCGTTTTTTCCTATTGAGGCACGGAACCCTAAAAAATCTCAGACCGATTTGATAACCGCCTCCTTTGTGGAAGTCGGTTAAAATCACTAGTTCATTACGAAAATGTTCTATAGAAGTTACGAAAACACGCGTTCTTTTATTTTTGCGATATAATTGTATTATTATTATTATAAAAAAAAAGACGATAGGAAAAGTGAAGACGATACTAACGATACCTCGCACACCAAAATCGGTGAAGCCGTTTAGGCTGTAGGCGATTATATAGAAACATACATACACACACACACATACATACATACACACATACATAAACACATACATACACTCGAAAAACATAACCCTCCTTCTTACGTAGTCGGATAAAAACATTAAAAATAAATCCAATTTAATCAATCCAGTTCTGCACCACATACCAATGACCGAGAATTTTCCAGCTGGTTCTACTCCCGGTCATACTATAAAAGTCAGTTAAGGGCCTCGAGGGAAATTATTGTTTGTATTTGCGATGGGCTCGACTCCTATTACTGCAAGCCTCTTATTACATCTTACCCTCTAATCTAATCCAATAAAACCCTCCAACCACTGTCAATAAAGTACATATCTTGATAATTACCAACCCATTTAGAGAAAACTTACATTGTTTCCTAAGTTGCGACTTACATTATTCAATAAAAAAAAACGGATCAGTGCGAGTTAGACTCGCCCACCGAGAGTTCCGTACAAACCAGTAGATAAAAAGATAAAAATCACATATTTTGATGAAATGTCAAAAATCCCCTTCGATCCTACTTCTGCAAAAAAATCGGCTGTAACTTTTTTTACGAAAACTGAGAAATTTGATTTTTCTTTTTATAGCAAGAGATTATGGACCTGCGTACATGGTTTTAATTTCAACACGATACCTTCACGCGTTTCCGAGATACAGGTCTTAACACCTGCCCTGCTAGCATGGAACATGGACAAATAGTCTTTCCCCCGTTTTATCCACCCTTCAGAGGAAATAAAGTATGTACTGACATTGACAACTGACATAACAACGTGGACAAAAACATTTTATCTACCTTCCATGCTAGCAGGGCTGGACGGACAAATGAATGGACGGACGGACGGACGGACGGACGGACAGACGGACAGACGGACAGACGAACAAACGGACAGACGGAGAACAAAGTGATCCTATAAGTGTTCCGTTTTTTTCCTTTTGAGGTACGGAATCCAAAAAATTTTTTACCTTGTTTTTTTTTTTTTTGCAGAAGTAGATATTTGACATTTCATTAGTACCTAATGGTTTATTTAACGTCTATACCAATTTTCGGCTCTATGCGAATTATGCCTAACTTATAATTTTTTTTGTCTATTTTGACTGGACTATATTATAGGTATGTATGTATGTTTCTATATGATCGCCTACAAGCCTAAACGGCTTGACCAATTTTGATGTGCGAGGTGTCGTTAGATTTGTTAGAACTCCAACGAGGTTTTTCGTAATAAATGAGTGTTTCACTAGAATTTTTCTAAATATTGCGCATCTATAGTCTTTTAAAGCGGTTTTGCGCATACTTATAAAACTTATAAAAACGTATGTTTGTAATTTTCTATAAAGTAATATGTTTAAATTTAATTAGGAATAATAAATTTGCAATCAACGCATTCAAATGGTTGTATTTATAATTTTGATAGCGTAAAAATCGTTCTTATTCTGTCGGGTATTTAATTTTTCTCTTAACACAGATACTTGTTTGGTTCATCTGGGCCACAAAAACCTAGGACACGATATCAAGATCAATGAATCAAATCATCCAAGATTTAATTTTAAAAACCTTCTTAATTTTCGCGCTCGCTTCGCTCGCGCATTTTTTCTAATTTAAAACATAGAAGTACTTTGCTAAAACACTATAAACATTTTCGCGCTCGCTTCGCTCGCGTATATTATTACCTATGTTTTTTATTTATTTGGGCCACGCTGAGCGAAAAGCTCAGCCCTCGAAATGAATTTCTGGCATACGGCCTTGTTGTGACTTGACTGACCATGACTATGTGACCCAACCCCCCTGGCGCCAAAGCTGGATCCGCTCTTGATCTCTAAGTTGTATTCTCTGATGGAATATTGTATTTATATGTTTATACATTGCAGATGCAACAAGTCAATGTTCGCGAACCGTATTTCATACTGGCTGAACGCGAAGGGACCTTCCATGTCCATCGACCAGGCTTGCTGCAGCTCAGTCGCCGCGCTCGAGGCTGCTTGTGACGCCATCTGTCGCGGGGAGTGCGAGGCTGCCGTGGTCGGTGGCGCCAACTTGTGCTTGCATCCACAGTCATCGGTGCACTATGGACGGTAAAATACAGTTTGTTTTAATGTTGATTATAATTGATTGATTTTAATTCGAGACGGTTAATAGCGGAGCGACGACAAGCGACACGCGTTCCTCGTAATTATGAGAGCCAGCGCGTTACTTCCCTTTTTAACCGACTTCCAAAAATAAGGATGTTATCAATTCAGCCTGTATGTTTTTTGTAAGTTTGTTCAACGATTACTCAGCCAATTGTGCATTGGTTTTGATGATTATTTGTGTACTTGTTAGATCATACTCAGAGGTGGTTCCATATAAATTTTATCAAAATCGATGCAGTACTTTGGTTTTTATAGCAAAATAGCAGCTGGGGCTGAGCTGCAAAACTCCGGTGGGAGGCTTCAGCCGCGGTTGGTTACCACCCTCCGGACTGAGTCCGCCCGTGAAGCGACCTAGTCGTGTTTCGGGAGGTGGTCCGGTGAAACCATTGTGAGAGACGGGTCTGGGTAGTTGCTCCAACACTAAAGTCCGTTCAAAAGCGGGGGATGACACCGTGCTTGGTGGTTAGGTCTGGTCTAGGAGTGCGCCTTGATGCCGGTTGGCGACCGGACGAGAGGCCTCAAGGACATTTTCGGGGGGGTACGGTCGTCCCCGCAGTCTCCAAACTAGCCTCCTTATAGAGCGGTGTCATCTCGTGTGTGTACACTGGACTTTGTGACTGGTGCCTCACCCAACTACCGTTCTCCACACATCTATTCATTCTATTAATTATGAAAAAAAAAAGCATTTATTCCAGAAAAAAGTACTTAATACATATGAAATTTAATATAAGTACAAAGTTTTGATATAATACAAAATCTGAACTTTAGCACAGATCATAGAATGATAAGGTGTAGGCTCATAGTACAAATCAAACTACTTTTTAATAATAATAATAATAAAGCCGTGCGGTCCCGGCTTAGAATAGGACCGCCCCCTATCTTCCCGTGGGTGACGTAAGAATCGTCTAAGGGATACTCGCAGGTGAGCATGGGTACACCTCCAATCTACAATTGAATATGTACCGATGCTGACTTAGCGAGCTCCAGGGGGCACATTCCATCTCACGCCCCCTGCCCCTTTAGGTTAAGATCGATGTAAGTTAAAGATAAGTAGACTAGTAATTAGGTTAAGAAAATAGATAGTAAGTAAAAAAAAAAAAAAAAAAAAAAAAAAAAACTGTAAAAGAAGTTAAGAAACTTAGAGTAGTAGTAGTGGATAAGCAACAAACAGGATAGCCACATTAGGGCTCTAAGGCAAGAACATGCTACAAAGGCTTAAGTGGAACAACTGGCGTTAGTGTAGGACGTTGGTTTTGGGCGGCAGCGGAGGAGTATGCCTCAAGGTATACCAACAGTGGCGCTCCCGGGCTCAGTTATGCAGCCCACTACGCACTCACTCACTCTGGACAAAGTTTAGTGAGTTTATAAAGTCCAAGTTAGAAATATGAACACGAAACAAACAAATTTGCCCCAAGTGCCCGGCGGTTCCACGGGGGACGCTGATGATAGTAGGCAAGTACCTCGTGGCGCCAGGGGCCAGGTGAATCTCCGGGCGGGGATCTTTAACTATCAGACGACTCAGGCAATGAAATTGGACTCTCTAAATGAAAATTATGAATACCCTAGTTTAAGTTATAGCCGAAGCAGTAGATATAATCTTCGACCAAAAACCACCAATGGAAATGCTCCCAGCAGGAGACCCTCCACCACCTCTTCACTCGGCATGGAGACCACACAAGAACGAGTGGTAACACCAACATCCCCAGCTTCCAGCGTAAATTTGTTTGAATCTCGAGCGTCATCTCCAAATCCACTCGAGAAACGAAATAAAAGAATACCTTCTTCGTCAACTTCAAGTTTGTTAGGGTTTGCGGATGTTGTACAAGAGGCACACGCCGTCAACACTGTACCCGCCTCAAACCGTACCCGTGCGCGAAAAAAGTGGTCTACAGACATGAATGAATTCATATGGCGCACTTATCTAATCATAACACATAATGAAACCAAAACAAAAGTATACTTAGATCAACTTCATAAACAATTTATTGAAACCTTTCCTGACATGGACGTCTCAAGGCAAAGGATAGGTGACCAACGAAGGGCCATACTAAGAAATAAATTACTACCTGAAACTACACTACATAAAATTAGGAAAGAAGTACAAACCTACATAAACCAAAACAACCACACCAATGGTGACAATGACATTATCACTAACCTGACAGACTCCTCACAACAGACAACAAAGATTTCACAAACTAGGTTGAGATGGACAGACGACATCAATGAAGCTATAATTAAAACATATTACAAGATTACATGTTTAGAACAAAACAAAACAGCTTATCGGAAACAACTTCATACAATTATAATAGACCAATTCCCACAAATTTCTCACGTATCAGAGCAACGCATAGCTGATCAAAGGAGAATAATTGTACATAACAAACTGATAACAGACCAAAAACTTCAGGAAATAAAAGATGAAGTACGACTTGAACTGTTAACCTATGACAACCCAGCAACATTAAATATAATATCAGAAAATAATGCTGAAGACATTGCAACTAACGACATAACATTGAACAACACTAATCCTATTAATACACTTGACGATAACAACGACACTATGATTACAAATATAAATACAGACGCACCACAATATACAAACACACAATTTAATAACAAGATAAATGCAACATTCTTAAACGCTCTTGAAAAATTCATAGCCACAAATCCCACCACGAGACCTTGTATACCAAGACAAAACACTTCCAAAAAGTTATCTTACATAATAAATTACTTAAACACTGAAACACTACCAAACCACCTGACTCGCGATACCGATTTTGCTACTACCCAGACTATCATATACTCAGCAGCTTACACAACAGCCATATGTAATGGGTCCAAAATAAAAGATATATCACACGACGCCCAAACCCACAACACACATACAAGAATTACCGTAACACCACCGTGGCAAAAACGACTACAAAATAAAATTGAAAAGCTTAGAAAAGATATCGGTAGAATGACTCAATACACTGCAGGAATAAGGACCCGTAACTTAATAGAAAGAATAGACTACATAAAATCTAAGCACAAAATACATTCACGACATGAAGAGCCAAACTTAACAAATGCACAGCTCCTAAATAGTCTTAAACAAAAACTTAATGCAACAAGTAGCCGCTTACGAAGATACACAAACTGCACATTAAGAAAACAACAAAATACACAGTTCTATACAAACGAAAAAAGATTTTACAGACACATCACCACAAAAACACAAGATAGCTCTAACACAATAACGGACGCTAACACTCCAACACCCAGCAGCATGCATAAGTTTTGGTCTAATATATGGAGCAATGAGGTACATCACAACCAAAATGCCGATTGGATCGCATTTGACCAACAAAATAACAGTTACACAGAAATGCAATACGAGCTAATCCCTATAGAAGTGTTCAAAGAAGTAATCAACAAGACACATAACTGGAAATCTCCCGGAACCGACAACATACAAAACTATTGGTATAAAAAGTTTACATGCACTCACCCCTTGCTCCACAATCACATAAATAATTTCATCGAATCACCTGAAACTATGCCCACCTACATAACACAAGGTATAACTTACATGTTGCCCAAAGATCAGGATAGACAGAACCCTGCCAACTACCGACCGATTACTTGTCTACAAACTATTTACAAAATAGTGACTGCCTGTATAACACAACTTGTAAATAGACATATAACGGATAACAATATACTGGCGGAGGAGCAGAAAGGGTGCCGTAAAAATAGTCAGGGGTGCAAAGAACAGTTGATAATAGATACAGTAGCTATGAAACAGACACTTAAAAATCAGAAAGACCTTTCGACCATGTATATAGACTATCGCAAAGCATACGACTCAGTTCCACACAGCTGGCTTATTTACATACTACACCATTACAATATCAACCCAACACTAATTTCATTCTTAGTGAATGCAATGAAACACTGGACAACAAAACTCACGATCAGAAATGGCAACGAATCAATAGTAACCGAAGAAATCAACATAAGACGAGGTATATTCCAGGGAGATGCCTTCAGCGCTCTTTGGTTTTGCTTAGCGTTGAACCCGTTGTCTAATATGCTCAACAAATCCGATTCTGGCCTTGATATTACCCATAAAAACCATAGCCATACACTCACTCATCTCATGTATATGGATGACATTAAACTCTACAGCAATAGTATTCAGTCTCTACACCAGTTAGCAGATATAACACAAACATTCTCAAACGATATAAAAATGCAATTTGGTATAGATAAATGCAAAACATACTCCATACAACAACAGTCGGTAGTACTACAGCCATACACTTTATATACCGGTGAACACATTGACGCTATGGAACCAGATAACTTTTATAAATATTTAGGCTTCCATCAAAACCATGAAATCCCCCATAAGGAAATAAAATCCGATATCAAACGTAAATTCCAACATAGATTGAACACACTTCTTAAATCTCAGTTAAGTGGGCGTAATCTCGTTAAAGCTATAAATACATTTGCTATCCCTGTTCTAACGTACACATTCGGAATAATCAACTGGTCACAAACAGATCTCATGAAGCTCCAACGAACTATCAACACATCCATGACAACACACCGCAAACATCACCCGCGATCTTGTGTCCAAAGACTAACATTACCGAGAGACCAAGGTGGTCGTGGATTAATAGATATCACCAACCTACACAACAAACTAATAACGACACTTAGAAAATTCTTCCTAACAAGAGCACAACAGTCATCATTACATGAAGTCATCGTTTTATCAGATAAAAAATTCACACCATTGAACCTAACTAATATAAACATACAGACTAACGAACGTATTACTGATCCCAAAGAAAAGATTGCCGCATGGGAGCGGAAGTCTCTACATGGAAGGCACTACCACGATCTGCAACAACCACATGTCGACAAGGAAGCGTCGAACGCGTGGCTGCGGAGTGGCGAACTCTTCCCTGAGACTGAAGCTTTCATGCTGGCAATCCAGGACCAAGTCATTGACACCAGAAACTATCAAAAATACATAATTAAGCGACCAAACACAAATGACACATGTAGGAGATGCAGCAGCAGCTCTGAGACCATACAACACATAACCGGAGCATGCAAAGCTATAGTCCAGACCGATTATAAACACCGACACGACCAAGTAGCTGCAGCAATACACCAACTCCTCGCATACAATTACAAACTTATATCTGAAAAAATTCCCTACTATAAATATAAACCTGAATCCGTCCTTGAAAATCGCCATCACAAATTGTACTGGGACAGAACAATAATAACTGACAGAACCATACACTATAATAGACCCGACATAACTATACTACACAAAGACCGAAATACAGCTTTCCTGGTCGACATTGCAATATGTAACACGCATAATTTACAGACAACGTACACTGAGAAAATAGCCAAATACACAGACCTATCCATAGAACTGAAAACACAATGGCAAGTACATAATACAAGAACAATACGCATCATACTCTCCACTACAGGTTTTATACCCAAAAACCTTATCACGAGCCTTGAGACACTTGAATTAAATTCATCCGCGTATAAACTGCTTCAAAAAGCAGTGATATTAAATACATGTAGAATAGTAAGAAAATTTTTAACTTTATAGAAGCACTTGGCTATGGCCCGTGCTAAGATTACCTCCGACTCAGGAGAGAATACGAAAGCGTACCCAAAATAATAATAATAATTTTTATTTCCATAATATTATTAGTGTATAAATTACAAATCCAATTATCAATCAGCTTAATATTAATAAGATAATTACAATGGACCCCAAACTAGGCTAGGCCTGTATCTTGGGCGCCCTTTGCCAAGTTGTCGTACTTATCTAGAAATTGAGCGCTGAAAATTTGTACACATTTCCGATAACTACATTAACTGTCGTGAGTTAGATTAGAATTAGTTACACAATTATGAGATTTATATACAATAATAAATTATGTGAATGCAATCTTTTAAATTCAATAGTTGCTGCAAAGTACATTTAACTATACATTTACAGTAAAAATATGAAAGAAACAATAAAAGCATTTTTTTTACAGATCAAATCGTATTGCACGTGTATATATTGGAATGTGTGGGGATGGGTTTGTGTGAGTTTATGGTGGTGAGTGAGGGGTGGGGAATGTGAGGATGACTGTGTGAGGGGGAGTGAATCTGTTAGTTACCTCCCGGTAACTTAATAAAGATTGTTGTTGTATTGAAGTATTGTCATCAACAAACTACAAGAAACATCATTCAAATGCTCATGTGTAAGACAAAGAGGGAGAGAAAGAGAGAGATAGCAACCAACGTGATGGTCACTTATAGTTTATATAATTACTATAGACTTTTGGCTTCAATCGTAAACGGAATCTTGAACGAGATCAACACTCTATTAGAAATTTCCAAGAAAGCTCTTATTTAATGGAAAAACTTCGCTAAACCTTATCTCACTATATTTAACCAGTTTTTCTGTTTGTATATATGTGAGTGATAACAGCCATCTTTGGATTTGGAACTTGACTTCTCTTGCGGAACTGTTTACCTTATCAATGAGTTTACAGACTGAGTTGTATGTAAAAACGTGCACATATATTGGTAAGCGGGAGGCTTAGACAGAGTTTATCTTAGGAAGGGGCAAATCCCGAGGACGCTTACGTTTTGTTGGAGGTTGTTTAGCTGACAAGTGGTGACATTTTACAACAGCACGGACAACAAAGAGCTGACGGACTGTCAACACAGAAGCCTCTTTGTACAGTTCATCGCTGGGGTACCGACGTGGTTTACCCAATAGTACCTTCAAAACTGCTCTTTGGGCTCGTTCGGCTTCCTTCAAATTAGTCTTGGCTGCGCCATCCCAAACTCCTATGCAATATTGCAACAAAGATTGGCATAATGATTTATATACAAGAATTTTTACGTCATTGTTCGCTGCTGATCTTAGTATCTTCATCACATAAATTAGCTGTCGAGCTTTCTTGGAAATATAAGAAATGTGTGTTTTGAATGACAGATTGTGGTCCACCATTACACCTAAATATTTTATAGATTGTACTCAATTGATTGGATTGCAAGAGCAGCTGAGACCTGTTACAACTACATTATTGGATTTCTCGCAGTTCCTATCGTGTATTCGCAATTGAGACAGGTCTGTACCGGTGGCTTGAGTAATGTTAAAAGCAATGAAATTCGTTTTTTTTTACATTCAGAGTAAGGAGATTGGAATCCAGCCAACGTGACAGAGCAGCCATACCATTTTCAGCATCCTTAAAAGCAGACATCCAATTCTTGCCGTGGAAGATTGCTACTGTATCATCAGCATTTGTTTTTAGTCTTTACAAAAGCATGGTCAATACAGGTCATAGACTGCTTCCTAGTTGGTTGAGTTATGGCCGGGAGAAAACCATTCTCTGCCATTATATATTGATATTCCTCATTCCCATTACTCGTCCGTTCTTCTAGCAAGTTTATGTTTATGTCACCTGTGACTAGAGCAGTGGTCTGGCCTTTAATGCAATGCAGTACATTTTCAAGAGAGTCGTTAAACCTTTTCAGTTCTTTTGTTGCTGGGGACCTATATATACCGACGATTTTTAAACAGTCTAAAGTCTTTAAAAGAGTTAGTAATTTAAGAAAATTTTGATTTATACTTCTAATGTTTAAAGATAGTACTTTAAACTCGTATGATGCCAGCATCTCGTTACACAATTCAGGCCTGTCAACAGTGCGACACTCAATCTTTAGAGTTTCCTCAACATCATCGTAAACATCCAAATTACTAGTGTTCATTTATTTATTTTAAGATTAACTAAGCGCTCGTACCGTCTTGAGTAATGTGTCGCACTATTGAGTCCCAATGATATACAAGCTACTATCATATATGTATCCAATAAGTCAATACCACAGTTTGAGCATAGGTAGTCATACAATTCATAACTGTAACGAGCTTGTTCAAATAACATCAGAAGTGCTGCAGAGCTTTGAGTGTAGTGATCTAGCTGGACATATGTATGAGTGAGAGCGAGCTCATTTAAATGTTTGTGTGTATAAGTATGTATGTGTGCATATATATATATGTGTGTGAGTGTGTAGGAGTGTGTGTGTAAAGGGTACATTCATAATTAATAATATAATAAGCAGCAATATTCAACATTAAATTTTTTGACAAATAAGAATAATTTAATATACATAGATCAAACAAAATGTCACCGTGGATTCCAATCTTAAATGCAATAATTATTATACCGAGAACATTAATAAAAGGTAGCTTTGGGATTCTCCAATTTACAACATTATTTAGTTCACAAACGGTGTGCTTCATTAGTCGGTGCAGATATTTGGCTTTCACTAGTGCAGGAAGGTAAGACGCGGTCCAGGTCACGTTGGTTATTGATTGGGATTACAGACTTTCCTTCTTGATGATTGGCCTAGGGAAGTTTTCTTTGCCGTCATTTCTGTAAATTTTTGGGCCAGCCCTGATTGCGCAATCTATGTCATTTTCTGGTAAATTAACTCCCATTTTAGTAGCCACGACCATTGCAATGTGCTCGAGGTTTTCGTTCAAAGACTCACTGACTCCAAAAATTTCAAATTCCTTATTAAGATTAGTTTGCGCCTGGTAGTTTAGTTGTTCTTTCAATTGATGAACTTCTTCACGGAGCGACGAGATAACAGATACAGAACAGTGTAATAAGGCAGGATTTTATTTCAATCATGTCAAGCCGCAATAACCGTAACTCTGAGGCAATATCGGTCACAGTGTCGTCTTCACCAAACCGAGACAAATCCGGCGACGCAAGGGCTGGTCTCTTATGCGCACGCACTCCCGTGTTGTTAGTGCTCGAGCTGACGAGCCGGTCGCGTGTAAGTGCCGGCGAATTTTGGTTACCAACTTTGGGTTCACTAGCTCGACACGTCGGACATCTCCATTCTCTAATTTTTGATACGTCAGATAAGCTTGCGTTAACGCATATAGGGTGGTACGTAGCTTCGCAATCGACACATGTCATCCAACTTGGGGTTAAAGAATTTTATTTTCTCAAGAAGAATTAAGATTCACATATTTGAGATTACATTTCATTAAACTTGTTAATGTTAAACGTCTTATTTTATTTATAAAGTGAGGGTAGTACACAACCAATTGCTCATCTAACGCGGCACAGGTAGGCGGCTGGAACGCACTTGTTGCAAAACCTGTTCTGCGCTGTGACACAGAACAAACGTATCTGGAAGTGGCAATTAAACAAAAATCACGTTTTTCGGACCATGTTTTTTTTTTACTTTATTTGTTAATATCCAATATTCAAAAATACTTTTAAAGTTTATTTCATAGTTGTTAAATTTCTTTGTTTTTTTTTTCGTTCAATTTTTTTAATTTCTTATTTAAGTACTTTTATTTAATTTTAATTAATAAAACATAATATTTATATATGTGTATATTTATTATGCTTTGTTAATTAATTATTTTAAATTCATTTATTTATCTAATTTTTGTTAATTACTGTTTTTTTAAAATTCATATATCTATTCTCGATAGTTTTAAATAAAAACTAAAAATATACATATTGATGCATATTTTTTTATAATAAAGTTGGTGTATTGTTCATTACGTAGTAATTTAGAAGTCTTTTAAAGGTAGTGATTGTTTTTGAATTTTTAATATCTTTCGGCAAGTTATTATAAAGCTTAGCACCTTCATATGTGATACTTTTGAGACCATACCTTGTACGAGTTACGGGCAAAGATATGTCTTTTACTCGCCTTAATATTATAATATTTGTTTTATGTATTTTAGTGAAAACTGTATTTGAATGTATGGATTTATTCAGTATTTTGTGTATAAATATACAGGTATAGTATATGTATGACTGGCAGACATTCATTAATTTAGTTTCTTTATAAAGTTTTATTGTAGGAGTAAGATAGTCATAATGAAATAACACTTTTATTAGCATATTTTGTGCAGTTTGGAGTTTCATTAAATTTGTTTTAGCGGCTGCTCCCCAAATTTCTATCAAATAGTCAATGTGTGGTTTTGCTAATGAGTTATAAATAGTGTATCGTATGTGGCGGGGAAAACAGCGTACGTTTCCTTTTAAAATACCAAGAAGTGCTGCCAATTTTGATTTAACCTTCTCTATATGCGGAATCCATCTCAGTTTACTGTCCAAAATAAGTCCAAGGTATTTTTCGTGATCAACTTCGTTAATGATTTCATTATTAATCATTAGAGGAGTATGCTCCCCAATTGTTTTATTTTTAGCGGCCAATATAATATAGTTAGTTTTTGAAGTATTTATTGTTAATAAATTTGAATTAAACCACTGGTTAAGCGAATTCAAATCAGCTTGAGCTTCAGTTACAATCGCCTCAATAGAACTGCCAAAATAGAAAAGGCATGTGTCGTCAGCATATAACGTTAGATCCCCTTTTAGCCCAATGAGATGAATACTATTTATGTAAAGAAGAAACAATAGAGGCCCCAAAATAGAGCCTTGTGGCACGCCAAGCGTTATTAATTTTGGATTACTCTGAGTTTCGCCGATTTTAACTACTTGATAGCGATTTGAAAGATAAGATTTGAAGATATCGTAAGCAACACCTTTAACAACTCTTTTAAGTTTATCCAGTAATATGTTGTGGCTGACTGTATCAAATGCTTTTTTGAGATCAATAAACACCCCAAGAGCAATTTTTTTCATATCAATACCCTGTTTTATTTTAGTTACAAGATCTATTGTTGCTGAACTTGTATTAGATTTTGGTCTAAAGCCATATTGTTTATCAAACAAAAAGTTACATGAAGCTAAGTGACTTTCGAGACAGACGATTGTACAGAACCTTCTCAAATATCTTTGAGAATACAGGGAGTACAGAAATGGGGCGGTAATTTCCAGGTTCAATTTTAGATCCAGATTTATATACAGGAGTAACTTTTGCTATTTTTAAGCTATCAGGAAATACACCAAGGGATAAACATTTATTAATACAGCTTGTTAGTTCATTGACGATTTGATGTTTTACGCATTTAATTGATTTAGTATTTATATCATCTAATCCTGAACTAGTGTTATTTTGAAGATTATCAATTATTTTTATGACTTCATTTGTGGTTGCCTGGGTAAACTCACTTAATTGAGGTAAGTCAGTCCCAGATACGTGTTCCTGGGATATAATTTAGTATTTTTTCGGCAAGTAAAGAGCCAACATTTACAAAAAAATCATTAAAACATTCACATATCTCCTTTACGTTTGCAGTTAAGTTGTTTTGTACTTGTAATTTTGACGGTAAAGTTTTTTCTGTAACCTTATTTACAGAAAAACTGTTGACAAGTGTCCACATCTTTTTCGGTTGTTTCTTGCAATCAGTAAAAGCTTTTTTATAGTATTCACTTTTCGTTTCTTGTATGTGTTTTGTTACTCTGTTTCTTGCCTTTAAGAAAACTTCTTTTATATTTTTGTCATTAGGATTCTGTTTGTATATATTCCATAGTATGTTTCTGTTATTTATTTCATTTATAATAGTTTTATTTATCCAGTCTTGTCTCGGCGGGTTTAATATTTTAGTTTTAATAACTTTATTTTTTCTTATATGTTCATTTAGTTTATCTTCGAAAGCTGTGTAATTTCCATCTTCATTGTTATAACTACATTCTTTGACCGTTTTATAGAGCATGTCATAATCAAGAGCTTCATAATACTTAATAGCTTCAGTACCGTAGTGCGCTCACTGGCGGTGGATGTGTTTCATTTGCGAATCGCTTAATATTATTTTATAAGTTTTAAATCATGTTTAACTGCCCTGCCTGTAGCTTTGATCATACGGATGGTGTTAGCTGTGCTAATTGTGCAGTTACGTATTGTTTTTCGTGTGCTAATATTACGGAAAGCAACTACCGAAAACTAGGTAAAACTGAGAAGGCCAGTCTGCTGTGTCCCGCCTGTAAGAACCAGCCTCAGGCTTCGACAGCCTCTCCGGCGATGTCTCCCCAGCCTCAACCGGCGCGCGCGGAGCCTGCGCCCTCGCCAGCCACCCTGGACCAGGTGCTGCGTGAGCTTCGTGACGGGATTACTGGCATCAATGTTCGCCTGGAGCAGTTGCCTGCTCTCGTACAACAGGTGAAAGATATTAAGGAACAATTCCACGTGTTCGAAGACACTATGACCTCTAAAACGACGTCGATGGAGATGAGAATTACTGCACTGGAATCTCGAAGCGGCGACAATGACGATAACTACCCTCAGTTACAGAAAAAAATAGATGAACTGACTGCTGAGCTCGCGACCAAGGACCAGCGCGAACGTCTCAATAATGTTGAAATCAAAGGCATTCCCTTCAAAAGGAATGAGAATCTGATCGCTTTGGTATGTAAACTCGGCGCGACAATCGGCTGAGCCGTCCAACCCGCCGACATCAATTTCGTAACAAGGGCTCGTTCCTCCGCAGACCCGAAACCGATCATCGTAGGGTTCATCGGAAGATACATAAAATAAAACTTTATAGCGGCGGCTCGTTCCCACAAGCATCTAACTGCATAGGACTTAGGATTCACTGATGTCAGCTCCAAGGTTTACGTAAATGATCACCTCACACGGGATAATAAACAACTCCTTACTAAGACGAAGAAATTGGCTCGAGATACGAACTACAACTATGTCTGGGTACAAAATTCTAAAATCTTAGTTAGGAAAAACTATACTTCGCCAATAATCCACATACAACGTGAAGAACACTTAAATAAATTGAAATGACTATCTATTATCTGCACATTGTTTATCAGTCTTTGTGAAAGTTCTACTTGCTATTTTCTATATAAGTCCTTACATAATATTTTGGTCGAATTTGAATACTACATTTTTGTTGCAAGGCTATACGAATCAAACGGCTACATACCTATTTATGTTTTATTTTTATTTTATCTACTGCTCCCAAATACTGTAATTTATCATATACATGTATTATTGCCTCGTCTTATATTGGATATGGACCCGTACTTACTAATTATTATTTATAATTTCATTTTCATAACATACTATTTGTCATCATACTATTTACATACATATTATTTCTTTAAACACCGTATCGCGCCGCCGGCAACCGATGTTGCTAAACAATTATTGATCTCTTCTCTTTCTTGTAAGATGGGTGACATACTAATAATAGTTTCAAACTTACTTCTACACACATTATACTAGAATATCACCAATCTTACAATCACTATCACAGAGCGAGGCGGTCGGTCAGCACATTCACATAACTGTTCACTTAGGGCACTGTTTTTTATTTTCACTGTCACGCTGTTTTGTTCGCAAACAACTAACATAAATCGTAAATTTGTTTTTTATTTTTTGATAATTACTTAAATATAATATATAATAATAATATATAAATTTAAATTATATAACAATTTTACTGATCTTAACTCTTTTAAGGTCTTACGTGACCGAGTGAAGAGAGTTGAACGAGAGTGTTATATTATGTACATAATGAAAATTGAAGACTCCATTCGGGATAATCCGAAGGCATTTTGGTCATATATAAAATCAAATAAGCAACACAACTCATATCCATCGTCTATGTCCTATAATAACAAAGATTTGGAATCTGGTGCTGATATTTGTAATGGTTTTGCTGACTTTTTCAACTCTAATTATTTGTCTTCCTCTCCACAAGCTTCAGTATTCTCAGCCGCCTCGAATCCTGCTAATGTCAGCTCCATGGCTGATATAAATACCATCGCAGTGACTCATCCTATGGTTCTTAAATTGTTGAAAACTTTAGATTGCAATAAATCAGCCGGACCAGACGGCTTACATCCATTTCTTCTAAAAAGTTGTGCTTGAGCCTTGTCTATCCCGTTGCTATTCTCTTCGGTAAATCTATATCCACTGGAACAATGCCAAAAATTTGGAAAACTGCAACAATAACACCAATTCACAAAAAAGGCAACAAGCGAGACATGTCGAATTACAGGCCCATCTCTAAGCTCTGTATTCTAGCTAAGGTCTTTGAAAAATTGGTTCATGATCAGTTGTATGATGCTCTGAAACATTCTTTTACGCCACAGCAGCATGGATTTCTAAAAGGAAGGTCTACAACATCCAACTTGGTATCATTTGCTGATGCTGTAACTGCCGGTATGGAGGGAGGGGGGCAGGTTGACGCGATCTACATGGACTACAGCAAGGCATTTGATCGCATTGACCACACCATTTTATTAAAGAAGTTATATGCGGCTGGAATAAGGGGTGATCTGCTCAGGTGGTTCATTTCTTATGTCAAAGATCGTTGCCAAACTGTAGTCCTGGGTGGATATGTGTCATATCTCTTACCAATTCCATCCGGCGTGCATCAGGGATCGATTCTCGGTCCTCTGCTCTTCATTATCTTCATAAACGACATCAGTGAATGTTTTAAGCATTCCAATTTCCTCTTATTCGCTGATGATATAAAGATTTTCAAGGTAATTACGAGCAATCATGATTCCGAGCTGCTTCAAAGGGATCTCAATAACCTCCATAACTATTGCACACTTAACAAACTCGACCTTAATATACTAAAATGTTGTTGTATTACCTTCAGTAGATCTGTTGCAACTAATAGTTACGGTTACACGATCAAAGGGCAGGCCCTCACGAGAACCGATTTTGTTGTCGACCTAGGCGTTACTCTAGACTCCAAACTTCTCTTCGACAAACATATTGAAGATATCACAGCTAAAGCCATGAGGACCCTGGGTTTCGTTCTCCGAGTCACCAAAGATTTTAAAAACTTAAAAACGCTTAAAATTCTGTACTGTTCTCTGGTTCGCAGCAAACTTGAATATGCCTCCCAAGTCTGGAATCCCTGCTATGACAAATATATTAACCTGCTTGAAAAGCCTCAACGAAAATTCGTGCGTTTCATT
Organism: Lycia hirtaria; assembly: GCA_947563715.1. NCBI lineage: Eukaryota > Metazoa > Arthropoda > Insecta > Lepidoptera > Geometridae > Lycia > Lycia hirtaria. Next base: position 14,921,519 of record OX387378.1, read on the forward strand.
AACTTCAAGGCTAAAATCTCTAATCGAAACTTTGATTACGGAGCGAGTTGTAGACACCATCACTTATTGCCACTCTATAAAAGAAGAGAAGCTGCAGACCTATGTTTTCTGCATAAGTTAGCGTCAAATCAAATTGATTGTTCATCCTTGTTAGCTGAAATCAAATTTATTACTCCGCCCATATCATCTCGTAAAAGCCATTTAAGACTTCGTGTCCCCCATTGTCGAACAAACTACCGCGGAAACTCTTTCTTCTCGCGTACTTTTAATAACTTTAATTCCAAATTTTCAGAGTCAATTGACCTATTTACCACGAGGCATAATGTGTTTATAAATTTGATTAACAGTCGGTTCTTTGGTCCTAAACTTAAATAAAAAAGCATTATAACACGTAGTATATATTCAAACGAGCAATACACGTATAAATAGTAGGTATGTAGTATTTTACAGTAATGGTTCTAATAGTGTTGTTCTCACAAAAAATGTGTTGAAATTTTATTTTATTATATACATTCATATTGTGCGGATTTGTTCTATTTGGTAGGTATAGGTATGTGATTCTACTATATATTATGTATGTTTTACTCTAATCTTATGACACATTTCTGTTGCTGCACATTAGCAGTGTAACATCAGTCTCAGGAATTACTAGTGATAACCTAAATTTGGCTTAATTGTGCCTAGTTAATTTTTTTTCCATGATATTGTGTAAAAAGCTGTTTGGTAGTCCAAATAAAAAAAAACAAATAAAAAAAAAAGTTTTCTTCAGTAACTCCGGTTGACTACGTTTAATTTCAAAATATATTAATTTATGATCTGACAATGGCGAGTCAATAATAGCAAGATGAAAATTTATTTGTTTAAGATTGGTACATACATGGTCAAGTATGCTTTTAGAAGTCTTGTCTTCACGGGTACAGTGAGCACCGTCAATTTTATTTAGTATTTTATAATTGTTTTCGCGCATAACATCTTTGTATTTGTCCGTTTCAGTACCAGGGTTTAATAGATTGAAATTAAAGTCCCAGAACACTAGTCCTCGTTTTCTTTGGTATAATTGTCCTGAAAACGTATCCAAAAACTCTTCTAATTTCGTATTATTTGATTGTCGGTATACCGCTCCAATGTCTATAGAGTAGTTCTCTATGTGAATCCATAAATAATGATTGTAATTTTGATCTTTATCTTCAATAAAACTATGTTTCAAATCATTACAAATAAATATTGATACACCACCTCCTCTTGAATTTCGTCTAAAATTATAGTAATGCTTGTATCCTGGTATTTGAAATATTTTTGCTTCTTGGTCAGATTTTATCCAAGTTTCTGTTAGGACTATTATGTGCAGACCGGTTTTAAATGCTTTAATCACACAGTTAAGGTCATCAAATTTTCCTCGTTTTACGACACTGCGTATGTTAGCATAGAGGATTTTTAGTGATTTTTTACTTGTCTGGATGTCATTAAAACTGTTCACAACTTGGTATGTTTGTGTGGTTGTATTGTTTTGGTGTGTGGTTTTCTTGGAGTCTATTGTTTGTCGTTTTTTGGTGGTTGTTCTATTATTTTTGGTGTCCTTCTGATGCATGGGCGTAGCTATAGCTTTCTCATGGGGGTACAAAAATTTATAAAAATATACTACTATTTGCCTCTTTATTTGCGCAGACGCAGACGAGTACTAGTTTCTAAACGTCAATGTTTATATAATTACATTTAATCTTTACATAATTATAAGTTGTAAACATTTAAATACACGAAAATTACATTACGGACAAACGTATACCTGTAAATAAAGTGTAAAAGTAACGTCGGAACAATATTAATTCATATTAAACTAGATGTACCCTATGACTTCACCCGTTTTAAGGAGCACTCTGCATTTGTATGACTCAAGTAAACAAAAACACAGATAATAAGAACACGCGAGCGAAGCGAGCGCGAAAATTTTAGTAGTGTTTTTATAGTAATATGATTTATTTCTCGTATTAGTCAGCCCGCAGTATCTCCATGACAAAATAGTACCTAATAATGCGCGAGCGGAGCGAGCGCGAAATTTTTTAAGGTTTTTAAAATTAAATCTTGGAAATAATTTAATTCATTGATCGTGTTAGAAAGTGGCCCAGATGAACCAAACAAGTATAAAAGTGTTTAAAAAAAATGAAATATCCGACTGGATGAGTAAGACTTACTTACGCTATCAAAAAATATAAATAATATAACCATTTGAATGTATTGATTTCAAATTTAAGAACGGCACTTTAAGAGTCTTTTTCGATCTTTTCGAAATTATTAACGCAAAAATATTTTTTTATGTAAAATTGGCTTGGATCGAATTGAATTTTTCATGGAATATTTGTGTTTCTTTTACGTAAGATAGATCTACGACTGATCTCCAACTCACCTGATATTTAGCGATGTTATTTTCTAGTTTTACGAACGAAGATCTTTTTATAAGTTCATTCAGTCGTTTTATATCTTCAAAAATAAAGGCATGCGCGAGCGATCGCTTCGCTTTGGCGCGCGAAAAATATTGACGCAAATTAAGTAAACTTTAAAAAAGAGCAAGGATTTTTCATAATTGCCAGGATATTTTGGGGGAGGGTAGGTTGAACCCCTAAGCCCCCCCCCCCCCTGCTTACGGCCTTGTTCACAACTTGTCGGATTCGGAATCGGCCTGGAAACTATATCTCCATCTCTCTCAATTTGTATAGATATGACAGAGATGGAGTTAGGGTTTCTTAAAAAGTATGTATATTAAAAAAAAAAACGACAGCAGAAAAGCAGTTTTTTGCAGTCTAACTTACGATTTCGATACTTTTAATACGCTGTTGAGTGTACGTTTTTTGTGAGAAAGTATGCGTAAAATTGCTGTAAAAGATTATAAACATTCTTTAGAAAAATTCTAAAAAAAAACACTTGTTTATTACGAAATAGTGCGTTAGTGATTACGAAAAAACGTTTTATTTTTATTTTTTAAAGAGATGTACAAAAAATAAACCAACACAACAATAACAACACAAATAATAGATACAAAATAATAAAAAATAATAAGATAATATAATAGATATAATAGATTACAAAAAATATAGCCTACTTGTGTCACTTTGGAAACGAAGACGACTGTAATGACACATCAACTTCGCACATCAAAATCCGTCAAGCCGTTCAGGCTGTCATATAGAAACATACATGGGTACACTCGAATAACATTACCCTCCTTCTTACGCAATCGGGTAAAAATATATAGTTTCCATTTGATATACGCGTTTGTAGTATGCGCGGGCGAAAGACGAACATGGGTCATACTGCATCTCTTTAGCTAAGCTCTAGTTATGCACACACATTACCGCACATCAGGTTTTTATATATATTTTGTAACATGCGTGCCATCCGCGATACCTATTCCGGAATTTTGACAGCACTGAACTTTTTTTTTCGGCCAATGCCATGGGGGGGGGGTCCGGACCCCCTGGACCCCCCCCCCCCCCCCTTATATACGCCCATGCTCTGATGTATTTTATGGTCAGGTTCTCTCATTTTGCATTCGGTGTTGTAGCTCGTTTTGAAGAGACTTTAAGAACTATTGTTGTTGTGGTGTTTGGTCCGAATATATTTTTATGTCGCACAGTTTTAAGCTGTTTTTGTTCCGCAATATGGACTTTACAGAGTCTTGTGATTTGAAACAAACCTTAATAGGACGACTTTTGTTAGGATTAAACTTTCCTAAGCGTACGACATGATGTGGCTCAGGGCAGCTACCATCAATAGTTTTTATGATACGTAAGACTTCTTTTTTGTCTAGGTTTATGCACTCGTCTTTATTTGACGATACAGGCTCAGTGATTCCATTTATAATCATGTTTTTACTCCTAGCCTCGCGCTCATTAATTTCAGCTATAATGGCTTCTTGGGTGTTTTTAGGCGATTTCACAGACAAAGATGCACCTTCACTTCCAGTATTACATGATTCGATAGCTTGTTGGAGATTTTGAACTTTTTTCTCAGTATTATGAGTACTAGTTTGTAATGCGACTATATCGGATTTGAGCATTTTTTGTTCAGTAACAAGGTTTTCTGTAACTGATTTCATGCTCGTCATTTGTTCCTTAATGGTGGACATATCACTAGATAATTTCTGCATAATCTCACTTTGACTGGCAGAAAGTGATGTTAGCATCATCATCATTTGTTCCATTTGTTTACGCATATCACAAAGTTCTGTTTGAATAATTGTATTATCATCAGTTTGTTTCCGCTTTTGACGCAAATTGGTCAGTAATTTGTCTCTCGAAAATTCCGGATCGCAGGTTGTTAAGTTGGGTTGTGAGTCACTTCGCCCAACATTAATACCAGAGTCACTTCCAGTAGGCGGGCGATCTATATCCATGTTTACTACGTTCACTCGATAACAAGCGGTGCGAGCAGGCGAAAAAATAGTAGGCCTGTCTCTCTTCCGCGGGGGTGAGGAAAGAGTTACCTGGTACACCGTTGATAGCTGCTCTTGATATTCTTCCAAGCCGCGTTAGGTGAGAATTAGATCGCTTGAGAATTTACAATTTAGAAAACAATTTTACGACACGTCTGCTACTTGGAACGACGTTCAACGCAGAGTTCGGCAACTTTTTCCAGTAATCGTTTGTTTACATGCAGCGCAATCAACATTCGCAAGCAGGAATTTGTCCATAGTGCGGAGCGCGTGACTCATACAATGCAAGCTGAGTTAAACAAAAGGCTCCCGTGCGAGCGGCGTAGACAGCGAATGCAGCGGGCCGTGCGACAGAGAGGGCAATACCGCTTGACCGTTGCAGTTAATAAGTCACGCGTGCGACTGCCGACATGTATTAGCAAAACAGCTGTTTGTGTGTTGTTTAAATTTAAAAGCAGATTTTTGTAACGTTGAAAATTGTCGACTTCTTCTTAAATTGATTAGATAATCTGGCGTACCTTGTGCTCTGGGCTGAGGGTTTTACACTGAAGTGGTTGTTTCTCGATAATACGCACTTTAAACTATTAATTAGAATTTTCAAAACAGAGTGAAACGAAAGTGTGTACACACGCCAGCGCAACCAAAAAAATAAAAAAAAGAACTTAAATAGGAAAAACTTCAAGAGCATGAAATATACTAGAGACCTAGCTACCGTCACAGGAAATACGGCTGAACACTGGGAGAGCAAATTTAATGATGCAATAAATAAATTACAGTTTAAAAAACACGCTACAAATTATTGTGGTCAAAGTTCATTACAAGACTTTTCTAACAAATCCAAACACAACTATGATACGATGTTCCATCATGAAGTTCTAGTTCATATCTTCCGGCTCCATTATCAGATCAGTTCGACAGTACCATATTATTGTATTGTCATCAGAACTACATACAGCTGCCAATTTTCATGACGCTACGATCCTTGGAAGATGGTTAAATTAGTTACCTTAGATTTCATTACATAGTTAGTTACATACAGGTGGACCTAATAAAAGCGTGTTAAAAAGGAAGACATATCGGTGACGATAAACTAGCTGCGAAGAGGCTAGTTAGTCTCGAGCATCCCCGTAAAGTAACATGTCTGTCTATTTTCTACAGGATTCATTTGGGGAATGTGCGCAAGAGCTCCACGACCTAATTCCACCCTCCCTATTTTACTACAGGACTAGCAGAAAGTCGGCGAATTACCACCCATTTCTCGTTGAAATGCCAAAAATCCGTACTCACTTACTCAGCAATATCGATCCACATTCCTGTTGCGTACTCCACAAAAATGGAATTCTTTGCCGCCATCTCTGTTTCCTTAGACCTACAATCTTGGAATTTTCAAGGCTATATAGAGTGAATAGATATCTTCTAGATCGTCGAGCTTCATCCTCGGCCACACCGTCGCTCAACATCAAGCGAGTTGGTGGTACTTGTATAAAAAAAGGTATAATAAAATCATAGTTTAAAAAACTGAAAAAACCGACTTCAAAATAAGCAATACAATACATTTGTAGTACAAATGTATTATTTTGAAGTCGGTTTTTTCGTCGCGTACAAATTTTGTACGCGACTTGCTGTTCACTTTTCTTAGGCACTTGGATGATATATTATCAGAACTGCATCAATTTTGATTAAATTTATATGGGACCACCTCTGAAGTATACCGTACCAAATACAAAAAGAATCATCAAAATGAATGCGCAATTGGCTGAGTAATCGGTGAACAAACATACAAATAAAACATATAGGCCGAATTGATAACTTCCTTCTTTTTGGAAGTCTGTTAAAAATATCATCCAAGTTGCATGTAAAAACGTGAACAGCAAATCGCGTATGTATTGTATTGCTTATTTTGAAGTCGATTTTTTCAGTTTTTTAAACTATACCTAATTAATATAGTACTAGGTACTCTATGTTACTGCCTCCCTAGTAAGATACAGTATAGGTATATAGGCTGCTACTGAAGTTACCATTAGGGATGATATATATTTTTTTCTTTTATGTACAGAATAATGGACATCAGCAAAGACGGCAAGACGAAATCTTTCTCCGAGGAAGCAGGAGGTTGCGTCAAATCGGAAGCAATCAATTGTCTGTTCCTACAGAAAGCTAAAAATGCCAAATGGTAAGATGGTTTCAGAATATTCTGATTATAGCTTCGGTGACACTTAATTAGAAACAACTTTTTAAAACCTGTGATTTCAATCATGCTCCTCACGAAAAAATACGTTCTACCTTCGATTAAAATAAAATGAATCAACAGATTTGAGAAAGAGAAAAGTCGGATTCATTCAAAACATGCATGAATTCACTCGGATAATGTGCGTGACTATGCTTTGTCTAATTTAGGATGATAATTTTGACAGCTCACAATAGTGAGGGGTAGTGTTTGATTGTTATTGTATCTATTCGATTTTTATACTCATACGCTTTATAGATTAAGAGACGCGCGCCGCCGTTTTTTTTTAAATTAGATTTGGACCCGCTTAAATAAATTTACCAGTGTAAAGTATTAAGATTTCTTCAAGTTTCTTGAATAAAACAAGTTATTAAAGTTCTGATCACAATCTAAGTCACGTATACAGTCATTTTCAAATTCAAGTCGTGTTTCAGTAAAGTGGTGGCGACTTTACTGCAAGCTAAGTAAGTAGTTTTGCTGACAACACAAAAAAAAAACAGGTTTTGTCGTTTTATTTCACTTGCCCACACTCACGTACTTGATCAAACACTTAATGAATATATCGCCATCATTTTTATAACATTAAAGTTCAAAATAACACAAGTTTAGGAAAATAAAATAAAACAACAACATGTTTCTGAGGTGTTCAATAAAAGACGGACGTTCGCAGAATGGATGTATTGTGAAAGTACTGATAGACAATGGTATCATAAATGTGGGTAATCTATAAAGTTTATAATGTACCTTATTTTATGCAATATACTACATATTCCTCTTTCTAATAACACAATACACGAATTACATAATTTGTAGTGACTCAGCTAATAATACTATTATGACATGTATACAAATAATGACTAAATAAGTGCACGGTGCCGCGATAAACTTAAGTCTGTAAATACAAACAAACACTCAATAAATAATAAACTCTGCGTAATAATGTATAGCTAGTATATGCACGAAATATAACAAACTCGTACAACTCATTACTCGTATGCAAAGGTTACGTAGGTATATACTATAGATACCTATTCCTATATTACATATTACTTTTTCCTACGAGGTGCTAATGTATCGATCCAAGGTGGAATATCATGGTGAACTCGGTGCTGAGGCAACACGGGCCGGGGCACCGTCGGCGTCGGTGAGCAATTACTTGGCTCTTCACCAGATGGTATCTGTGTACCTTCATCATCTGCACCACTCGCAAGACTCGACTCACCACGACGGGATTGCGCAAAGGGGGAAGAAAGACCCTCATCATTGCCTGCACTTAGACCTTTTTTTACTGACTCAGGTTGATCATCTACACAAGCTAAAGAGTGACGCGATTTTCGAGGGTTCTTGTGAAGCAATTGATCAATGTGTTTTTTTGTAATTTTATTATTATTCGTTTTAACTACGAATGACACGGGACCAGTCTGACCTACCACTAGCCCGTCCTTCCACTTAACGTCTTTGTCGGCGTAGTTGCGTATTAAGACTGCATCTCCTGGCGCGACATCGCGCGCTGTGCCCCCGCGTCGCTCTTCCTGTGCTCGCTGCTTGTCGCGCACCAGGTCACCCGTGCAGGGTCGTAGCAGGTCTAATCTGCCTCGCAAACGACGCCCTAATAAAGCAACGGCGGGCTCTTTTTGTGTCGTGCAATGTTCAGTATTCCTGTACATATATAAAAACTTGCACAGAGCCATGTCATAATCCTCATTTTCCTTTGTTGCTTTTTTAAGTACCTGTTTGACCGATCGTACAGCATTTTCAGCGGCTCCGTTACTAGCGGGATGAAACGGTGCCACTAAAATACGTTTAATACCGTTTTTTTCCAGATAGGACAGATACTGGTGTGAGGTGTAGGGTGGACCATTGTCGCTCACAATATATTTTGGTAGACCCATGCGAGAAAATATTTTTCTAAACACGCTTATCACGGCCACTGAGGATGTGGTCGGAACTTGTTCGACTTCTAACCATTTAGTGTGCGCGTCTAACATGATAATATTTATTTTTGTATGGTCCCAAAAAATCGACATTGAGACGCATCCACGGCTCCGTAGGCCACGGCCAGGAATGTAGCGGGGCGGGTGGGGGCTGGTTGCGTTGTGACGAACATGCGCTGCATTCTCGGCAAGTCTTTTCGATGTCTGCATCTAATCCCTCCCACCATAGGTAATTACGAGAGATCTGTTCTTTAAGCATCATCGCCCGGAGACCGGTCGGTATAACCACACGATAACCCCATACTAAACAACCGTGCTCTAAAAACAAACTATCCTTTTTTAAAAAATATGCTTTATCCTTATCATCCTGTAGACGTTCCGGCCAACCGAATTTAATGAAGCCTACTATCTTATTTAACTTTGGATCTTTCATCGTTTCAGCTTTCACTTCTTTAAATGTAACCGGCATTTTATCTTCGATGAAATTTAAATAACTTCCTTCTAACATTTTACCATCAAACCCTTTTTGAGATGTCCGTTCGAGCGGCAAGCGCGACAAAGCATCCGCTAGTATGTTCCTAGTAGAAGGAATAAACTCAATATCGAAATTGTACGCTGCCAAACGTACCGCGTATCTTTGCAAACGACTCGCAGCGGTCTGCGGGATGCCTTTGTTCTTCCCAAAAATATAACTTAAAGCTTTATGATCACTACGGAGTAAGAAATGTCTGCCATACAAATACTGATGGTGTTTCGTCACACCAAAAACGATCGCTAAAGCTTCCTTGTCGAGTTGTGAGTAATTGAGTTCATGCGAGTTGAGCGTACGCGACGCACAACTTACTACTCGCTCGGATCCGTCCGGATAGCGGTGCCAGAGCGCCGCGCCGAGCCCATACGCTGAGCTGTCGACCGAAAGGATCAGGGGCAAGTCCGGCTCGTAATGCGCCAACACCGGGTCACCACTCAACACCTTTTTAATTTCATTAAAAGCTATTTCACAATTTTCGCTCCAATGCCATCTAACGTTTTTCTTTAACAGCTCATACAGTGGTTTTAAAATGTCACTAATATTGGCACAGAACTTAGCGTAAAAATTTACGAGTCCCAGGAAACTTTTTAATTGACTGACATCTTTTGGCGGCGCCGCCGCTACTATAGCTTCGACTTTTTTACTATCAACGTGTAGCCTGTTCCTATCTATGCGGTATCCTAGATAGGTAACGCTGTGTTTGAAAAATTCACATTTAGATAAATTGACTCTCAAGCCGGCGCCTTTCAGTCTACTAAGAACGGCTCGTAAATTTTTAAGGTTATTTTCTCGACTGACACCTGTGCAACATATGTCGTCTTGGAACACGACCGTGGAGGGCAACCCACTGAGTATTTCTTCGATTATTTTTTGAAAATTTTCTGGAATACATTTTATACCGAATGGAACGCGTTTGTAAACAAAAGTACCGACATGCGTAGTGATTGCCGTCATTGGTTGTGATTCATCACTCAAAAGCAATTGTTGATAAGCATGGGACAAGTCTAATTTTGAAAATAGCACCCCTCCGGCCAACTTAGCGAATATTTCTTCTATACGCGGTAGCGGATAGTGAAAATCCTTCAACTTCGGATTGATTGTAATCTTATAGTCTCCGCAAATGCGGATATCACCATTTTTCTTTACGACCACTACTATAGGTGTACCATAATCTGAGCGATCTACTTTGTAGATAACGCCTTCACGCTGTAATCGTTCTAACTCCGACTCGACTGGGGCGCGCATTGCGAGCGGCAGTGGACGAGCTTTCACGAATACCGGCGTGTTATCTTTTAAGTGCAGTTGCACGCGAACCGTACATGTCCCGAGCCCGTCAGCAAACACTTCTGAGAATTCATTACGTAAACAATCTACTGCTTCATCACAAGCGTCGGTTAAACTATAGCAATCGTTGACATTGACGCCTAATACTCTTATCCACCTTCTACCCATTATCGGGGGACCGCCGTTTTCTATGACAAATAATTGTAAAGTATTAGAACGCGATGCATACGTAACTTGTACTTCAACAAAACCGATAGGCTTAATAATATCTCCCGTATAAGACTTCAATGTCAACATTTTTTGTTGCAATGGTAAATGATGAAACAAATTGTCATAGCAAGATTTAGAGATAGCAGAGAATTTACAACCAGTGTCCACTTCGAATCGTAAATATTGATTTTCAACCGTCAAGTTGACATGATAGGGGTCATCCGCAGTACCACATGAAAGATTGTAGAAATGCAAGCCATCCTCGTCGGAATCAGAGTCAAATAAACAGAACTGACCTTTATTCGTTCGCGCCATGTCCGATCCGTTACCACTCGCGTACTTACGGCACACCGCTTTTAAGTGACCTTTATCACCACAACGATCACAGGAGTAATTTTTGAATCTGCATTTGGCTCCTGAATGGCCGTCCTTTTCACATCGCGGGCACGGGCGGCGCGCCGCCGCTCCCGCCGATGTCGCTGGTTGAGCACGGCGCGGCCCGCGCCCCGCCGCGGTGCCGCCGACGTGATGCAGGCCCTCCGCGGGAGGCGCGCCGCCACCGGCGCTCATGCTGCCGCTCGACGCCGCCACTGCTGCGTTCCTAACGGCCGCTTCCAAGCCGAGCGCGAGCTCGACAGCTCGCTTGTAGTTCAGCTCACGTTCAGCAAAAAGCCTGGATCTCATATCCTCGTGATGCAGACCCGACACGAATTGGTCCCTCAGGTTTATCTCCAGCGACGCTCCGAAATTACACGTTTTCGCTAAATGTTTTAAACTCTGAAGGTATTCACTGACGGTCTCGCCCTCCGCTTGCTTCCGTTGCCGAAATACGTGGCGTTCTGCGATCTCCGATCGCTGCGGTTCGAGATGCTCTTTCATAATAATCTCGAGTTCCTCAAAGGTTTTCGATTCAGGTAATACAGGCGCACATAAATCACACATTAACTCGTAGCACGTCATTCCAACATGGGTGACTAAAGTAGCCACGTGCAACTCCTTTGCTATGCCGTTTAACGCTATGAACTGTTTTACGCGCCTGCAGTAAGCATCCCAACTATGGCTACCTATTTCAAACACTTCAATTTTGCCTATAGGCATTGTCACAAGATAAAACTCGCGTAAATTCTAACTAAAATACGGCTGCGCCAAGTGAGGTGTTCAATAAAAGACGGACGTTCGCAGAATGGATGTATTGTGAAAGTACTGATAGACAATGGTATCATAAATGTGGGTAATCTATAAAGTTTATAATGTACCTTATTTTATGCAATATACTACAGTTTCCATGACGTTCCCGCCAAAACTCCGCGCCGCCGCGCGCCGCTTAGGCATTGCGTCTGTTTGAGTTAATGTTATTAGCATAAAGAAAAAAAAATTGTTCAAAAACTAAAACACGAGTACTGAAAAATCACACTCTAAAAAGTATGAAACAAGAAAATCTTATTTTAGTGTATTTCATATCTACCGTAACAAACAATACATTCTGCAAAGTAGCATACGACCACGGTTATCCTCTGAACACCACTCTGAATATGTATGAAATACATTTAAAATAATCGGCCAAGTGCGAGTCGGACTCGCGCACGAAGGGTTCCGTACTATCATCTATAATACTACAAAGTTTAGTTCTGTTTATAAAATAACGAGAAATCAACGAAATTCCAAGTAGTAAATTGCAAACTTATAGGTAGGTTTTCGATACACATCCGGGCAGCATGACGACGCTCGCGCGAATACGCGCGGTTATGGCTCGCTCCGTGATGTTACCTCCCCCGCTACCCGCGCGTTCGCGCCACCACCACACCGCGGCGCGGCGCTCGCACCGCGTTTAGATGCACGGATTATTTTCATTTTGTGAGTTTTTATGTATTAGATTAGGTATTTATTTTTATAGTTAATATATTTCTAAATATTTACTTACAAATATTCAAGTTTCTACCTGTTAATTAAGATCGAGTAAAAATTGCTTAAAATTTACGTTTGTTGTATGGGAGCCCCCCTTTAATATTTACTTTATAGTTATTTAATTATTTATTTTGAAAGGTAATATACAAGTAAGTATTCTGTGAAAATTTGAAGCGTCTACCTGTTACCGTTTTTAATATTGAGCAAAAAAATACGAAAAAAACACGTTTATTGTATGGGGACCCCTCTTAATATTTTATTTTTTTTAATTTTTAGTGTTTGTTGTTATAGCGGCAACGGAAATACATCATTTGTGAAAATTTCAGCTTTCTAGCTATCACGGTTTATGAGATACAGCCTGGAGACAGACAGACAGACAGACAGACAGACAGACAGACAGACAGACAGACAGACAGACAGACAGCGAAGTCTTAGTAATAGGGTCCCGTTTTTACCCTTTGGGTACGGAACCCTAAAAAATATTACACTTTGTTTCATACTTTTTAGAGAGCGATTTTTCAGTTTTAGTTTTTGAACTTATCTTTTATTTAAAGTATTTTGGGGTTTTGCTTCTTCATACAGCTTATTATTTAGTATCTACGTGGCTTACTTAGCATCAGTTTTAAGTAAGTACTCCTCTTAGCGCTCGTTCAATCTTCAGCATGTGTGTTTTGGCCGTGCCTCTCCAAACCCCTATGCAGTATTGAAGAATAGACTGGCACAGTGTCGTGTATACCAGTCTTCTCTAACTTCCATCGACGCTGCATATAAACATTAATATACGATAAAATATAGTAACACCAAAAACCTCGCCGAGGTATGTCTCGGCATTACTCCTCGACACATGAATTCTTTCAAATACAACAATGTTATAGGTACGATGTTAAACGAGCAGCATCATAAGTAGACTGCGGTTGACTAAATGTCCTAGACATTTATACACATTTATATCCTACATATTGTAGTGGATGCAAATCTATCCTTCGAAGAACATATTCAAACATTGTCGAAACGAGTACGAAAATTAATCTATGTAATGAAGGTTCTTCGTCCAGCAGCTTAGTCGAGTATCTATATCTATATCTATAGTGGCTTACCAGCCACGTAGATACTCGACTGATAAGCTGTATGAAGAAGCAGATATACTAACAGTTCGCCAGTTATTTGACATGCGTGCTACTTCTATATGCCGTACTACTCCAATTTGTCAGCAGTCGCCTAATACAGAAGAGAGTTGTATGAGTCAGGCTCTACCCCGTGCCCGAACATTATTTGCCCGTAGACTGCTAAAATACGTACATTTGAATACTTACAACGAAGTATGTAAAATGCTAGATGTTAATAACTGCAATTTTGCTGAAGCGAAGTCAAAACTGAAAAGATGATTACTTTTCCTGACTTATAAAGAAACAGAGAGACCTGTAAAGCAGAATTCGATTCAAATGCCATCACAAAAATAAATACATGATTAGCGATTCGGTAAATCAACTTTCCAAATCGGAAAAATCGGAGCTAGTCAGAACTAGCTCCGTCTTATATTATTCAGTATTACAAACTATCTCATTCATCATATATACGCTCAGTTTCAACCTACAAAGGCATGATACCATTACTCATTGAAATGCCAGGGGTCCGTTCTCAGCGATATATGTCCACATTCTTGATGCGTACTGCACATATTTTCAGAATTTACGCGGATGTGGTGCATGTTAAATGTGAATACCTATCTATAACGAATGGAGAGACCGGCCCGCGGTACGGCTTCTACCGCGAGCCCGCCGACACGGCCAGGTTCCTGAAGACCTTCTACGAGGAGGCGGGCGTGCCACCGACACTGGTCGAGTATGTGGAGGCGTTCGGATCAGGTATCTATATACTAGTTTATATGTGAATATACTATACTGAAGGGAGAAACCACCAATATAACAGCTTTATTAATAATAATACTTAATCTAGTTAATTAATACAATACTATTTAATTTTACAATTTATACTTACTCAAATTTATTGCAGCAATACCAGAAGTAGATAAATCAGAACTGGAATCCATTGAACAAATATTCTGCAGCGAGAGAGCAGAACCGCTGCTTGTCGGTAGCGTCATGTCCAACATCGGGTACGGGGAAGCTGCTTCGGGTATATCTGCTGTGACAAAGGTACATATAGTAAAAGAGAAGGCAGTTGCCTATGAGAAGGTGGTAGATATAACACACACACACACACACACAAAGACCTGATGGCTCAGTGGTGGTATGTCTGCCTCTGAGCTACAGGTCGTGGGTTCGATCACCACCCAGGGCAATTATATCTGCTGAGCTGGGATGCTAGTTCTGTGTCTGGGTGTTTATATGTATCATATATATGTATTTACAAAAAAAAGTATATATGTAATCTATCAGCCATCTGGTTCCCATAGTAGAAGTTTTGCTTAGTTTGGGGCTAGGTGGCTTTGTGTGAAAATATTCTCTAATATTTATTTATTATTTATTTTTTAATAAGAAAAGATTGTATATAATTATATGATGACGCAGGTACTGCTAGGGTTCCACAGCGGCTCACTGGCGGGGAACTTGCACTGTGATATCCCACGGCGCGACGTGGCGGCGCTGCGCGAGGGACGCATGCGCTTGCTCGCGGACCACCAGCGCTTCCGGCGCACCTACGCAGCCGTCAACAGCATATCTGTCACCGGCGTCAATGGACATGTGCTGCTGCAAGGACACTACAAACCGAAGGTTATATAAATGTGGTTTCCTAATATTTAATATTTCTCATTTTAACACAAGAATAAGTTACAACACGGACCTAAATATCAGTCTGCTTCTAGAAAGGGAAGTCTGTGTTAGATATCTGTTTATGAGATATCACCATGTCAAAAAGAGAATAGGTATCCAAAAAAAAACAACGGGTTGCACTCCGGGAGTGCCGGCAGAAGTTTTGAAAACTAAAAAATAAAATAGCAAAAAGACTGACTCGTGAAGGATTTGAACCTCCGCCCTCCGATTGACAATAGTATAGATTGTTTATGTTTAATCATAATAATATTACAATCAAAAACTAATAAGTACCTTTATTTTTATTTATTTTGTATGTGCCAGATAAATATATGTCTGACTACTATCTCACCTGGTAGCTAATCTGTACTGACATTATTAATTAGCACTTGTGGCATTATTTACTTATTTTGATTTGAAGGATATTTATTGTGACGGAACAGCTGGCTGATTGTAATTGTATGTTTATTTGTCTTAAATGTTATTGTTAAAATTAATGTCTCTGTATGGGTAATTTACCTGAATTAAATTATTTTGAATTTGAATTTGAGGCTGGAGCACATCGATCTAGAAAATAACTTTTCATTCTGGCTTTGAAAATTCTTCTTTGAAAACAGGAGAGGTGACAGGGAGATCCACTCCTGTGATGATTATATTATAAACAATATACATCGTACCATTTTCAATTAATTGATTTCTTTCAGGACCTAGACCGCTACAAAGCAAGTATTCCGCGACTAGTGACTATATCCAGTAGGCAAGACTCTGACGTAGAGTCAATTTTAAACAATTTAAAATCTCAACCCATCGACCCTGAGGAGCTGGCCCTGCTGCAAAATATACATGAGACTAATATACCGGGACATTTAGGGAAAGGGTACACCATTCTTGGTAAGTACATACCTAGATCACCTTATTAGCTTTAATGCAACTCTGCAAAGGTCTGTTTTCTGGTCGCGGAGTCACCTATATTGTCACGATTTCGTGTCGTTATCGTTTAATGTGGAAGCATCCATTGATTGTTGATGCATATCCCTATTATATAAGGGTTAAAGAAATTTATATTCTCAAAAAAAAATACATGCTTTGCTTAGTTTGTGCTAGATGGTGTTGTGTGAAACGTTCACAAATGTTTATTTAGTATTTATTTATTTGTTGCGCAGATACGAATCCTAATGGCGAGACTCTCAGCCTGTCGCAGCGCGTGGAGTACAGCGACGGCGCACGGCGGCCGCTGTGGTTCGTGTACAGCGGCATGGGCTCGCAGTGGGCCGGCATGGGCGCGCAACTCATGCGCATACCCATCTTCGCCGCCGCTATACAACGGTAAACTACCAATATGTGTCATGTTTTGTGATCAATATAGGTTCATGCCATTATTTTAATATTTTGTAATCTATAGCGTATGCAACACACTACAACGGTTAGAGTATTATTTATTTTCACAATGGTAGAGGGGCAAGAATTTTACAGTTTTCATAGTTTTTTACTCTTTTTGCTTGAAATAGATCGCTTTGAGAAATAAGACCGTCAATTAAAACCTAGCCCTAAGTACCTAATGTTATTTCTGTAATTTTGTAACTAAGTGGTTTCTAATAAAGCTATCTAGAAGTCAAAAGTATTATCTAATTATATGACACCAGAGCGCTCCCGACTCAAAAGATTGATTAAAAATAAAAATAAAACATCAATCACAAATACCTAAAATATGATTTTAAAATAGTTTAAAGTTTTAAATAAAAGCATAATATATGTACCTTAAACCAAATTTTATCACAATGGAAGGAGCCATAAACGTTGCTTAGTCGCTACTCGGCTGCATAAAACGTGTCCGCTTTATTCCTACTTTCCGGTCACATGTACCTACATTGCATCAATTTGGCGTCACGTGAAGATAAACTAATTACTAAAATACGTGATAATGAATGAATTATTTTACGAATACGAATATGCCACCTAACTAGTAATGAACTAAAACGCACGTACAAAATTACGGACATATTTTTATAACCGCTGTCAGATAGATTTTTATTTCCATAATATTTTTGGCAATAAATAGTGGACACGGTGTGAAACACCATAATGTACATTCCATCTATTCTCGGGCACAATATTTTTAGGGATTTGTAATAATTTATCCTATGAACACCACTATGAATATCTATGAAATACAATAATAAGTATATTTTTTTATTGTTTCATACTTTTTTGAGCGTGATTTTTGAGTTTTCGGGTGTAAGTTTTTAAACTTAATTTTTATATCAATAACAAGCTTCGCCCGGTAGTTCTTTTATCTAGTTTGTACGGAACCCTCGGTGGGCGAGTCTGACTCGCACTTGTCCGGTTTTCTAACCGTCAAAATATTTGTAAGATTTAATAACTATTCAAATAATACCTGTAATTCTTAATATTATAATACTGTAATTATTTTCAGCTGCCACAAAGTGTTGGAACCGAAAGGACTCGACATAGTTCACATAATAACATCTCCGGACAAGACTATTTTCAACAACATCCTGCATTCGTTCGTCGGCATCGCTGCTGTGCAGATCGGCCTCACCGACGTCTTGTTGGAGCTGGGACTAGTGCCTGATAACATCATAGGTATACTTTTTTGGAGTTTTCCTTAATCATAAGTCAAAATTGAATACTTTGTTGGTTATGTTTTCGTGAAAACTTTTATTTATATAAAGTCATATAAAATAGAATGTTACAGTTGCTTGCGGTCAGCCGTTGCAGTTTGCGATTTGCTGTCTACGTATGATTTTCGCACAGGTCACAGTGTGGGCGAACTCGGGTGCGCGTACGCGGACGGCTGCCTCACGGCGGAGGAGATGATCCTGGCTGCGTACAGCCGCGGCCGCGTGTCGCTCGAGACATCCTTCATCCGCGGCTCCATGGCCGCCGTCGGAATCGGAGCTCAACAAGTAAATAATTATTATATAACTTAAATTCCGTATTATAACTTAGTAATTTATCCATATACGCTTTTCCCAGATGTCCTCGATGTGTCCCCCCGAGATCGAGATCGCGTGCCACAACAGCGCCGAGTCGTGCACTATCTCGGGGCCCGCGGACGCGATGCGTTCCTTCGTCGCCGACCTCACCGCGCGAGGCATCTTCGCCAAGGAAGTGCCGTGCTCGAACATCGCGTACCACTCGCGGTATATCGCTGAAGCTGGTACGTGTTATATATGTTATTATTATTACATTTCAGCCACAAGAAGTTCACTTATAGTCTTTTAGACATAGACTATCCCCATGGATTTCTTAAAAGGACCGGCAAGCAGTAGGATGACCAGTCACGAGGTGGACAGAAGACCTCATACAAGTGGACGGAACATACTGGATGTAGGTAGCTTAAGTGGTTTAGTCAATTTCAATTTCAAAATCTCTTTTTATTTATGATAATCATAGATAACAAATAGTTGTGTACAGATACCAGTGTACATGGATCCTGGTAGTACAATGTAATGTATTGTTCGACGTTTCTAAGACTTAATAGTACTATTAAAAAACTTACAAGTGCTTGTTCAATATTAAATAAATAAAGCCAAATGCAGGTAAGCAACTGCATAAAGCGCGGCGGCTCGTTCGTGTACGATGCACACAGCGAGACGTCAGTCCACAGGTAACAAGAACTCTGTTATCACGTCACACACGCGCGCGTGCGCAGACCGGTGACTGCACCGCGCGCACGCAACTGGTTTAGTACGAGTATTATGCCTGAAATTAATGAAAGAATATCATATATTATTCAGAGACTAGACCGTGTCAATACCAATGCCAGTGCGTTTCGGAAGCCTAGGCATTCGATCCATTTCTGGAAATGCCTTGCTTTTTTCAAAAATTCAGTCAAAAATGTCATTCGCTAATGACATTTCACACATAAACGAAGGTAAGGATGCATGGATCCAAATACCGATATCCCAAAAACTACCATCATCGCAGCGGTTATGGGATGGACCGATTTATGAGCAAGCGCGGAACGGAATAAACTTTTACACACACACACACACATACATACACACACACACACACACACACACATGCACGCACTAATACACCCCCACAAATTATCTTTCTCTCTCACCGCATACACATACAGATCTCATTTAATGTTTAGAAATTAAATTAAATTTGAGTGTAAAATATATATATATATATATATATTCATTATAAAATGTGACATTTGGAAGGCACTGGCTCCTATAATACAGGTAAATAACCTAGTATAGGGGTCAGGGACTTGCACAATAATGTATGTAAATTGGGTCAAATAAAGATTTTTGTATTTTGTTTTTTTTTTTTTTTTAAACACGCGCGCGTGAGCTCTACAGACAGTGCCCGTCTATCAACTGTTGCTGAATGGGAATCGAGGATGTGGCTGGCTACAGGCCTATCCATCTCCCAATACTGGGACCCTGTTGGATTCGTCCACTCTTAGGGTTGCGACCTGCCTCCGCTTGGGCGGTGTTGTGCTTCATATCGTTGCCAGTGTGGAGACGTGCTCAACCAGTTCGGTCACCGCGGTCTCTCTTGCACCAGAAGCGCGGATAGAATCCCTTGTCACGCCAGTATTCATGACGTTATTCGCCGGGATTTTACCAGCGCTAACTGCGCGGTCATTCTAGAACCAAAACCAAGTAGCCTCATGCACAGTGATGGTAAAAGACCGAATAAAATTACTTTGTTTGCGTGGAAGATGGGACGGTCCTCAGTATGGGACGCCACTTGCGTTGACACCTTTGCTCCGTCACATCTTCACATAACCCAAAACACACAAACATACACAAAGGGGGTGAACACGGAGGGCAGGAGATTAGAGAAGAAAATGGGGCGAGGAATGTCGTTAGGGATTACGTCATATAGAGAGAAACGACATCTAGAGCAATCAAAGAATATGTGGTCCCGAATTCTTATTTTGCACAGGAACACCGGAGTACACGCAAAACCGAGCCGCAAACGACATATTGTGGAAACTGTCTGTTTTTTTGAGTTTTTTAACTTGAAAAACCAGGGTTTAGGGGGTATTGATGGCTGTATTTGCCCATAGAGAAAAGTACATAATTTAATGCGTAGTTTAGTTGCAAATGTCACAATTGCGTAAAGACGTCACTGTCAGTTGGACGGTGTGACAGCTGCGCTGACGTTGATAGTTATAATTTTTTTTTCTCTCTGTACGTACCTAAGCAGTACAGACATTGTTTGTCAAATTATTTATTAGTTATGTAGAATGTTTTATATTTATCTTTATATAAGCTTCTGTGTATGTAATTATTACAAATATAATTTTATTGTGTACACTCGTGCGTGACGTGCGTGACGTCACCTACCGGTCTCAGCGGAAGACCAGCGCTAGTTGTTTACAACTAGAATTATGCTGAGCTGGGACCGGATTGTGACAAAAACATGTTATTTAAGTATTTTGTGTATGATTTATATTTTTTTGAATGATATTCATTTTGTGTTGTATGTTTTTTGTCACAATAAATTTCTGTCTATGTCTATGTCTAAAATTAGGCTGGCGCTGCGGCAAAATTTGCAGAAGACCTCAAAAGGCGCAAATATAGTACACTGGCTAGTGGATATATATTCGAGCTTTTTGGAGTTGAAACTTTGCGACCATGAGCTCTTCATTGAGCTCTCGTGTCGTCTGGTCGACGCAAGACGTAACTAGAATGCTGGCCTCTACTTTGCTCAAAGAGCAAGTATCGCCATAAGACGTGGTAACGGGGCCAGCGTCCCGGGAACGATTCCCGCTGTTAACGGTCTTTTAGATTAGTTTTTTTATTCATATTCTTCTTATTGTTTTGTATTGGACCCGCATTAAAGCATTTACCAGTGTCAAGTATCAGGATTTTCAATTTCAAGTTTCTTGAATAAAACAAGTTGTAAATGTTCTAGTCACAATCTAAGTCACGTATACAGTCAATTTATAAGTCGAGTCCTGCTTCAGTAAAGTGGTGGCGACTTTACTAGAAGCTTCTATGAAGTTTTGTCGACAACGTAAAATGACACGTTTCACTGCTTCATTTCACTAGCCCACACTCATGTACTTGATCGAACACTTAATAAATAAAACACCACCATTTTTATCACATTAATATTCAAAATAACACAAGTTTAGGAAAATAAAACAGAGCAACAACATGTTTCATAATTCATAATTCTTTATATCTTGCAAAATAGGTGTACAAACATGTGGTCTTATGATAATAATTACATGTTTCGATGACGTTTCCGCCAAAAACTCTTTTATTCATATACATATTTAAATTAATATATTTTTAGGGTTCCGTACCTCAAAAGGAAAAAATGGAACCGTTATAGGATCACTTTGTTGTCCGTCTGTCTGTCTGTCCGTCTGTCCGTCCGTCCGGGTGTCAAGACACCCAATTTAAAAAAAAAACACTGACCAGTGTCTTTGAGTGTTGTGCCGTAGAATTGATTAGACATAAGTTATTGATAATATGTTTATACAGAGTACCTAAAACATCAAATTTAAAAACTTTCTTAAGTAAACTGGATACAATATTGAGCATGACGAGTAACAAAAAATATGAACAAATCGTCATTGCTGGTGATTTTAACATTAATATATTAAAAGCATCTAATTTGACATCGGACTTCGAATCAATTCTAGGAAACCATAATTTTAAATTGGCGGTGAAACAACCGACTCGCTTTGCAAGCCAAACATGTATCGATAATATGGCATATAACTGTAAAAAGATTTGTAATATGGAAGTGCACGAATTAGATTTATCTGATCACAGTGCTTTAGTAATGAAGTTCCCAGTCCATAAAAACGCGCTACTTAAATTCTGGAGGAAAAAGCAGCGTGATTATTCTGTTGAAAATATTAATAAATTTAAAATGTGTCATATTAATGTTTTATTCCAAGAACTATACAGCTTTTCTGACGCAAATCTTGCATATGATTACTTTTTTTCAAACTTCAAACTATACTATAATTTGTGCTTTCCATATAAAATAGTTATTATTAGAGTTAATAAATCCATAAAGTGGTTATCACGTGGCATAAAAATTTGTAGCAAAAACAAAAGAAATTTACTTTGGAAATATAGACTGAATCCTACAAAAACTAATAAAAGTATCTTCCTTAATTACTCAAAACGTCTTAGAAAGATCATTGTTCTAACTAAACGGGCACAAAATAACTTTAAGATAAATTCATCTCATAGCAAGTCAAAAACTGCATGGAAAATCATAAATAGTACCAAATTAAATTTACCTAAAGAAGCCATAACAAAAATTGAACAAGATAATGAAGATATAACGGATCCGATAGCTATAGCCAACGCATTTAATAATTTTTTCATAGATAAAATAAAACCGGTCTCTGAGTCAGGATATAAAGTGACTGCTAATATAAATCATAGCAAAGATTCTATGTTCATGGCACCAAGCACGCCACAAGAAATAAGCAAAATAATACAAAACCTTAAAAACACTAAAAGTGTTGGTGATGACGAAATCTCAACTTTCATAATAAAATCAGTAAGTGAGTATGTATGTACCCCTCTAAGCTATATTATTAATTTGTGTATATCCACAGGCACATTTCCGAGTTCTCTGAAAACGACCATTATTAAACCTTTATTTAAAAAAGACAATAGAGAGAAAATGGAATGCTATAGGCCCATTGCACTTATATCGATATTTTCAAAAAATTTCAAGAAGTATGTTTATAATGAGTTAAATGATTATTTAGAGAAAAATAATATTATATGCAATGAACAAAAGGGTTTCAGAAAAAATAGAAGTATTAATATGGCCATATACGATTTCATTAAAAACGTCTTAATATGTATGGATAAAAGCACTCCGGTGTGCGCCATATTCTGTGATATGACGCAGGCGTTCGATTACGTAGATCACAGAATCTTAGCTAGTAAATTAGGATCGTATGGAATACGTGGCAACGTTTTAGATTTGATAGAGTCTTACCTAGCAGATAGAATACAAATCACGGAAATCAGTCGAGTCAATCTTAACACGAAAGCAGAAGAAATATATAGATCGTATGAACGCAAAGTGGCGTACGGAATTCCACAAGGTAGTGTCCTGGGACCACTCTCATTCATAGCATACATAAATGACTTGCCTAATGCTACATCTCAACCTATGACATTATTTGCAGATGATAGCACTATCACCGTAGCATGTAAAACACTTGACTCTTATGAAAACGATATTGTTAAATCTTTGACCTCAGTTATATCTTGGCTTGACAACAATAACTTAAAAATTAACCTAAATAAAACAAATATAATGCATTTTAGACAAAGAGAAACAAACAAAGGTAATATTAATATAGCATATGACAATAACATTATAAATGAAGTAGATAGCTCAAAATTTCTTGGATTATATATTGACCGAAAATTGAATTGGAAATCACAAATAGAGCACCTTTCGAAAAGAATAAGTAGCCAAACATATGCCATCGCCAAACTAGCTCGTACTCTAAATATAGAATCTTTACTTAAAGCCTACTATGGGTTAGTTGAATCAATTTTGAGGTACGGGATTATTTTTTGGGGAAATTCAACAGATAAAATTATTATTTTTAAAAGGCAGAAACGCTGTATTCGTTCAATGTTTAAACTCAAAAAAAGAGATAGTTGTAAGCCCTATTTTTTAAAGTATAAAATTCTTACACTTCCGTGTTTATACATTTTAGAAACGGCCCTTTTTGTAAAAACAAACCGGGAGCGATTCCCCACACTATCTGATACTGTAAGAAATAGGCGCGACCAAGACAAACGGCGCGTACATGAAGGAAAGACAGCACTGATGCAAAATAGCATCGTATGTATGGGTCCTAAGATCTACAATAAGATTCCTAAGTCAATAAGAGACCAGAATAGTAATTTATTTAGAAAAAAGTTGAAGGCATTGTTATTGCAGAAGTGTTATTATTCTATCAATGATTTTTTAAATGATAAATTTTAATTTTATTTGACATTATGTGTATCTTTTATTGCTTCTGCTTTGTCATATTTTATATATTTTTGGTTTGTGTATTAATCTAATAACAAATAATAATAATTATTATTTTTTAATTTTTCGCATATGTGCATGATGCTGTCTACCTGACATTTGTACGCCTAATCGGCACAACATGATTTTAAGCGACTAAATTTAGTGTAACATCTTTTATGCACTTGTTGTATAAAATTCTCGTGTTGTATGCAAATAAATTATCTTTATCTTTATCTTTAAAAAAAAAGACCTGTATCTCGGGAACGCGTGAAGGTATCGTGTTGAAATTAAAACCATATAAGCAGATCCATAGTCTCTTGTTTTAGTCTAAGAACTTGTTATATTATATACTTATATACTTATATTGTTATATACTTATATGTATAAAAAATACAACTATATCAATTGGTGTCTGTATTATATTGTATAGATTATAATACAAAATAAAATATCGCCCCAGGTCCGGGTCTGCTAAAGTATCTGAAGGAGGTTATCAAGACACCTAGAGCCAGGAGCCCACGCTGGATATCTTCATCGGTACCCTGCGATAGATGGGAGGAGCCGTCTGCCAAGTACTCTTCAGCAGAGTACCACACCAACAATCTCCTGGTAAGTGGTGCGTTGGCCGTTGTCTGTGCTTACTATACACGTCGTCCAGTATAGTATCTCCGCCCTCACAGCTCCGAGGAGGAGAGCACGTTGATCCTCGCAGACGCGGTGTCTTGTTGTTTGTGTGTATACTTCGTGCAGTAAAGTGTCTCCGCCCGCAGAGCCCCGTACTGTTCGAGGAGTCGAGCGCGCTGATCCCTGCAGACGCGGTGCTGGTGGAGGTGGCGCCGCACGGCCTGCTGCAGGCCATCCTCAAGCGCGCGCTGCCTGACTCCGCCACAAACATACCGCTCACAAGACGCAGAAACGCAGACAATGTGGTCATGATGCTCAATGCTATTGGCAAGTAAGTATTTGAAATTCTTTTCAAGCTTTGTATATAAGTAAACCTGACCTTTCGAACACACCTATGTTCGAATGTCACAGGGAAACGTCAGGTTATAATATTATCTAAAATAAACGCAATAAATCCGTCAAAATTTGTTTAATTTTAATGAATATTTATTTATTTTCAGTTTATATATACTCGGCTACTATCCCAAAGTGCATGTCTTGTATCCAAAAGTGGAATTCCCAGTATCGACAGGCACACCGTTCCTGTCCAATCATGTGAAGTGGGTTCATCAAGAACCATGGTGAGTCTAGTATCTGGTAGTTCGGTGGAGATGGTGGTGGTGACTGGTAAGCTAACGTCTTACACGAGATTATGTCTATTAGGCCAGACAAATTTTACAAATTTTAAATGTTATTTGGACCTTTATGCAGTTTTAATAGTTTTGTGAAGGTCAATAAATGTCAATAGTCTAAATAACTATTTATTTATTCTTTTTAGGGTTCCGTACCCAAAGGGTAAAAACGGGACCCTATTACTAAGACTTCGCTGTCTGTCTGTCTGTCTGTCTGTCTGTCTGTCTGTCTGTCTGTCTGTCTGTCTGTCTGTCTGTCTGTCTGTCTGTCTGTCTCCAGGCTGTATCTCATAAACCGTGATAGCTAGAAAGCTGAAATTTTCACAAATGATGTATTTCCGTTGCCGCTATAACAACAAATACTAAAAATTTAAAAAAAAAAATATTAAGGGGGGTCCCCATACAATAAACGTGTTTTTTCCGTATTTTTTTGCTCAATATTAAAATCGGCCAAGTGCGAGTCGGACTCGCGCACGAAGGGTTCCGTACTATCATCTATAATACTACAAAGTTTAGTTCTGTTTATAAAATAACGAGAAATCAACGAAATTCCAAGTAGTAAATTGCAAACTTATAGGTAGGTTTTCGATACACATCCGGGCAGCATGACGCCGCTCGCGCGAATACGCGCGGCTATGGCTCGCTCCGTGATGTTACCTCCCCCGCTACCCGCGCGTTCGCGCCACCACCACACCGCGGCGCGGCGCTCGCACCGCGTTTAGATGCACGGATTATTTTCATTTTGTGAGTTTTTATGTATTAGATTAGGTATTTATTTTTATAGTTAATATATTTCTAAATATTTACTTACAAATATTCAAGTTTCTACCTGTTAATTAAGATCGAGTAAAAATTGCTTAAAAATTACGTTTGTTGTATGGGAGCCCCCCTTTAATATTTACTTTATAGTTATTTAATTATTTATTTTGAAAGGTAATATACAAGTAAGTATTCTGTGAAAATTTGAAGCGTCTACCTGTTACCGTTTTTAATATTGAGCAAAAAAATACGAAAAAAACACGTTTATTGTATGGGGACCCCCCTTAATATTTATTTTTTATTAATTTTTAGTATTTGTTGTTATAGCGGCAACGGAAATACATCATTTGTGAAAATTTCAGCTTTCTAGCTATCACGGTTTATGAGATACAGCCTGGAGACAGACAGACAGACAGACAGACAGACAGACAGACAGACAGACAGACAGACAGACAGACAGCGAAGTCTTAGTAATAGGGTCCCGTTTTTACCCTTTGGGTACGGAACCCTAAAAACGGTAACAGGTAGACGCTTCAAATTTTCACAGAATACTTACTTGTATAATACCTTTCAAAATAAACAATTAAATAACTATAAAGTCAATATTAAAGGGGGGCTCCCATACAACAAACGTAATTTTTAAGCAATTTTTACTCGATCTTAATTAACAGGTAGAAACTTGAATATTTGTAAGTAAATAGAGAATAGAATATAAAAATTTAGAAATATATTAACTATAAAAATAAATACCTAATCTAATACATAAAAACTCACAAAATGAAAATAATCCGTGCATCTAAACGCGGTGCGAGCGCCGCGCTGCGGTGTGGTGGTGGCGCGAACGCGCGGGTAGCGGGGGAGGTAACATAACGGAGCGAGCCATAGCCGCGCGCATTCGCGCGAGCGTCGTCATGCTGCCCGGATGTGTATCAAAAACCTACCTATAAGTTTGCAATTTACTACTTGGAATTTCGTTGATTTCTCGTTATTTTATAAACAGAACTAAACTTTGTAGTATTATAGATGATAGTACGGAACCCTTCGTGCGCGAGTCCGACTCGCACTTGGCCGATTATTTTTCATATAATGCCCGGTTTGTTGTTACTTTAGTTTTGACCCATATTTTACAACTTCAATTCTAATTATATAGTATTTGAGTTTTTGACGATTTCCAATTTTTTTATTGAAAGAAAATTTAATTAAGAGTGGTCTTAGCTATGTTTTTTTTATTGAGCAAAAGCCCTGTTTTTGTAGCGGATTTTTGACTTTTCGACATATTTAATATTTAGATAAATAGATAACTCTTTCTTAAAAGACCCCATTGTAC
This sequence comes from Lycia hirtaria, assembly GCA_947563715.1. NCBI lineage: Eukaryota > Metazoa > Arthropoda > Insecta > Lepidoptera > Geometridae > Lycia > Lycia hirtaria. Next base: position 14,949,204 of record OX387378.1, read on the forward strand.
AAACATATTAAAAGAAGACAATATTACTATGGCTAATCTTTCAATAGGCGGCCTTATCGCTTAGAGCGATCTCTTCCAGGCAACCATATACGGAGTAGGATAGGTGGCACTGACAGTGGCCTTTAAAACTAAAACATAAAAAGTTTGCGTACACATAAGTGAATATACTACAGAAATAACTTATATCTACATAGTATTATTATATGCATACATATGTATATGTATATGAATAATTTTATAGTTTAAAAAACTGAAACAACCGACTTCAATGTACGCTACTTCGTTACTTGTAATATTAGAAAGGAGTAGGAGTCCATAATCATCATGTTCAGTCGGGTAATTAAACAAAACGCTTAATCGTCGAAGTAACTCTATTTTCACCTTATACACATGAGGAGTAAGAAGGTTTTACTTTTACTAAATCCTTCACGGTTGTAAACTTTAAAGAAACCTCTCTTTTTATAAAGCAATGTCTATAAAATACTTATGGGACCAACTTGGGAGCTTTCGGAATGACTGAGTAATCGGCGAAGAAACATACAAAAAAAAAACATACGGATCGAATTGATAACCTCCTTCTTTTTGGAAGTCGGTTAAAAAGAAAGGAAAAGTAGTTACTTACTCATTTAAATAGTGTGCTTTCACAAGGGTGTTAAAAACATTTAAAGAGGGAGCACGCTTGATATCCACTGGCAACTCATTCCAGTGGCTATCAACAGTATCTGGAGTAACAGCAGTCAGACTGACTGCTGTTACTGTGAAAGAGGAGGCATAAAAATTGGTTCTGTGCCGAGGGATATCAAGGGTCAAATTCTCTGAAGATTTGTCAAAAAGCATCCAGAAGGGCATTGAGTGCTGAGAGAGTACGCGGTATAGTTGACTTAGAGCTTGCAACCGTCCGGTGTATAGGGGTAGCAAAGAGCTATGATGACGACATCTTGAATAATTATTTGGAACATAGAGTCTACATAACTCACCTAGTAGATCAGTAATATATCGATAATATTTCCTCTTAAGATCTTGAGCATAGTTATTAATTGGTCGTATGATCTTCTTACCTCTAGAGAGTTATAGGTATCCCAAAGTACCCAAAAGAAAATTGGTCGGGTACAAAAAAAGATAATATCCATAAAATATACGCTTATATAGAAATCGAAGAAATGCCTTCTGAACTTTCTCAAGTAGGAGTGTGTATGTGCTCTCATGGGGGTGCCATACACAAGCACTAGCCTCTAGTTTAGTGCGAACGCACGTACTGAAAATTAGCTTAATGACTCCTATATTCTGGAAGTCACGAGAGTTTCGGAGAACAAAGCCCAGACGACGGTAAGACTCCGTGGCTACAGCCGTAATATGATCATGGAATGTCAGACCCAAGTCCTTATCCAAAATATTTATGTTGTGTAGATTCACTGTATTTAGCGGCCTCGTTCTTGGTGGTACTGCTAACAAAGTGGTCAAGACCGTATAGATACGCATATGGTACGGTTCGATAGCTGATGTTATAATCAGAAACGCGTGTCAAGTAAAACATCTGCAATCGTAGATTTCTATGAAACTGATTCCGCCAAACAAGATTCAAACAAATGTATTTTGGATTATTATTATGTAAATAGGTTAAAAGAACACTAACACAAGTATTGTTTGTTACTAGCTATTGAGGCCTCGAGCAAGTAATTATAGGTTGACATATCAAAATCAACGCGATACGCTTACGAACATGTGTTTGACATTTTTATTTTGGACAAACGGGTTACTCATGTCTATTTTTGAGCCGAATTCTCCGACTATAGTTCAGGTATAATTCAGTTTAAAATACAAATTCGTGATATTTTGTTTTGTTTTTGTTGTTTTAGTTTTACGGTAGTAACACGGGCAATTTTATATTGCTGTTCTAACAATTTTCAACTAAAGTAGTAAGAAGGGTAATTCAATTACCGGTGTTACTACTAGTAATAAGATTGGTAGTAACACGGGCAATTTTATATTGCTGTTCTAACAACTTTCAACTGAAGTAGTAAGAAGGGTAATTCAATTACCGGTGTTACTACTAGTAATAAGATTGGTAGTAACACGGGCAATTTTATATTGCTGTTCTAACAACTTTCAACTGAAGTAGTAAGAAGGGTAATTCAATTACCGGTGTTACTACTAGTAATAAGATTGGTAGTTACACGGGCAATTTTATATTGCTGTTCTAACAACTTTCAACTGAAGTAGTAAGAAGGGTTATTCAATTACCGGTGCTACTACTAGTAATAAGATTGGTAGTAACACGGGCGTTTTTATATTGCTGTTCTAACAACTTTCAACTGAAGTAGTAAGAAGGGTAATTCAATTACCGGTGTTACTACTAGTAATAAGATTGGTAGTAACACGGGCAATTTTATATTGCTGTTCTAACAACTTTCAACTGAAGTAGTAAGAAGGGTAATTCAATTACCGGTGTTACTACTAGTAATAAGATTGGTAGTAACACGGGCAATTTTATATTGCTGTTCTAACAACTTTCAACTGAAGTAGTAAGAAGGGTAATTCAATTACCGGTGTTACTACTAGTAATAAGATTGGTAGTAACACGGGCAATTTTATATTGCTGTTCTAACAACTTTCAACTGAAGTAGTAAGAAGGGTAATTCAATTACCGGTGTTACTACTAGTAATAAGATTGGTAGTTACACGGGCAATTTTATATTGCTGTTCTAACAACTTTCAACTGAAGTAGTAAGAAGGGTTATTCAATTACCGGTGTTACTACTAGTAATAAGATTGGTAGTAACACGGGCGTTTTTATATTGCTGTTCTAACAACTTTCAACTGAAGTAGTAAGAAGGGTAATTCAATTACCGGTGTTACTACTAGTAATAAGATTGGTAGTAACACGGGCAATTTTATATTGCTGTTCTAACAACTTTCAACTGAACTAGTAAGAAGGGTAATTAAATTACCGGTGTTACTACTAGAAATAAGATTGGTAGTAACACGGGCAATTTTATATTGCTGTTCTAACAACTTTCAACTGAAGTAGTAAGAAGGGTAATTCAATTACCGGTGTTACTAATAGTAATAAGATTGGTAGTAACACGGGCAATTTTATATTGCTGTTCTAACAACTTTCAACTGAAGTAGTAAGAAGGGTAATTCAATTACCGGTGTTACTACTAGTAATAAGATTGATAGTAACACGGGCAATTTTATATTGCTGTTCTAACAACTTTCAACAGAAGTAGTAAGAAGGGTAATTCAATTACCGGTGTTACTACTAGTAATAAGATTGGTAGTAACACGGGCAATTTTATGTTGTTGTTCTAACAACTTTCAATTGAAGTAGTAAGAAGGGTAATTCAATTACCAGTGTTACTACTAGTAATAAGAATGGTAGTAATACGGGCAATTTTATATTGCTGTTCTAACAACTTTTAACTGAATTAGTAAGAAGGGTAATTCAATTACCGGTGTTACTACTAGTAATAATTAAAAATTACTACTACTAATAAATAATTACTAATTAATAAATAATTGCTAAATAATTAATTAATAAATAATTGCTAATTAATAATTACTAGTAATAATTAATAATTAATTTAATTTTATTATTGAGTATTGGTTAAACTTACCTACGGTCTTAGAACGGTTATCGGTAGTAATAACCTTTTGGAGCTTCAGTTCCGTTATTATTATATATTTTTTTTGTAGTACAGGGGCAGTTTATTCTTTTTACTGCACTATGATGCTCACAATATATGTAGTCTCACAAATTATATTACTGTTTTTATACTCCATTTGTATTTTATTTTATATTGATCTTATCTTCAAAATTGTGTTGTAAAATATTTATCTGTTTGTTGCGAATGTCAGTCAGTGTCATCATGCCATTGGACGTCATTGTCAGTTGCACGGTATGACAACTGCGCTGACATTCATCTATTGTTTTTTCTTACATTTTTGGTTTTAAATATTTAAAGATAATAATGAACAAATACCTTTGTGTTTGATTGTATATGTATGTTTATTAAGCTTATCTATACGTAACAAGTATGATATGTTGAATACGTAATAAGTGTTATTTTTAAGTGTTTTCTCGTGTGTGGCGTCGCCTACTGGTTCCAGCGGAAGACCAGCGCTGGTTGTTTACAACTAGCATTATGCTGAGCTGGGGCCGGATTGTGACAAAAACATAATTTTGTGACCTATTTTGTGTGTATGATTTTTTATTTTCTGTGTGTTTTTGTTACAATAAAATTATGTCTATGTCTATGTCTATGTCTAATAAGATTGGTAGTAACACGGGCAATTTTATATTGCTGTTCTAACAACTTTCAACTGAAGTAGTAAGAAGGGTAATTCAATTACCGGTGTTACTACTAGTAATAAGATTGGTAGTAACACGGGCAATTTTATATTGCTGTTCTAACAACTTTCAACTGAAGTAGTAAGAAGGGTAATTCAATTACCGGTGTTACTACTAGTAATAAGATTGGTAGTAACACGGGCAATTTTATATTGCTTACCGGTGTTACTACTAGTAATAAGATTGGTAGTAATACAGGCAACAAACGAAAAATAGACGTGAGTAACCCATTTGTTCATAAAAATGTGTAACAACCACGTTAGTTTTCATAATAAAATGTCTTTAACTTGATAATGTTGTTTACAGGTCTTTACCGCTTTACGTGACAGCTCTTAGAACAAAGACGGCTTCCTGCACATTTTTGATATCTCTTCAAGACTACAGCTACTTACAAGGCCATGTGATCGGGAGTAAGTGAGATTAAATTTTGAAATTACTTTCCACCTTACGTGATAAAATAAGCTTTTCGTTTCCGAATTAGTAAGGACAGCGGACTCTAAGCCTTCCAGTTGAAACTCGGCTGTTTCGTCAAAATTGTCGCAGCAGAATTCTAAATTTCCAACCACGATCGGACCTGTTCCTAATACAAGTGAAGCAGCTGTCTCACTGGGAAGAAACGTTTATAACCTTATTGAGAATGTCAGGTATTTTCCTAGACAGTTTAGCCTTAGACTCGAAGGTATGCTCCAAAGTACAATGCTTCAAATAGTTGTTATACAAAAAAGTTTGGAAAGTTTTAGTATTGAATATCTAACTGTATTGTATACATTAGTATGAAAAATATAGAGAGTAGAAGTAAGCTTAGGTATGAGTGAGTTGAATAAATATAATATAGGTATGATATTGTAAAAGTACCTTTTATTTCTATATAGACTTCACTTGTTAAAAAACCAAAAAAAATAAAAAAGGTATACACCACCAAACTGTTTGTCGTAATTATTTGTAAGTAGTAATTGTTGCTTTAGGGGTCCATCCGTGTACCGTTGAACTTTGTAAAAGGTGTTTACAAAGTTCAACGCTTGCCTATCCGTTTTAATATGTACCGCTATTTATCTATTAAAATAATCTCGAAAACTATTCATTCGCATTTTTTTACTGTATGGGAAATGCTGAAAAAAGAGTCTTTTAAGACCTTATTTAACTATATTGGTTGAATAATTGTCTTGCTAGTACAAATATTAAGCTGTAATCAGGAGTATGGGTAACACGTGGTCTAACTAAAGATAAAGATAAATATATTTCAGGTAAAATCTTACAAAGAATTTTATAGATATTACTTTTCTCTGTACAATGTATAAAAAACAATAAAGAATTTTGTAGTTGTATTTGTATTTGTATAGATCTAAGCATACCAAATTAACACTCAGTACAATGTAAGGCGTGTAGCAAATTAATCTAGGAACCCCAAACTAAGTACTAGGCTTGTGTCTTGAGGTTCAATCACGAAGTTTACCAATACAAAAAATATATTGCGACTGCAATGGTCTTCTGAGGATCTCCTCGCTATCCTCGAGTATTTCTCATCCTTGTATTCTCAACGTTAGGGTATCAATACGCGGGAACCGCCCTGATTGGTAAGAATAGAGCGCGTTGGCCAATCAGATAGAAGCTAAGTTGCCATTTTTAAAAATTGTAAGGAACTTATTCTATAGATTACAAGACTAGTTGTTGTTGTTATTTTTTCTTGACCATGGAAACAAAGTCATTCAGTCTAAATAATAAAAAATACTTTTAGAATAACACGTTAGTAAGTCCTTAGTAAAGTGATGGCGACTTTACTAGAAGCTTCTATGGATTTTTTCCGACAACGTTAAATGACACGTTTCACTGCTTTGTTTCACTTGCCCACACTCACGCACTTGATCGAACACTTAATGAATAAAACGCCGCCATTTTTATCGTATTAATATTCAAAATAACACAAGTTTAGGAAAATAAAACAAAGCATCAACATGTTACTGTGACGTTCCCGCAAAAACTCCAAACAAGACTAGAAAGCCATGGTGATGCCACTCTAGAAAGGTATCACAGACGTATTTCACAAAGTATAACACTAAGAAAATAGAGATGTTGCCATTCTATCACATTGAAAATACTGCAAAACATAGACAAAAATATGAAAATCATGAGAATATTATACATTTACAGATAAAACATTATTGCCGTTTTCATTCGCCCTGGTGTCCGCGTGGGACACGCTTGCCATGTCACTGAACGTCCCGCGGAAGTCGATCAGCGTCGAGTTCAGAGACGTGAAGCTGTACACGCAGCCGATACTGCACCAACAGAGAACTATCAGGCTCAACGTCTCCCTGCACAGAGGAAGCGGACGGTTTGAGGTACTCGTACTTATATTTTTATTTCCACCAATAAACAAAATTACCGGAGGCTAGCCCGCAACTACAAGATACACGTAAACAACAGACTGTTTGCAAATCTCGTACAATGCGTTGAAGCAGAATACATCTCTAACAGTTTATGTCATCAAACTTAACTGGGTACGTTATACGGAGTAATAAAAAAAAAACAACGGGTTGCCGGCAGAAGTGAAAACTAAAAAATAAAATAGCAAAAGCGCCATCTAGTATCTAGGTCTGGAACTAGACTATACAGCGCAATTTATTACGTTGGTTTGGAACTAGCAAGCGCCCTGCGCCGTCAGGACTACAAATTTTCGATCAGGTCACTTGACACCTGACGCGAGTTTAACATTTTTTTACCCATCCCAAAAATGCCTAACGCCGCTAAAGAAGTTTTCACTTCAAAAATCAATTATAATTTCGCATCGAATATATAAGTCAAATTAACTTTGCACGCTAGTTATGTCACCGTAACCACACCATTCCACAACGGTGTCTGGTTATAAGTAGATAATAGAGATCATGTAGGCTTTAATAACCTTATTGCCCTATTGTCATAGGAGATAGACATTAAGTAACCTTAGCATTAATACCCACTTATGTTATTTAAGTTACATATAAAAAGACCTGTGAGAAAATAAAGATCAGTCTCGACTTAGTTCTCAAGTAGAACACACTTCTCAATTGTACTTTTTAAAAAGCCTATCTCCCTCGCCCGTTACCTAACTGGCGCAGTCGGAAAGTCGCGTAACCGGAACAGTTTTTGGTTGGATAATCGCATCCTAGTAATCGAATCCTCGTTTCGCGCGCGAAAAAGAACCTACTACGGGCGCAGCGCAACAGAGCAGCAGTTGAAAATCGTCAGACTCATCACGCCATAAATTCGGCAATGGTTTTGGGGTAAGTGTAAACTTTGTTATTCCCAAGACATTCCTATTCTCTTCCTGGCACAATATAATCCAACTTTTGGTGTTTCTAGTGTCGAGGTATTAACCTAGCGGTGTACATTTATGCACACGCATTTTTGCTGATTTTTTCATTTTGTTGTGTTTTTCGATCAAGAGTTAAAATGTCTCAAGATAGGAAAAGCCACGATGAAAGGTCCTTTACAGAGGAAAAACCGGTACCTACCGACCTCTCCACATTTTCACAACTATTACCCAGCTATGACGGAAATAGAAGAACTCTAGCATTTTATGTAGAGGGTGTAGAAAATGCCTTAAGCCTAATAACGAACAGCAGGGACGACCCTAGCGTCACCTGCCTTATAAGAAATAAATTAACAGGTAAAGCTGTTGAAGCGATATCTCAAAGCCCTGGCGCCAAGACATGGTCAGACGTCAAGGAGGCTTTACAAAGAAAATTCGGTGAATATAGATCAGAATTACAACTTGTCCAAGAATTAATACAGACCAATAGGGAAAATAGCTCCTTAGAGGCCTATGGAGATAAAATACAGAACATAATGAGCACTCTCATATCACTAGAACCTGTAAAGCGTGTTTATTACGAACAAATGGCTCTTGAAACCTTTTTAGATAAATTAAACCCAATAACAGCCATCTTAATTAGATTGAAAAATGTAAAAACTCTGGAGCAAGCCATTACGGCAGCAAAACAGGAGGAAGCTAAACTCAGGGCTAGGCGCATACAACAAAACAAGTCTAGAAACCCTGCAAATAATTTTAATAACAATAAACAACAAAAACCGAACAATTTTAAAAAAAGAGATCAGTTTAAGAAGCAACATGCGGAAAATTCGGAATCCAACAAAAAACTATTATTTTTCCAAAAGGAAATAGATGATGATGACGAAGATCAATCATCCTCCGAGGAAAATCCCGAAGAAAATCTGTCTGAGGAGGATCTAGACGAAAATTTTCTTCAGGAAATAGAAAGAAACCTAACAATATAGTATTTATGAACAGCATTCAAAATTATAGTCGCCTCCCTTATATTTATATCAGCGAATTAGGAGGTAGATTTTTAGTAGACACTGGAGCCTCTCAATCATTAATAGCACCAAAAATTTTGAAAACAATTGAAAGAAATAATATTAAAATTAAAAATGAAATTCATTACATTAAAACAGCACATGCCACTTCCAAACACAAGCAAGTAGCTTACGTAAAATTACCTAAACGGATATTTAATGAAGAAATAACCCACAAATTCTTAATTTTTAATTTCGATTCGGATTTTATAGGTTTATTGGGACTCGACTTTCTAGTCCCACTGAACTGCAGGATAGATATTAAAAACATGCAACTTCGTACAGATAAGGCTAACATCCCCATCAGAGATGACATCAAATCTTACACAAAATTAGAATCAAAATGCGAAAAGGTAGTTAACCTCTTGTGTAACTATCAGGAAGGAGATTATTTTTCAGAAGGTACTACAACAAAAAGCGGATTAGTTTTCCCACCAGCAATAGTTTCAGTAAAAAACGGTAACGCCTTAACTACAGTAATTAACACATCAGATAAACAAATAAGACTCAAAAATAGCTGTCATTTAAAGTTACAACAACTAAACTTTACAAAGAAAGAAACACCACAGGCTATGCACTCTAAAAATAAAACAAAAAAATTGGATGAACTGTTAAAAAACAATTTGAACAGACTAAGAACAGACCACATGAACCCTGAAGAAGAACGTGAAATTAGAAAACTTTGTTATAACTACCGTGACATTTTCCATTGCGAAGAAATACCCTTAACTTTCACACACAAAATTAAACATCAACTTAGACTAACAGACGACAAACCTATATTTGTTAGAAACTATAGACAGGCCCCAAAACAAAAACAAGAAATAAAAGAACAAATAAATCATTTATTGGATCAAAATATAATTAGAGAAAGTCCATGGTCTTGCCCAGTACACATCGTCCCGAAGAAAATCGATGCAACAGGAAAACAAAAATATAGACTAGTAATAGATTACAGAAAACTTAATGAGAAAACAATCGAAGATAAATACCCACTTCCTAACATAGACGACATATTAGACAAAATAGGACGAGCACAGTATTTTTCCACAATAGATTTAGCCTCAGGATACCATCAGGTGGAAATGCAGACAGAAGACGTAGAGAAAACGGCATTTACAACCGACCGAGGACATTTCGAATTCCTCAGAATGCCATTCGGACTTAAGAACGCACCGAGTACTTTTCAAAGACTTATGGACTCAATGTTACGAGGTTTAGATAATGTTTTAACGTACTTAGATGACGTAATTATTTATTCCACATCATTACAGGAACACTTAGACAAATGCAAGCAAGTATTTGACAGATTTCGGGCACACAACCTCAAAATTCAACTTAATAAATCAGAATTCCTACAAAAACAAGTCAAATTCCTAGGACACACCTTAACAGACAAAGGTCTTCAGCCAAACGAAGACAAAATAGCAGCAGTAAAGAAATTCCCATTGCCTAAAACTCAAAAAGAAATAAAATCCTTTTTGGGACTGATTGGATATTATAGAAAATTTATACAAGATTTCGCAAAACTTACAAAACCACTAACAAAATGTCTAAAGAAAAATAGTAAGATAGAACTGACAAAAGAATACACTGAAGCATTTGAAAAATGTAAAGAAGTACTCATAAACGCACCTATACTTCAGTACCCAGATTTCGAAAAATCATTTATCTTAACCACGGACGCATCAGACGTAGCATTAGGAGCAGTTTTGTCACAAGGACAAATAGGAACAGACAAACCAGTAGCATACGCTTCACGTACACTATCTGACACAGAACAAAGATACTCCACAATAGAGAAAGAATTACTAAGCATTGTATGGGCTACCAAATACTTTCGCCCATACCTGTATGGCACACATTTCACAATTTACACAGACCATCGCCCACTCACGTGGCTCATGTCCATAAAAGATCCTAATTCCAAGCTCACACGCTGGCGCTTGAGACTTGCAGAATATAATTTTGACGTACAGTATAAAAAAGGAAAATTAAATACCAATGCAGATGCATTATCGAGAGTACAAATTTTACACTACAATGAAAGTACCATTGCCCCGAATACAAACGATCCACAACCAAGCACATCTACTATAGACCCGGATTTAGCAAATATAGATATAAGAACACTATTAGATATGTCCATCACACCAGAAATACCGGAACAACAAGACGTACCACAGACTTCCACATCACAACCCGAAACCAATATCGAAAATACTAAGGACAAAATACCACAAATAAATGACCCAATTGACAGACAGTTAAAACAATTTCACATACGAAAAACACCCGGAGACACATACAGAATAGATGACAGGTCAAAAGGCAAAATTATAATTAAAGATGTTTGGATCCCCATTAACAATACAAAGGAACAAATCATAGAATTCCTAAAAGAAAATACAATCCCGAATAGAGTATTTCATTGCTATTTCCATCATGAAGAGTATTACCCCATATTTTGTGAAGTATATAAAAATATTTTCAGTAATCGCGGCCCAAAATTAATTAGATGCATGAATAGAGTAACACTTATAGACAACACTTCAGAACAAACAGACATTATTAGAAAATATCACGAAGGTAAAACAATACACAGAGGTATTCAGGAAACATACAAACACATACACAGAAATTACCACTGGCCAAAAATGTTGCTAACAATACAAAAATTCATAAATAAATGTGACAAATGTCTGAAAAGCAAGTATGAGCGCAACCCTTTAAAGTTGCCACTATCCCTAACAGACACTCCACACAAACCTATGGAACATATGTTCATGGATTTGTACAGTAGCGGAGGTACAACATTTTTGACAATAATAGACAATTTTACGAAATATGCACAAGCTATGCCACTCACAGCCTCAACCAGTATCCATATAGCTGAAGCTCTACTCAACATATTCTCAGTAATAGGTGTACCAAAACGAATAACAACAGACTCAGACTCAAAATTCGACAACGAAGTTATTACGGAAATTTGTGCTATGCACGATATACATATACATTTCACAACTCCCTACAACCCGAATTCAAACTCACCAATAGAAAGACTACACTCTACCCTAGCGGAAATAATTAGAATTCACAGAATAACAGACAAAGACGAACCGATAAACACTATGAAATACGCCATTATAGCTTATAACAACAGCATACACTCAGCAACCGGATTTACACCATTTGAGCTACTATACGGACACACGGACAGTAGGAACCCTTTAGAATTATACTGCCCAAAAGAATTTTACCAGGAATACGTTTTAAAACACAGGCAAATAATGGAAAACACACAAAAACTTATAAACAACAAGCTAGCTAGCGAAAAACAACAGGTCATAGAAAAAGCAAATAGAAACACAGAGAGAGCACAATTCAGAGTAGGTGACATTGTTTACAAGCAAGTTGCTAAAACAGCAAGGAGCAACAAACTAGAGCCGAAATACTTAGGACCTTATACCATAGTACGCATCCACCCAGAACAAATAGCCGAAATTGTAGGTAAACATGTAAACGCAAAAACAATTAGAGTCCACTTTCGTTTACTAAGGCGACCTGAAAATGTTTCAGAAACGTCATCACCCTCGCCGCAGTGCTCCAACTTGCAGCAACCGCAGCAATCATACAGCCAATAGATAGCCATAACGGAATTTTAGTGCTTACAGAAGCAAAAGCACAGTACCAGACAGACACGTACCACTTAGCTGTAGTTTATAACACCTCACGATTAAGAGATGTTTACGTAGATATATGTAGTAATTATTATACTATGCGATTGAAGCAGAACAGCTCAATAGCAATAATTAAGCAAATTGATTATCTTATCGATATTATAGAAAATAGGTTAATGTACCTAGGATTAGAAAACATAGGTTTTAGGTCAATATATAGACATAAACGAGGACTAATAGATGGACTAGGCTCCATAGTAAAAGCCATCACAGGAAACTTAGACCAAAGCGACGCAATTAAGTATGATAACGAAATAAAAGCAATTCAATTGGCAAACAACAACAATAAATTAAATCAGAGAAAGACAATAAGTATCATGCAGGATTTTATGAGAGAATACGAAAAAAGTTTAAATGACATTAAAAATAACCAAAAAGAAATTTATATTGCAATAGATAGGTACTCTAAGCAAAGCACCGAATTTGAAACAGACTTCTTAACCATGACCATATTTAGTAACATAGAGACTTCGCTTCAACAACTCTACGATAGATTAGAAACATTAGAAAACGCATTAACATTTTCTCACCTGAAAAAGATGCACCCTAGCATTATCGAGCCATCCTACTTAATTGAAGAATTAAACAACATCCAAAACTAGGTCAATAGTTACCTGGCTTTTCCCCCAAATCTAGAAAACATTCACTTATGGGAAAAAGCCATTATAGTAAAAGCTTATAGTACTAATGAAACACTTAACTTCATACTAGATATACCACTAGTTACAGAACAGCCCTATAACCTCCTACACCTTTATTCCATCCCTAACGACAACAACACCATCCTTATCCCTAAAAATCCTTTCCTTGTCTTGGGAAATAATGAGTTCGCTTACCCCCACGAGCCATGCACCGAAATCGTGGAGGACAACGTCATCTGCACACACCTGGATTGGCAGCCACTGCAGCACTCAAGCGACTGTATTGCTCAGCTCATACAACACCAGGAGCCGCACAACTGTACCTATGCCACAGCCACGTACGAAGACAACATCATACAGCAGATCAAAGACAACAGCTGGATAGTCATCATGAAGCATGAAGAGGTAATGAAGACCATCTGCAACAACGACGTACAATATCAACGCAACAAAGGAGTCTTCCTGGTAACAACAGATAACAACTGTAAAGTACAAATTTTGGACAAAACACTAACGACACACCAGAGATACGTCAACGTCAGAGAAACTATACCGCTACCACGCGCATACCAAACACCCAAAATTTCCCCGATAAAAATAAAATTGGAAAATACAGAACTAGACAACCTGAAGCACGTCTTGCACCAAGCAGAGGAAATCAAGATCCCGGAAGAAGACTTCACCACCATTCCCAACACACCAAGCTGGCCATCAATCGTACTATATGTCATACTATTCCTAGCAGTCACAGGAGCAGCCGTCGACAAGTTTTGGTGGAAACCCCGGAAATCGGCGCAAATCTCGGCAGAACAACCTGAAGATGAAGAACTCCAACTTCACCCGCAGCCTTCGATGCGCCTCCATCTTAAGGGGGGAGGAGTTATGTCGCCGTAACCACACCATTCCACAACGGTGTCTGGTTATAAGTAGATAATAGAGATCATGTAGACTTTAATAGGAAACCTTATTGCCCTATTGTCATAGGAGATAGACATTAAGTAACCTTAGCATTAATACCCACTTATGTTATTTAAGTTACATATAAAAAGAACTGTGAGAAAATAAAGATCAGTCTCGACTTAGTTCTCAAGTAGAACACACTTCTCAATTGTACTTTTTAAAAAGCCTATCTCCCTCGCCCGTTACCTAACTCGCTGCGGATTTTTAATTTTTCGCTGCGCTTCTTCCTACCACTTCAGGGTCAACGTCACACGACGTGTGTTGAAATTGAATTTCCCTTTACACGACTTTTTTCCTTGTAACTGATGGTATTGTTTGAAATAATTTAAGATATTTTTATATTTATTTATTTAATTCATGCACTAGCCTTACCTTATTATCACGTCAATCATTAATTTATCAATAATCCATTATTACTTAGAAAATATATAAATCAATTTTTACTCAGTCGAACGGTGTCATGATTTGTATAAGCAATGCAAATCTGTTCAAAATTGATGTTTCGCGCGGTACATATGATAGGTATTACACCTTAAGTTATTTGAAGGCCATGGAGTGCCACGGATGAATAACTCATTTGTAATCAAGTATTATGTGTATTTCAGATTATGAATGAAGATTCAAAAGTTGCCACGGGCTTTATTGTCACCGAGTCTGCAGAGATCAAAACTAATTCTAATAATTCTGAAACTGTTTTGACAAATACTAAAAATGTTGAAAACAATGAACTCAGAGTTCAAGATGTGTATCAAGCTTTGATTGAAAGAGGATACGCTTACAGGTAAAAATATATGAGTTACGATAAACAGTGAACTTGGACCTATAAAAGTATACAATCCGAAGAAATCATAAAGATAATGTAATTTCTACTGCCATTACATCGAAAGAAAAAATATGTCATAGTAGCAAAATAAATATTTCTGAAAGAGCTATGAATAACAATTAAACAATTGGCAATACTAATAATGATTTTAAAACAAAACTTATCTTAGCGAATTAATTTATATTGCGATTCTAATAATGCGCAAGTTAACCTTAATCGCTATATTATATAGCTAATGACAGCAAATTTTAAAATACACATATTTCTTCTTAATCGAATAAACGTCAGATTATCTACAGCAATTGTACATATACGTAGCCACAGAAAACTTTAATAGTACTAAGCGATATTATATATATAACGATTTAGGTAGTTTGTGGCTACATTTGTAATAGCTCCTTTAAATTCGTGTTTTAGCCCTAAAATATCAATTTTCTATACAAGTTACTTTCGTTTGTACTGTATTTATCACCAATATTTTATAAGTGGTTTGGAGCTTTTAACAAAATGATATTGCTCATTTTATTGTAAAATCTCAAATGTATAATTTAATTACTTACCAAAATTTATAAATATATAACAAAAAAATAAAATAAAATAAATAATCTTATTCCAGCGGAGCATTTCGTAGCATTTGGAGTACGAACAGTTCTGTATCGGATGCTAATATTTCGTATAATGACAACTGGGTGACATTCATAGATGCTCTCTTTCAATTGAATATTCTCAAGTACACATACAGTGGTATCTCACAGCCTGACCGTATCCGAAGAATGGCCATCGATTGTAACAAACACATCAATAGCATACAAGCAAATAAGAGCAACGAGAATTACGCGGAATCTTTACTAGATGTCGAATTATCTGACGTATACGAGCGCACCAGGTACATACTTAGAGTTCTATTACTTATTGTCGAAGATTGTTACCATATATTTTGTTAACCTGCTATTTCTGGGACGGTAATACATTTTTTTGTGTAATTTTAGTTGCGGAGGCGTGGTTATAGAAAATATAAGTTTCCGCAATATGCTTCAATATAATGATGAACAGATTACTCTACAAAAGCTCCAGTTTGTACCGAGGTTTGATTCACAATATTATAATGTAAGTGTTTTATAAATATTTTATTTACACACAAATATTTTATAAAGTAGGTTTCCCAGAATCACAAGTTTATCATTATACTTTTAATAAGATATGAGATTTAATATCAGCATTTATATCATAGTTGCCGGTTCATAGTTGCCGGTTTCCGAAAAGGTTATAGTACCATAGACCACATCCACACGCTGCGGCAAGTGATAGAGAAGACCGAAGAGTATAACTTGCCCGTTTGCTTAGCGTTTGTGGACTATGAGAAAGCCTTTGATTCGATCGAGACCTGGGCGGTGCTTGAGGCTCTCCAGCGATGCCGTATTGACTATCGGTATGTCGAAGTGCTGAAGTGTTTGTACAACAACGCCACCATGTCAGTCCGAGTACAATACCAGAACTCAGAGGCAATTCCATTGAAGAGAGGCGTGAGGCAGGGAGACGTTGTCTCTCCGAAACTGTTTACCGCCGGTTTGGAAGATGCCTATAAGCTTCTGGAATGGAAAGGGCTCGGCATCAATATTAACGGCGAGTACATCACTCACCTTCGGTTTGCCGACGATATAGTAGTCATGGCAAAGTCGATGGAAGAGCTCAGTATGATGCTCGAAGACCTCAATAGAGTTTCCCAACGGGTGGGCCTCAAAATGAACATGGACAAAACGAAGGTTATGTCGAACGCCCATGTAGTGCTCACCCCAATATCTGTGAGGAACTTCACTCTTGAAGTTGTTGACGAATACGTCTACCTAGGACAAACGGTCCGATTAGGCAGGTCCAACTTTACGAGGGAGGTCAATCGTCGTATCCAACTCGGCTGGGTAGCGTTCGGGAAACTTAAAAGCGTCTTCTCGTCCAATATTCCCCAGTCCCTCAAGTCGAAAGTTTACAACTAGTGTGTGTTACCAGTGATGACATACGGCACTGAAACGTGGTCCCTAACTATGGGCCTTATAAGGAAACTCAAGGTCACGCAACGAGCTATGGAGAGGGCTATGTTCGGAGTCTCTCTACGAGATCGAATCAGAAATGAAGGGATACGTAGACGTACAAAAGTCACCGATATAGCACAGCGGATTAGGAAGTTGAAGTGGCAGTGGGCAGGGCACATAGCACGTAGAACTGATGGCCGATGGGGCAGAAACGTTCTCGAGTGGAGACCACGTACCGGCAAGCGCAGCGTAGGAAGACCAGCCACGAGATGGACAGATGATCTCATACAAGTGGCGGGAAGACGCTGGATGCAAGCCGCTTCCAATAGGTCTTTTTGGAAATCCATGGAGGAGGCCTATGTCCAGCAGTGGACTTCTTATGGCTGAGATGATGATGATGATGATGATATCATAGTTGTTCCATAAAACATTATTAGTGTTTCATAGATGACATTAAAAATGACGGCACTGTACAGTCTATTCACAAATTATTTAACTCTAACATTTTTCATTTCATTTTTGTAAGATTTAAAGCTGTTCTGGGCATTTGAGCTGCGTCCTGTAGAGGGGATTTTCCTACGCACCGCTTGAGTGAAACGCTGTGACCGAACACAGATTTAAGTTTTACAGGAACAAAAGGATAAAACTTAAACGCAAATAAACTATGAACGCTCTATAGATCGAGACAACGATTCGAAATCTGACATCATATGATAATGACATCGTAGTTAGGTAAAAGGGAGAAGTTTACTGCAGGACCATATACTGCTATTTTTTTAATCATATTTGCTTTTTATTTTAACAGATCTCCACATCTCTATACGTCTTACTTCAAATGGTAGCAGAAAATGTCACCAAAGATAATATAACAATCGTTGGGCTAAGTAATAATCTGAATAACCAGCTATTTGAAGAAATGGAAAAGATTGCTGTACGAGGAATTCCTGGGACTAAATTGCAATACCACCAAATGCATATTGATACATCAATTAATGAAAATAAGCATTTGTTTGAAAAAGTAGATATAATTTTAGTACAAAATCTATCCAGTTACGAAAATGTGAGCATTTTAATAATATTCTATGCAAGCTATGTGAGCATTTTAATAATGAGTTAAATGATTATTTAGAGAAAAATAATATTCTATGCAATGAACAAAAGGGTTTCAGAAAAAATAAAAGTATTAATATGGCCATATACGATTTCATTAAAAACGTCTTAATATGTATGGATAAAAGCACTCCGGTGTGCGCCATGTTCTGTGATATGACGCAGGCGTTCGATTACGTAGATCACAGAATCTTAGCTAGTAAATTAGAAGCGTATGGAATACGTGGCAACGTTTTAGATTTGATAGAGTCTTACCTAGCAGATAGAATACAAATCACGGAAATCAGTCGAGTCAATCTTAACACGAAAGCAGAAGAAATATATAGATCGTATGAACGCAAAGTGGCGTACGGAGTTCCACAAGGTAGTGTCCTGGGACCACTTTCATTCATAGCATACATAAATGACTTGCCTAATGCTACATCTCAACCTATGACATTATTTGCAGATGATAGCACTATCACCGTAGCATGTAAAACACTTGACTCTTATGAAAACGATATTGTTAAATCTTTGACCTCAGTTATATCTTGGCTTGACAACAATAACTTAAAAATTAACCTAAATAAAACAAGTATAATTCATTTTAGACAAAGAGAAACAAACAAAGGTAATATTAATGTAGCATATGACAATAACATTATAAATGAAGTAGAAAGCTCAAAATTTCTTGGATTATATATTGACCGAAAATTGAATTGGAAATCACAAATAGAGCACCTTTCGAAAAGAATAAGTAGCCAAACATATGCCATCGCCAAACTAGCTCGTACTCTAAATATAGAATCTTTACTTAAAGCCTACTATGGGTTAGTTGAATCAATTTTGAGGTACGGGATTATTTTTTGGGGAAATTCAACAAATAAAATTATTATTTTTAAAAGGCAGAAACGCTGTATTCGTTCAATGTTTAAACTCAAAAAAAGAGATAGTTGTAAGCCCGATTTTTTTAAAGTATAAAATTCTTACACTTCCGTGTTTATACATTTTAGAAACGGCCCTTTTTGTAAAAACAAACCGGGAGCGATTCCCCACACTATCTGATACTACTGTAAGAAATAGGCGCGACCAAGACAAACGGCGCGTACATGAAGGAAAGACAGCACTGATGCAAAATAGCATCGTATGTATGGGTCCTAAAATCTACAATACGATTCCTAAGTCAATAAGAGACCAGAATAGTAATTTATTTAGAAAAAAGTTGAAGGCATTGTTATTGCAGAAGTGCTATTATTCTATCAATGATTTTTTAAATGACAAATTTTAATTTTATTTGACATTATGTGTATCTTTTATTGCTTCTGCTTTGTCATATTATAGATATTTTTGGTTTGTGTATTAATATAATAACAAATAATAATAATTATTATTTTATAATTTTTCGCATGTGCATGATGCTGTCTACCTGACATTTGTACGCCTAATCGGCACAACATGATTTTAAGCGACTAAATTTAGTGTAACATCTTTTATGCACTTGTTGTATAAAATTCTCGTGTTGTATGCAAATAAATTATCTTTATCTTTATCTTTTATGAATTCAATAATGGACTTTAATCGTAGTAATTCTTGGGATGGTAATTTTTAAATAATACACTTTCCTTTCATTTACAGATCAGTGATAAATTACAGCATATTTTGCAACGCGACACTTTCATCGTAAATGAAGATGTAGTTTCTGCATCAGAGCTTCAAGTTTTCCCTTTAAACTTTTATAATGTTGTATCGGTACTGAAAAATAGAGAGAGTGTACTTGAATTAGCTCGTTGGAGGCCTACACCAACAAGACCTCTGACGTCAGCGTTTACTGTTCGTACAGAATCTGATTTGGCTATTTTAACGCATGCATTAAACTCGTGTTCTTCCGAAATCTGTTTTCTAATCATAGCATCTCGTCCACCTGTTCCCGGCCTTATCAACCTTGTCGATAAATGGCGAAGAAACTCTACTTGCAATCAGATCCACGTCATTATGATTGATGAGAAATATAAAAATGATATTTTTTCTGATGACATTACACTGATGATACAGGATGTTAACTCGACTTACAATATATTAGACAATGTAAGTAATTCGTAATTATGTTATATTCAAATACGGCGTCTAAAACTTGTTGTCATGATGAATGTTCTTTATGTTCTTTGTCTTAGGGTTTATGGGGCGGCGAATATTATTTACCTTTGGAAGAATCTTCGGTAGCTAAAGATAAGATGATTCTATGCAGTGAAGTGACTGGAGATCTGAATTCCTTGAAGTGGGTGCAAGCTCCCAAACTTACAGCGCCGGGTGTTTTAGTGGACGTACGTATATTTAAATGATAACTATTATGTCATCGGAGGCGATGAGTTGAAGTATTTTTTGGCAGAAAGCGTTAAGCCCTTTCTCTCGGCCTATGGCTCGGCTCCTGCAGTGTACTTCTTATGGCTGAGATGATGATCATCTAGTTCCCATAATACAAGTTTTGCCTAGTTTGGGCTAATTGGTGTTGTGAAATGAAATGAAATGAAATATTCTTTATTTGGAATTAAAATAAAGGGTTACAATAACAGTAAGGGCACGATGCTACCCGCAGTAGTTTAGAAAACTGTGTCGCGGGGAATATCGCCCACCTCCGGGGTAATTTTACATTTTATATAACAGTTATACAGTTGTGTGAAATGTCCACCAATATTTATTTATTTGTAAGAATGTTAATGTGTTTGTATTTTAAATTCAGAGTGTATAATTATTATTTTTTATTTTCAGGTACATTACACCGCTATAAATGTAGGTGACGTAAAGCAAGCACTTGGGTTACGTTTACACGACAATAATAATAAATGCTCCGGCTTTGGAATGGATTTTAGCGGAATAACCGATAGGTATTTAAAAACGATAAAAACATGACACTGCATCCGGAGCCACGGTACAACTAATATTCTTAATAGGGAATATGCATGAATGTCATTTCAGAAGAATAATAGTTTTATTGGGTAATAGACAAAAAGTAATATATATACTAAAAATAATTTCAATCAGTCCACAAACTTCCGAGATATAAACTTTACAATTTTTGGTGGGGAATGCTCTTTCCCTCTCCCGTAAAATGACAGTTTATATTGAATTTGTACGGTGCACTCGTTACATGACGTCATGTTCCGCGATGGTGTGTTCTCTATCTAACATAATATTGAAATGCTTGTAACTTTTTATTTTGAAGATATTTTAATTTTGTTTTTGTAGAATGAACATATTTGTGGTAGGCTTTTTATGAGAAAATAAAAAAACACGCATATTCCCTATTGCTTGTAATTATGATACTTATGATTCCTTTCTACACATCAATCTATATGTTATTTGCTCGACATCTCGATAATATATTTCATTTCTGTGTTGTTTAGGTTCATTGTGTATATGTTAACGGAAATGTATAAAACCTAGGAAATCTATACTGTTCGTAGGAATTTCATACAATTCCGGTTGTTCCCGCCACCAATGCGGTGAGATGCAACGTAAACCAACTATGAAATGTCAATTGTCAAATGGTGACAGCTACACGTCAGAAGCGTGAGGCGCAAGCGCCGCCATCTTATTGAGATGGAAGTAACGTTCGGACACAGAGTTCCGATTACAAGCGTTCGGAGCTCCACGCATGTCAGCTCTTATTTTGTTATAATCGCGAACAAAAACAATATGTTGTATTTGTAGAAATCTATTGTATTTCTTAGTAATAACATGCAGTTCGTAAATAGCAACAGAAATTTAAAATATGTTTGTCATTTTTTTAAAGGTGTTCCATATTCATTTTTCTTCAGACGTTGTGACATCAACAGTGTAACTCATAACAATAGGTCACTTTTTTAATTAATATGCCTCGGGTGCAGGATTTGCTCGGACAGGATTTCCATATTTTCCGTTTATGTTTAGGAAATTTGTAGATATCCTATTCATTATCATCTCAGCCACAAGAAGTTTACTGCAGGACATAGTCCTATCTCATGGATTTCCAAAAGACCGGTTGGAAGCGGCTTTCATCTTCGTCTTCCTGCCACGTGTATGAGGTCTTCTGTCCACTTTTTGGCTGGTCTTCCTACACTGCGCTGACCGCTGACCCCGAGCATTGCCCTCCCCATAGCTCGTTGCGTGACTTTGAGTTTCTTTATAAGACCATAGTAAGTGACCACGTTTCAGTGCCAATTTTGTCATCACTGGTAACACACATCCTGGACATACATTTTCGACTTGCGGGACGGAGGTGTGTTGGACAACAAGACGCTTTTGAGTTTCCCCAACGCTGCCTAGCCAAGTGGGATTCGACGATCAATCGTTGAATCCCACTAGATACCCCAACCCAACTAGGTAGATCCAACTTCGCGAGAAAGGTCAACCTCTCGCGAAGTTGGATCTACCTAGTTGGACCATTTGTCCCAAGCAGACGTATTTGTCAACAACTTCAAGAGTGAAGTTCCCCACAGTTATTGGGGTAGGCAGAACGCGGGTGTCCGACATGACCTTACTTTTCATGCATGTCCATCTTGAGGTCCACCCGTTGAGAAACTTTATTGAAGCCTTCGAGCATCGCGCTTACGTTTTCCATCGACTCAGCCATGACTATTATATCGTCGGCAAACCAAAAGTGAGTGATGTACTCGCCGTTAATATTGATGTCGAGCCTTTTTTATTCCAAGTGCTTGTAGGCGTCCAGTCCCGGCAGTCAACAGTTTCGGAGAATCTACGTCTCCCTGTTTCACGCCTCTTTTCAATGGAATCGCCTCCGAGTTCTGATCCTGTACTTGGACCGACATGGTGGCGTTGTACAAACACTTCAGCACTTCGATATACCTACAGTCAATGCGGCATCGTTGAAGAGCCTATATCGCCCAGGTCTATCGAATCAAAGGCTTTCTCATAGTCCACAAACTCTAAGCAAATATCCAAGCTGTATTCTTCAGTCTTTTATATCACTTGCCGCAGCGTGTGGATGGGGTACTATAGTATTTTGAAACCGGATGTCTTATTAAATATGTCTAGTAAAATTTATTTTAACACATTTCCTAAAGGTTCCTTTGGGAATATACTCGTAAGATTTCTATAGAATGACGTATTAAATATATTTCCGTTAACATATACCCAAAACGATTTTTATTTATAAGAATAATGATGATTGATGCAAATAGTGGTACTAGCACAAATATGAAATAGTTTTAGGGTCGCTTAAAAATAAATGTTGATGTGTTTTGTATCGAATAAATAAAAATAATTCCAGTGGCGAAAGAGTAATGGGCTTGGCACCGAGTGGTGCAGCTAGAGGTTACATAATGGCCCAAGAGGAGATAATGTGGCCCGTGCCTGCGTATTGGAGCTTGGAAGACGCAGCCACGGTGCCATTTGCTTACATTATCGCATACTACTGCCTAGTCGTGAAAAATGTAAGTAACTTTGATTTATCACTCTTATCATTTTCAGCTTCACGTCCACTGCAGATCATAAGTCTTAATACACCATCTTCTATGTTTCCTGAGAGCTGTAATCTTAAAATCTTCAATGCTAGAATGAATAGATATCTTCTAGATCTACGAGCTCCATCTTCGGCCACATCGTCACTTAACATCAAGCGAGTTGGTGTTCAATCGTAAATCTCATATAAGTACAGTCAAAGCCTCCTTATTCGCGCTTCCTTCATTCGCGTTTTCACTATTCGCGGATAAAAAAATTGCGACCCAATTCCTATATTCGCGGCTAAAGATTTCTGTATTCGCGGATCCAAACGGTAATCGGTACATGCATATTAGGTTAGTTACTACTAAGTACAACTACAAAAAGTATGTTAAATGCTATCGCCGTTGTTGGTTTGGCTTTACCTTTGACGTTTTCCGACGAAAAAAGATTCCGGCAGCCTAGTCGGGAGACCGTCTGACTTGCAATCCGCAGGTCCTGGGTTCAAATCCCGCAGCACGCACCTCTGTCTTTTCGGAGTTATATGCGTATTGTTGATTGCCGCCAACTTCAAAAACGGTGAAGAAAAACATCGTGAGGAAACCTACATGTCTGAGAGTTCTCAATGATTTTGAACATGTGTGAAGTCTGCCAACCCGCACTTGGCCAGCGTGGTAGACTATGGCCTTACCCTTCTCATAATGAGAAGATGGCCCGCGCCCAGCAGTGGGACAGTTTGTACAAACAGTTTTATTTTCGGTTGCCACGTTGCTTTTCGAGTGAATTATTTTTGTTATGATAGAAGTATTCATCTCTAATTGGACTTTGACAATCTTAGGTTCTAAATTCAATTAACTCCCATACAACATTATAGCTCATGGGCGTAAATGTGATACTTTGGATTGGACCCTCTGTACATGATACAAAAAGGAACATTATTGGACCAGTGCCTATGTGGTGTGAAAAATATATTTATTACTCATCTTGCGAGGATGGTTTGTTACAAGTGTACAAGTGGAAGTAGTATGTGGGTGGTTTATTATAATCATCATAATCATCAGGGTTTATAGTTTTTATCATTTAGCCTAGTTTAAAGATTCTTGATTTTTTCCCCAAAAGATTAGTTATCAAGTTGATTGATAATTGCGTGAGTTGAATTCGCCAAACATTAAAAATGATAATTTCTGCATAAAGTTGACAAGTATGATAGAAGTTTTAAAAGTGTTCCACCATTTTCTAAACACAGGTATTTATGTCTGAAAAATTTATGCCCAATATTTCGGAATTAATTACAAAAAACATGTTTGAATCTCATGAGTTTTATTTCCTAACGATAAACATTGATCTATGTTACTATTTTATTTAATATTTCTTTGTCTTATTTAGTTTTATTGTGTAAAATATTATATACAAAAAAGTCAACGTATTTTCCTTAATTGTGGGTAACTTTGGCAATTTTAGTTAATATACACCTAAAATGCATTAATAATTTGAATTATTTCATTTTTATGTCTAACGGAGGGTAATTTGGCAAATATGGTGAGCATACATAGCAAGGGATGAGAACTGGCTCTCAAGTGGGTAAATAATAGTCATGGTAGCGTTAGGTGTTTGACGATAACTTCTCCACTTGATAGTAATAGGGCTAGCTGGAATGCAAAAATTACTCAGAGACCATAATTCAGTTCAATGATATTTTTCCTACACAGAAGATTAGCTCCCAATTTCATTTTGAAACGGTGCTCCCCAGTTTAAAGTATTGTTCATTTCAGTGCTTTATTTGCTAGTTAAATAATACATTATTAAAGTTGTACAGCCAATAACAATCTAATACTAGGTGTGCAAACATACTGGAAAATGCATAGGTAATACATTTAAAATATATGTCAATAAATGATGTCAACAATCGAAATTAAAAAAATCGAAAATTAAAACATCAGATAATATGATAAAAACTGCATGGAAGGTAATTAATAAAGAAAGTGGTAAATCTCAAACACATGACAAAATAGATAAATTGAAAATAAATGTCAAAATGGTAACAAACAAAACTGATATAGCAAATGCTTTTAAATCCTACTTTGCAAATATATCAATAGAAACTACAAAACATCTGGCTTCCTCATCATCTTTCGCAGAAACAATGTTAAAGGAAAATGTCAAGGCTACTTCATCCTCATTTGAATTTCATCATGTTAGTGCAGTTACTTTCATAAAGACGTTTAAAGATTTAAAAATAAAAAAAACTAAGGATTTATGGGGACTGTCAGTAAAAGTTGTAGAAGGTATTGTTGTGAAAATTGCCCCGTATCTAGCCGAATTATTTAACTCGTGTGTTACTAAAGGAATATTTCCAGATCTAATGAAAATCAGTAAAATTATTCCTCTGTTTAAATCAGGTGAAAAAAAAAGACCTAGTATCAGCAAAATATTTGAAAAATTGATATTCAATCAACTTGTATCGTATTTTAATTTAAAGAATTTGTTACACAACTATCAATTTGGATTTACCAAAGGTCGATCAACTACAGATGCAGGGTTGAGTTTGATGAAGTATATAATCAATGCATGGGAGGACTACCACGATGTCATAGGCGTTTTTTGTGATCTTTTAAAGGCATTTGACTGTGTCCACCACCAAACTCTTTTGGACAAATTATCATTTTATGGAGTTTCAAAATTAGCTTTGGACCTTATCTCATCTTACTTAAACAATCGTTTACAAGTTGTTGAGATCAATGGTATAAAATCACAAGGAACTCCAGTAAAGATGGGTGTCCCTCAGGGGTCTATTCTCGGGCCGTTTTAGTTTCTTGTTTATGTAAATGATTTACTCTTCTTAATAGAGAAGCAAAGAGACACCGAGATCATTATGTTTGCTGACGATACGTCACTATTATTCAAAACAAAAAGAGGTTTTCCAGATTATTCAGCCATTAACAAAATTTTGGGTATTTTAAGTAGTTGGTTTGATGCAAATAACTTAGTTTTGAGTCCTTCGAAAACTAAGTGCGTTAGATTTTCCCTGTCGAATGTACAAAACATACAACTGAAAATAGAATTGAAAAACAAGGTAATTTAACCTGTAGCATACACTGTATTTCTAGGAATAACGGTTGACTCCAAACTGCAATGGGGTCCGCACATAAACTTACCGATAGGCTTAGTTCGGCTGCACACGCAGTGCGACAAATCAGAAAACTCACTGATGTGGCAACAGCTAGGCTAGTTTATTTTGGTTATTTTCATAGCATAATGTCTTACGGCATACTGTTGTGGGGATCAGCGGCAGATATCGAATCAATTTTTATTTTGCAAAAAAGAGCCATACGTGCCCTAAATAATTTGCCTACTAGAGAATCACTTAGAGATATATTTAAAACTATAAATATCTTGACGGTCCCAGCCCTCTATATATACGAATGCATTATGTATGCTAGAAAGAATGTATCAAACTTAAAAAAATTGGTGATTCTAATCCCAAAACACGTCATAAACATAAACTTGTATTTCCAAAGTGTAGACTGCAGAAAACAAATACTTCCTTTATTGGTAATTTTGTTCGCTTTTATAATGTTATTCCTGAACAGTTGGTAGGTCTCAATGAAAGGCAATTTAAAAATGCCATAAAAAACTATTTATTGAGTAAAGCATCCTCCTCCTCCTCTATTCGTTTGCTCGCTGCTGAGCGTCGTGATGCTCCCGATCCTGGTGTGGCAGATGACGACAAATCTCTTTCCATCTCTGACGATCCTCAGCATTAGAGATTTTCGTGCCCAGATTTTGTGACACTTGGTCGGACCATCTTATTGGGCTGCGTCCCCTGGGTCTTTTTCCTTCCACTTTACCGGTCATAATGAGTTTCTCCAGGTTGTCGTGGGGCTTTCGGGCAATATGTCAAAAATATTGCAGGATCCTCTGGAGACAGATGCAAAAATAAAACAGATGGAGTAAAGCATATTACACCGAAAATGCATTTGTAGAAGACAAAAAACAATGGAAACAATCTGTTTTGAAATCTAAATTATATACCTGATGATTTGAAATTTCGTGTATACTGACTGTATAAATAATTATTTATTGACTTTTTGACAAAGCCCCTTTACAGCTGCACCTAAGTAATTGACAATGCCATTTTTTACAGCCGCTATGTTATTGAATTGTAATTATTGTAATTGACGATACCAAGTGTTATTTAAATAATCTATGGTCCGAAATAAATTGAATTGAATTGAAAAAATAATAATAACTATAATAGTGAAAACAGTCAATAAAAAAAATTACAA
The DNA here is from genome assembly GCA_947563715.1 of Lycia hirtaria. Lineage (NCBI taxonomy): Eukaryota > Metazoa > Arthropoda > Insecta > Lepidoptera > Geometridae > Lycia > Lycia hirtaria. Next base: position 14,976,910 of record OX387378.1, read on the forward strand.
TACATGATCAATATTTGGCGAGATACATGTAAATTCCTTGAATTTGACACCTTTCATAAAAACTGGCACATAAAACCGACAAGACTGAAAATGTCGAGGGAAGGCCTTTGCCCAGCAGTGAGACACTACAGGCTAACAACAACAACAACAACATGTAAATTCGACACGATGCATTTTTCAAAATGTCCTTTACAGAATAACAACTTTCGCCAATAAAAAAAATTATCAGCTCTCCTCAAAATCTTTTAAACAACCCCACCAATCCACTAGCTAGGCAAAGAATTATATATGACAGGCGCCATTTATGTATATGCAGTTATTCCTGACCAATTCCAACCTCATTATAGACACGTTGAGTCATAGATGACTAGCGGTTCTGTTATCAATATTGTCGTAAGAAGGGAACAAGGTAGAAAATACAACAGTAGTCAGTAACACATAAGCTCAAGCCCTGCATATTTAATAGTAGGGGTACTAAATTAATAGGGCTAGGTAAGCAGGCAAAAAAAACTTGGTAGAATTGCTTTTTACAAATTTGGCCATTTCATAAATATAAATACAAGGTAAAGATCGCAACTTTTGAGATTTACAAGCCAGTTTACAGGATTTGATCCATTTCATGCCAAATATAGCACAAATGCACTTTTAGGGTTCCGTACCTCAATAGAAAAAAACGGAACCCTTATAGGATCACTTTGTTGTCCATCTGTCCGTCTGTCCGTCCGTCCGGGTGTCAAGACCTTTATCTCGGGAACGCGTGAAGGTATCGAGTTGAAATTAAACCATGTACGCAGATCCATGGTATCTTGCTGCAGAAAGAAAAATAAAATTACTCAGTTTTCGTAAAAAAATGTTACAGCCGAATATGTCGTAAAAAATGCACATTTCGACATTCACAGAGGAATCAAAACCTATGGGTTACTTCCCGTTGACCTAGAACTCTGAAATTTGGCTAGAACCATTGTGTTAGAGTACACATATAGGAAAAAAAACGAAAAGCGGACATTTTTAATTTAATCACAATAAAACAGTGTCGTTAGGCATACGAATGAGGGTCGAAATTTTAAAGTGAATTAACCGTATCATGTGGGGTATCATATGAAAGAGCTTAATTATTAGCATTAGTTTAAACAGGTGTTTAAATATTTTTACGGTGTATATTTTTCGGTATAAGAAGGAAAATAAAAAAAATATGATTTCCCCCTTTTATTTACTAGTTTGTACGGAACCCTCGGTGGGCGAGTCTGACTCGCACTTGTCCGGTTTTTTTGTGTTTTGAAGACTCTATTTATTAAGGTGCTCCCTCACCGGGAGCATTCACTTGTAATGTAACATTTATAGATTCAACTTTGAGCATTACATTACAATAATACCTCCCTCACCGACGAGCATTCGCGTGTAATGTAACATAATAGATTTGACTTTGCTAGTCAGGGCTGCCAGATATAAAAAGGGGTGATCGTACATCTGCTTTAAAAAATCGTATATTAGGGAAAATACCATCAAGGCGAGTCAGACTCGCCCACCGAGGGTTCCGTACAAACTAGTAAATGAATATATAAGAAATTATATATTTTGTGATCATTTTCCTTCATAAACTGAAAAATATACATTGTAAAAATATGTGAAAACCTGTTTTAGCTAGTGCTAATAAAGCTCTAGAGCTTTATTAGCACAAGCTAAAACACAACTCTAGAGCTCTAAAGCTTTCATATGATACCCCACATGATACGATTTAAGCACTTTAAAATTTAGACCCTCCTTCCTTGCATAAAGACCCTGTTTTTTGTTTTCCGACGTCGTGTTTCATAGATATGCGTCAACGACCGAGATAGAGAGACATACGCGGGCAGTAGCGGGAACGAGATAACAATAATTGTTACTGTTACGTAGTCGGGATCAAAATACAATTCGGGTGTTCCCCATACACCGAAAGAAATGTAGGTACCGTCAACAAATAAGTTTAGATAAATAAAATAATTAATTATTATATTAGCTTCTGACCCGGCTTCACTCACGTACCTATATATTATCTTTGTTATTACCGGTTATTTAGTAGGTAAGTACTACGTAACCGGAAATAACTTATTCTAGATATTGACATGACAAATTAAATCCAAATCAGTACGTACAATAGCTTGTGTGAACGTTATTAATTAGAATTTTTTGATTTATTAAGTGTTCACGAATCACGATGTAAGTAGGATAAAAAAAGTCCTTAAATAAAAAAATAACCTTTATTGCACGATGTAAGTAGGATAAGTTCACTCTGGGCAATATCCATCAGATAAGTTTGCATAGGTTTTGTGAGTGACGAAACGAAATGTGAGTTTTTTATGACATTTTCGGCTGTAACTTTTTTTTACGAAAACTGAGAAATTGGATTTTTCTTTAAAATTTAATCGTAAATGGTTTTAATTTCAACTCGATACCTTAACGCATTCCCGAGATACAGGTATTGACACCCGGACAGACAGACAGACAGACAGACGGACAACAAAGTGATCCTAAAGTTATACCGTTATGTCAATGTAAGACTTAAAAATAAAACAATAATTATATACTTTGTGTTTCTGAAGAAAAAAACAAGGGCCCAAGTTTTTTTTTCATGTTTTTTCACATTTTTGCAATTAGTAATAAAACACTAATACTGTTGCAATTGGCAACACTATCAGACATTGTATCATTACAAGGTGCGCATTGTAATGCTCGGTTCTCCTCCTTCACTGATGTATTTTATTATTACAAGGTACGCATTGTAATGCTCGGTTCTCCTCCCTCACTTATGTATTGTATCATTACAAGGTGCGCGCTGTAATGCTCAGTTTTCCTCCCTCACCGATGTAATGTAACGTTACATTACACGTGAATGCTCCCGGTTTAGGCTCCTAAAGGTGCCTAAAGCTGTAAAGGTTGTGACATGCGTGTTCCCAAGCTATAATTCCGTATCGTGTAACAGAGCAGATATAAAACTTGAATGCACAACCAACTGAGCTGACATTGCTTCACGTTAGCACTTCTTACATTTCTGGGGCGTCGTATTCAAGTGCAAAAATATTTTTTACTATTTTATCGGTGTAAGTACCCTTATTATTTTCTATTCTTGAAAAGAAACATTTTTATATTTTCAGAACTATATGTCCTGGTCAGAAGATCTAAAGAATTACTCAGTATTGATACATGGCGGTGCGGGTGCGCTGGGGCAGGCCGCGATCAGCATCGCGCTCGCGCGCGGCTGGCACGTGTTCACCACCGTCGGCGACTCGCACAAGAAGCGCTTCCTCATGAGGCTGTTCCCTCAACTCAACGGTAAGACACTTATTCTTATTCGAGATGGGGGCGATAAGTCCTGCACTGACGTCACGCTTGGGTGTATTGTGCATTTAACGTTATGACACTATTAACGCTTACATTGCGTTGGACTATTTTTACAAACGGACGTCAAATATTCTGTAAAATAAGAATCGTCTCGAGACGAGAACATTTTTGTTAACACGATTTTATTAGCTTCACCTGTATGCATTTGCTGCTCTTATAATATTTGTAGAAGTTTTTCATTAGCCTTCCATTCTTATTTCAATAATCTAATTTACATATTTATTTATTCGTTTTTTTTGTTGAAAATTAAGTTAATCATAATTAAATCAACATTTCAGAGAACGATATCGGCAACTCGCGAGACGCTTCTTTCGGAGACATGGTTTTGAGCGCAACAAATGGACTCGGATGCAATGTGGTGATCTGCTGCCTCCAAGGAGAATTGAAAAATGTAATTTAAATTTTTAACACGCACCCAAAAAGGGGGGTGTTATAAGTTTGATGTCTGTAGAATATTATCTGTGTATAATATCTTTGATTTGTGTATATCTAGCTCTCAAACGGATGGATCGAGTTTGATCTGCTTTTTTTTGTTTGAAAGAGAATTTCGTCGAGAGTGTTCTTAGTTTTTTGTCGGGGTGTTTTGATTATTTTTAAACTTATACTTGTAGATAAAATAGTTCATCAATGCAATACATTTACTTTCAGGTTTCTTTTAGATGTTGTGGAGTTTCTGGTACATTGTCTGATGTATCACAAATACTCAGTAATGAAAACTACACATTTGGAATGTATAATTTGACAAACGAAAGGTCCTATATAGCAGTTGACATAACAGGCATTTTCTGCGATTTGAAATCATTGGAAGTTAAAGTAAGTTAAATGACTGTATCGATTACAAATATAGGTATGCATCGTAAGTAAGGATTTAATTATGGTACTATTTTCAATCGATTACGTTTTAATCATACAATTTTCATAAATATTCTAGTACTTTCTAATTCTAATTTGAAGTGGGGTGATATGACCTACACTGTAAATTGTAATCTCTAAGCTACGAATAAAAATCTTCGTAATCTCTAAGAGTGGTACAGTAAATACGTTATTTCCGGCTATGGTTTTATGGGAGATAATAATAATACAGAGCTGATATATAATCCCATCGCGTTTATCTAATTGCGGAATAAGGTAATAACAACGTAATTCTTAAATCACGTTTACCGATAACCCCGCCATTGTAAACTAGAAAACTGTCGGTTGATGGATTAGTCCTTTTTGAAGGAAAGGATTGAGATTTTTTTACGTTCTATTACGTAACATACTTTACTGATTTGAGCAAGGACCGGAAGGAACGCGTTCCATTTTTGCCGGGACGTAAACGGAACACGTTCCTTTGTTCACGAAAGGAACGCGAACGCGTATTTTTTTGTAAAACGACGAACAAAAAAGGCTCGTAGCTCGTTCCTTTCTTTCGGAGACGAAATCGGAAATACCGTGCGCCCTCGCAAGCTAAAGCCACCAAGCAAAGCCGCGCGCTTTGCGTTCCGTTCTCCGCTTTGGTTTGTCTTATCTCCCTCTCAGCTCCCTGCCCCACCGCTGCCTGCCGCAAAGCTCTGCGAGCCATACCAGGTGCGAGGTCTGATACTTGGCTTTACACAGCGGAGGTTGTGGTGGGAACGGGCGAACTAACAAATAGAAAAGCGGGGTTTTCTTGCACCTGTCACAGCCATTTTACGTCTAAAATAATACCTTTAATGTGTATTATTTGTAAATTTCCTAAAGAAAATAAACATTTATGATTGTTATTATTCATTCCTTATTTATTTACGTTGAACACTCATTACAAGTGAAAGGCCTGGAAGCAGAGTTGTGTTTATATTTTACCTTTGTATTAACAATGGTAATGTGGTATCTGTCACATGAATAAACCGCAATAGAATGACGAGTATGTATTGTACTACTTGACACGAGAGTTGTGTTGTAGAAGTTACACTCGCTGGTGAGCGAGGGTATCGCGTGCGGGGAGGTGCGTCCGCTGTCGCGCGTCACGTACGCGCCGGACGAGGCGGCGCGCGCTTTCCAGCTGCTGGCGGCGAGTCGCCACCGCGGCCGCGTGCTGCTGCGGCTCGCGGACGAGCGAGCGCCGCCACCACACAGGTTCAGGTACATTGGCTGGTAAGCGGGGGTACCGCGCGCGGGGAGGTGCGTCCGCTGTCGCGCGTCACGTACGCGTCGGACGAGCCGGCGCGCGCTTTCCGGCTGCTGGCGGAGAGTCGCCACCGCGGCCGCGTGCTGCAGTATACTGTCAGTATTGCCATTCAATAGATACCCACAAGCATTTTGCTCATGCGTCGCTTTCAGGCGGTCAGATAAGTTTCTAAAAATACGATGACCTCGCGTCCCCCACGTAACCAGCTTCGTTACTAAATGACATAAGTATGTAGCATCGCCAAATCAGCTGCAGCGCCAGCACCCTACTCCGTATCTGATAAAGATGATATTGACAATATGTTTGGTATACTTCGATTTTAAAAACACTATAATTAATTGCAGGAGCACTTTGGAATCAGTATCTCCCTTACATATTATTATCAGTGGTTCAAGCTCTCTTGGAGTGCAAGTCGCTGATAAATTGATCGATAATGGGATAAAAAATCTACACCTGCACTTCAATACATCATCAGGATATCTCCAATATAAACTGCGGTAATTTCTATTTCTCATAATAATTTAAACCAAATTATATGTATGTTTTCTAGAAGGTAACTATTATCTACCTCGTGCATTTTTTATATTTTTCAGAATATGGAAAAACAGAAAAATCCAAGTATCGACTACTTATGGCGTTTTTGATGAGTTCAATTGCATATCTGATGTACTACAAAATGCTGTAAAGTTAGAATCCGTAGAAGGTGTTTATATAATTGCAGATGGTGTTACAGAAGAACTTATCACTAATAAAATTGATTTGGTAACAAGAAATGCATGCCCGTATTTAAAGTGAGTCTAAAGTGAGTTTTTATGCTTGTCCAATTTTTTGGCTGTTATAAATGAAATAAAAATATGTAATATAATCTTTACAGGCACTTTGTAATACTCAGTCACAATGTTTGTAGCGGACATTACACATGTCTTCAGAGAGCTAAGAGTGGACTGCCCGCAACACTACTGGACTTATCTTTGCTACAAAAAGTAAGTAATCTTTGTTTACTTCTTCATTATAATTATTAGCCCACGCTTGCGACAGGCCTCAGGCCTCCCGCTTCGTCACATTAGTGAATCCACCAAATCTTAGAGTGTGACCGCGCTTGTGTCTCAGCCTGAAATCTGTTTTTATTTACGATTCTTTATTTATTGAATATTTGAATTTGTTTTCGATTTGTCTAGATCCGTGACTCGGATGGTGGCAGCTGGTACCGCGGCGTCACAGTCGCCGTGGAGCGAGCGCTGCGGACTACAGAGCCGATACTGCTGGCTTTACCCGAACTTCCTTTGCGCAAATCTTTACTTCAACAGATTGCTGATTTGGCTGGTAAGATTGTCATACAATGAGAGAGAAATGAGATAGACTTCATCCTGACCACCAAGAAACAAATATTCAATGATGTCTCTGTGATCAACATGGGTAAAACCGGAAGTGATCACCGAATGGTACGAGGCACTTTGAATATTAATGTTAAACTTAAGAGGTCCCGTATGATGAAGTCTACACTCCGACCCACTCGCGACCATATCCAAGACCCCGTGAGCTTTCAGCTCGAACTATCAAATCGCTTCGAGTGGCTGGAGAGCTGCGCATTGGTGGATGAGATCAATAATTATGGCTGAGATGATGATGATGATGATTGTCATACAAACCTCAATGGGTTTGTAAAACAAGAGATTTATTAGGTACATTTTATGCTTTATTCAATATTTTGTGGAACTGATTTCAATATTTTCGTAGTTGTAGCCGTTTGTATTAGTTTTCGTGATGGGGAACGCTCATACGTCTATGATTAATTAATAGGTGAATAATAATTAATACATAATTACAGTAAGGCACTATTATTATTCACGGGATATTTGCCATGGTTCGCGTTATTTTGTTTACATTGTGTAAGACTGCAATCATCAAACCGATTCATGGGTGCGCTACAAGGGCGACATGCAAAAGCCCTGTTTAAACAAATAAAGAAAAAAAAAACTATTCATAAGGGAGGGGATACAGACAGCGTCAACAACTATCGTCCGATATCGCTGTTAACACCTCTGTCTAAGATAGATAGATAGATAAACTCTTTATTGTACACACCTTAGATATTGGAACGCCTTTTAAACAAGCGGCTAAGTGGATTCCTAGCCAAATATGATATTTTATCTAAGAACCAGTTTGGTTTTATTGCTGGTAAATCAACCGAACAGGCAGTAAATAATTTGACTGATTTTATTGTTCACCAACTGGATAATAATAAAAAATGTATAGATATTTTTTTATATCTCGCGAAAGCATTTGACGCTGTCTCTATCCCTATACTTACTAAGAAATTGGAGAGGGTAGGAATTAGAGGAATTGCCTTAAAGCTCCTGACCAATTACCTCTCAAATAGGACTCAAAGAGTCAAGGTAGGAGATACGATTAGTAATGTAGCAAACGTCACATATGGAGTCCCTCAAGGAAGTGTCTTGGGTCCTACTCTCTTCTTAATCTTCGTCAACGATTTATGTAATATTGTGCTAGAAAATGGCAAAGTAGTAGCCTACGCTGACGATACCGCACTTATTTTCTCAGCACAATCCTGGGAAGAAACTAAAACTATGGCTGAAAATGGTTTTAGGCAGGTTGTTTCATGGCTCAAAGATAACCGCTTAACACTCAATGTAGATAAAACCAAATTCCTTACTTTTTCTAAATCATTGATAGGTCAACCTAAGCAAGAAGTGACAGATATTCGTGCTCATGTCTGCCGAACTTCAATAGTAGGACAAAATTGCTCCTGTGTACAGCCTGAGAGAGTATCTTCCATAAAGTACTTGGGCGTAATCGTAGACAATATACTATCCTGGCATAATCATATACACTTACTGACTGGAAGAATCAGGAAACTAATGATAATCTTCATGCGACTGAGAAATATCGCAGATAACACATTAATTTAAAAAAAAATAATTGCGCTTTGTCAGTCTTTGTTAACTTATTGTGCGTTGGTCTGGGGAGGTTCACACAAATCTTACATGCTCAAAGTTGAGCGGGCGCAAAGAGCAGTCCTCAGAGTAATGCTAAATAAGCCCTACCGATACCCAACAGATAAATTATACAAAGAACTAAAAATATTAAATGTTCGACCAATTTTCGTACTAAAAGCAATATTACATATCCACAACACAAGTTGTAAAAATAAAAACTTACAGAAAAATAAACGCCGGAAAGAGAGACCTGTTCAATTAAAAATCTACTCGTCTTATTTAGCAAAACGTTATAACTGCTTTTTGGGCCCGTTGCTTTATAATAGAATTAACCAGAAGATAAACATAACTGAGCTCCCAAATTCGAAGTGTAAAAGAGTGCTAACTAATCATTTAACTGAGTTAACATACCAAGAGACAGAGGAACTCTTGCGTATTCTAGAATATGAAAGCTTTACCTAATGATTATTAAGTACTAGGCATTAAAAAATCTTTATTTTGATACCACACTCGATGTATTTTGAAAACATGTTTTTTTTTAGATTACTTTTTGCCGCCAAAAATACTTAATTTTGTTTTTTTATTATTTTGATGTACCCAGTGTCACTCTCACGACTAAGGCCTCATTTACGGAGACGCGGGGCGTCGCGCGTCGCGTGTGGCGTGGCGTCTCGCGGCGCGTTAGACGTTTTTTCTGTTTACGGAACGGCGGCGCGTGCAGCGGCACGTTACATCGCACGCGTAAACACAAACATATAGCAATATTCGATCTTGTTTATAGAGACGCGAGACGGGACGCGTGGCGGTGCCCGCCGCGGGCACCGCTGCGGCGCACGCGGGGCGGGGTTCAAACCGATACCGACTCCGACTAGTTTTAATTTAACTAGGCATCGCTTCATCGAGAATTGACGCTACGTGCGCCGTGGCGGTGCACGCCGCGTGCGACGGTGCGGTGCCAGCCGCGGGCTCCACCACAAAAAACGCTTCATTTCAAACAAATATGTGTAAAATCGCTTCTCCTTAAACGCACTCATATAACGCCATACGTTTGAATTCAGTGCGGGCCGCGCCGCACAACGCGACGCGCGACGCCCCGCGTCTCCGTAAATGAGGCCTAAGACGAATCTATTGACACCACTCACATAAAAATACGACAAGCCGTTTAGGCTCTAGGGCGTGCCAAAGAAATATACATACATACATACACTCGAAAAACATAACCCTCCTTCTTTCGCAGTCGGGTAATAAGCATAAAACGAATCATTCCTCAAATACAACATTATTAAATATTAAGATTAAAAGCATGTATTAAATGAAATTCAATTTAAAAACATTATAATTAATAATATTAAAATATAATTGTGTTGATATACTCGTATGTATGTAGTATTCTGAAACTTCAAACACCAAGATATGTAACTTATTGAACTAAGTAATGTATGCTATTTAAATTGGCTTAGTAATAATTGTAAAATAAAGATTGAGTGATTGAGTCTTCCCGTGAGGCTGTAACCCTGTTTTTGAGTATTCGTAAGTGAATCCACTTACCGAAAATAGTATGAGCTGAAAACGAGAGACTGTCGCATTCTTCGTTTGTTTACGTTGTTATCATTCCTTGTTAGCATTTCTCTGGTTTGCTGAGCGGTAATGAATGCTATAATAAGCCAGTGAACGGCGACATCACTAATTAATTTCATTTCACAACACTCACGGTATATCGTCGTGATTTTCAATTAATAAAATGTTGATATGATTTGTTTGTTTTAAGATCATTGTTGGGTTATGTGACAGTGGCAGAGTGGCTGTTGCGCTTGTCAACGTCAAATAATAAGGCGGTAACGATTTTTTTACGCGCGCCGTACGATATTACAAGCAGGTGATATTGACACATGATCGATTTTTGACAGTGATCACATTATTGTTTATCTGTTCTTATATTATCTGAAGGTTGTTGTTTATCGTTCCGCAATGAAGTTAGCTGTTGTCTAGGAGGGAAGTAAGAATTATCGTCGTTATGTTGTTGTGATCGAAAAATTGCCTTTTTCTTGTGAAGGGAAGATTTGGTCGGCCATTTTTGACTTTGATTTTTGAAGCCGCGTCGGGTTTGATCGACTTGGAAGCTGAAAAGGACTAGACGCAGATGGCGTCTACGTCTAGAAATCTTTCCAAAGACCTTTAAATTTGCCTTGTGAGGTTGTTGAAGGCAGCGTCCATCTTTTCCGGTGGCGTGCGATTGTTTTTCCGGCTAAGGATATTTTCATTAACTCAACCCCTGCTTTAAGGGGTTTTTGTTTTTTTATGTTGGTCCTGACTTGGAGGTTGTTTCTATCTTTTCCCTCTTGATGTTCCGAGGAGGCTTACTCCGTGGAAGTGTCTTGAACCGAGGCGCATTTAATATGTTGCGGGTGGAAGTTGGTGCTGGAGGCTGATGACGTAGGAGGAGAGTAATCCTGTTGTTTTTTTGTTTTGCGGAGGCACTTCTCCATGGTGGTAATGTAATGTGAAAACTTTGCTCTTTAACGGCGGCATGATTTCACGTTGCTGATGTTGATCGGTAGAAAACCTCACTTACTGAGTTTTCTATTCAAATGTATTAGTTAAAGCCGCCTCCAATAGGTAATTTTGGAAATTCATGGGAGGGAACTATGCCCAGTCGTGGAATATTTGTGTCTGAGATGATGCGGATAAATCAGTTGAGGGTGTCCGTAGTGTGACATTACTCTGTACGGTATATTAACCGGGTCAGCCTCATATAAAACAGGTGGCCTGAGTTTAGTTATATATTTGGGTGATAAAGGGGATACTAACTTCTACCTTTATTTCAGCTACATTCTGATATTGTAGGCATTATACTTCAACCCTTTACTCTCTATTGGATGACGATTCAATACAGAGGCAAGTGGTCGTGGTGATTTTTTTCATAAACATTATACTAATCTTAAATCTTCTGACTTAATATTCTCCGAAGTTCTTAAATTTATTTACTGTGTATTGTGGAAAGTCTGGTTTTAAGCCGAGACAATTTTGTGTATTTGTATCCATAGACAACATAGTAATAATTGCTATAATTTTTGGGTAATAAATTCTGGTGGTCACTGTGGGGCCATCCAGTAATCATTGAATTTTCTGGTAATGTTTTGTTGATTTAGGTAATCAACAAATTCTTTAATTGAATTTAAACTCTTTCATGAAGCCTGATGGTAAGGAACGATGGTAGTTTAATCTAGCTTCTTCGTTCTTGTATTTTAGTATTTAGTATACTTTAGTATTTAAGTGAGATTGTGGAATCAAATTAGAGGTGGGACGGTTTTCACCGCTCCTTCTCCCTAGATAATTTGTTAAATAAGACGCAACGAACGATTAGCGACGTCCATTTTTAATACTTGTATAAACTTTGGACTTATAAAAGAAAAAAAAACTTTTATAAATAAACAACTTTACTTTTATTTCTTTCTGTTGTTTCTATTTACTCTTACACTTAATTTCGAGTGTGGCGAGAACCCGGTCACAAGGCGTTGTTCGGGTTCGAGCAGTGTTCAACATGTTTTGTTATCTTTTCGCTTACACGTAACTAATAGCACTTGCGAAAGGAAGACATGAATTTGAGACGTTGATCAAGGTTGCGTAGCGTTTTTCGGGAAGGCCGATAAATAATTGGAAAATGACTCGAAGTTGAATCGTTGACCGCTGTAACACAGGGTTTCCTAGAACAGTGGCCAACGAGACACCTACACGAATGAATTCTGTCATAATTATAAGTTAAATTGTTTGTTTGTTGTTAGTAGGATTATTTAATTGGAAATGTATTTTTAAACAGTAATAAATAAATAAATTGAAAATTGAAAAATAAATTGAGCTCCCGATATTTCGGCATAGTCACATGCACCATGTTCACGGGCGACTGATATAAATAAATATATATATAATACTGAAAAAATCCACGATATTATCCGGTTAAAGGAACGAGTTTTAGTCCAATTGAAACGTTGATACTTAGTGAATTAGCTTTGCTATGTATAGTAAATTCATTTATTTTAATTGCAGACATAAATCATTATGATGCCGCTTCGTCCAGTACAACACTGGAACAGTTAAGAATGTCAAAAGAAAAATCATCAGCAGTTTCTGCTTTCATTAGAGATGTCTACAACACATATCTTGACGAAGAGGAAATCTCTCTATTAACTATAGAAAGGTAGGTAAAGGTTTTATATAATGAAAAACATTCTATATTAACTGCAATGTAATAATTTTTTTTTTTTGAATTGAAAACTTCTTTTTAGCCGCGTTATGCATTTTTGGGATGGGTAAAAATGTTAAACTCGCGTCAGCGTTCTGCATTTAAAGTACATTATTGTATGTACAAGTTTGTCCTTCTAGCATGACGTCATTTCGTTGCGCCGAAAGCTTATTTTCGACACATGCACGTAAGACTCGTTAGCTTAATAGGTTAGAGCACCGATATAAATTCTAAGTTGTCAATCGGAGTCAATTCAAATCCTTCACGAATCAGTCTTTTTGCTGTTTAATTTTTTAGTTTTCACTTCTACCGGCACTCCCGGTATGCAACCCCTTGTTTTTTTGGTTACAGAATTAACAAAATAGAAGAGACAGCTTCCGAAATAAAATTTAAGGAATTGAAGCAACTGGATATATTTTATTCATATGTGGATAGTGACGAATTAATGGCAACAACGGAGCTTGTGTCCTTGCCGACTCTGGCCAACAACTCAACAATGGTAAGTACAGTATTATATAGAGCAAGGATGAGCAGTTACATTAATTACTGAATATTAGATAACATTGCAGAACTGTCATGTGGTGGCTAGTTGGAGCACACACTGATAACATAAAGTAACTACAGAATCAAGTGGTCTACCTTCCGATAAAGCGTGATTACGGTAGACAGACACATGAGTGGAGTCGGAGTATAGAGGAACCTGGTTCTTATACTATTAGTAATAAAACAGTGATTACAGGAATACCATGGTTTATTGATTCAAATACTTATTTAAGTATTAAAACCTGATACATTACTACTAGATTACGAGAGAGATTTTTTATTTCGTTACTATGTAAGTTTTATATAATAACATTGACTAATATGATTTTGATATACATCATTGTATATTAATAATAATTATTATATTATTATTAATATCTCATTCATTTATTTATTTTCTTAAGTATAAATTTTATAAAACAAATAATTAAACAACATTTTTTAAATTATCACATCAAAAACATTATAAAAACCTTGATTGTCGCCGGCAGCGGGGCGGGGTTCAAACTGCCAGTGGTAGGGGCTTCAGAGATAGGAACCCCCTGACAATACGTGCCGTGTCTAGGTTGACTGCCTTCTGTATCCGACCCTTGACCCAACCATCGAGCGAGAGTCTCTTAAGATGTTGGTCGAGGCTCTTCGCTATGACACCGTTCACCGAAACGACTATCGGGACAATAGTCGTCGAGTCAACATCCCACATGGTGGTTATCTCGTGAGCCAAGTCAAGGTACTTGCTGAGCTTGTTCTTCTCAGCCTTCACGAGATTCTTATCATGTAGGATGGTGATGTCGACGAGCACTGCACGGCACTGAGACCGATCTACGATCACGATATCAGGCTTATTGGCAACAATAGTACTGTCCGTGATGATGTAACGGTCCCAGTAGAGTAAAGCACGGCTATTTTCGAGAACTGGCTCTGGTGGGTACTGATAGTACGGCACCTCTGACTCGAAAAGGCCGTATTGAAGGGCAAGTTGCTGGTGGATGATCCTGGCTACTTCGTTGTGTCTGTTCAAATAATCGCCGTTAGCAAAATGTTAAGTTATTAACATTTTATTGTATATTAATTTCATATTTAATAAGGCCGCCTGTTGTTTCACTAGAATTTAAGCCCTTTTCACTATGTAATTTGTGTTTTAGTTAATGTGTGAACAATAAAGAGTTTATCTATCTATCTATCTATTTATGTACCTAGTAGAAATAAAGGCTATTTTCATTTACAATACCTAATACAACGCAATTAACAATGTAAGTCGCTGCAATGGTTTTGGTTTCAGCGGGACGACGAGTTCGACGCGAGCGAGACGTACCTATGCATAGTGCCGGGGCTGGAAGGGCATCACGAGCGATTCCGTGCGCTGTGCGAGCATCTCAAGCTGCCTGCCTTCGTGCTGCAGCCGGGGCTGGATCACCCGAACGAGACACCGGCAGAACTCGCGCTCAGATACTCTAAGGTATACTTAACAAAGATCATCGTCATGTCCCACATAAGAATTCCATTGTAGAATAAGGTTACCTCGATGAGTTTTCAAAAAGACCGCTTGGAGGCTGCCTTCAATAAGTGTTTTCCTACCACTTGTATGAAGTCACCTCTCCACCTTGTGGCTCTATGCTGCGCTTGTCGATTCAGTCTCTACAATAACTCTTCGGCTCCTTCGGCCATGAGTTCTGCTGGCCATGTACCCTTCCCGCTGACAACTCCACTTGCTAATCCGCTAAGTTGTGGAATAAGCTTCCCCTGTGGCTATGGACATGGAGTAGGTCTTCGTCCATCGTAGCAATGGGCGTTTGACATCAGACTAGTTATCATTCAAGCGAAATCCTATGTTTAGCCGACTTCCAACAAGAAAGTTCTCTATTCGACTGTATGTTTGTTCACCGATTACTACACTAATTGTGAATTGATTTTGATGTTTCGTTTTTGTTTGGTAGGTTCACAGGTGGTTCCATATAAATTTTATCAAAATCGGTTCAGTACTTTGGTTTTTATAACAAAATAAGTGGAAAAATGTTATCCAAGTAACTGAATTGCATATTTAGAAGTTCTTTTTTTCAGTTTTTTTTACTATAATTATTATTAATGCCTGTTAAAATGCATTATTTTGACCTTATTTGAAATTCGTCTAGAAAATAAAATACTGCTACGATAGCAGAATCATCAATGCAAATCATCATTAGTGAAGCAAAATTTATTGTAATCTAGGCGAAAAAGAAATTCGTGAATTCATTAAGGAACTTATATAATCTGGTATCTTTTTACCAGCAATTCTAACAGATACATAGATTTAAATAATAATAAATAAATAAATAAATATTTGTGGACATTTCACACAACAACTTATAAAAGTGTTTTACAAAGATTCTATTTATTAGTTCGGATATTTTATTGTACACAATCCACAGATTTTACAACAAAGGACGTGTTTGAAGGACAGGTTCTACATCTTAGGATACGAGACTGGAGTTGTAGTGGCTCTGGAATTAGCAGCAATATTAGAAGAACAAGGTATGGTTACATTATATAATTATTATTTTTCAATTTCTTTATGGAGATTAAATCTAAAAATTAAACCTACATTTATAGAAAGTTCTTTACTACGAATATATAATACGAGTATATTATATTTTATTCCACACAAACAAAATTCAACATATTATTCCAAATTGTTTAATATTAATTAATCATTGAATAAATCCTAACTAGTCCTAACTTGCTATTATAAAAGCGAAAGTATTTGGTGACAATAATAAGGTACCATGGAACTTGTCTGATGATGGAGTCGAAAGGTGGCTATAGGAATAATTTTCCATGAAAGTACCACTTTTCTACTAAGTAAACACTATCGAATATGTTATTATATTTTTACGATCGGGATGAATTAAGGTGGTTAAATGCAGGTCAAAGTTTTGTTTGAAATACCCACGATTTTCATGAGGCGTTAAATGACATTTGGGTTTTTCAATAGGGATGTATTAAGAGGGGTCAAAAATGTGTTGACATTTTTAATTTCATGTTGTGGATATCAAATAACTCTAGTTAATGTCCACAACATGAAATTAAGAGGTAAGCAAATTAATATGAATAAATATAGCGTTAATATTTTTTCAACAGAGATGAATTAAGAAGGTATAAAGATGGTTCATCATGATGAATTGATTTAATATTAGGGGGATGGAATTAATGTAAAATTTGATTAAGTTCAATGAGTAACAATCGTAAAAACCTTAGAAAACATTATGAAATTAAATATTCACGTGACCAAATAAAGATTAAATAATATTTATTGGTGGGTTGAGACTTTTGGATGTAATATTTTGTTTTATTACCCGACTGCGTCAGATGCGTGGGTTATGATTTTCGAGTGTATCTATTCTTATAATGATTGTCACGAAATATTATGCATATAACTAGGCTTTATAGATGTGTAAAATATAATACTATGAATAAAATAACGATTCTTTGACGTTACAGGTCTAACAGGCACAGTGTTTTGTTTGGGTGATGGTCCTGATGAAACGACAGCTTTGCTAGAGCATGTGTTGAGCCCGTTCGCTGACGAAGAGGCGCTGCAAGAAGCCGTGGCGCGCCACATGTTTTCACTGATGGCGCCCAGCTCGAGCGGGGATGTGGATCACGCTGTGCAAGGCTGCTCCTCGTGGAGCGCACGAGTAGACGCGTGCGTACGCTCACTGCTCGGTCATGTGTCGCATTCAGCGCAATACGCGCGCACTTTGCTGGAGGCAGCGCACGCACGTATCAGTGTGGTACGGCACGCACACACACAGACGCACGCGCTGCGCTCACGGCTCGTGCTGCTGCGTGCGCACTCTGCCACGCGCTCCCTACAGGACGCGTGCTCGCTGCAGCGCTACACGAACCAAGCGCTTCACGTGAGGGAGCTCGCCACGCCCATGGCACACTCCGCCGCAGACCCGAGAGCGCCCGCCATCATCAACTCTTATCTGGACGACGACATATTGCAGGCTTTTGAAAAGAAAAACTTGTGTGATACTTACCTTAGTAATGCCGACAAGTTTATAACGGATTCCTGATTATTTGAAATACCTAATTAATTTTGTATACTCAGCGTCGTTTACTTATTCTGTCATCTTATAATTTGTAAAGCACATAAGAGTATCAAAATCATATTTTTGCTTATCAAAAAGTCATCCATATCTCTTATTCATGTTAGAATAAATCCTTTTGTACGGAGCAGATCACATTAAATGCACCTTCAGGGATTCTTTAATTATGATAGAAAAATACCCAAATAAAAATAATTTTATAAAATTTAATCAACTTCAAAACAGTCCAATTAACTGAAAAGGGATAATTAACAACTGTTAGGTGCATAATACGGAAAATTGCAATTAAAACCGGACGGATGAGGTAAAACCGACCTAAGTAGGTATGTACACCAACAATTTTTTTGAGGTCGGTGCCAGGCCCTAAGCCGGTTTGAGGTGGCCTCAGAGGTGGTCGGTATAATTTTTTTAGTACAAGTTTTTATGAAGAAACGCGGCGGTGATAGTTTTCGTACGCCTCCATACATTTTTACGTTTCTCTTCGTAATCTGTAGAGGGCGCTTTCAAAAAATGTATGGAGGCGTACGAAAACTTTCATCGTTCCTTTTCTTCATAAAAACTTGTGCTAAGGGGTGCAGTACTTTCGTGTTTATAATAAAATAAGTGAAAAAAAAACATCCAAGTAAATGAACTGCGTATTTTAGAGTAGACTTTTTCAGTTATTTGTTGTTGTTGTTGCTAGCCTGTAGTGTCCCACTGCTGGGCAAAGGCCTCCCCTCGACATTTCCAATCTTGACGGTTTTGTGTATTGATGTGCCAGTTTTTATCAAAGGTGTCAAGTTCGTCTCGCCATCTCTTACGGGGCCTGCCTAGTGGCCGCGCCGAGTTGGGACGCCACTTGGTAGTGATATTGGCCCAGAGTTCTTCCGGCATGCGGCCGACATGGCCGGCCCAGTCCCATTTCAGCTTGGCAGCTTTGAGAGCTACATCTGTAACCTTCGTTCTGGAGCGCAGCTCCGTATTGCGTATGCGGTCGATTAACCTGACGCCGAGGATACTGCGCTCCATGGCTCTCTGACAAACCTTGAGTTTGGTTTTCTGAATTTTCGTCAAAGACCAAGTTTGTGCACCATAAGTCAATACGGGAAGAATACACATGTCCATTATTTTTCTTTTTAGGCACATTGGAAGGTCGGCCTTCATAAACTCCTTCATGGCCCAATAGCTCTTCCAGGCGTTTTCCGTTCGTCTTGCGACTTCTCGGTCTTGTCTGGCCTGGAAAGAGACTATTTGGCCCAGGTAGATGTATTCTTGGACATAATGCATTTCTTCCCTATCGACCGTCACACAGTGTTCTATGCTGTTTGTCATTAACTTGGTCTTTGACATATTCATCCGTAGTCCAATCTCAAGGCTCGCTGTGCTAAGATCTTGTAGCATCAGTTGTAGCTCTGTGGCTGAAGAGGAAAAGAGGACAATGTCGTCCGCAAAACGAAGGTTGGTTAACCTCGTTCCACCGACATCAATGCCTCTATCCTCCCAGCCAGCTGCCAGCTTTCTGAAGACTTCTTCGAGGACGCTTGTGAATAGTTTCGGGGACACGGGATCTCCCTGCTTGACACCTTTGTCTATTGTAAATGATGGACCAAGTGATTGTAGTTTAATTGAAGCTGTACTATTGTAATATATTTTGCGGAGAAGTGCTATATAAATTGGATTGATTTTTTGGTTATTGAGAGCTTGGAATATAGAGTCGTGTGAGATGCTATCAAATGCTTTCGTATAATCTACGAAAGCAAGGTATACGGGTATTTTGAATTCGGTATGTTTCTCAATCACTTGGTTGATTGCATGGAGGTGATCTGTCGTGGAAAGTCCATGACGGAATCCGGCTTGCTCGGGGGGTTGCTCTTTGTCCAGCTGTCCAGCTATACGGTTTCCTATTACTTTGACAAAAGTTTTGTATAAATGTGAGATAAGACTAATGGGTCGATAGTTATTAATGTCAGATTTGTCGCCTTTTTTTATGAAGTAAGATTATATTTGAATGGCAAAAATGTTCTGGAAGTGTTCCGGTTTTTAAAATAAGGTTAAACAGATTTGTGACATGAGGAAGCAGAGTTATTTCACCTAATTTTAAAGCTTCTGTGCTGATTCCGTCTTGTCCGGGTACTTTATTGAAATTCATGCTACGAAGTGCAACATGAACTTCATAGCCTGTTATAGGTGGAATTTCGTCTGGGCATACATATTCAGTCAAGGGTTCGTTATTTTGAATCAGTGTTGAGTTTGAATAAAGGTCTTTGTAGAAATTGGTACATATTTCTAAAATCTTGTCTCTACTTCGATGTTGTTGGCCTGTTGAGTCTTTAAGGTTGGTAATCCAAGATCTGTTGTTACATATGCCTAATTTTGCGACTTTCAGAGAGCTATTTTGTTCTAGGGCTGTTTGTATTAAATGATTGTTGTGTTGTCTTATATCTTTTCTTATGCTTCGTTTCACTTGTCTGTCCATTGTTCTGTATTCTATGTTGCTTCTATCTTTAGCAAGATTTTGCCTCTCATCTATTAACGTCCTAGTATATTTTGATAGTCAGTTTGTGTTATGGTTTGGTTTTATTTTCTTACTTGCTGTCTGTATACTTCCAACTATGTTATTAAATTGTTCTTGAATATTTGCGCATTCCATATCTAAAATGTCGAAACTATTCTTTAATTCTAAGTTAAATTCTTCTTTGTTGTTGATTAAAGTTTCCTTGTCTAATCTTTTTATTTTATTATTATAAGTTTTTCCTCTATGAAGTTTTACATTTAGTTTTATAGTTAATCGTACAGGTCTATGATCCGAGTAATCTTTGAAGTTATTAAGGACTTGAGTATTTCTGACTATGCTTTGATCTGAAGTTAATACAAAATCTATTTCATTTTTTGTTCTGCCTCCTGGTGAAATCAAAGTCCATCGTCGTTCTGCCTTTTTAAAGAAGAAAGAATTGCTAATCTGTAGGTTTTGGCCGAATGCAAATTGAATGAGGCGAGAGCCACGCTCGTTTCGATCTCTTAGTCCGTGAGGGCCTAAAATATGTGTATTATCTGACAGCTTTCTTTGACCAAGTTTAGCATTAAAATCGCCTAGTACTATATTCCAGGTGCCGCGATGGTCATCGCAGGCCTTGTTTAAGAGATAGTAAAAATCTTCTACCTCATCGTCTGGGTGTGTCTGAGTTGGAGCGTGAGCTTGGATAATTGTTAGTGATTTTTTGTTTGAAATTTTGAGTTTAGTTAGAGCGATTCTCTCTGAGTATGGTACAAATTCTATAATGTTGGATTGCCATTTTTTATGTACTAAAAATTCTACACCATACAAGTGACTGATTTTCCCGTAGTAGAAAAAGATACTGTCGTCGCGTTCTATTATTTCTTCTCCTATTCTTCTTACTTCACAGAGTCCGATTACGTCCCAGTTAACTGATTTTAATGCATTTTCTAATTCTAAGAGACGACTTTCGGTTCCAAGGGTACGTACGTTGTAAGTAATTATATTAAGTTTAGTATGATTAGTGTCCGATTTATTCATAGCGTTGGTCGTATGACGGTGGAGCGATCCCACCCGGAGATTCACCTGACCCCCTGCCCCAGAGCTTGTCTGCCTACCGTCATCGGCAGGGCTACCGAGGCCACCGGGCACTAGGGGTATAGCTTTATTTTTGTACTTATCCATAATTGTCGAGAGGGGGTGGACATTTAACCCATCGCGCTTGTCCAGTGCGTGTTGATGGGTGAACAGTAAGCCTTCTAACTCGGCTCGATACTGCCGCCGTTGACGTTTCTAATATACGTTCATCCGCCGCCAATATAGGTTGATATACTGCTCTTATAACAACCATACCAAAGTGGCCTCTGCTGAACTTATCGTTCATAAGCCCACATTGGCTCAGCTGTGACTCTCCAGTTTACTGTAGAGTCGGTATGATGCACCGTTGGCCCCTAAGGGTTCTTTCGCCGCATCAATACTGTACACTCCAGCCCAGTATACAGCACCCATTTCAACCTGAGCTTCGAATACGTCGAAGTAGCTTGATATGGGGGGTTTGGTGACGAAGTTTCCTTCTCCGGCCTATTTGGTCCGCGGGAGGTATTTTATTTCCCTCCTGCCCCGAGGTATGAAAACCTAACGGACATGCCCCTATCCGCCACCTGGGGACGCGTTCTATAGGGATAGGCTGCCCCAAGAAACTATAAGTTCAGTTATTTAAACTATAAATATTATGTAATATCATGGTTATATTGGTGTTTTGAAATAAAAATGTATTTAAAAACACCAGTACTTTAATTTAATTAACAATTTTCTTGTGTCTTTTATATTGTTATAAAACTTAAATTTACTAGGAAATCGAACGGTAAGTGGTTGGTAGTATGGTAATCAAATGTGCAGATGTTCTTAATATACCTATAAATAATCCCCAGATGTCATTGTATATGTTGTATAAGTCTGTATAATTCGCATCTCTTTTAAAATGATTTTATTTTATTTTCTTGAATATTGCCTTGATTGTGAGTAATTTCACCGATTAATTTTTATTAAATAAGAATTTATTTAATTACTTCACATCTAGATGGAGCTGTCTTATGCCGTGTATGAGTCTTCAGTAATTTATGTTGTTTTGGAACTTATTTTATTTTTTTGTCTTTAATAAAGCACACAATCATACTATTGATACATTTTGTTTCATTTGACTTTGCAAACTGCCAAACCTGTTAAAGTATGTGCTTAATAAATGAAGTACGTAAATCGACTGGTAATACAGTGTCTACATTGTTGTTTTATTACAAATACAAATCATTAGATTGGTGCTGGGTTTATCAAAACGTTCATATACTTATCTACAAACATTTATCTAAACGTCTGATCATTACGACCATTTTAGGCCTCTTCTCTCTACTAAGCAACACGGATTTGTTAAGGGCAGGTCGACAGTTACTAATCTGTTGTACTACAAGAACTTTCTTTATAAGAGTTTCGCTACTAGTGGACAGGTTGACTCTATCTACACAGATTTTTCAAAGGCCTTTGACAAAATTAGTCACAGATTACTTTTCAGGAAGCTAGCATCCTATGGTATTCATGGTAGTCTGCTCCGTTGGTTAGTTTCTTATCTTACCAATAGGAGTCAGTTGGTAGCTTTAAAAGGTTTTCTGTCCTCTCCAACTCAAGTGACCTCCGGTGTGCCTCAAGGATCGCATTTAGGCCCATTATTATTTATCATCTTCATCAACGATCTCATAGAGCATTTAACTTGCGAATGTTTACTCTATGCCGATAATTTAAAAATATTTAAAACTGTGTCCACTTCCCACGACTGCTATCTCCTGCAAAATGACTTAAACTCTATTTCTGACTGGTGTAAATCGAACTTCATGTATCTCAATATTAAGAAATGCTTTGTTATAACGTTTTCCAACAAACGTCACAAGATTGTCCATAACTACCTTATTGACGGCCAGTGTCTAACCAGAGCTGATATCGCTAGGGATCTGGGTTTTATATTCAACGATAAACTCTCGTTTCGGGCTCACTATCAACATATAACAACCAAAGCTAGTCAACTCCTTGGATTTATTTTTAGATCTACTAAAGGCTTTAAAAAACCTCAGTCTTTACTGTATTTATTCTTTACTCTCTCCAGAAGCATTTTAGAATACGCCAGTCCTATCTGGTCTCCGCACTACAAAGTGCATATTGATGAAATAGAAAGGGTACAGAAAAAGTGTTTAAGAATGCTCTGTTACCGTCAACAGCTAGGACACCCCAAACCCAACTACGAATTAAGATTGAGACCCGGCGATATCCATGGTTTTATATTATATTTTTTGCTACTCAAACGCACTGTGAACGAGTTTCTTTTAATAGCTTGTTGCACATTTTCTATAAAGAATAAAACACAAAACTGTGGATCAGCAGAATTGTAAACTGGGCCAAAATCTATATTACGTAAATCTTCCTCAAGTTTCCGATTATTTACTTTAGTAATCAAGCGAGGCTTGTTTACTTTAGGTAATTCACAATTTAAGGTCAGTAGGGCAGCATTATGATCGGTTATTGACGAGTTAGTAACAAGTGCAATGGATGAAAAATTTGACTTAAACATTATGTGGTCTAAGCATGACCCAGATTGATGCGTAGGAAGGGTGTGCGCAGGGAGCAGGCCATGGAAGGAGCACAGATTGAGATATTGTTCGGCTGCTGGATCACTATAATCTGGATGAATGTTGATATTAATGTCTCACATTAAAATTACGTTCTTAAAAGATGATAATTTCTGCAAGGTTTCATTGAGAGAATCAATAAAATTGCTCAAATTTTTGAAAGAAGGTGGTCTATATAAGGCTAGAATAGTGGAGTCAGATCCAGATTTTAATTAAAAGGCTGTTGCATTCAAGTATATTTGGTTCCTCTACAGAAATATTAAGATGATTCCTTGCATAGACTATCACCCCATCATTTTGGTTGTGGTCCTCCAGGAGGAGCAGCCTTGAACACAAGACAAAAACTGGTCACTCATTATTGGCTTTATAAAGAAGCTCAAAGTCACACAACTAGCTACACAGTGGAGAGAGTATGCTCGGGGTCTCTCTGTGGAGGTGGAGAGCATTCACCGGCAAGCGTAACGTAGGAAAACCAGACACAATATCAAGAGAAGATCTCACACAAGTGACAAAAAGACACTGGAAGCAAGCCACTTCCATCAGGTCTTTTTGGAAATCCATGGTGGAGACCTATGTTTTGTTTTATTGTGAATAGGTCCGCGTTTGACCACCAACTCGCCTGTTGGATGCAGACACTGCGGTAGACTTCTTGTGGCTGAGATGATGATGATATAGATGCAATGGGTGTATAGTTACCTCGTCTGTTGTATTAGTACAGGTTATCGGATTGCATGTGACTACAGCCACCACTCCCATCAGGAATACAACCAGCGCTACCATTTTACGTAATTACGATCAAAACTACAAAAAAACGATATTTCAAGTGTATTATTGAACTCTGTTTAGAGAATAGACGTAATCGATCCTGAAGTCAGAGAATAAATAAGTTTGGACAGTTGTCTCCTTGTTTATATAGGGGACACAGAGGAAAGACCAGGATTGTCCCTCTTGACTCTTGAAGATTAGAAACAGGAAAACGTACTGTTGATATCAATCACGGTTTCTAGGTAGGCCAGACGACACTCTTGAGTATAATTCTATAAGTACGTACACTTCAGTACATTGCCGCGTGCCGAAAGATCTACACGGAGATATAATTATATTTTTCATTACTCATACTCTGAAAGTAGGTCTGAAGTTGCCTGAGGAGCGGGTTGAAAGTAATACTTTCAGCCCTAGGGAGAATCGCTTTCAACTGCCAGCTGTCAAATAAAAAAAAAGAACTAGTTCTATTTTCACGTTTCTATTGAGCCATGTCCAACTTTTAAAGCCACTCAATTACAGCGCGATGTAAAATTGAAATAACATAAAGATAAGTATTGATTAAAGAATATATGTTTTTTAAATAACTATTATAATTTAGTTTCAACAATTTCTTTAAAATAACATAGATTTGGACAAAATATTTACCAATTTATTGATGAAAATGAAAAATATTGGCTGAATAGATTGCCGGCCACAGAAAAAAAAAAACAAAATAGGCGGGAAAGCAGCAATCCGATCATTTGTTTTTTCGAGTTGTAGACTTGTATAAACTTCCATAACAGAGATTTTTCAAAGTAAACACAATGAGTTCATCTGATTCAGATATTGATTTAACGCCTGATTTTATACGAGAAGAGGCTAAAGCAGTAGTGGAAAACCTTTTAACACCTAAATCAAAACTCAAATTTACTAATTTTTTCTGTAGCTAATTCGTGTTTTTTTTTTACTTTCCTTGTATTCGTAATGAAAATCACAGTGTTTACCTCGGGTTAAAGACTTATTTAGTCCCTCGAACTATTGGCGCCCTCACTTCGTTCGTGCGCCAAACCCCGTCTCGGGACTAAATAAGTTACTTTCACCCCTAGAGTAACAATGTACTATGTACTATTGTAAATATCTAGGTTAACATAAGAGTAGATACTTAGTGCCAATGAGATTTTATCTATAGAGAGACTCATTGAATATGAAGCAAAAGCATGGCAAATATCAATTCTCAGCCCTTTCGAGGACAGACCATATCCTTAAGACCTTTTAGTATCGTGGCCTTATATATCTTGGTGTTACACTTTCTAAACACACTTAGCGTCTAACATCATGAGATGGAGACCGTCATCGAAATCATCATCATCTCAACCATAAAATGTTTACTGCTGGACATAGGAAGCGGCTTGCATGTAGCGTCTTCCCGCCACCTGGTTGAGGTCATCTAACCATCTCGTGGCTGGTTTTCCTAAGTTGCGTTTGCCGGTGCGTGGTCTACACTCGAAATTATTATTACAATTTAAGAAAACTGAAACGACCGACTTCAAAATACGCAATTTCGTTTACTCATCCAAGATAACAATTATTTCCAGTTATTTAAGAAAATCAAACCCCTTAACTGATTTTGATGAGCTTTTTGTGCGACCAATCTGAAAATATTTCCTTAATATAAACAAGTATAAGTTCAGAAAACATAAAAACCTCAGACAAAAAAAAAACAGCTCAACCGATTTTGATGAAACATATAACTGAACACTCTCCATGGAATCATCTTTCAAACAAAAAAAACTAGATCAAAATCGGTCCATTCGTTTGAGCTACGATGTCACAGACAGACACACAGATATTCAGATACAGTGTTACCTATCTATAATCCTAATTGTGAAATACCGAAATTATCATATCTCTGGAAACAAAATTTATTTTTTCAAAAGACACTATCAAAATCTTGAAAGATTATTTGAAAACTCGTCTGATAACCAAATCTCAGTAAGACGAAAGTTCATCTGTATAATAAAAAGAAACCTAATGATAGGTTCATTAGGTTTCTTTTTATTATGTCATCCAAGTAATCGAAATTTCGTATTTTGAAGTCGGTTATTTTCGTTTTAGGGGAAATTTTATTATTGTTCATTAAAACCAAGAGATGTGGCCTGTCTGTTTATTTATTTTTTGTTAGACGGGTCGCAGCCCAATCAAGTTTGGGAACCAGGTACCTATGCAGAAGGAAGAGAAGCAGCACATACATTTTTTTCTTTTCCTCCCAGTACATATTCGAAGAGTCGAATAGAAATATGACTTTCCATCACGTGGACGTAAATTCTAAAACAAAATTCACGAATGTAGTGTCCTATGTTGACCGTTACTCATATACTAACAATGACGAACTTAAATATTTTGATATAAATACTATGTCGCCGCGCTAAAGCCTAATTTAGATTGAGAAACCTAGAGACGTCTACTTTGCCGTCTAATTAGATCTCATTGAGCTCGGATGTTTTTGAGGAGTGAGGCTACATAAAGATTATTATTTTAGCCAGCACTCGCTCATACTAGGCAGATAGGTTTGAATATGGGACCGAAAATACCATATTTACAGTATCGATACCTATAGATATCAAAACAAAGATATCTCCGTTAAAAACATTAAAAAACTAATGAAATGATTATATATATTTATAGTTTAATAAAGTGAGTATTGATAACTAAACAGACAGTTATGTAAATGAAAACTACTCAATACTTATTCAAGCTAAAATTAGTTCATTCTATGAATTTACGCACAAAAAAAACGCTTACCCGACTGCGTAAGGAGGAGCGTTATGTTTTTCGAGTATATGTATATATGTGGGTATGTGTGTGTGTCTAAGTCCTGTGAGACACGAAGCCCCGGCCGGCTCGCAGGTCCTCCCTCATGTTGGCTGTGATAGCCGCCAGCCGCCTGGCGCGCCGCACACGTCGTTCCCGCTGCGCCGCAAGCGCCGCGCTGCGTCGCTCCGTGCTAGCAGCGCTCGCCGCGTGCTGCGCGCGCCGCGCATCCTCCATTAAGGATGCCTCGTGTCGGAGAAGGGACGACTCCCACGTGCTCAACGCGTTAGAGATCGCCAATCGCTGTCGAAAAACCAAAAATCATCAACAATCAGGAAGTCGTAAGTTCAAATCCAAATAATGAGCTTAAGGTTCTGAGTACAAACTATTTGATAAATACTTTAATGATTAATTTACAAAAAACAGCTTATCTAATTACAGACAGCTTTACCGATGAAGGTGGTAGAATATTTTTAATGTTCGGCTGCAATTATTCATATTCGTTTATTCATCATCATCATCATCATCATCATCATCTCAGCCATAAGAAGTCCAGTGCTGGACATAGGCCTCCCCCATGGATACTACAGGTTATTAATTAGGTACCTATTTACAGACCAGTGATTTTGTCAATCATTCTACGCTGTGACCAAAACGCCTGATAAAAAAATAATGCTCTATACGAGAGAACACAACAATTCAGTGTCTCATTCAACGGTAGTTTCAAACGCGTGTGAGGCGCTTATAAACATTTGATTTTATTTTACGTTGATTGATTAGAACCAATTTCTAAATTAAATTTTGCTCTTTCCGAAGTGTATTAACGCAGATTCTTTTTGTATAGGTAAATAGTGTATTAACGCAGATTCTTCCTCTCTTCTATGTTGCTGCGCCCAAAGGGTCCAATGATACATATTAATGCATATTGTTTTACGAACTTTGCAATACTATGGAATGGCAATAATATATCTGAATCTGAATAACCAAAAAACTTGGTGAGATATATTTATAATGAGTTTATCTTATTTTTTGAGTGAGCAATTCAAATAATTTAAAATGAACATTTAACTGTAACATTACCGTTGACGCAAGTGTTCACGAGAATGGTCGAAGTGTCGGTCGACTCAGTGCGGTGTGTGTAACATGGAGCTTGCGTCAGCCGTCTTCCTCCGTGGACTCATCACTGCGTCCGTGTCTCCGTCTCCAGGCGTCAGAGTTGTTAGAGCGCGCCCTGCAAGACGAGGCCCGCATGGTGCTGGCGGCGCAGCGCCGCAGCCTGCAGTCGGAGGCGGAGCGCTGCCGGAGACAGTTGCAGCTGCATCACGCGCAGCAGCGAGCCAGCGACGCAGACAAGAAGCCGAACGATATCATAAAACACTCCGCCAAGGTAAATACTACAATAGGAGTCTACCTGTCTAAGTAATAATATAAGAAATGAAAATAGTACATAAATAAAATGTTTAAATATATTCGGACATACATATTAGATATTGTTTAGATGTTACCAAAGTTCCACTAGATGGCGCTGAACGGTTCTTAACTTGCGATGGTGACATGTGCATAGAATGTATGAAGTGTTTTGGATCTTGCTGTATTAAATTGTCTATACGTTCCGGAGATCTTTTGGACAAGGTCCCTACGAGTCTACCCTATACTTTAAACGAGCAATTCTTGTATATAATAAGGATCTTGGAAACGGCTCTAACGGTTGAACTGATTTTAAAGAAACACAAATAATAATCGTTTAAAAACTTAAAAAAAACTACTTTTGAAGTCGGTTTTTTATACGCAATTCGTTTACGTGGATGACATACATATTTTCCCAGTTATTTTGTTATAAAAACCAAAATACTGAACCAATTTTTCATTCCATTGAAAGAATTCCATTCCTGTGCAGTACGCATCAAGAACGTATATCCGTGTGCTGTATTTCAAGTAGACACGAAATACGTGTCGATAATAAATAATTTTTACTTTTAAAATCAATGACAGCGTTATTGGTTTTCGACAGCGATTGGCGATCTCTAACGCGTTGAGCACGTGGAAGTCGTCCCTTCTCCGACACGAGGCATCCTTAATGGAGGATGCGCGGCGCGCGCAGCACGCGGCGAGCGCTGCTAGCACGGAGCGACGCAGCGCGGCGCTTGCGGCGCAGCGGGAACGACGTGTGCGGCGCGCCAGGCGGCTGGCGGCTATCACAGCCAACATGAGGGAGGACCTGCGAGCCGGCCGGGCGGCCGGCCGGCTTCGTGTCTCACAGGACTTAGACACACACACATACCCACATATACCTAGTCTTGCCATAAATATTGTCACGAAGAAAAAAAATATTTTTTTATTGCAAATAATATTTATTACTTTTACAGTGTGTTAGTTTAATACATAAATATAAAACAATTTAAAATATAAAAGCTTATTCGAAGTGGTCTCCATTGGCTGCAATACAGTCCTTTAAACGTTGAGGCCAGTTATCAATAGAAGCACGCACTCTTTCCATGGGAAAATTCTTCACTGCCAATCGTATGGATTGTTTTAGGGACTCCAAATTATCATGGCGTTTAGAGCAAGCCATACTCTCTAAAACTGACCATAAATCATAATCCAGCGGATTAAGATCAGGACTAGACGACGGCCAGTCTTCAGCTCTGATGAAGTCCGAAACGTTCACTTCCAACCAAGACTGCGTGGACCGAGCTTTATGACCTGGCGCCGAGTCTTGTTGGAAGGACCATACTTGGTTATTGAACATGGTGTTGTTAAGGAGCTTAACTACCTTCTCAAGAATGGTATTTTGATACACTTGTGCCGATGTTTTGATACCTTTTTCACAAAAATATGGCTCAGTCACTCCTTCATAGCTAACACCCCACCAAACCATCACTGAAGTCGGATAATGCCCACGTTGCACTCTGTCGACTAATTGGGAAGCTTCCTTAGAGCTTTGAGCATAAATACGGTCATTTTGTTTGTTAAAATGTTGCTCAATTGTAAATATTTTTCAATTGTAATTATTTGCAAAGTAGACGTCTCTAGGTTTCTCAATCTAAATTAGGCTTTAGCGCGGCGACATAGTATTTATATCAAAATATTTAAGTTCGTCATTGTTAGTATATGAGTTACGGTCAACATAGGACACTACATTCGTGAATTTTGTTTTAGAATTTACGTCCACGTGATGGAAAGTCATATTTCTATTCGACTCTTCGAATATGTACTGGGAGGAAAAGAAAAAAAATGTATGTGCTGCTTCTCTTCCTTCTGCATAGGTACCTGGTTCCCAAACTTGATTGGGCTGCGACCCGTCTAACAAAAAAAAAAAACAGACAGGCCACATCTCTTGGTTTTAATGAACAATACTAAAATTTCCCCTAAAACGAAAATAACCGACTTCAAAATACGAAATTTCGATTACTTGGATGACATAATAAAAAGAAACCTAATGAACCTATCATTAGGTTTCTTTTTATTATACAGATGAACTTTCGTCTTACTGAGATTTGGTTATCAGACGAGTTTTCAAATAATCTTTCAAGATTTTGATAGTGTCTTTTGAAAAAAAAAAATTTGTTTCCAGAGATATGATAATTTCGGTATTTCACAATTAGGATTATAGATAGGTAACACTGTATCTGAATATCTGTGTATCTGTCTGTGACATCGTAGCTCAAACGAATGGATCGATTTTGATCTAGTTTTTTTTGTTTGAAAGATGATTCCATGGAGAGTGTTCAGCTATATGTTTCATCAAAATCGGTTGAGCTGTTTTTTTTTTGTCTGAGGTTTTTAAGTTTTCTGAACTTAT
This sequence comes from Lycia hirtaria, assembly GCA_947563715.1. Classification (NCBI taxonomy): domain Eukaryota; kingdom Metazoa; phylum Arthropoda; class Insecta; order Lepidoptera; family Geometridae; genus Lycia; species Lycia hirtaria. Next base: position 15,007,769 of record OX387378.1, read on the forward strand.
ACTTGTTTATATTAAGGAAATATTTTCAGATTGGTCGCACAAAAAGCTCATCAAAATCAGTTAAGGGGTATGATTTTCTTAAATAACTGGAAATAATTGTTATCTTGGAGGAGTAAACGAAATTGCGTATTTTGAAGTCGGTCGTTTCAGTTTTCTTAAATTGTAATAATAATTTCGAGTGTAGACCACTGTTGTACATACTTTTTCATTTCAAAATAAGAATCTGTTTTTTTTAAACTGTTTATTCTTATGTTATTTTTGTTATTTTACTTCAAAATAAATTTACACGTGAGCAGTCGCATAAAAATGTTTAATTATATTTTCTTCCTTCCTATTTAATTCTACATTCGTTATCAGCACGAACTCCAGTAGATAAATCTATTAAAAGAAGATTTATTACGGAAAACTATATATTTGAGTTTAAATTGAGAAGAAATAAAAAGATGGCCGGTACGTCAGATATTAGTTCAATACCTCTTCTAAAAAGCAGAGATGGATATCCTACCTGTAAATTTAAGATGCGTATGCTATTGATTCACGAGGAATTATGGGTAACTATAATAGGATATCCAGAAGGCGATAAAACGTCCCAGGAGTTGCGGAATAAAAGTGATCAAAAGGCATTGTCAAAAATTTGTCTTACCATTGACGGTTCTGCAATTACACACGTGAGAACTGCGTCAAGTGCAAAAGAAGCATGGGATGCGTTATGTTCGGCGTATGAGGACAAAAGCCTTGGAAGAAAACTTTCGTTGGAGAGGAAGTTGTACAGGTATTCATTAAATGATTTTGACAACTTGGAGCTGTATTTGACTGCAATAACAACGACTGCTCAGGATCTTGCCGATATCGGCAAGAGAATAGAGGACAGCTCTTTAGCTGCAATTATGTTAGGTGGCTTGACACCTAGGTTCGAGCCCTTAATAATGGCGCTAGAACATTGTAATGTAGAAGTTACTTCAGAGATAGTAAAAAATAAACTCTTGAGTGAAATGATCCATGGAGATGGAAAAGTAGATGTAGACGCAGCTTTTGCATCATCCAAGAGAGTAGTGACTTGCTACAGATGTGGAAAAAGGGGGCATAAAAGTCCAAATTGTCGTCTTAATAAAAAGAAAGAGACAAAGAATGAGACAACGTCAGGTAAAACCATGATGGTTAATCATACCACAGGAGATGGTGCTGCTAGTGAAAATCGCAGTATGTCGTCGCAAGCAGTTACTGAAGTAACTAGCACCACTTTATCAGCACCATGTAAAGTAAATACTGATAAATGGATTATAGATTCCGGAGCTACTGCACACATGACTTCAAGAGGTGATTGGCTTCAGAATTACAAGAAAATCAGTGAAGGACGTGTTACTGTTGCTAACGGTGAAGATTTGGTAGCTTTAGGTTGCGGTAAAGTTCCAATTTATACTAATTCTATAGTCAACAAAATTAGTGATGTTTTACATGTGCCTGAACTGAACAGTAATCTACTTTCAGTTAAAAAGGTAGTAGAAAAGGATCTAGTGGTAGTTTTTGATAAATCTGGTTGTAATTTTTACAAGACAGGTAATGTCTCTTTTCATAATGAACCTTTAGTGCGAGGTATTTGTTGTGGTGGACTGTATAATTTAGACTGTACTGTAAATCTGCCGCAATATGTTTCAGCTTATAATGTGCACTCCGATAAGTCCAGGTTTCAGCTTTGGCATAAGCGACTTGGACACCTTTGCCGTATTGGGATGGACCTTCTTAGAAAAGGTCTTGCTGATGGTGTAGAGTACACAGACAACGAGGTAGACAAAGAGTCTTGCATACCTTGTGTCGAGGGTAAGCAGGCGAGAAAGCCATTCAAAAGGCTCAAGCACATGAGGGCTACTTCCACTCTTGAGGTGGTTTGGACGGACGTGTGTGGACCGATGTCCACAAATTCATTCAAAGGTAATAAATATTTTATTATTTTTGTCGATGATTATACACGTTTTACTTTTCTATATTGTATGTCTGCAAAAACAGAAGTGAAGAAGTACTTTTGTGTTTTTCAATCACTTGTTGAGAGACAGACTGGAGCCAAAATTCGTAGGCTGCATTCAGATAATGGAACTGAAATCGTCAACTCTGAGATGACAAGCTATTTACAGTCTTAGGGAATACAGCACACGACAACGGCACCTTACAGTCCTCAACAAAACGGTATCAGTGAGCGTTGCAATCGTAGTATTGTAGAAAAGGCAAGATCAATGCTGTCACATAGTTCTTTGTCGCAGGCATATTGGCAGGATGCTGTGGAGACTAGCATTTATTTAAAAAATAGATCGGCGCATCGCGCACTTGTTGGTAAAACACCGTTTGAAATGTGGTATGGAAAGAAACCGAACCTTTCTCATTTAAAAGTATTCGGTTGTAGAGCTTTGGTTCATGTGCCTTCATGTCAAAGAACCAAGCTGGATATGAAAGCGACAGAACACATATTTGTTGGATACTCAGAAGATCCACGGAGCTACTTTTTTCGTCAAGCGGAAAATCCAAGGAGGATACTCAAGTCTCGGGATGTTACTTTCTTTGAAAGTAACTTTACAGGTCTCAAAGAAAAAGTTTTGATCCCTGAGGATACAGTTAATCCTAATTTGGTTAATTTGTTATCGCAGAATTCATCACCGACATCATTGAGTCTAATGGAAGATGTTCCATCCACTTCCACATCGCAGCAGTCTGTGGAAACTGTGTCGGGAGAGCAAAGTTCATCTAATGGACAGAGCTCTTCCTCATCACAGGCTACGCAAATATTGTCTGAAGAGTTAAGTGATGATTTCGAAGATGCAGATGAAGATATTGATGAAACAGAGACTCAGACGGTTCCCTCAAATGAACCAACTGTTTCAGCGAGAAGGTATCCAGACCGAGAACGTAAGCCTCCCGATTATTACTCGTATAGTACTCGTGTAGATGAGATACTTTCTGACGATCCAAAGTCCTATCATGAAGCTATTAATTGCGATGATAGAGATAAATGGATAACAGCAATGAAGGAGGAGTATAATGCTTTACTCCAAAAACACACTTGGGTTTTGGTCGATAAGCCTAGTCACAAGACTTGTATTCCTTGCAAGTGGGTTTATAAACTTAAACGAGATGCCGATGGTAACATAATCAAATATAAAGCGAGATTAGTTGCTAAAGGCTATCGACAAATAGAAGGTGTAGACTACAAGGAGACGTTTGCTCCTGTGGTGAGACACTCTTCTTTTAGAACACTTTTGGCCTTAGCGGTCCAGGAGGGATATAAAGTAAGACATTTGGATGTTGACACGGCGTTTCTCAATGGCGAATTAGAGGAAGAAGTCTACATGATGCAGCCTCAAGGTTTTGTTCAAGACAAGGAGGAAGGGAAAGTCTGTTTATTGCAAAAATCCTTGTATGGCTTGAAACAGGCATCTAGGGTCTGGAACATGAAACTAAAACAAATTTTGACAGGTTTGGGTTATACTCAAACTCCTTCGGAGGCTTGTCTACACAAAAAAGATTTCAGATGAAAACTCTTTGATATTAGGAGTGTATGTCGATGACATTGTCATTCTTTACAGAGACGATGTCACAATTGACAACTTCAAGAAACAATTTGAAAAATTTTTCAGTTGCAAAGATCTTGGAATAATTAAATTTTTCACTGGAATTAATATAGATTGCTCTGAAAACAATATAAAGATCTCGCAAAGATCGTATATTGAAAAATTGTTAAAAAAATACAATATGAGAGATTGTAAGCCGGTAGAGACGCCTCTCGCTCAAAAGAAACTCGTCCCTGGAACTGGTGAGAGCAATTACAGGCCCTTGTGGGTTCGCTGTTGTGGTTAGCAGAGGTCTCTAGAGCGGATCTCGCATATGCGGTGAGTTACCTTAGCCAATTTAATAAAAGTAATGATGCGACGCATTGGAATGCAGCAAAAAGATGTCTTCGCTATTTGAGTGGGACTAAAAATGCTGGCATTACTTATAAAAGGAACACAGAACTAAAGGAGAAAGACAGAAAGTTAAGAATTTACAGTGATTCAGATTTTGCGAACTGTCAAGAAAGTCGACGTTCTCATACGGGTTTTTACGTGGAGCTGGCAGGAGGAGCCGTATCCTGGGAGTCTAGGAAACAATCAACAGTGGCACTATCCTCAGCCGAGGCAGAGTATATGGCACTGTCTTCTGCTACAAAAGAGGCTTGTTTTTTTGAAAAGATTTATCAGTGAAGTAACTGGTAAGTCACCAACTGTTGATATTTTTACAGACAGTCAAAGTGCTCAAGCATTAGCACTGAATCCAGTCCACCATAATCGTACTAAGCACATTGATGTAAAATATCACTTTATTAGGGAAAAAGTGGGAACGAAGGTTATTGATTTAAAATATATGCCTTCCCAAAAGTTACCAGCAGACGTCCTAACGAAACCTTTAGGACGAATCAAGTTTAACAAATGTGTACAACAGATAGGCATATATTAAATTATTTATTTTCTTGCAGTGAGTAGCAGATTATTTTATTTTAAAGTAAAGGAGGAGATGTTGTACATACTTTTTCATTTCAAAATAAGAATCTGTTTTTTTTAAACTGTTTATTCTTATGTTCTTTTTGTTATTTTACTTCAAAATAAATTTACACGTGAGCAGTCGCATAAAAATGTTTAATTATATTTTCTTCCTTCCTATTTAATTCTACAACCACGCACCGGCAAACGCAACTTAGGAAAACCAGCCACGAGATGGTTAGATGACCTCAACCAGGTGGCGGGAAGACGCTGCATGCAAGCCGCTTCCTATGGCCAGCAGTAAACATTTTATGGTTGAGATGATGATGATTTCGATGACGGTCTCCATCTCATGATGTTAGACGCTAAGTGTGTTTAGAAAGTGTAACACCAAGATATATAAGGCCACGATACTAAAAGGTCTTAAGGATATGGTCTGTCCTCGAAAATGCTGAGAATTGATATTTGCCATGCTTTTGCTTCATATTCAATAAGTCTCTCTATAGATAAAATCTCATTGGCACTAAGTATCTACTCTTATGTTAACCTAGATATTTACAATAGTACATTGTTACCCTAGGGGTGAAAGTAACTTAATTAGTCCCGAGACGGGGTTTGGCGCACGAACGAAGTGAGGGCGCCAATAGTTCGAGGGACTAAATAAGTCTTTAACCCGAGGTAAACACTGTGCTCTTCATTACGAATACAAGGAAAGTAAAAATAAAAACACGAATTAGCTACCAGAAAAAATGAGTAAATTTGAGTTTTGATTTAGGTGGTAAAAGGTTTTCCACTACTGCTTTAGCCTCTTCTCGTATAAAATCAGGCGTTAAATCAATATCTGAATCAGATGAACTCATTGTGTTTACTTTGAAAAATCTCTATTACGGAAGTTTATACAAATCTACAACTCGAAAAAACAAATGATCGGATTGCTGCTTTCCCGCCTATTTTGTTTTTTTTCTGTGGCCGGCAATCTATTCAGCCAATATTTTTCATTTTCATCATTAAAATGGTAAATATTTGTCCAAATCTATGTTATTTTAAAGAAATTGTTGAAACTAAATTATAATAGTTAGTCAAAAAACATATATTCTTTAATCAATACTTATCTTTATGTTATTTCAATTTTACATCGCGCTGTAATTGAGTGGCTTTAAAGAAAGTTGGACATGGCTCAATAGAAACGTGAAAATAGAACTAGTTTTTTTTTTATTTGACAGCTGGCAGTTGAAAGCGATTCTCCCTAGGGCTGAAAGTATTACTTTCAACCCGCTCCTCAGGCAACTTCAGACCTACTTTCAGAGTATGAGTAATGAAAAATATAATTATATCTCCGTGTAGATCTTTCGGCGCGCGGCAATGTACTGAAGTGTACGTACTTATAGAATTATACTCAAGAGTGTCGTCTGGCCTACCTGGAAACCGTGATTGATATCAACAGTACGTTTTCCTGTTTCTAATCTTCAAGAGTCAAGAGAGACAATCCTGGTCTTTCCTCTGTGTCCCCTATATAAACAAGGAGACAACTGTCCAAACTTATTTCTTCTCTGACTTCAGGATCGATCACGTCTCTATTCTCTAAACAGAGTTCAATAATACACTTGAAATATCGTTTTTTTGTAGTTTTGATCGTAATTACGTAAAATGGTAGCGCTGGTTGTATTCCTGATGGGAGTGGTGGTTGTAGTCACATGCAATCCGATAACCTGTACTAATACAACAGACGAGGTAACTATACACCCATTGCATCTATATCATCATCATCTCAGCCACAAGAAGTCTACCGCAGTGTCTGCATCCAACAGGCGAGTTGGTGGTCAAACGCGGACCTATTCACAATAAAACAAAACATAGGTCTCCACCATGGATTTCCAAAAAGACCTGATGGAAGTGGCTTGCTTCCAGTGTCTTTTTGCCACTTGTGTAAGATCTTCTCTTGATATTGTGTCTGGGTTTCCTACGTTACGCTTGCCGGTGAATGCTCTCCACCTCCACAGAGAGACCCCGAGCATACTCTCTCCACTGTGTAGCTAGCTGTGTGACTTTGAGCTTCTTTATAAAGCCAATAATGAGTGACCAGTTTTTGTCTTGTGTTCCATCCATATAGCTTCCAAGTGGTCCTAAAACGCAATACACACCAAATATATATACCTAATCCCCGTCAATATAGCCCGCTCACACAACTCAGTGGTCTATAAGGCATACATTGGACCAATGTCGGTAAAGTTGCCGACTCGGGTCGGCGGGTTTGGTGTGTGCTACTATGGTGTTTGACCCACCATATGTTTAATAGAATCCTGGGCAGTATTACATTGAGCGACTTGCTAGTTTTGCCACAAGCATAATATTCATAAAGTTATTATATGGTAATGATTGGAGGTCACAATCAGCCATGATTTTCAATCCGGACTGAATCAGACTGGATTGGTGCCATTCCGGTCGAATCCGACCGTATTAGTACTTTGCTTACATTACACGTCCATGTTTTGCGTTTTGCATGATGCCGAAATGTGGTGTAGCCTAGGTATGTCTTTCTACAAGTTTTCAGTTATCTCTATACCAAGTGATGATATTCTGGAGGGGTTAGACAAGTAATTTTCTAATTTCGTGAACGCCAATAGAATAGAAAAGTAAATGTATGGGATTGACTTTAGCTAACGAAATATCACGTGACGTCACGTCATACTTATTTACGTATCATTTCAAAGCGTCAGGGTTTTAACTGACTTAAAAAAGAAGGTTCTCATTTTTTAAGTCTGTTGTCCACTTGTCTAAGCCTGATGTTCATCGGATCCGGTGGATATTGACGGATCCAGTACGTACGTAGTTTACAGTACCGGATTTACCAGATTATGGGACCCACAAATCGCTAGTAATTATTTTAATTTATCAATAAATACTAATTTTTGGTGACAATGGAAAATAATAAAAATATTTTCTTATTTGTCCATAGTTTGGAATGTTACAGATATGCAGTGAGGACATTAAAGATTGGGGTGTTGGTGTAGATTTTTTTAAATTTATCAGAGCAGCCATTGACGACCAGGACGACACTATAGATAACAAACCGTTTGAGATAAATGAAGATGAGGAAGAACATAACAATGAAGATCATCATAATGTTAAATGTGACGTCATAGATCCAGGAGCCAATAGATCCCTGTCGCGGCAAGTTGATTACGAAGGCAAACTGAAACAACAAAGTCGTGGATATGCTACGGATAGTGCTATTCATGCGAGAGCATCTATCATATATAGCAATAGCCTCTTCTTAGTTAAATGTGTTTGCGGAATTACTCTTTTATATTTGTATTAAAGTATATTGCGTTATGTGCTTTATGAGTAATTGTGACATAAAGTTAAAATAGAGCAAACGATAGTGATATAATCTCTTTGGATAGAGAAAATACGTCTGTAACAGTTATTTGAACTGGATGTTTTATGTAAACGCCTCGAATTTATTTATAGGCCTCATGGCTCAGTGGTAGTATTCTTTTTTAACACAAATAAGTCTGCGTTGTGTCTGCCTTCTGAGCTGTAAGTCGTGGGTTCGATTCCCACCCAGGGCAAACATGTCTGCTGAGCATGGGTGTTTGTTCTGTGTCTGGGTGTTTATATGAATCAAATGTACGAGTATGTATATACAAAAAAAGTATATTTGTATTCTATCAGTCAGCTAGTTCCCATAGTACAAGCTTTGCTTAGTTTGGGGCTAGATGGTGTTGTGTGAAATTGTTCTACAATATTTATTTATTTCAGGCTATTCTTACTGTAGTAAATATGTGAAGTTGCAAATATTCCTACAAATAAAGCACATTTTGTGCAGTAATTAGCTCTAGTGTCAGTGTTCATGTTCATATATTGTGTCATGCATAGGAGTACGGAAGCCTCGGTGTGCGAATAAAACTCGTACTTTTCCGCCTTTATTTTTTAATTTTTGCAAGAGTTGTAATATTATTATGAAAGAACAATGTAGCCTCTCAGGACGTGAAATAACACCTCGCACTCTAAAATCCGTCATTCTGTAAAAACAATACACCCGCTGATATTTAATCGACTTCAAAAGAAATTCCTGTGCATACATAAAAAAAATACGCTACGAATTGATAACCTCTTCCTTTTTTGTAGTCGGTTAAAAAAGGAGATTATCAGATTCATCACGTATGTATATTTCAGTCCCCTTCCCATCCCTTCCAGTTCCCTTTTCAGTTCGTTGAATAGTTTTGAAGTCGATTTTTTTTAATCACTTATATTTATTATTTTATTTAGATTAGAAAACATTATAAATAAATAAAAAATATCATAAAAATAATATTATTGTAATAAAATATACCTAATAATTATTACTAAATTTTATACTAGTCTAAAATTCTCATCTTTGTTTAGATTTAAGACTTAGTACCTACACTACTTCAAATGTTGAATAAAATTATTTAGATGAAAACGGTTGTATTTTTCAATCGTCTCATTTACAATATAAAGTTACCAAATTACTCGCGAACTAAATCCTAATCCTAACTTCATAACTAATATTATATAAATGGCTAAGTGCGTGTCGTGTTACGCGCAAAGTAGGATACTGTAGTTTCACTAAACTGTAGTTACTGTAGTTTTCAGTTTGAAGTCGGTTTAATTTTTTTAAATTACATTTATTTTTGAAGTCGGTTAAAAACGGTTGTCAAAGCTCATCACCGCTCATGTCACTGTCTATCAAACAATTGAAATATAAGGTAATATACACTGCTCTGCAGTTGCGATGAACGAAGTAAGTGTTCAAAAGCCCATATCCTGAAAACTACTGAATCCATTTTGATAAAACTTACAGTGACACCTAAGTTAAAAGATACTTTATTCAATAAAAAATAATTTTTGAAATACGACTTCTAGTTTCTGCATAATGCGTGGACAAACATACAAACATAGATACACTTATGAAATTTGACACACATGTTTAGAAGCTGGTATAGACTAACATATACAAAAATTGTGCATTTTTGACAATATTACAAACATACAGGTCGTATTGCTATCCTCCTTTTTTTTAAGTCTGTTAAAAATGAATACCTATTAAGTCGTTACGTTTCCTTTTACAAGCCTAACTGAAATACAAATATAACTGAAAAAATACCGGCCAAGTGCGAGTTGACTCGTGCACGAAGGGTTCCGTACAATTATTTATAAAAACAGCAAAACAGTCTCGTTTGTTGTTGTCCCTTAAATATTAATTTTATTTTAATTTAATTATTTATTTTAATAAATCACTTAATCAAATAAAAATAACATCGAAATCAAATAATATTTATTTCACAAAGCAGGTTACATAGATTACAAATTCAAGTATGTAATTATATATACAATAGCAACTTTTAACTACTATCAAAATTCTAAGTTGTGTAACAATTGCGTCAAGTTTTGCAAATGATTAACTTACACTTGCAAATCATCATTAACTTTGTGTTAGTTTAAGTTTTATATAGTATGTGAGTTTCAAGGTTACAGTAATATAGACATGAATAGAGCTATTTTATTTATGTTTGACCACCAGGTCCCCTAATGAAAAGAATAAGCAGAGAGAGAAATGGCCGGAAGATGAAGCACGTACTTCTTCACTCTAGACTTGAAGACACCCGATATATAATTTACTACCGAAAAAAGTTTATATAAAATAAATATTAAAAAAATTGGGAAATAAAGGAACGATGGAAATAGAAACATTTCTATTTCCGTTCCTTTATTTCTCAATTTCTTAAATATTTATTTTATATATACTTTTAAATTTTTTTTAACTTTGGCCGACGAGACTGAATGCTGAAGGAGCTTTCCACACGGTATAAGAATATCATTCATAATTACCATCTACTAAAAAAAAAATAGCTGTAGGGGACTACAGCTATTTTTTTGCTGGTGCTCGCAAATACTAGCTGTAGGGATACAGCTAGTATTTGCGAGCACCTCTGTCGACTTCCGGAACAGGGATTCTTGCAGGTGTATCTAATGGCACAGGGGGATTTTTTTCCATAAGCTTTAAGCATTTTCTGAGCTTGCTTTGTTAAATTATCTTTGGAACTGATGCGATTCTCTACTACTAAAGCATGTTTTAGGCATATAGGGCCAATATCTTAAGAGTCATATCCCTCTGCCATATCTTTCTTTGGAGTAGCATAAATAGCATGAATGGGTATATTGCATGTTCTACACGAATGAGCACCCGCTGTCTCATTTGAAGCTATTTTAAAGATCTCAGAACTTTCGATAGCGGAGCTTTGTTACTGTTGAGCCTCTTGAGTTTGATTTTCTGTTTGAAAACTGGATCAGTGACTGAGTACAATCTGATCCAGTTCAGAGAGAAAATCAACGATTTAAAGCAGGGCCGTAGCCAGGATTCGGGGGTGGTTCAGCAATGGACATGGGCATAGCTTATAGCCTTCTCATAGCGAGAGCGATAAACTGTTGTGTCCAAAAGAATTGTTTGTAACATCTATATTATGTACACAGTTTTAGCAATAAACGTTATCTTATCTTATCTGGGTAGGACATGTTGTTAGACGCAGTGACGACAGGTGGAGTAAGGTTGTGACCGAGTGGTGGCCAAGGCAAGGGAAGCAGAGCGTAGGTCGTCCAGCTGCAAGATGGGTGGACGATATTGTGCCTATCGCGGGTCGAACCTGGCTTCGATTGGCACAGGATCGAGGCAGATGACATGATAGGAGAGAAGCCTATAGATACCCAGCAGTGGGATAAAAAAGGCTGTAGATGATGATGATGAACACATATAAACACCCATGCTCAACAGAAATGCTTGCCCTGGGTGGGGATCGAAGCCACGACCTCACAGCTCAGAAGGCAGACCACTAGCCATGAAGCCTGTCGAATAGTTTTAAGTCGAAAAGTATTTTATTTGATCGGAAATACTGGCCAAACTCAGACATGTACAGACCTTCAAACTATGTAGATTATAATATATTATTTTATTTAGTGATTTTGCGAACACTTTGAACTGAATTGTAGGCATATGTTGAAACATTTGCATACAATTCAAATGCAAATGATGCAGATATTGAGTGGTTCTAATGAAAACATTAGTAAATTAAACATTAAAATTTAACACTTTTCTGTATTATTTTTATCCTACTGCGCAATAAAGAGATTAATATAAAATTTAAACGGATTGACTAATTTTGATGTGTGTGTGGTCAGTAGGTTTATTTTCAGCTTTCGTACTAAGGATGCAGGATGGTACGCTATCTATAATCAGAAATACATATGTTTGAATGTTACTTGCCCGAATCCGTTTCATAGAACTGCCTGATTCCAGATGTTTCACTTCTCACGCGTGTCTTGTAACGGTACAGGTTTACTGCCCCGTACAATTACACAAATATTTGTAATAAAAACTTACCGATGAAGTTCAGTCATAAAGAATCGACACTAACACACTTTATAATGCTATTTTAATTAAGTTCTCTACATGCTTACACTATTAAAATGCTACAAATAATACATCCTTTTATAATCCAATCGTGAGAATGAGCCGCCAATATAATGAAATTCTTTTATCTAATAGGGACATAGACATATTTCATCAAACAATACATGGATATCAAAGGCAATTAAAAAAGATCTTACAATTTAATTAAGAAACATAATTTGTAGCTCTCACTTTAATGAATGTGTAACAGGATTTGTTATTATATTTTGTTTGTCAATAATGTTAGATTTACATTTTAGTATTAGTTTAATATTCAAGTCTAATGCTTTAAAATTTCCCTTTTAATTAACTTTATTTCCCACAATGTACTAACCTACTTTACCTTATCTAGCTAGGCATACATAATTTTAGGATGCGATACAGCTTATTAATATGTATTTGAATTGTGTACTTTCCCCTATTGCATTCTGTCGTGTATGTTATTGAATAAAGAATAAAAGACTAAATTAAATAAAATGATACCTCAAAGGATTCATGTTTAACAAAATTACTATGAAACTTCCTTTCGTAATGATATTAGAGATAATTGTGTATAATTCCTTGGCTCCTCCTGGTTCAGATGATGATGCGCCTTGGGTATATGCAGACAAACTTGAAGAATACTGTTTTAAGCTGAAATCAAAACAAATTCAAATGGTTAACTATGTTCTATTATTTCAAATAAAAATTGTGGTATAAATTATAGCCTAGATCTTCTTAAATGAAACTAATATAATCTAAAATACTAATTCTGACTTATTTCCATTTCTAAGACATGTTTAATGAGATTTAAAACTTAAAATCCTGTTTTTAGTATCACTAAGATTACAATTTGAGGTTAACTATTATATTAGCTTATCAAGGACTTGATAAGACAAATTAGGGTTAACTAATCTAACTGATTGATATAAAAGTCACTTTATTTAAGCTTTCTGCAACCTTTACCAAATATAAAAACAAATTAACATGAAGGAAAAGGTACCTGAATGGTTTAATTCCATTGCTCACTTATTTATTTAGAACTCGAAATAAATCTCCTTTTGATAATATTTGTATGGGTTCTTGGTATTGTCCTTGGCTGGAATCGGATTTATAGTTGAAGAGGCATACGGGAGCTGTAATCAATAGAAATAAAATGTAAAAAAAATGACTAATTACATTAAAAACCTAAATGTTTTTGGGCTTTTTAAGAACATCAAGAGTCTTTGTTAATAGAGTTAATATCTTAAGTAGTCTAACGGGTCTATAAACAGCTCGATCAATGCTGAAATTTCAATAGATTTATTGTAAGCAAAATTTTCATGAAACTCGAAACTTTGAGGTTATGTAACTATATGAAATAATTAATTGAACAAAAATTACTGTAGTATGTTGAGAGAATAATTGCGGAATTATATTAGATTAAACTTACCTGGAAATCCATGATGAAGAATGGGATCGTGTTGTTGTCGTGAATTTGTAGCATAATTCAATTCTTGCAAATCCAGGAGAAAACCATGTTTTTCTATTAAAACTTGTTCACCACATCTTCTAGCTCATCTTCAATTAACTTAATCAGTTCTCTTCTTAAAACATTACGTATTTTAACATATTTTTAACACATTTTGTAGACAAAACAGGAATGATTGAGTTTTCAAATCACAAAATGGCGCTGAGTAAATGCTTTTATTATTTTATTTGTCATATTATTTCGTTTATTAAACTAATTTATTGTATTTATATCTTATAACAAAAATCATCAAAATTAATATGGAAGACGTTTTTCGAATGTACATTAAAGTTTGAATTAAATAAACTCAAAGCAAACATTTAGGTCGGAAAACTGTAGACTATGGCAAAACTGTCATTGGTGCAAAAAGTCTGAGAAGTCGGAAAAGTCGGAAAACTCTCAAAACTCTTGAAACTCTTAAAACTAGCAAAAGTCGCTTTTGTGGAGAGCTCTGTGGAAAGAAGAAAGGAGTACGGGGCGAGGGAGTCGTAATTAGTATATAAGCGATCGAAGCGTGGAGTCGGGACTCAGTCGAAGATCAATTTTCGAATTAGTATAATCAGTTCGTAATCAAATTTAAAAGTAGAATCCGTTCAAGATCAATTTTCAATTCAGTGTTCAATTATTTGGAAGCGCGCGTTTCTCCTTACTCTCTGTTCGGGTCGCCTAATTTTTGGGAAAATTTTAATATTAGTTTGCGTAATCTAAAGAAGAAATAGGGAAGTAATTTACATTATTTTAGTGTGAGGTCGTTTGTCCATCTTGTGACTGATCTTCCTACACTACGTTTGTCGGTATGTAAATTTAATATTTTTTACATTAATAAACTTTTGATTTCTAGGCTGTGTTTATAGGTTGGCGGGAAGCGGCTATGATCATAGAGTCAGGTCAAATGTATTATGTTGTGTCAGGTCAAATGTATTATGTTATTCCAGGAATGATGATTGTAAACAAATAAGTTAACTGAAATTATAGATATAATTTCTTTTCAAATTAACTGGTCTTTAGTGTTCTAAAAATTCATTCCATAAGGAACGCTGAACCACTATAATCATATTTATCAAGTTTAGGAAATTTCATCATTGTAGACGGAACCCGATTCCTATTAATCGAGTCTTTCTTTACGTTATACCAAAAATAATATTGGGGGAAAAATAGACATAGACAAAGAAAGCTCTAGGAAAATCTAACCTCTAAATATTGTTGAATATAAACAAATAAACTGAAATTATAGATTTAATTTCTTCTCAAATTAACTGATTAAAATTACAATGATTTGCTTGGATTCTAGCTAAATATGTACATAAAAGTTGCAGAAAATTGTGACTACATATGGGCGAATAGACCCGGTGTTTTACTATTAGTTTGGTGAACGCCAATTTATATTTTCAGTCAAAAGGTACTGTGTGAGTTTTGTTCTCCTTTAATGAGATCTAATAGGGCAAAACGTCCCTAAGGTCAATTAGAATTCACTAGAAACAGGAATTCGACCTTTCTACATTGGATTTATTGGAGGATAGCATGACAAACAGAAGTCAGATTGACTGAACGATTTCATATTATTAATGGATAAAGATTATACTGGTTGAATTGTAGAATATTCATAATTTCAGTTTATCTTGTGAATTAGAACAAATATGACTAAATAAGTATGGGAAAATAAACAATGTTATGTATCAAGGTTAAATTGCCTAAAGGTAGAGATGTTCATGACCTAAGTTAACAAAATATGTGAATCAAGTATGGAAACAAGAGAGATATACTTTAGGGATTGACTAGACTTCAAATATGACAATTACTGACTTGACTTCCAAAACCCCAGGATCGGGCTGAGGGTTTGTTTTGGTAGGAGTGAGAAATAACACATACAGACAATACGCACGTCCTCTTGAAAGAAAAAAGGGAGAGACCCAGTCTTTTGCTTGTAGCTATGACAGTGTAATTAATAAATATGACTTTTAAGACTGAATTTTACAATTAGAGTCATACGGAAGCCTTTCTTCCGAGATCCCAAAATGGAGGTCACTCATTCCCAGATAGTCGGCGGAGTGAATCGAAACAGGCGTTGGTTTTGGGGCCTGTTTCTTTACAAAAAAATAAAAAATATTTTCTACTGACTCGACTCAATCTTACAACTTCCAGAACTACAGACTTACCCTTACTCAAATGTATATCTTTCTAGAAAAGCTCTATGTTTCATATATGATTTTTGATTGAATTCATTATAACGCTAGGCATAACAGACATCTTGAAGGTATCGTTAAGGGATCGTTAACTTTATCACAGTTCAGATACCAATACCAATTCTCAGATAGGCTAGGTTGATCCAATATATTCATTTCCAATGCTTTACTGGGTAACTATAACACAACGAAAGGGCTCCTATTCACTAGACGATACACGAGCCATTCCTATTCACTAGACGACACACGAGCCAATTCTAACCATTAGTCAATTCACGAGCCATTCCTATTCACTAGACGATACACGAGCCAATTCTAACCATTAGACAATTCACAAGCCATTCTCTAGACTTTCACGAGCCAATACTAGGTAGCAAAATGTTAGGATTTACTCTCATTCATTTACTAAATTACTTACCTGTGTTTTAATACCACCTAGGTTTGCATAAGTAGGAATGTTAAGCGACAAAAATAGATTTAAACACTTACATAAGTAGATAACCTTTCTAATATCCTCCTTTTTGTAGTAGGGTAAATATTTCTTATTAGGTCATGTGTTTTATAGTGGGTAATATATTATATTAGTGGGGTCAGTTAGATCAGGAGTTAGTATAAAGTAAATAGGGATAGACATAACATTGTAATTAGGTGCTGCAACGTAGGGTACCAGGTTTTCATATTTATATATATTTCTTAAAAGTAATTTAGGGGTAGAGGGCAAAGTAGTCTGAAGGGGACTTGGTTAGGTTTGACTAGACTTAGATCATCATTATTATTCTTCCTTTCATTATTATTTGTTATATTCATTTTAAAACTAGAAATTGAGGCTGGACCAGTTACAGTCTGATTCCATAAGTTTGTTAGCCATCAGTTTCATTTGCCCGAACAGTTATTAGTTTAGATTTGTTAGGTTTCTGTTTTATTTTTAACCGACTTCCAAAAAGGAGGTTATCAATTCAACCTGTATGTATGTAATATTGTCAGAACTGCACATTCATTCATATATTCACATTTTACTAATGAATCCTGGTGTCTGTGTTCATGTTGCATGAACATTGAACACGATACGAAGGAAGTTACGGAGTAAGGGGTATGAAAGCTTCGGTGTGTGATTTATTATTGAGTTGAGTATTGTTGGATACAGTTTTAAAAATACTATGTAGGTAACAGTTTATTCCAATCGAATTCAAGCCCGGTCCTTTGGTAAATATCAGTAGAACCGGAACTATGATTTTTAGGGTTCCGTACCTCAAAAGGAAAAGACGGAACCCTTATGGGATCAAGCGACCTCAAAAAATAGTTGACGTACCTAACGTAGGTACATCAACTATATTGTTATAATACTATACTATATTGTCGGTGTGTATTAGGTTAAACACCCAGTTTTCTTTTAAGTTTTCGTGTCATTTCTCCCGTTTTGGGGTTCCGTACCTCTAAAGGAAAAAACTGAACCCTTATAGGATCACTTTGTTGTTCGTCTGTCCGTCTCTCTTTCTGTCCGTCCGGGACGCGTGAAGGTATCGTTTTGAAATTAAAACCATATACGCAGATCTATAGTCTCTTGCTGCAGAAAGGAAAATCAAATTTCTCAGTTTTCGTACAAAAAGTTACAGCCAAATATGTCGTAATAAATGCACATTTCGGCACTCACAAGGGAATCAAAACCTATGGGGTACTTCCCGTTAACCTAGAACTATGAAATTTGGCAAGAATCATTGTGTTAGAGTACACATATAGGAAAATATCCGAAAACGACATTTTTAATTTAATCACAAAAAATAGTGTCATTATGCAAGGAATGAGGGTCCAAATTTTAAAGTGAATTAACCGTATCATGTAGGGTATCATATGAAAGAGCTTCATAAGCACAAGCTAAAACGGGTTTTTTATTATTTTTATGATGTGTAATTTGCGGTTTATGAGGGAAAATATAAAAAATATATAATTTCCCCCTTTTATCTACTAGTGTGTGTGTAACCCTCGGCGGGCGAGTCTGACTCGCACTTGTCCGATTTTTTTAGTTACGTAATTAGATTGTTCGAAAACTGCTTTTTTTTAATTACTTTTATTTTTTGTGTTGTCGTGTGCTCCATAGCAGGAGAGCTAAAAAAACCGACTTTTCTTGTCGCTTTGAAAGGTTGGAACATACTCATCGCCAATAGCTTTCTTTAGCTATTTTCTTATATTTCTCCGTTGCTATGGATAAACTATGGACATGTTATTTACATATCTATATTTAATTGATTAATATAATATGTAAGTATGCTCTGTACGTATAGCATTGAATAAATGAATACTAAATACTGAAATATCTAAATTCAGCAGTGATGAACTCTGTCATAGAATATTCAAATCATCTAATTGCATATGTAAATTATTGTACTGTTAAAATATAAATTCCGACATCAATTTGAGTTTACTACCAATAGTAGTGGGACCATTCGTGTTGTTCGTCGTGCACTCCTGATATCCGGTAAGGTTGACCGAACTCACTAATGTTATTAGATTTAAGAATAAAGGAATTATCAATTATTATTATTTAACTTTTAGTGTGACTTATGTAAAAGAACCAAATAATTAATTAATTTTTTAACCAATTAATTAGCAATTTAGACCCAATATTCGTGATACAGCGAATTTGTACGTTTTTCATAATTTTCTGAAAATCATCCCCTAGAGTGTTTTTTTTAATACAAGATAGATCTCCATTTCGACCACCAACCCGCCTGATGTTAAGCGACGGTGTGGCCGAGGATGGAGCTCGTCGATCTAGAAGATATCTATTCACTCTAGCCTTGAAAATTCGAAGATCATCAAATTTGGGTGTTGTAAGATTTTAGAGAAGAAAAATTTAGTAAATTGCTACGGCAATTTATTATTTGTGAATTTATTAAAATAAATAAAAGTAATAATCCATATTTCAGCTCTTTGCGAATAACATTCTTTGGGGTGATTTAAAGCTTTTTTATAATTTTGATGAAGCAAAATTTAATGCAAGATACAGCAATGAAAATTTGTGAATTTACTTAAAGAATAAAAGTTTCCTTTTTTCGAAAACATTATTAACCTAGAGTGATTTTAGAGGTGTTTTAAATTTTGGTGCTAATAATAAATAAAAATTACTACATGTATTAGCGATAAAAATTGAAAATAAAAGTAAATAGTAGGTAATAAATAGCTAATTCAGCCTTTTTTAGGGTTCCGTACCCAAAGGGTAAAAACGGGACCCTATTACTAAGACTTCGCTGTCTGTCTGTCTGTCTGTCTGTCTGTCTGTCTGTCTGTCTGTCTCCAGGCTGTATCTCATAAACCGTGATAGCTAGAAAGCTGAAATTTTCACAAATGATGTATTTCCGTTGCCGCTATAACAACAAATACTAAAAATTAAAAAAAAAATAATATTAAGGGGGGTCCCCATACAATAAACGTGTTTTTTTCGTATTTTTTTGCTCAATATTAAAAACGGTAACAGGTAGACGCTTCAAATTTTCACAGAATACTTACTTGTATATTACCTTTCAAAATAAATAATTAAATAACTATAAAGTAAATATTAAAGGGGGGCTCCCATACAACAAACGTAATTTTTAAGCAATTTTTACTCGATCTTAATTAACAGGTAGAAACTTGAATATTTGTAAGTAAATATTTAGAAATATATTAACTATAAAAATAAATACCTAATCTAATACATAAAAACTCACAAAATGAAAATAATCCGTGCATCTAAACGCGGTGCGAGCGCCGCGCCGCGGTGTGGTGGTGGCGCGAACGCGCGGGTAGCGGGGGAGGTAACATCACGGAGCGAGCCATAACCGCGCGTATTCGCGCGAGCGTCGTCATGCTGCCCGGATGTGTATCGAAAACCTACCTATAAGTTTGCAATTTACTACTTGGAATTTCGTTGATTTCTCGTTATTTTATAAACAGAACTAAACTTTGTAGTATTATAGATGATAGTACGGAACCCTTCGTGCGCGAGTCCGACTCGCACTTGGCCGATTATTTTAAATCTTATCGTATGGTGATATACAGTATTGCATTAAGAATTTGGCGGAGAAAAATTAAAGACTGCAAGTTTAAACAAAGTCTTCTGTGCTTATACGACGATGAATTTCGTGAATTTACTAAGAAAATAAAAGTAATATCTTATCTTATAAAAGTAATACAGTATTTATTTAGGTATTCGTATCAACCATCGCTGTACCTACATAAACACATAATATATATTAAGTACTTGCACAATAGAAGAAATGGCGTAAATAATTTACAAACATCATTACAATGAATTTCACTATCCTACAGATATCTACAGATATCTTAAGTATTTTTGGGAGATAAAATCTAATCCATTTATTGACCTAGACCATAAAATAACCTCATAGCGAATTTCATTCAAATTCATGTAGTACCTAGCATAAGCAAATCATTACGACATGAATAAATTATGAATATTATCGTATTAATAATTTTAGAATCAAATGTATTTTACATGTTAAGGCAACATTTAAATTTAAGTTTTAAGCTCCATCGTAGAACGTAAGTGTCGCTTAACACCAGGTGAGTTGACGGTCAAGCGCAAGCCTATCGTCGAATAAAAAAAAGCTACCTCCACTCAATTTCATTCAAATCCTTTCAGCTGGTATTACGTGACAATATTAAGAACATCATTTAAACTACTTTGAGTATCCCACAGGAACATTTGTATTTTTGTGATAATAAGTAATTATTTGTTACTCCAGGGTATGGACTACATTCATACCAAATTTGATTAAAATCCGTTTAGTTGGTACTGCGTCACATAATTCAGTATAACACTTTGAGTATCCCACAGGAACTTTGAAATTTTTCGTCATAAAACGTAGTCTATGTATTTTTCCTACCTCCATACCAAATGTTATGCAAATTGGTTCAGCCGTTTAAGTCTGAAAGAGTAATACAAACATACACTCACCAGCTCACAACTTTCGAATATATAATATTAGTATCGATTTAAGGGATTTTGGTAGAACTTAGTTTTTTAATTCAGTCCATATCAACAGAATTAAAAATATGGCTCCACGACCGCAAGAGCAGAGAGCGGATGCGGGCGAGGAGACGCGTAGAGTAGCGGACGGAGACAGGGTGGTCATCTCCGGCATGGCCGGCCTGTATCCGCAGGCGCGCTACGTCAAGGATCTACAGAACATACTCTACAATAAGGTCAATACTTCGTACATGACTCATGTCTCTATCGCCCGACTAGTGTATTATCATATTGTTTAGATGAATGTGTTTTGAGTGTGTATTAAACAATTTTAAGTATTAAAACTAGGCAAGTATTATAGTTTTCTTGTTCGGTAGAACTAAAATTCTAAAATATTGACAACATCAGGTTTTTATATTAGGTATTTTGTATTTATTATAGATTGAAAATATAATTATTAATTACAAGGTTGGAGCTGTACGTGTCTATCTACCGACAAAAAGTTATTTAAAAAAAATCGGATTCAGAACAATCTATGTAATTAACTGAAAATATATAGTGTATGTATTATAGGTATGCATATGTAGTTATATGGATATGTATGTAGGTATATAATATATACCTACATATAAGAGGTAATATAGAAACATGCATAATATATTATATTATGCATGTTTCTTTATTACCTCTTATGGCCTAAACTAGATTTAAATAGGCGAGGTGTCGTTAGATTCGTCTTCACTCCTTGAGTGTAATTTTTACTCTTGTATTAACTAACGATTTTGTTACGCTTGATACGATGTTGAGTGCACGTTTTTGTGAGAAAGTATGCGTAAAAATATAGGCTATATTTTCAGAGTGCAAAAACCACTAGTCTGCAGTTGGGTATTTTAAACACTTTGTATGTTTGTTTGAATTATGCAGATAAACCCCGTTACATCAGAGGACCTGCGTTGGAAGTACAACCACCCCGAAGCGGCTCAGCACGCGGGCAGTGTACCGGAGTTGAATTATTTCGACGCACAGTTTTTTAAAGTGCACTATAAACTTGCACAGACTATGGACTCCATGTCACGAAAGTTATTAGAGCTGGCTTATGAGGCTATCTATGATGCTGGTATGATTTCACAATATACTCGTATTTCCGCAGCTTCTTTTTTAGGGTTCCGTAGTATCCACGTGAAGCCCTTATAAATTCGCTGACTGTCTACTCAGAGACTATTAGCACTATTCAAACGAAATTTCCAAGTAGATATGTGCAATAATCTGCTATGAAAAGACGTAACAAAACTAAAAAAAAATCGTAAATATGGATGGCACTCCGTACATGTGAAGAAGGGATCTTTTTTTTTAACACAACCCCATCGTGTGGGATACTATTGAATAGGTCTCTTAAAATAAGATAAAAATAAATAATTCATTTTTAACTATGCTATTAGACCTAGAAATTAATCATCATTATCATAATTTCAGCTATAAGAAGTCCACTGCTGGACATAGGCCTTCCCCATGGATTTCCAAAAATACCGGTTACAAGCAGCTTGCATCCAGCGTCTTCCCGCCATTTTACAACATAGTAAATATAATTGAGTAACTGGAAATTTTAAAAGTAGTACTTATCTTCTAAATAAATAAATACATTATATTTTATGTAATAATTAAGAATTTTAATACTACCTAATAATTATAAGGATTGGAAATAAAGTGGCTTATATATATAATAAAGTACAATTCAACGACACCCCACACGATGGGGTGGGTTGAAAAATTAAATTTCAGCCCTCCTTTACATGTATGGAGTGCCACCCCTATTTATATATTTTTTTATTGACTACGTCATTTTATAGCGGTTTACAGAACATATCTACATGCTGAATTTAGTTTATTTAGGTCTAATAGTCTCTGTGTAAAATTACTGCCACATACAAACAGACAGACAGGCAGAAGGACATTGCGAAATTATAAGGGTTCCTGGTAGTTACTACGGAACCTTAATTAAGAACATCATTATAACTGTTTGGAGTATTCTACAGGAACCTTCATATCATTCGGGATAAAAAGTATTATACAAATTTGTTCAACCGTTTGAGCGAGAAAGTAATAAATAAACTCACAAACATAAACTTTCGCATTTATAATAGTTTTAATTATTTATTTAACAAATTTAATCTCCACAGACTCCGGGGTCCGTACCTTTTATTAACTAATATACATATGTATGTTTTACTACTTACATATATTACAAGTTATGCAAGAAGAACAATTACAATTTTTAGCATTTCTAATGTCACTTTTGAATTATATTGTAGGTGTGAACGCGACATCCTTGTCGGGGAAGAAAGTTGGCGTGTACATCGGAACCTGTTTCTCTGAAACAGAAAAGGCTATCTTCTATAAAGCAACATCTCTAATAACAGGTTTTAGTATTGCCGGGTAAGCAAAGTCCAATACTCTATAGGTACTATATATTCCGCCACCTTAAGTTGAAAAAGCGCATAAAACACTTCCGAAATTGAGTTAAAAATGTGTATTTCCGGACTCTTCCATGCTGAATTTTTGAAATATGGGAGGAAAAGAAAAACATAGGATTCATAACTCAAAATACATTTATTTGCGCATATGGGTTATAGTATGTGTAATGGGGTATAGGTAGTAATAAAAATAATCATATCCAACCATGCAAATTCAAAAAATTTAATCGCTTTATCATTTACCATTCACTTTGTTCGAAAGAAATCTACAATTTCAAAACAAGTATTTAATCTACCTATCTAAGTATCTACTTAATGCCAATTCTTGTAGGTATATCTGAACATATTATAATCTGAATCTCGGAAACGGCTCCAACGATTTTAATGAAATTTGGTCTGTAGGTAGATTAGGGGACGATATATTTTCAATCATAAAAAATCCGAGTAGAGCTCGGTCCAGGTACTACTTATATTAAAAGAAACACAACATACCCGACTGTAGAAAAGCGGTTTTTGCAGCCTAACATACGATTTCGTTACGTTTGATACTCTGATGAGTGTACGTTTTTGTGAGAAAGTATGCGTAAAATTGCTATAAAAATATTATAAGTGATCACTCTTTAAAATATTTCTAGTATAATTATAGTTTAAAAATCTCGAAAAAAACCGACTTCAAAATACACAATAATATATAACGCCTGTAGAAAAATGAATAGCAAGTCACGACATAGCAAGTCGCGTCACGAAGTATGTATAAATACGCGACTTACTTTACTACTCACTATTCTACAGTTGTTTGGATGATACTTTACCAGTTATTTTGTTATAAAAACTAACTACTGTATCGATTTTGATAAAAAAATTAAGGGACTACCTCTGAAGTATGAAATAAATACAAAAATAATCATCAAAATTAATGCACAATTGGCTGAGAAATCGGTGAACAAACATACAAAATAAAAACCGGACAAGTGCGAGTAAGACTCGCCCACCGAGGGTTCCGTACAAACTAGTATATAAAAGGGGAAAATCATACATTTTTCTTCATAAACGGAAAAATATACATCGTAAAAATATTTAAAAACCTGTTTTAGCTTATGCTACTGAAGCTCTTTCATATGATACCCCACATAATACGGTTAATTCACTTTAAAATTTGTACCTTCATTCCTTGCATAAAGACACTATTTTTTTGTGATTAAATTAAAAACGTCCAGTTTTCTGATTTTTTCCTATATTGTACTCTAACACAATGCTTCTTGCCAAACTTCATTGTTCTAGGTCAACGGGAAGTAAGTACCCCATAGGTTTTGATTCCCTTGTGAGTGTCGAAATGTACGTTTTTACGATTCGGCTGTAACTTTGTTTTAGGAAAATTGAGAAACTTTATTTTTCTTTCTGCAGCAAGATACTATGGATCTGCGTATATGGATTTAATTTCAACTCGATACCTTCACGCGTTCCCGAGATAAAGTTCTTGACACCCGACGGACGGACAGACGGACAACAAAGTGATCCATAAGGGTTCCGTTTTTTCCTATTGAGGCACGGAACCCTAAAAAATCTCAGACCGATTTGATAACCGCCTCCTTTGTGGAAGTCGGTTAAAATCACTAGTTCATTACGAAAATGTTCTATAGAAGTTACGAAAACACGCGTTCTTTTATTTTTGCGAGATATGTTTTATTATTATTATTAAAAAAAAGACGATGAAAAGTGAAGACGATACTAACGATTTATTTTGATGAAATGTCAAAAATCCCCTTCGATCCTACTTCTGCAAAAAAAAATCGGCTGTAACTTTTTTTACGAAAACTGAGAAATTTTATTTTTCTTTTTACAGCAAGAGATTATGGACCTGCGTACATGATTTTAATTTCAACACGATACCTTCACGCGTTTCCGAGATACAGGTCTTAACACCTGCCCTGCTAACATGGAACATGGACAAATAGTCTTTCCCCCGTTTTATCCACCCTTCAGAGGAAATAAAGTATGTACTGACATTGACAACTGACATAACAACGTGGACAAAAACGTTTTATCTACCTTCCATGCTAGCAGGGCTGGACGGACAAATGAATGGACGGACGGACGGACGGACAGACGGACAGACGGAGAACAAAGTGATCCTATAAGTGTTCCGTTTTTTTCCTTTTGAGGTAAGGAACCCATTTTTTTTTTTACCTTGGTTTTTTTTTTTTGCAGAAGTAGATTTTTGACATTTCATTAGTACCTAATGGTTTATTTAACGTCTATACCAATTTTCGGCTCTATGCGAATTATGCCTAACTTATATTTTTTTTTGTCTATTTTGACTGGACTATATTATAGGTATGTATGTATGTTTCTATATGATCGCCTACAAGCCTAAACGGCTTGACCAATTTTGATGTGAGAGGTGTCGTTAGATTTGTTAGAACTCCAACGAGGTTTTTCGTAATAAATGAGTGTTTCACTAGAATTTTTCTAAATATTGCGCATCTATAGTCTTTTAAAGTGGTTTTGCGCATACTTTCTTATAAAAACGTATGTTTGTAATTTTCTATAAAGTCATATGTTTAAATTTAATTAGGAATAATAAATTTGCAATCAACGCATTCAAATGGTTGTATTTATAATTTTTGATAACGTAAAAATCGTTCTTATTCTGTCGGGTATTTAATTTTTCTCTTAACACAGATACTTCTTTGGTTCATCTGGGCCACAAAAACCTATGACACGATATCAAGATCAATGAATCAAATCATCCAAGATTTAATTTTAAAAACCTTAATTTTTTGAAATCTTAAACTTTAAAAAAAATTCGCGCTCGCTTCGCACGCGCATTTTTTCTAATTTAAAACATAGAAGTTTTTTACTAAAACACTATAAACATTTTCGCGCTCGCTTCGCTCGCGCATATTATTACCTATGTTTTTTATTTATTTAGGCCACGCTGAGCGAAAAGCTCAGCCCTCGAAATGAATTCCTGGCATACGGCCTTGTTGTAACTTGACTGACCATGACTATGTGACCCAACCCCCCTGGCGCCAAAGCTGGATCCGCTCTTGATCTCTAAGTTGTATTCTCTGATGGAATATTGTATTTATATGTTTATACATTGCAGATGCAACAAGTCAATGTTCGCGAACCGTATTTCATACTGGCTGAACGCGAAGGGACCTTCCATGTCCATCGACCAGGCTTGCTGCAGCTCGACCGCCGCGCTCGAGGCTGCTTGTGACGCCATCTGTCGCGGGGAGTGCGAGGCTGCCGTGGTCGGTGGCGCCAACTTGTGCTTGCATCCACAGTCATCGGTGCACTATGGACGGTAAAATACAGTTTGTTTTAATGTTGTCATTCCATAAGCGTTATATTCGTATTCGAGACGGTTAATAGCGGAGCGACGACAAGCGACACGCGTTCCTCGTAATTATGAGAGCCGGCGCGTTACTTCCCTTTTTAACCGACTTCCAAAAAGAAGGATGTTAGCAATTCAGCTTGTATGTTTTTTTGTATGTTTGTTCAACGATTACTCAGCCTCAGATTATGCATTGATTTTGATGATTATTTTTGTATTTGTTAGATCATACTCAGAGGTGGTTCCATATAATTTTTTTCAAAATCGATGCAGTACTTTGGTTTTTATAACAAAATAACAGCTGGGGCTGAGCTGCAAAACTCCGGTGGGAGGCTTCAGCCGCGGTTGGTTACCACCCTCCGGACTGAGTCCGCCCGTGAAGCGACCTAGTCGTGTTTCGGGAGGTGGCCCGGTGAAACCATTGTGAGAGACGGGTCTGGGTAGTTGCTCCAACACTAAAGTCCGTTCAAAAGCGGGGGATGACACCGTGCTTGGTGGTTAGGTCTGGTCTAGGAGTGCGCCTTGATGCCGGTTGGCGACCGGACGAGAGGCCTCAAGGACATTTTCGGGGGGGGGGGGGGGGGGGGGGTACGGGCGTCCCCGCAGTCTCCAAACTAGCCTCCTTATAGAGCGGTGTCATCTCGTGTTTGTACCTACACTGGACTATGTGACTGGTGCCTCACCCAACTACCGTTCTCCACACATCTATTCATTCTATTAATTATGAAAAAAAAAAAACATTTATTCCAGAAAAAAGTACTTAATACCTAGTCTTGCCATAAATATTGTCACGAAGAAAAAAATTATTTTTTTATTGCAAATATTATTTATTACTTTTACAGTGTGTTAGTTTAATACATAAATATAAAACAATTTAAAACATAAAAGCTTATTCGAAGTGGTCTCCATTGGCTGCAATACAGTCCTTTAAACGTTGAGGCCAGTTATCAATAGAAGCACGCACTCTTTCCATAGGAAAATTCTTCACTGCCATTCGTATGAATTATTTTAGGGACTCCAAATTATCATGGCGCTTAGAGCAAGCCATACTCTCTAAAACTGACCATAAATCATAATCCAGCGGATTAAGATCAGGACTAGACGACGGCCAGTCTTCAGCTCTGATGAAGTCCGAAACGTTCACTTCCAAGCAAGACTGCGTGGACCGAGCTTTATGACCTGGCGCCGAGTCTTGTTGGAAGGACCATACTTGGTTATTGAACATGGTGTTGTTAAGGGGCTTAACTACCTTCTCAAGAATGGTATTTTGATACACTTGTGCCGATGTTTTGATACCTTTTTCACAAAAATATGGCTCAGTCACTCCTTCATAGCTAACACCCCACCAAACCATCACTGAAGTCGGATAATGCCCACGTTGCACTCTGTCGACTAATTGGGAAGCTTCCTTAGAGCTTTGAGCATAAATACGGTCATTTTGTTTGCTAAAATGTTGCTCAATTGTAAAGATTTTCTCATCCGTAAACAAAATTTTTCTGTGACCTCCCTTCGCTTCAGTAGTTGTTTCGATTTTACCACCCTATTCTTTTTGAAATTATCAGTAAAAAAATGACCAGTGCGTCTCTTATAGGCTGCAAGTCCTAAGTCATCTTTTAAAATACGCGACATGGTTCTGGGTGCTATCTTCATCTCCCGAGATAAAATCGTTTGCTTTCGGACAGGATTTCTTCGAATTCTTTCCCTTACTGCTTTGACCACCTTTTTCGTACGAACACTACGTGGACGGCCAGATCTTTTCTGTCACAAACAGAGGAGGTCTCATTGTACCTATTAATAGCCCGGTACACAAACATTTGACTAATACCAAGCGTATGGAGAGTTTTAAAAATTGCATTTGGCTCCATACCAACTTTGGGTAATGCAATCACAGCGATTCGGTTCTCTTTATCACCCCACTCCATTTTAATATCGCAAAATATTGTACAATGTATTGGCGCCAAAATTAGAAAACTTAATGAACAATCGTATAAAAATGACAGATTCCAAATTCAAATGTAATATCTTTCTTATTTTTAACTGTAACAGTATTTATGGCCAGACTAAGTACATATTAAATTTAATATAATAAAAAGTGGACATGGCAATCTCCGAACGGGAAATATTTTAACGAAATCGACTAGGTACATACTCACTAACAAACCCAAGCAAGCACAAAGTTTTGATATAATACAAAATCTGAACTTTAGCACAGACCATAGAATGATAAGGTGTAGGCTCATAGTACAAATCAAACTACTTAAATAGGAAAAACTTCAAAAGCATGAAATATACTAGAGACCTAGCTACCGTCACAGGAAATACGGCTGAACACTGGGAGAGCAAATTTAATGATGCAATAAATAAATTACAGTTTAAAAAACTAAAAAACACGCTACAAATTATTGTGGTCAAAGTTCATTACAAGACTTTTCTAACAAATCCAAACACAGCTATGATACGATGTTCCATCATGAAGTTCTAGTTCATATCTGAAAAAACTGAAAAAACCGACTTCAAAATAAGCAATACAATACATTTGTAGCTGTGCTATGCTGTGGGGTACCGGCTTAGAATAGTACCTCCCCCTCTCTTCCCGTGGGTGCCGTAAGAACCGGCTAAGGGAAATACTACCAGAGATGGGCAGCAGCATCCTCTGCGGAAAACGCTACCCACTGCGCTCGCCAACCCGCATGCCAAGCGTGGCGAGTAATGGCAAAACCCCCTATGATGAGCAACGAAAAAACCAGGCCCCCAGTCCCCGGCAGCTCCGCTATTCCGGGCTACGGTAGCGGTCCCGGTCACGGCGGAGCAAGGGGTGCTAAGAATCTCCGGAAGAGATCCAGCTACCACCCCCTGCATAAACGACGACTGGCCCTGGTAACACACAATATTCGCACGATGAGGACAGACGAGAAGCTAGCTGAGCTGGAAGAAGAAATGAGTAGATTACATTGGGATATCCTGGGGTTATCAGAAGTCCGACGAGAGGGTGAGGACACGATAACCCTGAAATCCGGTAACCTACTATACTACCGGGAGGGCGACCAACAGTCCCAAGGTGGTGTCGGGTTTCTCGTCCACAAGTCCCTTGTTAACAACATTCTTGCCATAGACAGTGTATCTAGCAGGGTTGCGTACCTGATACTCAGAGTATCCAAGAGATATTCGTTGAAGGTCATCCAGGTATACGCACCGACCTCGGCACACTCGGATGATGAGGTGGAGGTGATGTATGAGGACATTAGTAGAGCCATACACACTTCTGAGACCTATTTTAATGTTGTTATGGGGGACTTCAATGCGAAGCTGGGCAGGAAATGCGAAAGTGAGTTGAGAGTGGGGCAATTTGGATATGGACAACGGAACCCCAGGGGACAGAGGTTGGCCGACTTTCTGGAGAAAGAGGGACTCTTCATGATGAACTCTTTCTTCCAGAAGCCACCTCATAGGAAATGGACCTGGTTGAGTCCCGATGGTTCTACGAGAAATGAGATAGACTTCATCCTGACTACCAAGAAACAAATATTCAATGATGTCTCTGTGATCAACATGGTTAAAACCGGAAGTGATCACCGAATGGTACGAGGCACTTTGAATATTAATGTTAAACTTGAGAGGTCCCGTATGATGAAGTCTACACTCCGACCCACTCGCGCCCATATCCAAAACCCCGAGAGCTTTCAGCTCGAACTATCAAATCGCTTCGAGTGCCTGGAGAGCTGCGCATCGGTGGATGAGATCAATAACAGGTTTGTGGAAACTGTCCGTACGGTGGGCGCGAAGTTTTATGAGCCCCACCGTACAAATAGACCGCAAAAGCTCTCGAGCCATACCCTCGACCTCATGGCTGAACGACGCTCATTGCAACTGCAGTCTTCCGGTGACGCCGAGTCATATAGGCGGCTCAATAGACTCATATCAAAGTCTATGCGACACGACATCCGTACCTTTAATACTAATCGTATTAAAGAGACGATAGAGCGGAATAAAGGCTCCAAAGTGTTCGCAAAAGACATGTCTATTGGGCAGAGCCAGTTGACGAAGCTGAAGATGGAAGATGGCAGTATAGCGTCGACTAAAGCAGAAGTCTTGAGGGAAATCGAGAGGTTCTATGGACAGTTATACACATCGGTCGCAAAACCTGTTAGCAGTTTGGGCAAAGATCCAAGAGCCAAACTGACTCGACATTATACCGAAGATATCCCGGACATCAGCCTGTACGAGATTAGGATGGCCTTGAAACAGCTCAAGAACAACAAGGCACCGGGCGACGACGGAATTACATCAGAGCTACTGAAAGCGGGTGGAACACCGGTACTGAAAGTCCTTCAGAGGCTCTTTAATTCCGTCGTGCTTGAAGGTACAACGCCAGAAGCATGGAACAGAAGCGTGGTGGCGCTGTTCTTCAAAAAAGGAGACAACACTTTGCTGAAGAACTACAGACCCATCTCGCTTCTGAGCCATGTCTATAAGCTGTTTTCAAGGGTCATCACGAATCGTCTTGAACGCAGGTTTGATGACTTCCAGCCTCCCGAACAAGCCGGTTTCCGAAAAGGCTATAGTACCATAGACCACATCCATACGCTGCGGCAAGTGATACAGAAGACCGAAGAGTATAACTTGCCCCTTTGCTTAGCGTTTGTGGACT
Source organism: Lycia hirtaria (assembly GCA_947563715.1). Taxonomy (NCBI): domain Eukaryota; kingdom Metazoa; phylum Arthropoda; class Insecta; order Lepidoptera; family Geometridae; genus Lycia; species Lycia hirtaria. The sequence continues at coordinate 15,038,842 of OX387378.1, forward strand.
ATGAGAAAGCCTTTGATTCGATCGAGACCTGGGCGGTGCTTGAGGCTCTCCAGCGATGCCGTATTGACTATCGGTATGTCGAAGTGCTGAAGTGCTTGTACAACAACGCCACCATGTCAGTCCGAGTACAAGACCAGAACTCAGAGGCAATTTCATTGAAAAGAGGCGTGAGGCAAGGAGACGTTGTCTCTCCGAAACTGTTTACCGCCGGTTTGGAAGATGCCTATAAGCTTCTGGAATGGAAAGGGCTCGGCATTAATATTAACGGCGAGTACATCACTCACCTTCGGTTTGCCGACGATATAGTAGTCATGGCAAAGTCGATGGAAGAGCTCAGCACGATGCTCGAAGACCTCAACAGAGTTTCCCAACGGGTGGGCCTCAAAATGAACATGGACAAAACGAAGGTTATGTCGAACGCCCATGTAGTGCCCACCCCAATATCTGTGGGGAACTTCACTCTTGAAGTTGTTGACGAATACGTCTACTTAGGACAGACGGTCCGATTAGGCAGGTCCAACTTTACGAGGGAGGTCAATCGTCGTATCCAACTCGGCTGGGCAGCGTTCGGGAAACTTAAAAGCGTCTTCTCGTCCAATATTCCCCAGTCCCTCAAGTCGAAAGTTTACAACCAGTGTGTGTTACCAGTGATGACATACGGCACTGAAACGTGGTCCCTAACTATGGGCCTTATAAGGAAGCTCAAGGTCACGCAACGAGCTATGGAGAGGGCTATGCTCGGAGTCTCTCTACGAGATCGAATCAGAAATGAAGAGATACGTAGACGTACAAAAGTCACCGATATAGCACAGCGGATTAGCAAGTTGAAGTGGCAGTGGGCAGGGCACATAGCACGTAGAACTGATGGCCGATGGGGCCGAAAGGTTCTCGAGTGGAGACCACGTACCGGCAAGCGCAGCGTAGGAAGACCAGCCACGAGATGGACAGACGACCTCATACAAGTGGCGGGAAGACGCTGGATGCAAGCCGCTTCCAATCGGTCTTTTTGGAAATCCATGGGGGAGGCCTATGTCCAACAGTAGACTTCTTATGGCTGAGATGATGATGATGATGACATTTGTAGTACAAATGTATTGTATTGCTTATTTTGAAGTCGGTTTTTTCGTCGCGTACAAATTTTGTACGCGACTTGCTGTTCACTTTTCTTAGGCACTTGGATGATATATTATCAGAACTGCATCAATTTTGATTAAATTTATATGGGACCACCTCTGAAGTATACCGTACCAAATACAAAAAGAATCATCAAAATGAATGCGCAATTGGCTGAGTAATCGGTGAACTAACATACAAATAAAACATATAGGCCGAATTGATAACTTCCTTCTTTTTGGAAGTCTGTTAAAAATATCATCCAAGTTGCATGTAAAAACGTGAACAGCAAATCGCGTATGTATTGTATTGCTTATTTTGAAGTCGATTTTTTCAGTTTTTTTAAACTATACCTAATTAATATAGTACTAGGTACTCTATGTTACTGCCTCCCTAGTAAGATACAGTATAGGTATATAGGCTGCTACTGAAGTTACCATTAGGGATGATATATATTTTTTTCTTTTATGTACAGAATAATGGACATCAGCAAAGACGGCAAGACGAAATCTTTCTCCGAGGAAGCAGGAGGTTGCGTCAAATCGGAAGCAATCAATTGTCTGTTCCTACAGAAAGCTAAAAATGCCAAACGGTAAGATGGTTTCAGAATATTCTGATTATAGCTTCGGTGACACTTAATTAGAAACAACTTTTTAAAATAGTTCTGTGATTTCAATCATGCTCCTCACGAAAAAATACGTTCTACCTTCGATTAAAATAAAATGAATCAACAGATTTGAGAAAGAGAAAAGTCGGATTCATTCAAAACATGCATGAATTCACTCGGATAATGTGCGTGACTATGCTTTGTCTAATTATTATTTAGGATGATAATTTTGACAGCTCACAATAGTGAGGGGTAGTGTTTGATTGTTATTGTATCTATTCGATTTTTATACTCATACGCTTTATAGATTAAGAGACGCGCGCCGCCGTTTTTTTTAAATTAGATTTGGACCCGCTTAGATAAATTTACCAGTGTAAAGTATTAAGATTTCTTCAAGTTTCTTGAATAAAACAAGTTATTAAAGTTCTGATCACAATCTAAGTCACGTATACAGTCATTTTCAAATTCAAGTCGTGTTTCAGTAAAGTGGTGGCGACTTTACTGCAAGCTAAGTAAGTAGTTTTGCTGACAACACAAAAAAAATACAGATTATGTCGTTTTATTTCACTTGCCCACACTCACGCACTTGATCAAACACTTAATGAATATATCGCCATCATTTTTATAACATTAAAGTTCAAAATAACACAAGTTTAGGAAAATAAAATAAAACAACAACATGTTTCTGAGGTGTTCAATAAAAGACGGACGTTCGCAGAATGGATGTATTGTGAAAGTACTGATAGACAATGGTATCATAAATGTGGGTAATCTATAAAGTTTATAATGTACCTTATTTTATGCAATATACTACATATTCCTCTTTCTAATAACACAATACACGAATTACATAATTTGTAGTGACTCAGCTAATAATACTATTATGACATGTATACAAATAATGACTAAATAAGTGCACGGTGCCGCGATAAACTTAAGTCTGTAAATACAAACAAACACTCAATAAATAATAAACTCTGCGTAATAATGTATAGCTAGTATATGCACGAAATATAACAAACTCGTACAACTCATTACTCGTATGCAAAGGTTACGTAGGTATATACTATAGATACCTATTCCTATATTACATATTACTTTTTCCTACGAGGTGCTAATGTATCGATCCAAGGTGGAATATCATGGTGAACTCGGTGCTGAGGCAACACGGGCCGGGGCACCGTCGGCGTCGGTGAGCAATTACTTGGCTCTTCACCAGATGGTATCTGTGTACCTTCATCATCTGCACCACTCGCAAGACTCGACTCACCACGACGGGATTGCGCAAAGGGGGAAGAAAGACCCTCATCATTGCCTGCACTTAGACCTTTTTTTACTGACTCAGGTTGATCATCTACACAAGCTAAAGAGTGACGCGATTTTCGAGGGTTCTTGTGAAGCAATTGATCAATGTGTTTTTTTGTAATTTTATTATTATTCGTTTTAACTACGAATGACACGGGACCAGTCTGACCTAGCCCGTCCTTCCACTTAACGTCTTTGTCGGCGTAGTTGCGTATTAAGACTGCATCTCCTGGCGCGACATCGCGCGCTGTGCCCCCGCGTCGCTCTTCCTGTGCTCGCTGCTTGTCGCGCACCAGGTCACCCGTGCAGGGTCGTAGCAGGTCTAATCGCTCGCAAACGACGCCCTAATAAAGCAACGGCGGGCTCTTTTTGTGTCGTGCAATGTTCAGTATTCCTGTACATGTATAAAAACTTGCACAGAGCCATGTCATAATCCTCATTTTCCTTTGTTGCTTTTTTAAGTACCTGTTTGACCGATCGTACAGCATTTTCAGCGGCTCCGTTACTAGCGGGATGAAACGGTGCCACTAAAATACGTTTAATACCGTTTTTTTCCAGATAGGACAGATACTGGTGTGAGGTGTAGGGTGGACCATTGTCGCTCACAATATATTTTGGTAGACCCATGCGAGAAAATATTTTTCTAAACACGCTTATCACGGCCACTGCGGATGTGGTCGGAACTTGTTCGACTTCTAACCATTTAGTGTGCGCGTCTAACATGATTAGATAATATTTATTTTTGTATGGTCCCAAAAAATCGACATTGAGACGCATCCACGGCTCCGTAGGCCACGGCCAGGAATGTAGCGGGGCGGGTGGGGGCTGGTTGCGTTGTGACGAACATGCGCTGCATTCTCGGCAAGTCTTTTCGATGTCTGCATCTAATCCCTCCCACCATAGGTAATTAAGAGAGATCTGTTTCATTTTGACGATGCCTAAATGGCCACTGTGTAGTTCTTTAAGCATCATCGCCCGGAGACCGGTCGGTATAACCACACGATAACCCCATACTAAACAACCGTGATCTAAAAACAAACTATCCTTTTTTAAAAAATATGCTTTATCCTTATCATCCTGTAGACGTTCCGGCCAACCGAATTTAATGAAGCCTACTATCTTATTTAACTGTGGATCTTTCATCGTTTCAGCTTTCACTTCTTTAAATGTAACCGGCATTTTATCTTCGATGAAATTTAAATAACTTCCTTCTAACATTTTACCATCAAACCCTTTTTGAGATGTCCGTTCGAGCGGCAAGCGCGACAAAGCATCCGGTAGTATGTTCCTAGTAGAAGGAATAAACTCAATATCGAAATTGTACGCTGCCAAACGTACCGCGTATCTTTGCAAACGACTCGCAGCGGTCTGCGGGATGCCTTTGTTCTTCCCAAAAATATAACTTAAAGCTTTATGATCACTACGGAGTAAGAAATGTCTGCCATACAAATACTGATGGTGTTTCGTCACACCAAAAACGATCGCTAAAGCTTCCTTGTCGAGTTGTGAGTAATTGAGTTCATGCGAGTTGAGCGTACGCGACGCACAACTTACTACTCGCTCGGATCCGTCCGGATAGCGGTGCCAGAGCGCCGCGCCGAGCCCATACGCTGAGCTGTCGACCGAAAGGATCAGGGGCAAGTCCGGCTCGTAATGCGCCAACACCGGGTCACCACTCAACACCTTTTTAATTTCATTAAAAGCTATTTCACAATTTTCGCTCCAATGCCATCTAACGTTTTTCTTTAACAGCTCATACAGTGGTTTTAAAATGTCACTAATATTGGCACATAACTTAGCGTAAAAATTTACGAGTCCCAGGAAACTTTTTAATTGACTGACATCTTTTGGCGGCGGCGCCGCTACTATAGCTTCGACTTTTTTATTATCAACGTGTAGCCCGTTCCTATCTATGCGGTATCCTAGATAGGTAACGCTGTGTTTGAAAAATTCACATTTAGATAAATTGACTCTCAAGCCGGCGCCTTTCAGTCTACTAAGAACGGCTCGTAAATTTTTAAGGTTATTTTCTCGACTGACACCTGTGCAACATATGTCGTCTTGGAACACGACCGTGGAGGGCAACCCACTGAGTATTTCTTCGATTATTTTTTGAAAATTTTCTGGAATACATTTTATACCGAATGGAACGCGTTTGTAAACAAAAGTACCGACATGCGTAGTGATTGCCGTCATTGGTTGTGATTCATCACTCAAAAGCAATTGTTGATAAGCATGGGACAAGTCTAATTTTGAAAATAGCACCCCTCCGGCCAACTTAGCGAATATTTCTTCTATACGCGGTAGCGGATAGTGAAAATCCTTCAACTTCGGATTGATTGTAATCTTATAGTCTCCGCAAATGCGGATATCACCATTTTTCTTTACGACCACTACTATAGGTGTACCATAATCTGAGCGATCTACTTTGTAGATAACGCCTTCACGCTGTAATCGTTCTAACTCCGACTCGACTGGGGCGCGCATTGCGAGCGGCAGTGGACGAGCTTTCACGAATACCGGCGTGTTATCTTTTAAGTGCAGTTGCACGCGAACCGTACATGTCCCGAGCCCGTCAGCAAACACTTCTGAGAATTCATTACGTAAACAATCTACTGCTTCATCACAAGCGTCGGTTAAACTATAGCAATCGTTGACATTGACGCCTAATACTCTTATCCACCTTCTACCCATTATCGGGGGACCGCCGTTTTCTATGACAAATAATTGTAAAGTATTAGAACGCGATGCATACGTAACTTGTACTTCAACAAAACCGATAGGCTTAATAATATCTCCCGTATAAGACTTCAATGTCAACATTTTTTGTTGCAATGGTAAATGATGAAACAAATTGTCATAGCAAGATTTAGAGATAGCAGAGAATTTACAACCAGTGTCCACTTCGAATCGTAAATATTGATTTTCAACCGTCAAGTTGACATGATAGGGGTCATCCGCAGTACCACATGAAAGATTGTAGAAATGCAAGCCATCCTCGTCGGAATCAGAGTCAAATAAACAGAACTGACCTTTATTCGTTCGCGCCATGTCCGATCCGTTACCACTCGCGTACTTACGGCACACCGCTTTTAAGTGACCTTTATCACCACAACGATCACAGGAGTAATTTTTGAATCTGCATTTGGCTCCTGAATGGCCGTCCTTTCCACATCGCGGGCACGGGCGGCGCGCCGCCGCTCCCGCCGATGTCGCTGGTTGAGCACGGCGCGGCCCGCGCCCCGCCGCGGTGCCGCCGACGTGATGCAGGCCCTCCGCGGGAGGCGCGCCGCCACCGGCGCTCATGCTGCCGCTCGACGCCGCCACTGCTGCGTTCCTAACGGCCGCTTCCAAACCGAGCGCGAGCTCGACAGCTCGCTTGTAGTTCAGCTCACGTTCAGCAAAAAGCCTGGATCTCATATCCTCGTGATGCAGACCCGACACGAATTGGTCCCTCAGGTTTATCTCCAGCGACGCTCCGAAATTACACGTTTTCGCTAAATGTTTTAAACTCTGAAGGTATTCACTGACGGTCTCGCCCTCCGCTTGCTTCCGTTGCCGAAATACGTGGCGTTCTGCGATCTCCGATCGCTGCGGTTCGAGATGCTCTTTCATAATAATCTCGAGTTCCTCAAAGGTTTTCGATTCAGGTAATACAGGCGCACATAAATCACACATTAACTCGTAGCACGTCATTCCAACATGGGTGACTAAAGTAGCCACGTGCAACTCCTTTGCTATGCCGTTTAACGCTATGAACTGTTTTACGCGCCTGCAGTAAGCATCCCAACTATGGCTACCTATTTCAAACACTTCAATTTTGCCTATAGGCATTGTCACAAGATAAAACTCGCGTAAATTCTAACTAAAATACGGCTGCGCAAAGTGAGGTGTTCAATAAAAGACGGACGTTCGCAGAATGGATGTATTGTGAAAGTACTGATAGACAATGGTATCATAAATGTGGGTAATCTATAAAGTTTATAATGTACCTTATTTTATGCAATATACTACAGTTTCCATGACGTTCCCGCCAAAACTCCGCGCCGCCGCGCGCCGCTTAGGCATTGCGTCTGTTTGAGTTAATGTTATTAGCATAAAGAAAAAAAAAATTGTTCAAAAACTAAAACACGAGTACTGAAAAATCACACTCTAAAAAGTATGAAACAAGAAAATCTTATTTTAGTGTATTTCATATCTACCGTAACAAACAATACATTCTGCAAAGTAGCATACGACCACGGTTATCCTCTGAACACCACTCTGAATATGTATGAAATACATTTAAAAAAAATATTACACTTTGTTTCATACTTTTTAGAGAGCGATTTTTCAGTAGTCGGGTTTTCGTTTTTGAACTTATCTTTTATTTAAAGTATTTTGGGGTTTTTGACAAAGGAACATAATAACTGACGAACTGTTAGTACCGATGCTTCTTCATACAGCTTATTATTGAGTATCTACGTGGCTTACTTAGCATCAGTTTTAAGTAAGTACTCCTCTTAGCGCTCGTTCAATCTTCAGCATGTGTGTTTTGGCCGTGCCTCTCCAAACCCCTATGCAGTATTGAAGAATAGACTGGCACAGTGTCGTGTATACCAGTCTTCTCTAACTTCCATCGACGCTGCATATAAACATTAATATACGATAAAATATAGTAACACCAAAAACCTCGCCGAGGTATGTCTCGGCATTACTCCTCGACACATGAATTCTTTCAAATACAACAATGTTATAGGTACGATCTTAAACGAGCAGCATCATAAGTAGACTGCGGTTGACTAAATGTCTATGTATTGTAGTGGATGCAAATCTATCCTTCGAAGAACATATTCAAACATTGTCGAAACGAGTACGAAAATTAATCTATGTAATGAAGGTTCTTCGTCCAGCAGCTTAGTCGAGTATCTATATCTATATCTGTATCTATATCTATAGTGGCTTACCAGCCACGTAGATACTCGACTGATAAGCTGTATGAAGAAGCAGATATACTAACAGTTCGCCAGTTATTTGACATGCGTGCTACTTCTATATGCCGTACTACTCCAATTTGTTAGCAGTCTCCTAATACAGAAGAGAGTTGTATGAGTCAGGCTCTACCCCGTGCCCGAACATTATTTGCCCGTAGACTGCTAAAATACGTACATTTGAATACTTACAACGAAGTATGTAAAATGCTAGATGTTAATAACTGCAATTTTGCTGAAGCGAAGTCAAAACTGAAAAGATGATTACTTTTCCTGACTTATAAAGAAACAGAGAGACCTGTAAAGCAGAATTCGATTCAAATGCCATCACAAAAATAAATACATGATTAGCGATTCGGTAAATCAACTTTCCAAATCGGAAAAATCGGAGCTAGTCAGAACTAGCTCCGTCTTATATTATTCAGTATTACAAACTATCTCATTCATCATATATACGCTCAGTTTCAACCTACAAAGGCATGATACCATTACTCATTGAAATGCCAGGGGTCCGTTCTCAGCGATATATGTCCACATTCTTGATGCGTACTGCACATATTTTCAGAATTTACGCGGATGTGGTGCATGTTAAATGTGAATACCTATCTATAACGAATGGAGAGACCGGCCCGCGGTACGGCTTCTACCGCGAGCCCGCCGACACGGCCAGGTTCCTGAAGACCTTCTACGAGGAGGCGGGCGTGCCGCCGACGCTGGTCGAGTATGTGGAGGCGTTCGGATCAGGTATCTATATACTAGTTTATATGTGAATATACTATACTGAAGGGAGAAACCACCAATATAACAGCTTTATTAATAATAATACTTAATCTAGTTAATTAATACAATACTATTAAATTTTACAATTTATACTTACTCAAATTTATTGCAGCAATACCAGAAGTAGATAAATCAGAACTGGAATCCATTGAACAAATATTCTGCAGCGAGAGATCTGAACCGCTGCTTGTCGGTAGCGTCATGTCCAACATCGGGTACGGGGAAGCTGCTTCGGGTATATCTGCTGTGACAAAGGTACACATTGTAAAAGAGAAGGCAGTTGTTTATTAGAAAGTGGTAGATATAACACACACACACACAAAGACCTGATGGCTCAGTGGTGGTATGTCTGCTGAGCTGGGATGCTAGTTCTGTGTCTGGGTGTTTATATGTCATATGTATGTATTTACAACAACAAAAAAAGTATATATGTAATCGATCAGCCATCTGGTTCCCATAGTACAAGTTTTGCTTAGTTTGGAGCTAGGTGGCTTTGTGTGAAAATATCCTACACTATTTATTTTCTAATAAGATAAGATTGTATATAATTATGTGATGACGCAGGTACTGCTAGGGTTCCACAGCGGCTCACTGGCGGGGAACTTGCACTGTGATGTCCCGCGGCGCGACGTGGCGGCGCTGCGCGAGGGACGCATGCGCTTGCTCGCGGACCACCAGCGCTTCCGGCGCACCTACGCAGCCGTCAACAGCATATCTGTCACCGGCGTCAATGGACATGTGCTGCTGCATGGACACTACAAACCGAAGGTTATATAAATGTGGTTTCCTAAAAAAAAACATTTTAACACGAGAATAAGTTACAAGAGAAGAGGAGGATCCGGCAGCCTAGTCGGGAGACCGTCTGACTTGCGATCCGCAGGTCCTGGGTTTGAATCCCACGGAGATAGTTTCGTACGAAGAATAATTATTCTTCGTAGGTACGAAACTAGTTACGTACGCTGCCGAAGCGGAACGCACCTCTGTCTTTTCGAAGTTATGTGCGTATTGTTGATTGCCGCCAACTTCAAACGGTGAAGGAAAACATCGTGTGGAAACCTACATGTCTGAGAGTTCTCAATGATCTTGAAGATGTGTGAATTCTGCCAACACGCACTTGGCCAGCGTGGTAGACTATGGCCTAACCCTTCTCACAATTAGAAGATGGCCCGCGCCCAGCAGTGTCGACAGATTGTACAAACAGGGCTGATAAAAAAAGTTATAACACGGACCTAAATATCCGTGTGCTTCTAGAAAGGGAAGTCTGTATTAGAAATATGGTTATGAGATATCACCATGTCAAAAAGAGAATGCTCATAGCCGAAAGAGAGAAAAAAAAGGTTTATGTTTAATCCAAATGAAATTTGGTTTGTAGGTAGTAGGGGACGATAAATCGAACTTGCTAGGATTCATTTTTAATGAACCCGGGTTTGCTCGTATTTTCAGTCATAAAATATCCGAGTGGAACTCGGTCGTCCAGGTACTCATAATAATATTACAATTAATAAATTAATCAGTACCTTTAAAACACCAGATAGTGATAGATACGTTTGACTGCTATCTACCGTGGTAGCTAAAGAAGGTAGGACCCGGGCTGGAGCACATCGATCTAGAAAATAACTTTTCATTCTGGCTTTGAAAATTCTTCTTTGAAGACAGGGAAGGTGACAGGGGGATCCACTCCTGTGATGTATAGATTATATTTATTATAAACACTATACATCGTACCATTTTCAAATATTAGATTTCTTTCAGGACCTAGACCGCTACAAAGCAAGTATTCCGCGACTAGTGACTATATCCAGTAGGCAAGACTCTGACATAGACACGATTTTAAACAATTTAAAATCTCAACCCATCGACCCCGAGGAGCTGGCCCTGCTGCAAAATATAAATGAGACTTATATACCGGGACATTTAGGGAAAGGGTACACCATTCTTGGTAAGTACATAGATTATCTTATTAGCTTTTAATGCAACTCAGCAAAGGTGTTTGTATGAAGTTTTCCGGTCGCGGAGTGCGTTCATAACGCATACCACCCATATATGACGATATCGTACGATTTCATGTCGTGTCGTTATCCTTTAATGTGGAAGCATCCATTGATTGTTGGGGATTGAAGGGGATTGAAACAAATACGAAATTCGCCAATTTGTACCGGATGCTATCTGAGATTTATATTTAATGGTTTTCATATTGTATTCTACTATAAAGTCCTTTCATTTTATTAAATACCCGTATTAAGGCGGTTGTAAAAATATATTTCAAAATTTTGAAACGCAGCTGAGTTGAAGCAGTGTTGCCAGACTCACATTTCCACCATCCGGAAACCCTTTGAAATGCTGGGTTTTAAAGAAAAGTCCTCTCCGCTTAAAAAACTATGTTCTAACCTCAAAATTAAGACTGTTGGTAACTTCCAGCAATGCAACTTACCTAATCCCAGGTTTTAGTAATAAAAGCTAAGTTAATCGGTTCCTATCTTTGATAAAGAATCAACGGGATGTAACGTCAGTCCTCAAAAACGTCCGAGCTCAATGAGATCTAATTAGACCCCTTACACGATTAAAATAATTTCGATTTTCGGTCCGCAACCAGACACCGATGCGCAATTCATGCGAAATCTGGTTACGGACAGGCGTCTACACAGTCGAAAACCAGCTTTTTAAATGTGTAGCAGGGCCTTAGGGTTCGGCCCCATCTCTCGTGACCTGAAATTTTCACGGCGCGGCCCCGGAATCCGACATATTCCAGTAAGCGTCGCGTCTGTTTTCATGTGTGTGCCATAGACATGGGGCCAAGCCGGTTCCCTGTTTATATGCATACTATTTTAAGCCCTATTTTACACAACCATACAAATTTACGTCTTAACAATCATTACTCCCAGTATTCCAAGTCATAGTATATCTAGGCCTACATTAATTCGTACTATTATTATAAGCCATATAATATTGGCCATAAGCATTAAAAACATAATACTTCGTAGTCATTATATAAGTTTACGTTATAAATAAATATACTGTCCTACAATTTATTGCCCTAATGTTATCGTGCCATACAAACAATTATACAATTTTTATAGCAAAATAAAGCTCGTATAGTATTCAAACTTTACATACACATAATAATAAATACACAAGCGGCTCCAGGGTAGCCCAAGGGCCACCCCGCCGCACCATAACTTACTGCTATTTATGAACGGAGTTCAAATAAAATTATTTTTGTGTCATATATTTTTTCATTTCTTGGTATTTTGTACTATATTTAGTTATTTATGTGTTAATATTATCATAAAATACAACACATACAATGTATAAGAAATATTACTATGACAGCAAACAATATGAGTCATAGCGTTTATGCACATTGAGTGTATAACAACCAAAGAATAGGGACAACTTATTAAGTTCAAAAGTTTAAAAACGCATGTTTCGACACTCACAAGGGAATCAAAACCTATAAATAAGGTACTTCCCGTTGACCTATTTCGTGTTTGGCAAGAAGCATTGTCTTAGTTTACATAAAGGAAAACATCCGAAAACTGTATATTCACAAAAAAATAGTGTCACTATGCAAGGAAGGAGGGTCCAAATTTTAAAGTGCTTTAACCGCTTCATGTGGGGTATCATATGAAAGAGCTTCATTAGCATAAGCTAAGGTTTTTAAATATTTTTACGATGTAAGTAGATATATATTTCAGTTTATGAAGGAAAATATATGATTTCCCCCTTTTATCTACTAGTTTGTACGGAACCCTTAGTGGGCGAGTCTGAATCGAATTTGTCAGGTTATTTATGTAGAAATAGGTTTGCACTTGACCGCCAACTCGGCTGATGTTACGCGACGTTGCGGTCTATGAACTGAAACTAACATTTTCCGACTGCTTAAAATCTTTCTAATTGTAGGTTTCTTTCTTAAATAGCAATATGCGCGGAGCGCGATTTTTTTTAAGGTTTTTAAAATGAAATCTTGGACGTGATTTCATTTTCATTGATCTTGTTAGCTAGTTCTAGGTTTTTGTGGACCAGATGAATCAAATCTGTGTTAAAAGAAAAAAATTGGTTGTCTGTAAAATCGGTTCACGGACGATAGTTTAACGTGACAACGTCATAACAAAACATTGATGAAATGATTGCATACTTTTATGAATAAAATTGAGCTCGACAATGAGCGTAACGGGACACTTTTTCGTGCGTGCAGCCGGCGTTCATCGATTTATTAGACGTTGTCACGTCAAAATGAAATACCTGACTGGATTAGAGCGACTTTTACGCCATCAAAAATTATAAACACAACCATTTAAATGCAATGAATTCCAATTTATTATTCCTAATTAAATTTAAACATATGACTTTATAGAAAATTACAAACATACCTACAAGATACCGCTTTACTTTTTCAATAAATTGATCTCCATACCACGGTTGCCTGGAAGAGATCGCTTTTAGCGACAAGGCCGCCTGTTGTCACTCTAGTTTTGTAAGTTCTCTGTAAAATTGTATTTGTTTAATCGTGTACAATAAAGAGTTTATCTATCTATCTATCAAGATATGCGTTACCTTGCCAGTCGGGAAATTATTTTTGGTTAGTAATTATTTTTATGTGAATTATTTGTTTGTATTAGCAAAACGCGAAAATTTTAGAAGCTTTTTATCAAATTATATTATATATGACCCCCCCTGCCTACGGTCTTGATTGTTATAGACTGACCTTAAGCCTCAGTTGGTAGTATGTCTGCCTGCTGAGCTGTAGGTCGTGGGTTCGATCCCCACCCAGGGCAAACATTTGTGTCAAGAGGATGGATGTTTGTTCTGTGACTGGGTGTTTCTATGTGTCATATTATGTTTATTTTCACAAAAATAAAAGTATTTAAGTATTCTATCAGCCATCTAGTTCCATAGTACAAGGTTTACTTAGTTTGGGCTAGATGGTGTTGTGTGAAATGTCCATAAATATTTATTTATCTGTTTGTTTCGCAGATACGAATCCTAATGGCGAGACTCTCAGCCTGTCGCAGCGCGTGGAGTACAGCGACGGCGCACGGCGGCCGCTGTGGTTCGTGTACAGCGGCATGGGCTCGCAGTGGGCCGGCATGGGCGCGCAACTCATGCGCATACCCATCTTCGCCGCCGCTATACAACGGTAAACTACCAATATGTGTCTTGTTTTGTGATCAATATAGGTTCATGCCATTATTTTAATATGTTGTAGTCTATAGCGTATGCAACACACTACAACGGTTAGAGTATTATTTATTTTCACAATGGTAGAGGGGCAAGAATTGTACAGTTTTCATTACAAACATGTTTTCATAGTTTTTTACTCTATTTGCCTGGAATAGATCGCTTTGAGTAATAAGACCGTCAATTAAAACCTAGCCCTAAGTACCTAATGTTATTTCTGTAATTTTGTAACTAAGTGGTTTCTAATAAAGCTATCTAGAAGTCAAAAGTATTATCTAATTATATGACACCAGAGCGCTCCCGACTCAAAAGATTGATTAAAAATAAAAATAAAACATCAATCACAAATACCTAAAATATGATTTTAAAATAGTTTAAAGTTTTAAATAAAAGCATAATATATGTACCTTAAACCAAATTTTATCACAATGGAAGGAGCCATAAACGTTGCTTAGTCGCTACTCGGCTGCATAAAACGTGTCCGCTTATTTCTACTTTCTGGTCACATGTACCTACACTGCGTCAATTTGGCGTCACGTGAAGATAAACTAATTACTAAAATACGTGATAATGAATTAATTATTTTGCGAATACGAATATGCCACCTAACTAGTAGTGAACTAAAACGCACGTACAAAATTACGGACATATTTTTATAACCGCTGTCAGAAAGGTTTTTATTTCCATAATATTTTTGGCAATAAATAGTGGACACGGTGTGAAACACCATAATGTACATTCCATCTATTCTCACGCACAATATTTTTAGGGATTTGTAATAATTTATCCTATGAACACCACTATGAATATCTATGAAATACAATAATAAGTATATATTTTTTTTTGTTTCATACTTTTTTAAGCGTGATTTTTGAGTTTTCGGGTGTAAGTTTTTAAACTTATTTTTTATATCAATAACAAGCTTGGTAGTTCTTTTATCTTGTTTGTACGGAACCCCTCGGTGGGCGAGTCTGACTCGCACTTGTCCGGTTTTTATAACCGTCTAAATATTTGTAAGATTTACTAACCATTCAAATTATACCTGCAATTCTTAATATTATAATACTAAAATTATTTTCAGCTGCCACAAAGTGTTGGAACCGAAAGGACTCGACATAGTTCACATAATAACATCTCCGGACAAGACTATTTTCAACAACATCCTACATTCGTTCGTCGGCATCGCTGCTGTGCAGATCGGCCTCACCGACGTCTTGTTGGAGCTGGGACTAATGCCTGATAACATCATAGGTATACTTTTTTGGGGTTTTCTTAATTCATCATTTTCTTGCCCTCTTCCCACTAGGTGGGGTCGGCACAGCACGTTTCCTTTCACCACTTCACTCTATCAGACGTCATCTCTACACTTACACTTTTTGCACGCATATCATCTTTCACACAGTCCATCCACACTTTCTTAGGTCTCCCTCTTCCGGCCCTACCGCTTACCATCATGTTTAGGGCCCTCTTGCATACATTGCTATCCTCCCGTCTCATGACATACCCATACCAGGACAGCCTTCCACTTCTTAACTTTTCGGTGACTGGTGCTACTTTCAGACTTCCTCTAACATCTCATTCCTAATCTTATCCAATTTTGATACTCCACACATCCATCTCAACATTCGCATCTCCGCTGCATGCAATTTCCTTTCATTCTCCCCTTTGGTGGCCCAACACTCTGATCCATACATCACGACAGGTCTTACCATGGTCTTATAAATTTTCCCCTTTAATTTAAGGGGCATTCGGGTATCGCAAATAGTTCCCGAGACCTGCCGCTACTTCATCCAACATGCATTTATCCTGCTATTTACATCTCGGTCTATATCGCCATCGTTTTGGAAAACAGAGCCGAGCTAACGTAAATCGGAGCAGACTGGAAGGGATACACCATTTAAGGCAATTGGAAATGAAACTAGATGGACCCCCGAAATCACAAAACAAATGTTCTGTTTTGGTTCTACTGATCTTCAACCCTACACTCTCCAGTTTCTCTTGCAATTTTTCAGTCTTCTCTGTACCTAGTGTCCGCCCAGTGGCGGACTAAACCCGTCAGAGGCCCGGGGCAGCAAAACTGAATGAGGTTCCCCAGATTTAAAAAAAAAAATAGTTTTACAAGCTTTTTATTCAGTTCACATTTGTATGTATAAATAAGTGTTTATGTTTATTTAGTTAAAATGCAATAATTTCGTTAAGTGCATAATTTCAAGCGCCTACCTGTTGCCGTTATCAATATCGAGCAAAAAAAAAACTCGTTTGTTGTATGGGAGCCCCCTTAAATATTTATTATATTCTGTTTTTTAGTATTTGTTGTACGGCAACAGAAATACATCTGTAAAATTTCAACTGTCTGACTATCATGGTTCATGAGATACAGACTGGTGACAGACGGATGGACGGACGGACGGACGGACAGACAGTGGATTCTCAGTAATAGGGTCCCGTTTTTACTCTTTGGGTACGGAACCCTAAAAACGATCAAAACTCTCATACACGTTTTGTTCATTTTTTGAATTCAGTGAGTTAAGGAATTTTAATTAGTTTAGTGGTTGCCTTCAGAATTGATTTCTTCACAATGCATGGTTAGTTAAGTTCGTGATGTCGTTCTAAATTCAATATGGCGGACTAGTTATCTTCTGTGCATTCCCATCGGGTGATATGGGTATCAGATAAAAGGGTTTGCTGAAAACAATACGAAAAATAAAATCACTTCCCTTTAAATGCAATATAATGGACTAGTTATTCTTTTCACTCTAAATCCAATATGGCGACGAACTTTTTTCTTTTTAGAATCAGTTTTAGAGCATTTAATTAAAGGCTCATCTATACATCTATACATATATAAGACTGTAACGGGTCAAATTCTGTAAATTTTGATTGGAGGATACCTTCCTATCGATACAGAAGCCAAAACAACAATTTTTTTGTCTGTCTATCTGTCTGTCTGTCTGTACGGTGTGTGCTAGAAAACGTAGCTCTCTAGATTTTTTTGCTACAGCTTTTCAAAAATTATTGTAGCTGACGGGGGTCTAAAAGTAGCCAGATCTAGCTACAAAGCAGCTATACTTGGATTTTTAATTAAACGGAGTAAATTGACAGATCAAATGTTACCACTTTTTTATGATATGATAATAGTGCTGCGCTAAACAGAGCTACTAAAATGAACTAATTCATATAAGTGATCTATTTCATTACGTTGTATTCTAGATCTTCCTAAAAATCTAAATTTGTATCTAAATTGTGTATTTGTTTAACTAATAATAGATATCACCAGATCTCTGGCATTTTCATGTCCAGGGATTTCACACAGAAGTCCGTATTCCAATCGATTGTCTTTCTTTAAAATAAATAATCTGCGCAATAGGAGGAAAATCCGTGACCTTTCTTTTCTTTACAAAGTTGTTCACAGCCTTATTGACTGTCCCTCAATTTTGATGCAGTTTTCCCTATCAGTACCATGTCACTACCCGCGTCACAGAATCTCAAAGATTCTCCATGTTAAATACTCTAAAACTAACTTATCATATAATTCTCCTCTACCAAGACTATGTCGGACATACAATGAAATTAATGTTTTGCTAAACGATCTCAATATATTTCACGACAAATTTAACGCATTCAAGTTTAAGTTATTACTTTTTTCTACTGAACGCAATAGATTATAATGTCACTGTTATATTATCTTATAGTTTTTAGTTTTAAATTAATATAGTTTTAGTTAAAGAATGATGTAGACGCCTGTTAAAGGTATGCATATCAGAACCTATATTAGAGATTACCTACTAAGTCAATGTAATATGTATACTGTATACTGTAAAAAATAAATAAATAAATATCAAAGATTTCAAACTAAACTATTACATACCATGATCGTCTTATATGTTTCTTAGGAAATAATTATTACACTATAACTATACGGAGACACAGATATAGGTTACCTAATAATTATATTATATCAATGTATCGTGTAGTGATACAGTTATGGAATCACTTCTTAATTCCTGAGTTTATTCAGAAAAACTAGTAAAATATATTCCTCTTCTTCTAAGGTTGTTGCTACGAGTAACTCAATAAAAGCGAAGCTGAAATAAACGTTTCAAGATGTATTTATTAATTTTCTATTAGACATAGACATAGACAGAAATTTATTGTGACAAAAAACATACAACACAAAACAAAAATCATACACAATATACCAAATGTTTTTGTCACAATCCCAATACAATGTTTTACTAGGTATTTTCATTCCGTGTTCCGACCTTTTTTGAACTATAATATGTGACTCAAATCCCATCACTATGATTTGAGAGTTGGTATCATTATTTCGAAAAGTGACATTTCAGTCTGTCAGTTTACTCCGCCTAATTAAAAATTCAAGTATAAGTTGGCATCACTGGTAGGCGTACAAGAGTGAATTATTTGTACTTCATTCATTCAGGGATTCCTGGGGAAGCTACAAAGACGGGAACTCCTCCAGCGTATTGGACACATTCAGTAAAGTTAAAACAATATTAGTACCGCTAAAAAGTCAAGATGGTTGTAGTGTTTTGATCTTCATGAAATTATGTAGGTACTAAGCACATTTTTAAAGTCTTGTTTAGGATTTGATCATGGGAACTCGGAGGCATATGGGGCCCCCCAAGACTGGATGGCCGGGGCGGGCCGCCCCTTCCGCCCCCCTGTTAGTCCGCCACTGCCTCAGCCCCATCTTCTCCGACAAGCACAATATCATCGGCGAACAGCATACACCAGAGTGCCTCCTCCTGTATGTTTGATGTCAATGCATCCATTACCAGGAGGAACAAGTACGGGCTTAGAGCCGATCCCTGATGCAAGCCTATAGCCACATTGAATGTGTCGGTTTCGCCAGCTGCGGAGCGAACAAACGTAGTTGCTCTACCATTTTGGAGTTTTCTTAATTCATAAGTCAAAATTAAATATTTTGTTGATTATGTTTTCGTGAAAACTTTTATTTATATAAAGTCATATAAAATAGAATGTTACAGTTGCTTGCGGTCAGCCGTTGGAGTTTGCGATTTGCAGTCTCGCTCGGATTTATACCTAACACGTATGATTTTCAAACAGGTCACAGCGTGGGCGAGCTCGGGTGCGCGTACGCGGACGGCTGCCTCACGGCGGAGGAGATGATCCTGGCTGCGTACAGCCGCGGCCGCGTGTCGCTCGAGACTCCCTTCATCCGCGGCTCCATGGCCGCCGTCGGAATTGGAGCACAACAAGTAAATAATTATTATATAACTTAAATTACGTATTATAATTTATGCATTGTTCATATTGCTATAGGTCCATGTGGATATATGGTCCTTTAGCAATATGTATACGCTTTTCCCAGATGTCCTCGATGTGTCCCCCCGAGATCGAGATCGCGTGCCACAACAGCGCCGAGTCGTGCACTATCTCGGGGCCCGCGGACGCGATGCGTTCCTTCGTCGCCGACCTCACCGCGCGAGGCATCTTCGCCAAGGAAGTGCCTTGCTCGAACATCGCATACCACTCGCGGTATATCGCTGAAGCTGGTACGTGTAATATATGTTATTATCATCATCATTTCAGCCACAAGAAGTTCATTTTTAGGGTTCCGTACCTCAATAGGAAAAAACGGAACCCTTATAGGATCACTTTGTTGTCCGTCTGTCCGTCCGTCTGTCCGTCAGTCTGTCCGGGTGTCAAGACCTTTATCTCGGGAACGCGTGAAGGTATCGAGTTGAAATTAAAACCATATACGCAGATCCATAGTATCTTGCTGCAGAAAGAAAAATAAAATTTCTCAGTTTTCGTAAAAAAAAGTTACAGCCGAATATGTCGTAAAAAACGCACATTTCGACACTCACAGAGGAATCAAAACCTATGGGGTACTTCCCGTTGACCTAGAACTCTGAAATTTAGTAAGAAGCATTGTGTTAGAGTACACATATAGGAAAAAGTCCGAAAACTGGAAATTTTTAATTAAATCACAAAAAAATAGTGTCTCTATGCAAGGAATGAGGGCCCAAATTTTAAAGTGAATTAACCGCATCATGTGGGGTATCATATGAAAGAGCCTCATTAGCATAAGCTAAAACAGGTTTTTAACACATTCTTCGCCCCCTGCAGACCCTTCACTTCGGCTGGGAACCAAAACTTTTTAGGCGAATTTTGATTAAGTACAGAGTGGCCGCGCAAAGCAACGTTGACTGCCTCAAACGCCGGCGGTTTACTACTTTACGGACTACTACAAAATTAACGGGATGCTCGCTCGGATCCGAGTGGAAGACGCGGCTACTATAGCCCCGCTCTACTCGGATCCGAGTGGTGAGCAAGGGATGTGTTAAATATTTTTACGATGTATATTTTTCGGTTTATGAAGGAAAATATAAAAAATAAATATGATTTCCCCTTTTATTTAGTTTGTACGGAACCCTCGGTGGGCGAGTCTGACTCGCACTTGTCCGGTTTTTAGACATAGATTACCCTCATGGATTTCTAAAAAGACTGGCAAGCAGTAGGATGACCAGTCACGAGGTGGACAGAAGACCTCATACAAGTGGATGGAACATACTGGATGTAGGCAGTTTAACTGGTCTTTTTAATGTATTTAGTATTATGCCTGAAACGAATGAAATAATATCAGTTATTATATGTCATTCTAAAACACACAGCGTTGAGGTGAAGAAAGCTGTTGAAAATTCGTCTTAAATTGCTTATTTCTACGTTAAGTCACCCAATAAGTTCATGGTTATTTATACTTATCACTGTCAATGTCAGCAGCCAGCATCTGTCAAGAATGAGATTTGACGCTTCTCCATTAGCGTTGAATTCGTCAAACTTATTGGTTATTAAAATTAACAAAAAGTATAAAATTATGTGATAAAACATAAAGTTCATATCAGGCGACATTAGTTGCTAGTCGTATACATGTAAAACACACAGTGTAAGCGGAAACGGCCTGTAATTTAAAGATGTTCAAAGCGGATTGTACCGGCATTCGGCCGATGTCTATTCGGGTTGGTTTTTCCGCAAGGAAACAAACCTCGAGACGGAAAGGTAACTAAAGGATCATTTAGCTTCAGTGAATGACGATGGCAGAGCCTCGTTTTCCAGTAACCAGCGTCGTTAGCGCCGTCAGAGGTTTCAACAATTTTGATTTGTTTTTGACATGCGAAAAGATGTCTTAGTTCAAATCTGTGCAGGTGAGCTATGAATTTATCGTTATACTTACATTAATGCAATGCAAACAAATCAGCAGGAAATTAATTCCTTCAGTTTAATGTCCAATAACAGTGTTTCATGTACTTACTTTCTTTCGGCGATCTTTGTACAAAATATGCCGAGAGAATCATTATTGTGATAACTACTTATCAAAGATCGGTTATCTACAAATTTTCGATTACTCTTATTGGTAGTAATTTGTTAAGAAATACATACAGAGATCAGATACTGTATAATACAATGTATCAGAATGTCTTATTCTGTTTATATTAAAGTTAACAAAGTGTTGAAAAAAGATGACAGAGATCAATTTAAAACAAAAGTACATAGTGTAAACACCGTTTATTTGGAGTTGATATACATATTAGATCTATTGGATGTAATCTTGTTTCTCTCTTTCAGCCCTAAAAGTTAAATCTTAAAGAGTGTTGTGGAAGGAGGACCTCGGAGGTCTGAATTCAAATATGCATATATATTCTCAGTCAATCTTCCTCCATTACAAAATCATGATGGAAAAAAGATAGTGTAAATTGACATTTATCAGACACACTCCCATTTGTCATTCAGTGTGTACCATAGTAGTAGTGTGTACCATAATAAATTACTATACTGAATTATGATATAATTGATAATATAAGACATTATTATGAAGTTATTTAATGTCTAAACAAGGCTTTGGCCTATCATTAGTTTTTAGTGGTATACCTATGTCTCATTATCAAAGTGGATCACATTGAATCAGATTCACTGGTGTAATTGTTTATTCAGAAGTCCTTTCTGTAAACTATAGCTACTAATGTTATTCATTTTATGAGAAACGGATCGCGGAGATCCTACAAAGATATTTACCACTATATCTAATTGAGGCACGGAGACCCACTAATATGACATCTATTATTTTTACATACTATAGCTACTAATGCTATTCATTTTATGAGAAACGGATCGCGGAGATCCTACAAAGATATTTACCACTTTATCTAATTGAGGCACGGAGACCCAATAATATGACATCTATTATTTTTACATACTATAGCTACTAATGCTATTCATTTTATGAGAAACGGATCGCGGAGATCCTACAAAGATATTTACCACTATATCTAATTGATATAAGCTCTGTTGAAGTTATTTAAAATAATAATAGTAATGGATCGCGGAGATCCTACAAAGATATTTACTACTGTATCAGAATGGATTACAGAGATCCACTAAGATTACATATATTATTATAAATAATTGGGTTGCAGAGATCTCTCAAAGAAGTCTCTTGTATCAGAGTCGAGACTAACATATAATACTTAATATATCAGAGTCGAGACTAACATATAATACTTAATGTATCAGACAGTCAGGGGCGTCGCCAGCCCACGGCTGGTACAGGTACAATTGCACAGACTTAGGTCTTTGGTTGCTTTGCAGATGGCTACATTTTTTAAATCTCTAGCCCCCCCTTGGCAACACCCTTGCAGACAGTTATACTACAATGTCATGTAGCGAAACACAGTATCTCAAGTTACAAAGTATGTCTCAATGGTTTTTTCTGTTGATTTCTTACATTTTTTGTGATATATATCATCAATACAAGTCAACATAATTAAGACTGAAATACATAAAATATCCACATAATCTTTATTCTTATTTTTAGGGCTCAAAATGTCAGACTGCCCATATTCAACTTACTTTCCAAGTAAAACTTTTATTATAGTTTTGTTAGATACAGTGTTTCGCCATTAAATGGTGTTTTGTCTCTCATGTTGCGGAAACACAGAAAGAAAACATTGAGTTGACATATAAATTACCAAAGCTTGTTTTTGAATTCAACTCAGGAGCTTGTCCTACCGTAATACACAATAAAAATACCCTATAATTATGCAATGCAATGCAGTTGCAATGGTTGTTGTAATTTGATAATCATGCAGTCTTCTCCACTGTCAGGAGGCATTGACCATTAAAAACAAATTAAAATCAATATTTAACCCCTACCCCCTACCTACCCCCCCTACCTTTATTTTTGAATAACAATTAGGGGGGGGGGGGTACAATATTATAGTGTAATATCACATTTCTTGTGAGGCTGGCAAGCCCAAAAAGGTGATACCTATATGATGTGTTCATTTGTTCACAAACACACTTAGTCAGCGGATGACATTCAATAATCATTCTCAGCCTGTTATCGCCCACTGATGAGCGTAGGCCTCTTCTTGTATACTCACTTCACTCTGTGCCAACATTCAATAAATACTCACCTAATACCGTCAATCAGAAGCCGTCAGCTTGCTGTATACCTCAGTGATAAGAGATACATTATCTCTTACATCTAAAAAAAAATGATATCCAGACCTTAGAGAGCATTAACACTTAAGAAGCCACTTACCTTGCGGAAAGGTTTGAAAGGCATTGCAGATCACCTATCACTGTCACGGGGTCGCAAAATATCGAAAGTGGCACCATGAGCAGTTACACTGAACTCTTCACCACCACCTGCCTCACGTAGAGGTTCTTTGAAAATGGCAGATTGCCTATCACTATTAAAGGGTTTTAAAGTATCGAAGGTGGCACCTTCTACCCCAAGCCGCGGAGGCAAGATTAAAAAGATGGGGCATCCCAGATTAAATAAACCTAGACAGAGTGATTCAAGAGCCATGGCCATCATGTCAAACTATATTAGGTATATAGGCAATTTTTATCTGAGCTGGGCATTTTCCCCACCAGATCTCTTACCTTAAGTCCTGACGGTCATTTGAACAAGGCATGAGGATTATACATTCGGATTGTATCAATGTGAACTAAATGTTTTTTGGTTGTCATGCCTAAAAACAAAAGTTATAGTGG
Source organism: Lycia hirtaria (assembly GCA_947563715.1). Lineage (NCBI taxonomy): Eukaryota > Metazoa > Arthropoda > Insecta > Lepidoptera > Geometridae > Lycia > Lycia hirtaria. The sequence goes on from OX387378.1 coordinate 15,062,839, forward strand.
AGTCTATACCAATTCTTAGGGAAAGTTCTCATACATCAGAAGAGAGATAAGTGCTCTTCTCAAATGAAAAATTGTTCATACTTTTGTAAAAGAAAAAGTCTAGCCAGATCACTCATAGTTCTGTAGACTTGCAAAACTTGCTGAAAAGTAGCTGGCAATCATCTACCTAGCCCCTTACAATGCTCCAACTAAGTGATAATATTTATAATTATGAGTATTTCTAAATTTAGAATCTATAAAATTAATTCTAAGATGGTCACTGGTAAAAATTGTGCTGAGCTGGGACCGGATTGTGACAAAAACATGTTATATAAGTATTTTGTGTATGATTTATATTTTTTTGAATGATATTTATTTTGTGTTGTATGTTTTTTGTCACAATAAATTTCTGTCTATGTCTATATTGTATTTGCTTGTATAGATTATAATACAAAATAAAATATCGCTCCAGGCCCGGGTCTGCTAAAGTATCTGAAGGAGGTAATCAAGACACCTAGAGCCAGGAGCCCACGCTGGATATCTTCATCGGTACCCTGCGATAGATGGGAGGAGCCGTCTGCCAAGTACTCTTCAGCAGAGTACCACACCAACAATCTCCTGGTAAGTGGTGCGTTGTCTGTGCTTACTATACACGTCGTCCAGTATAGTATCTCCGCCCTCACAGCTCCGAGGAGGAGAGCACGTTGATCCTCGCAGACGCGGTGTCTTGTTGTTTGTGTGTACACTTCGTGCAGTAAAGTGTCTCCATCCGCAGAGCCCCGTGCTGTTCGAGGAGTCGAGCGCGCTGATCCCCGCAGACGCGGTGCTGGTGGAGGTGGCGCCGCACGGCCTGCTGCAGGCCATCCTCAAGCGCGCGCTGCCTGACTCCGCTACAAACATACCGCTCACAAGACGAGGACACGAAGACAATGTAGTCATGATGCTCAATGCTATTGGCAAGTAAGTATTTGAAATTCTTTTCAAGCGTTGTCTATAAGTAAACCTGACCTTACTTATTGACTATCGGTATGTCGAAGTGTTTCTACAACAACGCCACCATGTCAGTTCAAATACAAGACCAGAATTCACAGGCAATTCCATTGAAGGGAGGCTTGAGGCAGGGAGACGTTGTCTCTCCGAAACTGTTTACCGCCAGTTTGGAAGATGCCTATAAGCTTCTGGAATGGAAAGGGCTCGGCATCAATATTAACGGCGAGTACATCACTCACCTTCGGTTTGCCGACGATATAGTAGTCATGGCAGAGTCGATGGAAGACCTCAGTACGATGCTCGAAGACCTCAATAGAGTTTCCCAACGGGTGGGCCTCACAATGAAAATGGACAAACGAAGGTTATGTCGAACGCCCATGTAGTGCCCACCCCAATATCTGTGGGGAACTCCACTCTTGAAGTTGTTGACGAATTCGTCTACCTAGGATAAACGGTCCGATTAGGCATGTCCAACTTTGCGAGGGAGGTCAATCGTCGTATCCAACTCGGCTGGGCAGCGTTCGGGAAACTTAAAAGCGTCTTCTCGTCCAATATACCCCAGTCCCTCAAGTCGAAAGTTTACAACCAGTGTGTGTTACCAGTGATGACATACGGCACTGAAACGTGGTCCCTAACGATAGGCCTTATAAGGAAGCTCAAGGTCGCGCAACGAGCTATGGAGAGGGCTATGCTCGGAGTCTCTCTACGAGATCGAATCAGAAATGAAGAGATACGTAGACGTACAAAAGTCACCGATATAGCACAGCGGATTAGCAAGTTGAAGTGGCAGTGGGCAGGGCACATAGCACGCAGAACTGATGGCCGATGGGGCCGAAAGGTTCTCGAGTGGAGACCACGTACCGGCAAGCGCAGCGTATGAAGACCAGTCACGAGATGGACAGATGACCTCATACAAGAGGCGGGAAGGCGCTGGATGCAAGCCGCTTCCAATGGGTCTTTTTGGAAATCCATGGGGGAGGCCTATGTCCAGCAGTGGACATCTTATGGCTGAGATGATGATGAAGCCTGACCTTTCGAACACAGGTAGTCACAGGAAGCTGCAAAATTGTTCGAAACGTCAGGTTAATATTATCTAAAATATACGCAATAAATCCGTCAAAATTTGTTTAATTTAAAAAAATATTTATGTATTTTCAGTTTATATATATTCGGCTACTATCCCAAAGTGCATGTCCTGTATCCAAAAGTGGAATTCCCAGTATCGACAGGCACACCGTTCCTGTCCAATCATGTGAAGTGGGTTCATCAAGAACCATGGTGAGTCTGGTATCTGGTAGTTCGGTGGAGATGGTGGTGGTGACTGGTAAGCTATCGTCATATACGAGATTACGTCTTTTACGCCAGACAAATTTTACATTAAAAAGTTGTAAAGCTGCATTTTTGGTATGTTAAATGGACCTTTTTGCAGTTTTAATAGATTTTTGTATTGGACCCGCAATAAAGCATTTGCCAGTGTCAAGTATTAGGAATTTTTCAAGTTTCTTGAATAAAACAAGTTGTAAATGTTCTAGTCACAATCTAAGTCACGTATACAGTAAATTTATAAGTCGAGTCCTGCTTCAGTAAAGTGGTGGCGACTTTACTAGAAGCTTCTATGGAGTTTTGTCGACAACGTAAAATGACACGTTTCACTGCTTCATTTTACTTGCCCACAATCATGTACTTGATCGAACACATACGGCCTTACCGGAAAACGTTACTTAATTTTAAACATTGTATAACATATTTTGTCAACTTCTCCCTGACACGTAATAACGTTTGCGGAAAGAAGACAGAGAATTTAAGACGATGGTTAAAGTTAAGTAACGTTTTTCGGTAAGGCCGTTAATGAATAAAACACCACCATTTTTATCGCATTAATATTCAAAATAACACAAGTTTAGGAAAATAAAACAAAGCAACAATATGTTTCCATGACGTTCCCGCCAAAACTCTTTTAGTAGTTTTGTGATGGTCAATAAATGTCCATAGACTAAATAACTATTTATTTATTCTTTTTTTTCATATAATGCCCGGTTTCCTGTTACTTTACTTTATACTCACATTTTACAACTTCTATTAATATAGTATTTGAGCTTTTGACGATTTCCAGATTACTATTTTTTTAATTGAAAGTAAATTTAATTAAGAGTGTTCTTAGCTATTTTTCATGAAAGTCGGCTTAGCTGTTTTTTCGTAGGGGATTTTTGACTTTTCGAAACTTGTACTTGTTATCTACACTAAATATTATAAAGAGGAAAGATTTGTATTTTTGTATGTTTGACAAGCTATCACTCAAAAACTACTAGACCGATTTCAAAAATTCTTTCACTACTAGAATACTACATTATCCTTAATGAACATAGGCTATATTTAATAACAGAAAAAAATTGGGATCCGTACTAAAACTTCAATAATATAACCCAAGGTGTAAAAAAAATTGCCATAAAATGTCTTTCATCGCATACGCTGCTCAAATTATTGATGATAGAACAAAAAAATGTTCTACAATATTAAAAAACATACCAAAATCTATAAAAAACATCGCAATAGCATATGTCTAACTATTGTTATTACGTGACTATAACTACTTTTTTACATTTTAAAAGTTAAAAGAAATGTCGACCAAAATCAGACCATGTTACCCATACCTTTGTATTAATCCTTATCCAAATAAATTATTTCGTTTTCAAGACTGTTTCAATACCTGTTCATTACTTTTTGAATTATTCGAATCCGACATTCCATTCAAAAGAAATTGCGAATTAAAAAAATACTAATAGAAAAATAAACGCCATCGCGCCGCGCGCCTCCACGCCGTGGCACGCAGCGAAATACGTTACTCATATTTGAGTAAACATAATATATTTTGTCAACTTCTCGCTGACACGTAATGACACTTGCGGAAAGAAGACAGAGAATTTGAGACGTTGATCAAAGTTAAGTAAAAATTTTCGTTAAGGCCGAAAACATCTTACATCGCGTGCACTGCGAAAAGTATTCATAACAGAACAAAATTTTGTGCAAAAATATTAAATAACGGTAGGTCATCAATATTTAGTATTTAGGTTAACTATTACATACATATAAACGTCCAAAGTTAAAGGTCCAAAGTTTTAATGTTAGGGAAATTAAGTTTTTCATTTAGATTAACTACAGGTATAGATGAAAACGACTACTATTGTTTTGCTACTTAGGGTTAAAAGGAGGAAGTAAAAGATTGTATGAATGTTCCGTGCTTTTAATGTTAGGGACACGAAATGTAGTATTTAGATTAACTATCAAATATAAACGAATACTGTTATTACAGTTTTGCGACAGGGATGAATTAAAGGGTAGGAAACGGGGGTAATTGATTGTGTAAAAGTTCCAAGGTTCTAATTTTGGGGATATGAATTCCAGTATTTATATTAACTAACAGATGCAAACGAATACTGTTATTATAGTTTTGTAACGACAGGGACAAATTATAGGTTGAAACAAGGTGTAAAATATTATATGAAAGTTCAAGAATTTAATGTTAGGGACATGAAATGTAGGATTTAGATCACCTAATAGATATAAATGTTAGGGTGAGAGCGGGGCAAGAGGGAGGAGAGCTGGCGAGAGTGAGGCATTAGTGTGATGGATGGGAGCGTCACGGGAGCGGAGTGAGAATAGGATAAAATAAGTGAGTTGGGAGAGAGTGTGGTGCGGGAGTGAGGCGTAAGCGAGGTGAGAGTGGATGGGATTACAGCGAGAGGGGTGAGATTACGGTGGAAGGGGGTGAGTGTGGAGCAGGAGTAAGTGGGAGTGAAAAGAGAGCAACAGACTTGGTCTAGGAGCAAGGTGGGAGCGAAACAGAAGCGAAACGGTGTCGGTGTATCAGCCAGGGGGGTGCAGGAACGGTGAGTTAAGTGAGGTGCGGTAGGAGCGAGGTAAGAGCGGGAGTAAAACAAGGTGTGATCGGTATGAGTACAGGAGTTGAATGAGAGTGAGACGGCAGTAGGGTTGGAGCGAGGCGGGAACGGGAAAAGTGCGGAACGGAACGGAGTGGGAGCGAGGAGAAAGTAAAACGAGAACAAAGTGGGAGTGCGAAAGGTGCGAGGCAGAATAGCGAGTGAGTGTAGGGTGGAAATGGAGTGAAAGTGATCTGAGATCGGAAAAAACGGAACCGAACAAGTTGAGAGCCGAACGGGAGCAAGGTTGGAGCGGGCGAGAAAGGGATGAGAATTTATTTTTCATTGAAATACACAAATCTACGTTATACCACTGACTCGACATTAATAGATTGGGTCGGAAGATTGGTTGAAGCAGGACGTAAGTGCGGCGAGATTGAGTTAGGAGTGAAACACGAGTAGGGCAGATGCGGTACAGGAACATTAGCTTGGTGGAGGTGCAGTGAGTGCATGTAGGAGCGTGACATGAACGAATTTCTTACGCGTACGAAGTCACGGCGGGCAGCTAGTATATAATATTTAGGAAACTATTTTAATACTATTTGTAAGCAGCCAGACAAAACGTTGAAGGCAATCATCCCCTAGATAGATTTAAAAATCGCCATGAGAATGTGTGCAAAATCATTATGAGGTAAGCAAAATATCTATCTTGTTTCGATTTACTGTATTTAGCGGCCTCGTTCCTCGTTCATATGTATTTTGGATTATAATTATGTAAATAGGTTAAGAGAGTATACGAGTATTGTTTGTTACTTGCTATCGAGGCTTCGAGCAAGTAATTATAGGTTGACATAATCAAAATCAACGCGATACGCTCACGAACATGTGTTTGACTTGTTATTGTTGTTTACAGGTCTTTGCCGCTTTACATGTCAGCTCATAGAACAAAGACGGCTTCCTGCACATTTTTAATATCTCTTCAAGACTACAGCTACTTAGAAGACCATGTGATCGGAAGTAAGTGAGATTGAATTTTGAAATTACTTTCCACCTTACGTGATAAAATAAGGTTTTCCTTACCGAATTAGTAAGGACAGCCGACTCTAAACCTTCCAGTTGAAACTTGGGTGTTTCGTCAAAATTGTCGCAGCATAATTCTAAATTTCCAACCACGATCGGACCTGTTCCTAATACAAGTGAAGCAGCTGTCTCGCTGGGAAGAACCGTTTATAACCTTATTGAGAATGCCAAGTCTTTTCCTAGACAGTTTAGCCTTAGACTCGAAGGTATGCTCCAAAGTCACATAGCTTCACATAGTTGTTATACAAAGAGTTTGGAAAGATTTAGTATTGAATATCTAACTGTATTTTATACATTAATATGAAAAATATAGAGTGTAGAAGTGAGCTTAGGTGTGAGTAAGTTGAATAAATATTATATAGTATGATATTGTAATAGTATTACTGATTTCTATATAGACTTCACTTGTTAAAAAAAAATTGGTTGTCTTCGGTTCACGGACGATAGTTTAACGTGACAACGTCAACAAAACATTGATGAAATGTTTGCATACTTTTATGAATAAAATTGAGCTTGACAATGAGCGTAACGGGACACTTTTTCGTGTCAGATCCCAGAAGATATGGAGCTAAGACCACCTTCCTACTCCGGAGTTATATTGCGACTGCAATGGTCTTCTAAGGATCTCCTCGCCTATCCTCGAGTATTTCCCCTCCATGTGGTTCTCAACGTTAGGGTATCAATGCGTGGGAACCTCCCTGATTGGTCTTCTTCTGTTTTGTATTGGACCCGCTTAAAGCATTTGCCAGTGTCTAGTATTAAGATTTTTTAAAGTTTCTTGAAAATAAAACGAGTTAAGGAAAAGTCAACCTCAGGAACTGTGATACCATCCTTCAGTTCTTCACGCTAGAAAGTGAAAACTTCCTAAAGGCAAGTCTCGAGGAGGCAGAAGCAGCTATATATAATAACGACACATCCCAAGTCATAAGAGGAACCATGGAGGGACAATATATGGCAGCTTATAGTGCAAAAAGTGGCTTTGTGGCGCTGAACGAGGCAGAGACGGAGCGAACAGGAAGACCGAAAAATGCGATACCATCGAATGATCCATTAGTAGTTATAGCCCGCTGCACCAAGATAATGCTGGATGACAAGATCCTAGAGATGGCTAAAACCATCGAAGGGAACTTAGATGTCGAGACAAATTGGGAAAACTGGGCAGTACTAAAGATACAATGGGTCAACGGAGTTCTGGGTTGTGGCAAGACAACATGGGTGATAAGGCACTTTGAGGTGGACAGAGACGCTATCATCACAACAACGACAGAGGCAGCAAAAGATATGAGAGAGAAGCTATCGCATCGCCTCGGAGATCTGGTGAAGACCAGGGTGCGAACCATGGCTTCTGTACTCGTGAATGGTTTTGGAAGAGAGAGCTTCAGACGCCTCATGGTTGACGAAGCTCTTATGAATCATTTTGGAGCTATAATAATGGCTTCACGGCTGTCTGGTGCTGGCGTACTCATCCTCATCGGAGATGTCAATCAACTGCCTTATATCGATAGAGAAAATCTCTTCGAAATGAGGTATCATCGCCCAAACTTGGTCACAACCATCAGCCAGGAGTTGCTCTGCACACATTGGAACCCAATGACCTACGCGTCCGTGGCGTTCGCCCACGCTTCCCACCTGGACCTCGAAAAGCTCCAGGTTATCCAGAATAGGTTTCTCCGCAGAGTGGTCGGAGCTCCCTGGTTCATCCGGAACTCCGATCTGCACTGCGACCTAAAGCTTCCCTCGATTCTTCAATTCATGAAGCACGCTTCCCGCCGTTACTTTGACGCGGTAGTTCAAGCCTCCAACTACTCGACAGACGCTACTGACCCTCCGCTCTTCCGGCGCCGGACCCGGATGACCCCATCGCAGCAGTCACGGCTGCTGCGTTGGGGTTACCCGATCCAGGCAACAGGAAATACTCCGTTTTTGGTATAGGCGTCGGTTACCAAAGGAACACAATCATGACACACCAACCTCGCCGGCGAGGTCGAGGAACCCCCAGGTCTGGTAGAAGACCGGTTAGATTCTCTCCAAATAGTCAACCAGTTCAACCCAATAGGGCCACAGGGCACACCCCATCCGGGTTGCCGCACGGCAATTCGACCCCCCCCCCTCCCCCTAGGCGACGGCCCAAGCCGAGGTCCGAACCTCCCTCGAGGTGCCCTTGAGCTAGTCCCTCAACCTTTAATTTGTAACCTTTAGTTTGTAAGCGGCCCAGCGCCTTCGGCGCTAGCCAAAGTCCGGTAAGCTGTAGAGGCCGTTAGAGGCCAACAGCTCTAGTCATCTTACAAAAAAAAGGGTTGCCATTCTATCATATTGAAAATACTGCAAAACATAGACTAAAAATATTAAAATCATGACAATATTATATATTTACAGATAAAACTTTATTGCCGTTTTCATTCACCCTGGTGTCCGCGTGGGACACGCTCGCCATGTCGCTGGGCGTCCCGCGGAAGTCGATCAGCGTAGAGTTCAGGGACGTGAAGCTGTACACGCAGCCGATCCTGCACCAACAGAGAACTATCAGGCTCAACGTCTCCCTGCACAGAGGAAGCGGACGGTTTGAGGTACTCGTACTTATATTTTTATTTTCACCAATAAATAAAATTACCGGAAGCTAGCCCGCAACTACAAGATACACGTAAACAAAAGGGAGTTTGCAAATCTCGTACAATGCGTCGAAACGGAATAAATCTGTTAGAGTTTATGTCATCAAACTTAACTGGGCAATACGGAGTAGTCAAGAAAAAAAACATTCATAATTTCGCATCGAATACTGTCAACGTGGGTAACTTTGACTCCGCGTCAAACATTGACCACGGACTTTTAAGAAGGTTCTTGATTATTTTTTCAACAGATTAGTAGTCAAATTACTTGATTAATTATTTACAGTCGTTTTAACTACTAATCTCTTGAAAAAATAATCTAGAACCTTCTTAAAAGGCCGTGGTCAATGTTTGACGCAGAGTCAAAGTTACCCACGTTGACTGTATATAAGTCAAATTAACTTTACACGCTGCGGATTTTTAATCAGTCTTCACTAAGACCAAGAGTTTTTCGCTTCGTATCTTCAGGGTCAACGTCACACGACGTGTGTTGAAATTGAATTTCCCTTTACACGACTTTGTTCCTTGTAACTGAGGGTTTTTTTTTTTTTTTTTTTTTTTTTTTTTAATATTTATTTATCTAATTCATGCACTAGACTTACCTTATTATCACGTCAATAATTAATTTATCAATTAAATAAAATGTCCATTATTACTTATAAAAATATATAAATCTATTTATTACTCAGTGGAGCGGCGTCATGATATCTGTAAGCAATTCAAATCTGTTCAAAATTGATGTTTCGCGCGGCACATAATATATAATATTACACCTTAAGTCATTTGAAGGCTATGGTGTGCCACGGATGAATAGCTAATTTTTTATCAAGTATTATATGTATTTCAGATTATGAATGAAGATTCGAAAGTTGCCACGGGCTTTATTGTCACCGAGCTTGCAGAGATCAAAACTAATTCTGAAACTGTTTTGACAAATACTATAAATGTTGAAAACAATGAACTCAGAGTGCAAGATGTATATCAAGCTTTGATTGAAAGAGGATACGCTTACAGGTAAAAATATATGAGTTACGATAAACAGTGAACTTGGACCTATATAAGTATACAATCCGAAGAAATCATAAAGAGAATGTAATTTCTACTGCCATTACATCGAAAGAAAAAAATGTCATAGCAGCAAAATAAATATTTCTGAAATAGCTATGAATAACAATTAAACAATTGGCAATAATAATAATGATTTTAAAACAAAACTTATCTTAGCGAATTTATTCATATTGCGATTCTAATAATGCGCAAGTTAACCTTAATCGCTATATTATATAGCTAATGACAGCAAATTTTAAAATACACATATTTCTTCTTAATCGAATAAACGTCAGATTATCTACAGCAATTGTACATATACGTAGCCACAGAAAACTTTAATAGTACTAAGCGATATTATATATAACGATTTAGGTAGTTTGTGGCTACATTTGTAATAGCTCCTTTCAATTCCTAAAATATCAATTTTCTATACAAGTTACTTTCGTTTGTCTTTACTGTATTTATCACCAATATCTTATTACCAAGTGGTTTGGAGCTTTTAACAAAATGATATTGATCATTTTATTGTAAAATCTCAAATGTATCATTTAATTACTTACCAAAATTTATAAATATATAACAAAAAAATAAAAATAAAATAAATAATCTTATTCCAGCGGAGCATTTCGTAGCATTTGGAGTACGAACAGTTCTGTATCGGATGCTAATATTTCGTATAATGACAACTGGGTGACGTTCATAGATGGTCTCTTTCAATTGAATATTCTCAAGTACACATACAGTGGTATCTCACAGCCTGACCGTATCCGAAGAATGGCCATCGATTGTAACAAACACATCAATAGCATACAAGCAAATAAGAGCAACGAGAATTATGCGGAATCTTTACTAGATGTCGAATTATCTGACGTATACGAGCGCACCAGGTACATACTTAGAGTTCTATTACTTATTGTCAAAGATTGTATTGATTGACCATATATTTTGTTAACCTGCTATTTCTGGGACGGTAATAATTTTTTTTGTGTAATTTTAGTTGCGGAGGCGTGGTTATAGAAAATATAAGTTTCCGCAATATGCTTCAATATAATGATGAACGGATTACTCTACAGAAGCTCCAGTTTGTACCGAGGTTTGATTCACAATACTACGATGTAAGTGTTTTATAAATATTTTATTTCCACACAAATACTTTATAAAGTAGGTTTCCCAGAATCACAAGTTTATCATTATACTTTTAATAAGATATGAGATTTAATATCAGCATTTATATCATAGTTGTTCCATAAAACACTAATAGTGTTTCACAGATGACATTAAAAATGACGGCACTGTACAGTCTATTCACAAATTATTTAACTCTAACATTTTTCATTTCATTTTTGTAAGATTTAAAGCTGTTCTGGGCATTTGAGCTGCGTCCTGTAGAGGGGATCCTCCTACGCACCGCTTGAGTGAAACGCTGTGTGTGTTTTATTTTAACAGATCTCCACATCTCTATACGTCTTACTTCAAATGGTAGCAGAAAATGTCACCAAAGATAATATAACAATCGTTGGGCTAAGTAATAATCTGAATAACCAGCTATTTGAAGAAATGGAAAAGATTGCTGTACGAGGAATTCCTGGGACTAAATTGCAATACCACCAAATACATATTGATACATCAATTAATGAAAATAAGCATTTGTTTGAAAAAGTAGATATAATTTTAGTACAAAATCTATCCAGTTACGAAAATGTGAGCATTTTTTATGAATTCAATAATGGACTTTACTACCGTAGTCATTCTTGGGATAGTAATTTTTAAATAATACACTTTCCTTTCATTTACAGATCAGTGATAAATTACAGCATATTTTGCAACGCGACACTTTCATCATAAATGAAGATGTAGTTTCTGCATCAGAGCTTCAAGTTTTCCCTTTAAACTTTTATAATGTTGTATCGGTACTGAAGAATAGAGAGAGTGTACTTGAATTAGCTCGTTGGAGGCCTACACCAACAAGACCTCTGACGTCAGCGTTTACTGTTCGTACAGAATCTGATTTGGCTATTTTAACGCATGCATTAAACTCGTGTTCTTCCGAAAGCTGTTTTCTAATCATAGCATCTCGTCCACCTGTTCCCGGCCTTATCAACCTGGTCGATAAACGGCGAAGAAACTCTACTTGCAATCAGATCCACGTCATTATGATTGATGAGAAATATAAAAATGATATTTTTTCTGATGACATTACACTGATGATACAGGATGTTAACTCGACTTATAATATATTAGACAATGTAAGTTAATCGTAATTACGTTATTTTCAAATACGGCGTCTAAAACTTGTTGTCATGATGAATGTTCTTTGTTTAGGGTTTATGGGGCGGCGAATATTATTTACCTTTGGAAGAATCTTCGGTAGCTAAAGATAAGATGATTCTATGCAGTGAAGTGACTGGAGATCTGAATTCCTTGAAGTGGGTGCAAGCTCCCAAACTTACAGCGCCGGGTGTTTTAGTGGACGTACGTATATTTAAATGATAACTATTATGTCATCGGAGGCGATGAGTTGAAGTATTTTTTGGCAGAAAGCGTTAAGCCCTTTCTCTCGGCCTATGTCCTGCAGTGGACTTCTTATGGCTGAGATGATGATCATCTAGTTCCCATAATACAAGTTTTGCCTAGTTTGGGCTAATTGGTGTTGTGAAATGAAATGAAATGAAATATTCTTTATTTGGAACTAAAATAAAGGGTTACAATAACAGTAAGGGCACGATGCTACCCGCAGTAGTTTAGAAAACTGTGTCGCGGGGAATATCGCCCACCTCCGGGGTAATTTTACATTTTATATTACAGTTATACAGTTGTGTGAAATGTCCACCAATATTTATTTATTTGTAAGAATGTTAATGTGTGGTGGGGAAAAACAACTGAAATGAATAATTTTTCACCAACGGCGGGTGCGCTGGTTCTGGGATATTTTCTTTGGTAAGTATTTTACCATCCGGCGAAACTCGCCGGTGTGCGGGGGTGACTATTCCTTTTTAGAAGGCCGGGCTTAGGAACAATTTTTAAATAGGGCAGTGTACATACCAATCCATCGCCGGAGTCCTAATTGATGTGATGCGCAAAAAGGGCGGCACTGGCCACTGGCAACTTGCTGTTCAGCCTTCCACAGGCACTTGGATGACACTATTAGTTCGTTACACAAATTAAATCACTGCATCCATCCCGCAAAATGTATACGGGTCCACAGGTATGATTGAGTTGACGCCGTTCTTCTTTTTGGAAGTCTATTAAAAAATACGAATGCGGAGAATGTAGCCGGGCGCGTGCAAGCGAAGAACTTACGCCACCACTGTTCGTATGCCGAACGTGGATTGGCATGTTTTAGATCTACCCTTATTCAAAAAAATAACCATCCCCCCGGCCTTCAGGAGATTTGAGCTCCTGAACTACAAGGAAATGTTGCAGACATAATAAAGCGAGTAGAATAAGGATAAGATAAGGTAGTAAATACCTACAGTATGTAGGTGTACATGTACATAATGAAGGATAGGAGCAAAAATAAACTAAACTAGAACTTATGACTATAGATAGCCTAGATAGGCATGCGAAATTAAATTATTGGGAAGGTAAAACGCAGAGTTTTACCACAGGTCGTAGATAGGTGCCATTTCGTGTGCGTACTCTAACTACTCTGACAACTCCATCTGGAGCGGGTTTAACTTCTTCAATTATGCCTACCGGCCATTGAAGAGGCGGTGAATTTTCCGTTTTAATAAGGACAACAGTACCTTTAGTTACCGGATTAGATTTAGTGTTCCATTTAGCACGAGTTTGAAGTGTATTAAGATACTCACGGCTCCAACGATTCCAAAATCTCTGAACAATGTCATCTAGCAGGCGTTTGTTGCGAACTAAATCTACTGATTCTATGCGCGGATCAGAACGTCTCAAAGTAAAGACATTTGAGTCCCGCGCTTGCACTCGCTGTGACCGCACATGTGTACATTAGCTGTCAGTGGTTATAGGCAATGTAATAAGCAAACAAACAATGACTACGTTGGAGTCGCCGGCAATCATTATTGACGAGTTCTTAACATTTGTTCAGAACAAAATAGATACATTGGACGAGATCAGTATCACGCAGATATGTGTTTCTAACTACACGGACGTTGAAATAGAAGCAGGCAAGTCAACTTTAATTAAAGCGTTGCCGGAGGGTAGCTCCAGAAACATAACTCGAAAAGGTGAAGATAAAAGCAAGAAGAATGTGAAAGATGTTATTAAAATTCTCAAGGAATGTGACCCGACAGTGCAACCTATTTTTGTAGCGAGAAATCTAAGTCGCTTACCGGCAGTTACTTTCGACCATGTCGATGTGTCCAAGCTTTTAAAAGACATGGCAGGTATGAAAAAAGAGCTACGTAATCTACGTAATGATGCCGCTTCAAAGGTGGAGATGAGCAATTTACAAATAAAAATCAGTTCCGATATAAACAGTTTGCGAACGTCTTTACTCAAAATCAATTGCACGAATAACATAACCAACAATTCAAACCGACATTCTACAAATGCAGAATCAAATAAAATAGATACAACTCCGAATAGACAGCTGACTCAGGAATGCGCTAATAAGAGACAATTAACTGCATCGATGCCTACCGCATCGGCCCGCTCACGGTCAAGGTCAAGGGATATTATTCACACGCCGTCTTATCGTGACATTCTGGTACCTACCAACCGGTCGCTGTCTATAGTGAGCCCTACCACTAATACAGATAAGGTCGAGGATGGTTTTACGTTAGTGAGTAATAGAAAACGTAAATCAAAATTAAATATGTGTGGTACTGCGACGAAACCAAGCAAATTACAGGTGGCGGAACAAATGTGTGCTGTTTATATATCGAGACTGACGAAATCCACAACAATTGAGAATATAAAAGAACACATTCAGGAGATGGGACAGGAATGTAATAATATAGAAATGTTGAAACAACAAAAAGAGACTGATTTTAACTCGTTTAAAATTTCGATATCTAGAAGTAAGTTGGATGCTTTTTTGAGCAACACATTCTGGCCAGTTGGCGTGAAGTATAGAATGTTCCGTGAATATACACGTCGTACGCAAGAAAAACGTGACTCATAAAACAAATATGGATTTGACCAACAATACAAATTTTTCTATCGTATCTTATAGCTGCAAGTCGGCTAAAAGAAGTGTACAACATATTAGGACGCTTTGTAAGAGTACGGACATTATTTGTTTACAGGAAACCTGGGTATTACCTCACGAACTTGATTTTTTTAACAATATTGACAAAGATTTTGATTGCATTGCTAAAACGGCTGTAGACACCAGCCATGGGCCGGTTAGGGGCCGTCCCTGGGGAGGAGTGACGATCTTATGGAGACGGTCAAAGTTTAGCCATGTAAATGTAGTGGAGTGTTTAAGTGACCGTCTTGCGGCCATTTATGTTACTGTAGGTATGAAATCGTTTTTAGTGTTTTGTGTGTATATGCCGCAAAATGATGTAGATAATATTCCAGAATTCACGGACTGTCTAGCTAGTATGTGTTCAATTATTGAAGATTATCAAATACAAGTAGCTTATATATTAGGGGACTTCAATGCACACCCAGGAACTATCTTTGGAGTAGAACTGCAAATTTTTTGTGATGAACAAACATGGACCTGGGCTGATCTTGTAAAACTTGGACCAAATAGCAATACCTACACATTTCTCAGTGAGGCTCACGGTACCTGTAGCTGGTTGGACCATTGTTTAACGACACAAGCTGCATTTGATACTATTCGCTCTCTAGACATTATGTATGATGTTCTCTGGTCGGACCATTTTCCGTTACTGATTAATTGCGACATCAAAGACATTTGTAAAACTAAACACGTTTGTACAGTTAATAAGCCATTGCAGGGTATACTATGGGGTACCCGAAATTCTAGTCAAGTTAAAAGATACCACGAAGAATGTAGTAATAGTATAGTTAAGATTAAGACGACCATAGATTGTATTGACTGTGATAATAATAATTTATGTATTAATTTTAATGAACATTTACGTTTTATTGATAATATTTACACGAATATAGTTAGATTTTTACAAAATGCAAAAATACCGCCTCGTTTTGTTCTGGTGGACAGCCTAGAAAAAAACACGTGGTAGGGTGGAACTTTCACGTTCAATCTAGTCATGAGATGGCTAGAAAGTATTTTAAGTGTTGGGTCCTCGCCGGTCGACCGTCTACTGGAGAAATTTACGCTAATATGACTAAATCACGTAGAGAATTTAAAAGCAAATTAAAATGGTGTCAATCTAACGAAGATAAAATAAAAATGGATATATTAACTACTCTTAGACGAAATAAGAATTTTACTAAATTTTGGAACTCCACCAAAAACCTCAACCAGAAAAAAGCTTTACCAGTGATGGTCGACGGCTTGCAGGACCCAAAAGATATTGCTAATTTATTTTCGTCTCTATTTAAGGTACAGCCAGAGTTACGGGAGAATGTGGTCGAGACATCACCAGTTAATTATGTCTCGAATTTAAACGGTGTGAAATTTACAGTTAAGGATGTAGTCAAGGCAGTGCGTGATATGAAACGCGGAAAATCTCCAGGTCACGACGGGCTGAACCTCGAACACATTCTCTGCGCTGGTGATATAATATACACAAAATTATGTGACTTATATAATCTGTGCCTCCGATACTCATTTTTACCGGCTAGTCTCATGAAAACTATTGTGGTTCCTATTGTTAAAAACAAGACTGGTAACGTGGGCAGTGTGGCTAATTATCGTCCTATCTCACTGGGAACCGTGATAGGTAAGATTTTCGAAAGGCTTTTGCAGCCTTTACTGGTGAACAACATATGTATCGACGATGCGCAGTTTGGTTTCCGTCCAGAATTATCAACTGATTCGGCCATCTTTAGTCTAAAATACACGGTTAATTATTATTTGACACGAGAAACATCTGTCTATGCCTGTTTCCTGGACTTGAGTCGCGCATTTGATTTGGTGAATTATAATATTCTCTGGAACAAACTTTCTGCGACTCGGGTCCCGGAAGCAGTCATAAATATATTTAAATACTGGTACGGAAACCAAACCAACGTAGTCAGATGGGGCGACTCGACCTCCAGTGAGTATAGACTGGACTGCGGTGTCCGCCAGGGGGGGTTAACTTCTCCGGACCTTTTTAATTTTTATGTTAATGATCTGATCGAGGAGCTAAGAAGCACTAAAGTCGGATGCCATATAGGAGATATGTGTGTTAATAATCTGAGTTATGCAGATGATATGGTGCTTCTTAGCCCCTCAATTAACGGGCTACGGAAGTTGGTTGATGTTTGCGAACGTTTTGCTGCCAAGCATGGGCTCATATATAACGCAACCAAAACAGAAATTATGATATTTCGTGCGGGTAAGGGTCCGGAGACAGTTCCAGACGTGTTTTTGTTGGATTCGCCGATAAAGGTTGTAAAACAATTCAGGTATCTGGGGCACATCTTGACTGAGACCTTATCGGACAACCTGGACATGGAGAGAGAGAGAAGGAGTCTGTCCATCAGATGTAACATGCTCGCACGCAGATTCGCAAAATGTTCTGACGAAGTCAAAGTGACCTTGTTCAAAGCGTATTGCATGTGTTTATACACATGCCAGCTTTGGATAAGGTACACCAGATCAGCATACGGCACCATAAGGGTGCAATATAATGACGCATTTCGCATCCTTATGAAAAAAACAAGATTTTGCAGCGCGTCGGCCATGTTCTCTGATGCACGGGTTCCTGATTTCTTTGCAGTTATTCGATCTCGTATTTGGGACAGGATACGAAGATCGAATAATAGCATATTGCTGTGCCTGTCCAGCAATGTGTACTCTCCGATTTATAGGTCCTGGATTGCTATCCACCAGAGCCAGAACCGGAAGTGATTTGTATACTAGTACAAGCTATTATATTATAGTTATAATTAGGATTATTGATTTTTTGACTACATTTATTTATTTCATAATATGTTATGTATTATTGATACTATGGGTATGTAATGACCTGAAATAAACGTTTATTATTATATTATTATTATAATGACTTTGAAACTCGATTACCCTTGGTAAGTAATTTTATGTCGTTTCGAAAGTGCTGTTGTTGAAGCGCTTTTATTACAGCTGTTTCAGCATGTTGTAAATGTGCGAGCTGCATCCGGTCAGTGCGCAGGAGCTTGCCCAAAAATCGATAAACATACACTACGATGCGGAGAAGCTTGGACCAAGAAGAGAATCGCTTGGCCAGCATACAAAGAAAGGGTTCAGTTTCATCCGTAGTGATAAAAACATTCGCTTGTTTTTTAAGCTCTAGTAGCTTTTCATCCTGTGCAGAATCAAACGTGAAACGATTGATTGGCCAGATGTGGACCTCGTCACGAGCCCAAGTAGGGCCGTGGAGCCACAGCGGGTGATGTAATAATTGAGCGGGTGTGAGGCCACAACTCAAACAGTCGATGGGGTTCTGCGTACCTTTACAATGGTAGAAGTGTTTGGAGTTGAGGTTGTCCTGTATTTGAGCGATACGATTTGCGACGAAAGTATCGAAGCGATGCGGGGACGAGTGAACCCAATGGAGGGCCACCGTTGAATCAGTGATAGCGAAAATTTCGTCAATATGACAGCAGGAAGAAACAGTATCGATAACGAATCGAAAAAGTTTCGATAATAGTACTAGAGCGCATAGCTCCAGGCGGGCTAAAGAAACAACCTTCAGCGGGGCGACCTTGCTTTTGGCGCCAATTAAGTTGACCTCATTTGGTCCAGAAGTATGTTGTACACATAAGTACACAGAAGCACCCATTGCCTTTTCAGAAGCGTCGGCAAATCCCAACAGTATGACGCGGGATTCGGGCACGATACCTACGAAGCGAGGTATTTTGAAGTCCTGTAGCACAGGAAGCTCGCTAAGAAAACGTTTCCACGCCACACAGATATCATTCGGTGGCTCAGTATCCCAATCGATCTGAGCCGCCCAAAGAGCCTTTATCAGTAATTTTGCATGTAAAATTACTGGGGCGCAGTATCCGTTTATGTCCCAAAGCTTAGCAACAGTGGAGAGCATAAGACGTTTAGTGCATTTTGTCTGCGGGTTAAATTTAATAGAAATCGAGAATCCATCTTCGACCGGTGACCAGATCAGACCTAAAAGCTTCATGTTATCCTCCTTATCGAATTCGATCTTTTTAGATAAGCGGTTGTCCGGCGGAATCGCTTTCAACACCTCAGGCGAGTTGCTCACGAATTTAACCAAGTCGAAGCCTCCACGTTTGAATAGTTCAATTAAATCTTGTGCTAATTGAACTCCTTTTTCGGGGGCAAAGACTTACAAGACTCCTAATACGATACAAAATATTGTTCCAAAAACTTAACACCAAATCAGGTGTTTGCTAATGACAGGTCACAAACGTCATTTAATCTTAAACGTCATCTCATCGCAATCACTTCTCAATTCTTACGGTGCTAAGATGGTGAACAGTGTTAAATCTTGTAAAAATTACAAACTTCTTTATAAAACTACGGAAAACATTATCACCTTCCATCTCTAAGTAGCAAAAATATATTTCTAACAGTATAAAAAGCGAAATGAAACAAATTTTTACGTATTTGAAGCGTATGTTCGTGTGTCACCTATGACCACGGATGCTCCAGTGTTTGAAAAATCGGGTCTTAAATTATGTGAAATATACGCGATGAAATTGTTGAAATTTATTTCATTTCAATAAATAACATTCGCGAATATTTGTATAAAAGCATATATGCATTTCATTTCATAAATTGATTTTATTATTTATACAAATTACTGCAAAGAATTAGAGATGGGTCGATGTAATATAAATTATCGATAACAATTATTATTTTTACGGACTTCAAAAACGAGATTATCAGTTAGCTTATATTTTTCTTATATGTTACCCGCATGATTTCGTCATTTAAATTGATTTAAAATTCCTTTCAAATCTCAAAATCGGTCAGTAGTTTGGATTTTAAAACAAAATTGCGAATTTTGAAGTCGGTTATTCTAGTTTTGTAAACTATAATAATTATGATATGTGAATCATCATCATCATCTCAGTCATAAGAAGTCCACTGCTGGACATAGGCCTCCCCCATGGATTTCTATAAAAGCCCATTGGAAGCGGCTTGCATCCAGCATCTTCCTGCCACTTGTATAAGTTCATCTGTCCATTTCGTGGCTGGTCTTCCTACGCTACGCTTAACGGGGCGTGGTGTCCACTCGAGAACTTTTCAGCCCCATTGGCCATCAGTTCTACGTTCACTGCCACTTCAACTCGCTAATCAGCTGTGCTATGTCGGTGACCTTTGTACGTGAAACATAGTATTTGATTTTACGATAAATGTTTATTTGTTTTTATTCTCAAACTAACACAGCACCATGCTAACTATTCTGTTTAGATTTTATAGTTGATGCTGTACAAGCAGAACATTGGGCAGATATTTATTCTGTAAGGGTAGTGCATAAATGTAAATAAATAAATAAATATAGTAAGGCGAAGTCAAAATGATCCTTGGTGGAAACCGAATTCTCGCTTAACAATTTGTTCAGTGAATTTCCACAATAAATGTAAATACATAACAAAAACAGGGCGCCAGCGTTTACAACATTGAGCAATACCTTCAAAGGTTACTTTGAATTATAAAATCATGACATTAAGAACATTTATTCAAATTTAAATTTATAGTCCCATATAGAAGTTGGAATCACAGAATGTTCAAAATAATTTTCATTGAAAGTATTTAATATGGTCTACTATTATGGTTAATAATAATGAATTTTTAGGTCTTAGTTGAGAAATGTATACACACAACTTTTTAACTTTAGCGAGCTATATCTCGCACATATCACATCTGAGACATGATAGGGTGGGGGTTAAAAAAATGATCCAGTCTTTATTGTATATATGAAAAACTCAATATCATTTTTTTTTTTTTTATTTTACTACGGCATTTTGTAGTGGCTCACAAAACACAATAATGTTGGGTTAATGGATTAATAGTCTCCGAGTAAAATGACTGTGACATACGGACAGACAGACAGACGGACATGACGGAATTATAAGGGTTCCCCGTAGTTACTACGGAACCCTAATAAAACGATGTTTCTTGAAACATTACAAAAAAAAATCAAAAGAAAAAATTGGTACCTATAATTACTTATCGATATCGATACTTTAATACCTCTTGGTCTATCTCTGGCTTAATGTCATTAGGTTTTTTTTTATTTATTTCAGTATTGCCAGTATATGTTTTCTCAATTTCCCTGTATCATTTGTATTTACCTATACTATATTGTTTGTAAATAGGTGTGAAAATGTATTTATTCAGTAGAATTTAATCAAATTAATTTGGTCCATTACTGGTGCTACGAATTAACCATTGACATACTTATCTAAGTATTCTGATAAATCCATTAGATTTCGAGAGGCAGTAATGTGTTAATGAATACGGAGGACAAAAAATAGTGCTACGTTAACCACAATGTAGGAACTCTGCTATAATAAAATAAACATTTGCTGTTTTATCCTATTTTCAAAAATGAAGTTCCGAATGAAATAGCTGGGCGTGGACCGTTGCACACCAACAAAAAAAACGTAATATATGTTTACCTGACTGTCAACTGATGCGAAAGCAAAAAGAACCTTCGTGATCTTAACCTACATTATGTACACATTTATCACGCGCACACACACACACACACGTAAAAATATAGTCTTTCCAGTCACAATTACTTTGACTCTTATTCTTCTCAACAGATCGTGCAACTCAAAGTCCGTGTTAAGGCCGGCTTAAAGTTTACTAAAATAAAATATGACATATCAGAGTCAAATTGAAATGAAATGAAGTTTATTGGAAAAAATAACTGCGAATGACTTCTACTGAGCTACTGAGTTATTTTTTTATGAATGAGGTATTAGTCGATTCATTGCCGTTGTGACATCAGTTATATGACGTCACAATTTGTAAATTGCATGTATAAACTTATTTAATAAATACTATCATCATGAACTGTATTTTTTATTTACAAAATAAAAATACATTAGATTCTTTTATAAAGTGATGAAAGTGGCGCCGCTGCCTGTTTCGCTCGCACGCGGCACCCATAGATATAAAATTATTTAAATTACTGATTTCATTTTTGATTTCAGATTTTCTTTCAGAGTCATAAGAACACTATTACAATGTATCAACAGTAGCTGTTATTTTATATGTGATATTTTGACCGTGATAAACGTGTAACCGACAAAATTTTCACGTTTATACCTAAATTTCGGTCAAAATAACAAATATAATAATTTTATAGTTTAAAAACTGAAACAACAGTCTTCAAAGTTACTATTATTTCAGTTATATGATTGTATGAATCTCCCATGGACCATTCTGACTTTAATCATGATTACCCGATCAAATCGGGAGACATCCTTTTTAAAGGCAGCTTTGTAGATAAATTTGGCAAATGAACGTGTATCTACGGTTAAAAATAAATTTATAAAAAAATGAAGTGTCAAATTGCAAAAATAAAATTGGCCCGAATTTAAAAGGCGGTTTGTATGGAGATTATCCTTCTAGGTCCTATGTAATAGGGCGAATTCTGTGTTCGGGGGTAACTAGCAATTTTCGAAGCGGTAGGTAAATCGGTCTCATCAAGGGCGAGTCGTTTAACAGTTTTCATAGCGAGGTACTTACGGAGAACACCGGAGACCGAAGCAAACGCGATTAAAATGATACATTTTAGCGTTATCATCTTCGTCGAATTTATATAAAATGTTTAAAAAGCGGCGGTCTTCTTCGCGAATACCTATAGCTAGAAACATTTGTTTGATATCGGCGGTCAAAGCAACCGGAAACAATCTGAATTTTAAAATAATCGCGGTTAAATCTGCCTGTAGGTTAGGTCCAGAGTGTAAACAATCGTTCAACGAAACGTTTGTATCTATACATCTTGCGCTAGCATTCAAAACAATGCGTAACGGCTTGTCCGGGCGACATACACCATGGTGTGGGATGACGTAATAATTCTTATCAGTAAGAGCGGGAGCGGGCGAAATTATGTTACGTTCGAGATAGTCTCTCATCACGTTATCATATTCAAATTTCAAAGCGGTATTTGTCTGAAATCGACGTTCGAGTGAAGACAGACAGCGACGTGCGGTCGTAAAAGAATCTCCTAACAGCTCAGTCGGCTGCGAGAAGGGCAAAGCGGTGACGTAACGTCCAATTGTATTATCGCGGCGTGTTTTTAAATCTAGTAGTTCTCACATTCATTTTTAGCTTTAGACATGTGGGTTTGAGACGGCACTGACTCCAGTTCCCAAAACTTGGAAACTAAAGTTTCAATCGAGTCGTTACTCGACGAGAAAAAGGCATGCTCGTTGTTGCTAGGCGCGGATTTATTGTGACAAGGGAGCGAAGCGATCGATCCTAGAAGTATGTAACCGAATGCAGTTTCCAATAAATCCGGTTTTCCAGGTGGACCTAACAACTTTGCAGGTCTTAGAATTTGCATAAATGCTTCGGCACCAAGCAGAATATCAATTTGCGCGGGTTTGTTAAAGTGTGGATCCGCGAGTTGTAAATTACCTACGTAGGTAAGAGAAGAGATGTCAAATTCACAACTCGGCAATTTACTCGAAATAGTTTTAATAACGAGCGGGTTTATTCTTAAACAAAAGCTCGGATCGTACCTAGATAACAGAGTTATATCTGCACTACCGATAATAGTTTGCGAACTGTTGCCTATTCCGTTCACGGATCGTTCGTAATTATCATGGAAAATACGAATGCCTAATTGTTTGCAAGCTTAGCGGGAAACGAAATGGTTTTGTGAACCATTATCAATTAAAATTCTAACTTGCGTTAAAGTTCCGTCACTTCTTTTCACGTCAGCGAGAACGGTACCGAGTAAGACGTTGTGAGTCTTTCGCGGATTTTTTGAGTTAGCACTCATACTACAAAAAGGTGCGATATTATTGTCAACAGGTTTTATCGAACCTGAAGACGCGATAGTTTTGTCATCGGCGGATCCTGAACTATATACACCGTTATCTACGCGACGGTGTAGGTATTGAGACGATGGCGGCTGCGGCGGCGGCGGTGCATCAGCTGATGCGTTATCAGTTGAAAAGCACAGCATAGTGTGATGCAATTTTTTACACAGACGGCATCTACTTTCGGATTTACATGCATTTGTGTAATGCTGTAAGCTTAAACAATTAATACAGGCGCGTAATTTTTTGACATATTCATAACGTTCACGTGCGGTAAGCGCTTTAAACTTCGGACAAAAATATAAGCGGTCATGATTAGAATCCTTGCATAGTTGACATGCGTTGTTGTTTACAACAAAAGAGCGTGAGCTATTTTTAGACACGTTACTTTGTTTTGATTTCGCTGCAGGAGCATTTGAACTGTTTATGTTGCTACCTGTGCGATTTAAGACTTTTATGCGATCGCGAATAAATGAAATTAAGTCATCATAAGTAGGTAAATCTTTGTCACGATTTTCCATTTCAAAGAGGCGTGCGGTTTCTTGATCTAAGCGATGCAATAAAATATATGACATAACAAAATCACATACATTAGGTATATTTAAATTGTTCAATGCGATATAAGAGTTCGAGAATGTATCTACGAGATTTTCTAAGTTTTCAGCAGTGGCTGAAGAGATCGATTTTGATGAAAATATTTGATTTAAGTAACTTCCAGCTAGATTCCTTTTGTCTTCATATTTTGACACGAGTGCTTTGTAAATAGTATCATAGTTTTCTGCGGATGGAATGAAGCCGGCGTATACATTTTTCGCTTTGTTTTTCAATTTGCTGGCGAGATAAAATATCTTTTGGGACACGGAAAGAGACGGATTCAGATGAACAGCGTTTTGAAAAGTTGTGTAAAAGAGCGGTCAATCGGCAGGGTTCCCGCTGAATTCGGGAATTTCTATGCGAGCTAACTTAACTCCTTGCCAACAGTCGTCATTCTTTTTGACTAACATGGTCGTTTTAGGTACTAACAAAGAATGCTTACGTTTGATACGACAATAAAGATCTTCAAAGGCGAGCCATTTATTGAAGCTGGGTACAGAATCTTTGTCAATTTTTAATAAAATTAGATCGATATCTTTTACACATTGTTGGAAATTAGTTCTAGTTTCATCTATTGTATGAACCGAACAAAAAAAGCTATCTAATGTTTCGGGATCATTCAAATTGCTGCGTGACAAGTCATATATGTGTTGCATATGTTCAAAATAAAGTTGTCGTTGACATTCTAAGATCTTGAGTTTTTGTTCATTAGACGACGACATTATTAATGATTAGGTAAATACTGCGAGCGATGCTATCATTCAGAGATAACAGAATGCAATGAAGTGCGGTGCGGATACAAATAGAATAAGCGGTTTATAACGTAAAATATTGATGCGAGAAAACAATCAAAATAAAGCGGTAGGTAACCAAAGGAGTTCCTTAATAATATTACTGTTTTGCACTCCAACAAAACAGGTATTATATGTTGGAAAAAACACACAGCGTTGAGGTGAAGAAAGCTGTTGAAAATTCGTCTTAAATTGCTTAGTTCTACGTTAACTCACCCAATAAGTTTATGGTTCTTTATACTTATCACTGTCAATGTCAGCAGCCAGCATCTGTCAAGAATGAGATTTGACGCTTCTCCATTAAGTCTTCAATACACCAGCAAGAGCATTGCTGCAACGCTGTGTGTTTTCTCCAACATATAATACCTGTTTTGTTGGAGTGCAAAACAGTAATATTATATGTCATTCGAAAACACACAGCGTTGAGGTGAAGACCTGTTTGTTATCTGCTGGTGACAGACAACGCTAATGATGAATAATCTCTTGAGACATGTAAAGAAACAATAATCAATTATTAATTTCTATTACAACACTTTTTACAAACACTTTTAATAAATCAAATGAACTTTATTACTATTATTTTTATTGGGGTTACAGTATTACAGACAAAAAGTTTATGTAATACACAATACCATAATTAGGATGAGATAGTTATACTCTGCTAAGAAAAATATCTACAGTTCTATCAGCCTCTTGAGGCTACAGCAGACTTGATATGATATCAGTAGTCTGATGGGATATCTATACTTGCATCCCATCCTATACATGTATCCAAACATTACTCTGATAGAAAAAACAGATACATATTTAATAACTATTAGGTATAACTTCTATTAGGTATTTCCTGACTTTTAATGAGTCTCTAAAATGTTAACGACAGATGTGATGTGTAGGACGTTTCCGCTACATCCAACCTGACTGTATGTAAGTGATTGAATCTGTCTTTGAAACCAAACTTGGAACAATCTTTTGATCTTGAATGTAAATGGGCAAAAAAGTATTAAAGCTGTTTAGAATACTGTATAGAAATTGAACAATGAGTTTCAATTTTTTTAGATCTTTTGTGTGCCATATTAGCAACATTGTGCTTCAGGATTGGTATTTTGAACCTAAAGAATGACCAACTTCCTTGCCGTTCCTCCTGATGCAGTACAGTAAATTGATACAGATAATTTACAGTAAAAGTACTGTTTTATGCTCTAGCATATCTTGCACGGTTAGTTTGCAAGAATCTGGCCCCTAGCAGTCTCTCAGGTCATATTAAATCTGACCATCTTAGAATTAATTTTATAGATTCTAAATTTAGAAATACTCATAATTATAAATATTATCACCTAGTTGGAGCATTGTAAGGGGCTAGGTAGATGATTGCCAGCTACTTTTCAGCAAGTTTTGCAAGTCTACAGAACTTTGAGTGATCTGGCTAGACTTTTTTTTTTTTTTTTTTTTTTTTTTTTTTTTTCTTTTACAAAAGTATGAACAATTTTTTAATTTGAGAAGAGCACTTATCTCTCTTCTGATGTATGAGAACTTTCCCTAAGAATGGGTATAGACTCCACTATAACTTTTGTTTTTAGGCATGACAACCAAAAAACATTTAGTTCACATTGATACAATCCGAATGTATAATCCTCATGCCTTGTTCAAATGACGGTCAGGAATTAAGGTAAGAGATCTGGTGGGGAAAATGCCCAGCTCAGATAAAAATTGACTATATACCTAATATAGTTTGACATGATGGCCATGGCTCTTGAACCACTCTGTCTAGGTTTATATAATCTGGGATGCCCCATCTTTTTAATCTTGCCTCCGCGGCTTGGGGTAGAACCACTCTGTCTAGGTTTATTTAATCTGGGATGCCCCATCTTTTTAATCTTGCCTCCGCGGCTTGGGGTAGAAGGTGCCACCTTCGATACTTTAAAACCCTTTAATAGTGTATAGGTAATCTGCCATCTTCAAAGAACCTCTCCGTGAGGCAGGTGGTGGTGAAGAGTTCAGTGTAACTGCTCATGGTGCCACTTTCGATATTTTGCGACCCCGTGACAGTGATAGGTGATCTGCAATGCCTTTCAAACCTTTCCGCAAGGTAAGTGGCTTCTTAAGTGTTAATGCTCTCTAAGGTCTGGATATATTTTTTTAGAGATAATGTATCTCTTATCACTGAGGTATACAACAAGCTGACGGTTTCTGCTTGACGGTATTAGGTGAGTATTTATTGAATGTTGGCACAGAGTGAAATAAGTGGTATACAAGAAGAGGCCTACGCTCATCAGTGGGCGATAACAGGCTGAGAATGATTATTGAATGTCATCCGCTGACTAAGTGTGTTTGTGAACAAATGAACACATCATATAGGTATCACCTTTTTGGGCTTGTCAGCCTCACAAGAAATGTGATATTACACTATAATTTTGTACCCCCCCCCCTCCCCCCTTAATTGTTATTCAAAAATATAAGGGTAGGGGTTAAATATTGATTTTAATTTGTTTTTAATGGTCAATGCCTCCTGACAGTGGAGAAGACTGCATGATTTTCAAATTGCAACAACCATTGCAACTGCATTGCATTGCATAAATATAATTATAAGGTATTTTTATTGTGTATTAGGGTAGGACAAGCTCCTGAGTTGAATTCAAAAACAAGCTTTGGTAATTTATATGTCAACTCAATGTTTTCTTTCTGTGTTTCCGCAACATGAGAGACAAAACACCATTTAATGGCGAAACACTGTATCTAACAAAACTATAATAAAAGTTTTACTTAGAAAGTAAGTTGAATATGGGCAGTCTGACATTTTGAGCCCTAAAAATAAGAATAAAGATTATGTTGGATATTTTATGTATTTCAGTCTTAATTATGTTGACTTGTATTGATGATATATATCACAAAAAATGTAAGAAATCAACAGAAAAAACCATTGAGACATACTTTGTAACTTGAGATACTGTGTTTCGCTACATGACATGGTAGTATAACTGTCTGCAAGGGCGTTGCCAAGGGGGGGCTAGAGATTTAAAAAATGTAGCCAACTGCAAAGCAACCAAAGTCCTAAGTCTGTGCAATTGTACCTGTACCAGCCGTGGGCTGGCGACGGCCCTGACTGTCTGATACATAAGTATTATATGTTAGTCTCGACTCTGATACAATGACAGACTTCTTTGAGAGATCTCTGCAACCCAATTATTTATAATAATAGATGTAATCTTAGTGGATCTCTGTAATCCATTCTGATACAGTAGTAAATATCTTTGTAGGATCTCCGCGATCCGTTTCTCATAAAATGAATAGCATTAGTAGCTATAGTATGTAAAAATAATAGATTTCATATCAGTAGGTCTCCGTGCCTCAATTAGATAAAAGTGGTAAATATCTTTGTAGGATCTCCGCGATCCGTTTCTCATAAAATGAATAGCATTAGTAGCTATAGTATGTAACAATAATATATGTCATATTAGTAGGTCTCCGTGCCTCAATTAGATAAAGTGGTAAATATCTTTGTAGGATCTCCGCGATCCGTTTCTCATAAAATGAATAGCATTAGTAGCTATAGTTTACAGAAAGGACTTCTGAATAAACAACTACACCAGTGAATCTGATTCAATGTGATCCACTTTGATAATGAGACATAGGTATACCACTAAAAACTAATGATAGGCCAAAGCCTTGTTTAGACATTAAATAACTTCATAATAATGTCTTATATTATCAATTATATCATAATCCAGTATAGTAATTTATTATGGTACACACTACTATATGGTACATACTGAATGACAAATGGGAGTGTGTCTGATAAATGTGATAAATGTCAATTTACACTATCTTTTTTCCATCATGATTTTGTAATGGAGGAAGATTGACTGAGAATATATATGCATATATGAATTCAGACCTCCGAGGTCCTCCTTCCACAACACTCTTTAAGATTAAACTTTTAGGGCTGAAAGAGAGAAACAAGATTACATCCAATAGATCTAATATGTATATCAACTCCAAATAAACGGTGTTTACACTATGTACTTTTGTTTTAAATTGATCTCTGTCATCTTTTTTCAACACTTTGTTAACTTTAATATAAACAGAATAAGACATTCTGATACATTGTATTATACAGTATCTGATCTCTGTATGTATTTCTTAACAAATTACTACCAATAAGAGTAATCGAAAATTTGTAGATAACCGATCTTTGATAAGTAGTTATCACAACAATGATTCTCTCGGCATATTTTGTACAAAGATCGCCGAAAGAAAGTAAGTACATGAAACACTGTTATTGGACATTAAACTGAAGGAATTAATTTCCTGCTGATTTGTTTGCATTGCATTAATGTAAGTATAACGATAAATTCATAGCTCACCTGCACAGATTTGAACTAAGACATCTTTTCGCATGTCAAAAAAAAATCAAAATTGTCGAAACCTCTGACGGCGCTAACGACGCTGGTTACTGGAAAACGAGGCTCTGCCATCTTCATTCACTGAAGCTAAATGATCTTTTAGTTACCTTTCCGTCTCGAGGTTTGTTTCCTTGCGGAAAAACCAACCCGAATAGACATCGGCCGAACGCCGGTACAATCCGCTTTGAACATCTTTAAATTACAGGCCGTTTCCGCTTACACTGTGTGTTTTACATTTATACAACTAGCAACTAATGTCGCCTGATATGAACTTTATGTTTTATCACATAATTTATACTTTTTGTTAATTTTAATAACCAATATGTTTGACGAATTCAACGCTAATGAAGAAGCGTCAAATCTCATTCTTGACAGATGCTGGCTGCTGACATTGACAGTGATAAGTATAAAGAACCATAAACTTATTGGGTGAGTTAACGTAGAACTAAGCAATTTAAGACGAATTTTCAACAGCTTTCTTCACCTCAACGCTGTGTGTTTTCGAATGACATATAATATACTTTGGTTTAAATAGCGGAGTTGAGACTAACGTAACAATTTGCACACAAAATGGCGGCCTATTCGGCCGATGAAAATAGTGAGATTAGGAAATAAGTGGATCAACTTAAGGTTGGAAATACTGAAAATACCCAAAATCCGGGTTCGAAGGACCAGAAAATGGTGGGGAAAAACAAACTGAAATGAATATTTTTTCACCAACGGCGGGTGCGCTGGTTCTGGGATATTTTCTTTGGTATTTTACCATCCGGCGAAACTTGCCGGTGTGCGGGGGGTGACTATTCCTTTTTTTAGAAGGCCGGACTTAGGAACAATTTTTAAATAGGGCAGTGTACATACCAATCCGTCGCCGGAGTCCTAATTGATATGATGCGCAAGAAGGGAGGCTCCACTGGCAACTTGCTATTCAGCCTTCCACAGGCACTTGGATGACACTATCAGTTAGTTCGTACACAAATTAAATCACTGCATCCATCCCGACAAAATGTATACGGGAGCACAGGTAGATTGAATCGTCGCCGTTCTTCTTTTTGGAAGTCTAATAAAAAATACGAATGCGGAGAATGTAACCGGGCGCGTGCAAGCGAGGAACTGACGCCACCACTGTTCGTATGCCGAACGTGGATTGGCATGTTTTAGATCTACCCTTATTCAAAAAAAGAACCAATATGTTTGTATTTTAAATTCAGAGTGTATAATTATTATTTTTTATTTTCAGGTACATTACACCGCTATAAATGTAGGTGACGTAAAGCAAGCACTTGGGTTACGTTTACACGACAATAATAATAAATGCTCGGGCTTTGGAATGGATTTTAGCGGAATAACCGAAAGGTATTTAAAAAACGATTAAAACATGACACTTCATCCGGAACCACTGTACAACTAATATTCTTAATAGGGAATATGCATGAATTTCATTTA
Organism: Lycia hirtaria; assembly: GCA_947563715.1. Lineage (NCBI taxonomy): Eukaryota > Metazoa > Arthropoda > Insecta > Lepidoptera > Geometridae > Lycia > Lycia hirtaria. The sequence continues at coordinate 15,093,681 of OX387378.1, forward strand.
AGAAGAATAATTGTTTTATTGGATAATAGACAAAAAGTACATAAATACATATACTAAAAAAATAATTTTAATCAGACAACAAAATTCCGAGATATAAACTTTACAATTTTTGATGGGGAATGCTCTGTCCCTCTCCCGCAAAATGACAGTTTATATTGAATTTGTACGGTGCACTCGTTACATGACGTCATGTTCCGCGATGGTGTGGTCTCTATCTAACATAATATTGAAATGCTTGTAACTTTTTATTTTGAAGATATTTTAATTTTGTTTTTGTAGAATGAACATATTTGTGGTAGGCTTTTTATAAGAAAATAAAAAACACACATATTCCCTATTGCTTGTAATTATAATACTTATGATTCCTTTCTACACATCAATCTATATGTTATTTGCTGACATCTCGATAATATATTTTATTTCTGTGTTGTTTAGGTTCATTGTGTATATGTTAACGGAAATGTATAAAACCTAGGAAATCTATACTATTCGTAGGAATTTCACCCGCCACCAAATGCGGTGAGATGCAACGTAAACCAACTATGAAATGTCAATTGTCAAATGGTGACAGTTACACGTCAGAAGCGTGAGGCGCAAGCGCCGCCATCTTATTGAGATGGAAGTAACGTTCGGACACAGAGTTCCGATTACAAGCGTTCGGAGCTCCACGCATGTCAGCTCTTATTTTGTTATAATCGCGAACAAAAACAATATGTTGTATTTATAGAAATATATTGTATTTCTTAGTAATAACATGCAGTTCGTAAATAGCAACAGGAATTTAAAATATGTTTGGCATTTTTATAAAGGTGTTCCATATTCATTTTTCATCAGACGTTGTGACATCAACAGTGTAACTCATAACAATAGGTCACTTTTTTAATTAATATGCCTCGGGTGCAGGATTTCCTCGGACAGGATTTCCATATTTTCCATTTATGGTTAGGAAATTTGTAGATATCCTATTCATTATCATCTCAGCCACAAGAAGTTTACTGGAGGACATAGTCCTATCTCATGGATTTCCAAAAGACCGGTTGGAAGCGGCTTGCATCTTCGTCTTCCTGCCACGTGTATGAGGTCTTCTGTCCACTTTTTGGCTGGTCTTCCTACACTGCGCTGACCGCTGACCCCGAGCATTGCCCTCCCCATAGCTTGTTGTGTGACTTTGAGCTTCTTTATAAGACCATAGTAAGTGACCACGTTTCAGTGCCAATTTTGTCATCACTGGTAACACACATCCTGGTCATAAATTTTCGACTTGCGGGACGGAGGTGCGTTGGACAACAAGACGCTTTTGAGTTTCCCCAACGCTGCCTAGCCAAGTGGGATTCGACGATCAATCGTTGAATCCCACTAGATACCCCAACCCGACTAGGTAGATCCAACTTCGCGAGAAAGGTCAACCTCTTGCGAAGTTGGATCTACCTAGTTGGACCATTTGTCCCAAGCAGACGTATTTGTCAACAACTTCAAGAGTGAAGTTCCCCACAGTTATTAGGGTAGGCAGAACGCGGGTGTCCGACATGACCTTACTTTTCATGCATGTCCATCTTGAGGTCCACCCGTTGAGAAACTTTATTGAGGCCTTCAAGCATCGCGCTTACGTTTTCCATCGACTCAGCCATGACTATTATATCGTCGGCAAACCAAAAGTGAGTGATGTACTCGCCGTTAATATTGATGTCGAGCCTTTTTTATTCCAAGTGCTTGTAGGCGTCCAGTCCCGGCAGTCAACAGTTTCGGAGTATCTATGTCTCCCTGTTTCACGCCTCTTTTCAATGGAATCGCCTCCGAGTTCTGATCCTGTACTTGGACCGACATGGTGGCGTTGTACAAACACTTCAGCACTTCGATATACCTACAGTCAATGCGGCATCGTTGAAGAGCCTCTATCGCCCAGGTCTCTATCGAATCAAAGGCTTTCTCATAGTCCACAAACTCTAAGCAAATATCCAAGCTGTATTCTTCAGTCTTTTATATCACTTACTGCAGCGTGTGGATGGGGTACTATAGTATTTTGAAACCGGATGTCTTATTAAATATGTCTAGTAAAATTTATTTTAACTCATTTCCTAAAGGTTCCTTTTGGGAATATACTCGTAAGATTTCTATAGAATGACGTATTAAATATATTTCCGTTAACATATACCCAAAACGATTTTTATTTATAAGAATGATGATGATTGATGCAAATAGTGGTACTAGCACAAATTTGAAATAGTTTTAGGGTCGCTTAAAAATAAATGTTGATGTGTTTTGTATCGAATAAATAAAAATAATTCCAGTGGCGAAAGAGTAATGGGCTTGGCACCGAGTGGTGCAGCTAGAGGTTACATAATGGCCCAAGAGGAGATAATGTGGCCCGTGCCTGCGTATTGGAGCTTGGAAGACGCAGCCACGGTGCCATTTGCTTACATTATCGCATACTACTGCCTAGTCGTGAAAAATGTAAGTAACTTTGATTTATCACTCTTATCATTTTCAGCTTCACGTCCACTGCAGATCATAAGTCTTAATACACCATCTTCTATGTTTCCTGAGTGCTGTAATCTTAGAATCTTCAATGCTAGAATGAATAGATATCTTCTAGATCTACGAGCTCCATCTTCGGCCACATCGTCACTTAACATCAAGCGAGTTGGTGTTCAATCGTAAATCTCATATAAGTACAGTCAAAGCCTCCTTATTCGCGCTTCCTTCATTCGCGTTTTCACTATTCGCGGATAAAAAAATTGCGACCCAATTCCTATATTCGCGGCTAAAGATTTCTGTATTCGCGGATCCAAACGGTAATCGGTACATGCATATTAGGTTAGTTACTACTAAGTACAACTACAAAAAGTATGTTAAATGCTATCGCCGTTGTTGGTTCGGCTTTACCTTTGACGTTTTCCGACGAAAAAAGATTCCGGCAGCCTAGTCGGGAGACCGTCTGACTTGCAATCCGCAGGTCCTGGGTTCAAATCCCGCAGCACGCACCTCTGTCTTTTCGGAGTTATATGCGTATTGTTGATTGCCGCCAACTTCAAAAACGGTGAAGAAAAACATCGTGAGGAAACCTACATGTCTGAGAGTTCTCAATGATTTTGAAGATGTGTGAAGTCTGCCAACCCGCACTTGGCTAGCGTAGTAGACTATGGCCTTACCCTTCTCATAATGAGAAGATGGCCCGCGCCCAGCAGTGGGACAGTTTGTACAAACAGGGATGATTAAAAAAAAACTTCAATTAAACTGTTTTTTTTACATATTTGTTGTTCTTTCGTCACTTAGGAACCTATCCCCTATAATCACATACAAATCATCATTCCATATTCACGGCATATTTACGGAACGTATACCCCGCGAATACTACGAAACCCTAATAAAACGATGTTTCTTGAAACATTACAAAAACAAATCAAAAGAAAAATTTGGTATCTATAAAATTACTTATCGATATCGATACTTTAATACCTCTAGGTCTATCTCTGGCTTAATGTCATTAGGTTTTTTATTTATGTATTTCAGTATTGCCAGTATATGTTTTCTCAATTTCCCTGTTTCATTTGTATTTACCTATACTATATTGTTTGTAAAGAGGTGTGAAATGTATTATATTATTATATTCGGTAGAATTTAATCAAATTAATTTGGTCCATTACTGGTGCTACGAATTAACCATTGACATACTTATCTAAGTATTGTGATAAATCCACTTTTCGAGAGGCAGTAATGTGTTAATGAATACTGAGGACAAAAAATAGTGCTATGTTAACCACAATGTAGGAACTCTGCTATAATAAAATAAACATTTGCTGTTTTATCCTATTTTCAAAAATGAAGTTCCGAATGAAATAGCCGGTCGTGGACCGTTGCACTCCAACAAAAAAAACGTAATATATGTTTACCTGACTGTCAAGTCAACTGATGCGAAAGCAAAAAGAACCTTCGTGATCTTAACCTACATTATGTACACATTTATCACGCACACACACACACACGTATGTTTCACTGTAGCATTAAAATATAGTCTTTCCAGTCACAATTACTTTGACTCTTAGTCTTCTCAACAGATCGTGCAACTCAAAGTCGTTGTGACATCAGTTATATGACGTCACAATTTGTAAATTGCATGTATAAACTTATTTAATAAATACTATCATCATAAACTGTATTTTTTATTTACAAATAAAAATATATTAAATTCTTTTACAAAGTGATGAAAGTGGCGCCGCTGCCTGCTTCGCTCGCACGCGGCACCCAAAGATATAAAATTATTTGAATTACTGATTTCATTTTTGATTTCAGATTTTCTTTCAGAGTCATAAGAACACTATTACAATGTACTAACAGTAGCTGTTATTTTATATGTGATATTTTGAACGTGATAAACGTGTAACCGACAAAATGTTCACGTTAGTACCTAAATTTCGGTCAAACTAACAAATATAATAATTTTATAGTTTAGAAAACTGAAACAACAGACTTCAAAGTTACTATTATTTCAGTTACATGATTGTATGAATCTTCCATGGACCATTCTGACTTTAATCATGATTACCCGATCAAATCGGGAGATATCCTTTTAAACGGCAACTTTGTAGATAAATTTGGCAAATGGACGTGTATCTACGGTTAAAAATAAATTTATACAAATATTAAGTGTCAAATGGAAAAAATAAAATTGACCCGAATTTAAAAGGCGTTTTGTATGGAGATTATCCTTCTGGGTCCTAAGTAATAGGGCGAATTCTGTGCTTGCGAGGATGGTTTGTTACAAGTGTACAAGTGGAAGTAGTATGTGGGTGGTTTATTATAATCATCATAATCATCAGGGTTTATAGTTTTTATCATTTAGCCTAGTTTAAAGATTCTTGATTTTTTTCCCAAAAGATTAGTTATCAAGTTGATTGATAATTGCGTGAGTTGAATTCGCCAAACATTAAAAATGATAATTTCTGCATAAAGTTGACAAGTATCATAGAAATTTTAAAAGTTTTCCACCATTTTCTAAACACAAGTATTTATGACTGAAAAATGTATGCCCAATATTTCAGAATTTATTACAAAAAACATGTTTAAATCTCATGAGTTTTATTTCCTAACGATAAACATTGATCTATTTTACTATTTTATTTAATATTTCTTTGTCTTATTTAGTTTTATTGTGTAAAAATATTATATACAAAAAAGTCAACGTATTTTCTTTAATTGTGGGTAACTTTGGCAATTTTAGTTAATTATACACCTAAAAATGCATAAAAAATTTGAATTATTTCACTTTTATATCTAACGGAGGGTAATTTGGCAAATATGGTAAGCATACATAGCAAGGGATGAGAACTGGCTCTCAAGTGGGTAAATAATAGTCATGGTAGCGTTAGGTGTTTGACGATAACTTTTCCACTTGATAGTAATAGGGCTAGCGGGAATGCAAAAATTACTCAGAGATCATAATTCAGTTTCCTAATGATATTTTTCCTACACAGAAGATTAGCTCCCAATTTCATTTTGAAACGGTGCTCCCCAGTTTAAATTATTGTTCATTTCAGTGCTTTATTTGCTAGTTAAATAATACATTATTAAAGTTGTACAGCCAATAACAACCTAATACTAGGTGTGCAAACATACTGGAAAATGCATAGGTAATACATTTAAAATATATGTCAATAAATGATGTCAACAATCGAAAAAATAATAATAACAATAATAGTGAAAACAGTCAATAAAAAAAATTACAATACATGATCAATATTTGGCGAGATACATGTAAATTCCTTGAAATTGACACCTTTCATAAAAACTGGCACATAAAACCGACAAGACTGAAAATATCGAGGGGAGGCCTTTGCCCAGCAGTGAGACACTACAGGCTAACAACAACAACAACAACAACATGTAAATTCGACACGATGCATTTTTCAAAAAGTCCTTTACAGGATAACAACTTTCGCCAATAAAAAAATTTATCAGCTCTCCTCAAAATCTTTTAAACATCAACCCCACCAATCCACTAGCAGGCGCCATTTATGTATATGCAGTTATTCCTGACCAATTCCAACCTCATTATAGACACGTTGAGTCTTAAATGACTAGCGGTTCTGTTATCAATGTTGTCGTAAGAAGTGAACAAGGTAGAAAATACAACAGTAGTCAGTAACACATAAGCTCAAGCCCTGCATATTTAATAGTAGGGGTACTAAATTAATAGGGCTAGGTAAGCAGGCAAAAAAAACTTGGTAGAATTGCTTTTTTCAAATTTGGCCATTTCATAAATATAAATACAAGGCAAAGATCGCAACTTTTGAGATTTACAAGCCAGTTTACAGGATTTGATCCATTTCATGCCAAACATAGCACGAATGCATTTTTAGGGTTCCGTACCTTAACAGGAAAAAACGGAACCCTTTTAAGATCACTTTGTTGTCCGTCCGTCCGTCCGTCCGGGTGTCAAGACCTTTATCTCGGGAACGCGTGAAGGTATCGAGTTGAAATTAAGACCATAAACGCAGATCCATGGTATCTTGCTGCAGAAAGAAAAATAAAATTTCTCAGTTTTCGTAAAAAAAAGTTACAGCCGAATATGTCGTAAAAAACGCACATTTCGACATTCACTGAGGAATCAAAACATAGGGGGTACTTCCCGTTGACCTAGAACTCTGAAATTTGGCAAGAAGCATTGTGTTAGAGTACACATGTAGAAAAAAAACCGAAAAGCGGACATTTTTAATTTAATCACAATAAAATAGTGTCGTTAGGCAACGAATGAGGGTCGAAATTTTAAAGTGAATTAATCGTATCATGTGGGGTATCATATGAAAGAACTTAATTAGCATTAGTTAAAACAGGGTTATTAATTAGAATTTTTTGATTTATTAAGTGTTCACGAATCACGATGTAAGTAGGATAAAAAAAGTCCTTAAATAAAAAAATAACCTTTATTGCTTACGATGTAAGTAGGATAAGTTCACTCTGGGCAATATCCATCAGATAAGTTTGCATAGGTTTTGTGAGTGACGAAACGAAATGTGAGTTTTTTATGACATTTTCGGCTGTAACTTTTTTTTACGAAAACTGAGAAATTGGATTTTTCTTTAAAATTTAATCGTAAATGGTTTTAATTTCAACTCGATACCTTAACGCATTCCCGAGATACAGGTATTGACACCCGGACAGACAGACAGACCGACAGACGGACAACAAAGTGATCCTAAAGTTATACCGTTATGTCAATGTAAGACTTAAAAATAAAACAATAATTATATATTTTGTGTTTCTGAAGAAAAAACAAGGGCCCCAAGTTTTTTTAAATGTTTTTTTCACAGTTTTGCAATTAGTAATAATTAGTAATATAACACTAATACTGTTGCAATTGGCAACACTATCAGACATTGTATCATTACAAGGTGCGCATTGTAATGCTCGGTTCTCTTCCTTCACTGATGTATTTTATCATTACAAGGTACGCATTGTAATGCTCGGTTCTCCTCCCTCACTGATGTATTGTATCATTACAAGGTGCGCGCTGTAATGCTCAGTTTTCCTCCCTCACCGATGTAATGTAACGTTACATTACACGTGAATGCTCCCGGTGAGGGAGCCTAAAGGTGCCTAAAGCTGTAAAGGTTGTGACATGCGTGTTCCCAAGCTATAATTCCGTATCGTGTAACAGAGCAGATATAAAACTTGAATGCACAACCAACTGAGCTGACATTGCTTCACGTTAGCACTTCTTACATTTCTGGGGCGTCGTATTCAAGTGCAAAAATATTTTTTACTATTTTATCGGTGTAAGTACCCTTATTATTTTCTATTCTTGAAAAGAAACATTTTTATATTTTCAGAACTATATGTCCTGGTCAGAAGATCTAAAGAATTACTCAGTATTGATACACGGCGGTGCGGGTGCGCTGGGGCAGGCCGCGATCAGCATCGCGCTCGCGCGCGGCTGGCACGTGTTCACCACCGTCGGTGACTCGCACAAGAAGCGCTTCCTCATGAGGCTGTTCCCTCAACTCAACGGTATGACACTGATTCTTATTCGAGATGGGGGCGATAAGTCCTGCACTGACGTCCCGCTTGGGTGCATTGTGCATTCGACGTTATGACACTATAAACGCTTACATTGCGTTGGACTATTTTTACAAACGGACGTCAAATAATCTGTAAAATAAGAATCGTCTGGAGACGAGAACATTTTTGTTAACACGATTTTATTAGCTTCATCTGTATGCATTTGCTGCTCTTATAATATTTGTAGAAGTTTTTCATTAGCCTTCCATTCTTATTTCCATTATCTAATTTACATATTTATTTATTAGTTTTTTTTTTGAAAATTAAGTTAATCATAAAATTAAATCAACATTTCAGAGAACGATATCGGCAACTCGCGAGACGCTTCTTTCGGAGACATGGTTTTGAGCGCAACAAATGGACTCGGATGCAATGTGGTGATCTGCTGCCTCCAAGGAGAATTGAAAAATGTAATTTAAATTTTTAACACGCAAAAAAAGGGGGGTGTTATAAGTTTGATGTCTGTAGAATATTATCTGTATAATATATCTTAGATTTGTGTATATCTAGCTCTCAAACGGATGGATCGAGTTTGATCTGGTTTTTTTTTGTTTGAAAGAGAATTTCGTCGAGAGTGTTCTTAGTTTTTTGTCGGGGTGTTTTGATTATTTTTAAACTTATACTTGTAGATAAAATAGTTCATCAATGCAATACATTTACTTTCAGGTTTCTTTTAGATGTTGTGGAGTTTCTGGTACATTGTCTGATGTATCACAAATACTCAGTAATGAAAACTACACATTTGGAATGTATAATTTGACAAACGAAAGGTCCTATATAGCAGTTGACATAACAGGCATTTTCTGCGATTTGAAATCATTGGAAGTTAAAGTAAGTTAAATGACTGTATCGATTACAAATATAGGTATGCATCGTAAGTAAGGATTTAATTATGGTACTATTTTCAATCGATTACGTTTTAATCATACAATTTTCATAAATATTCTAGTACTTTCTAATTCTAATTTGAAGTGGGGTGATATGACCTACACTGTAAATTGTAATCTCTAAGCTACGAATAAAAATCTTCGTAATCTCTAAGAGTGGTACAGTAAATACGTTATTTCCGGCTATGGTTTTATGGGAGATAATAATAATACAGAGCTGATATATAATCCCATCGCGTTTATCTAATTGCGGAATAAGGTAATAACAACGTAATTCTTAAATCACGTTTACCGATAACCCCGCCATTGTAAACTAGAAAACTGTCGGTTGATGGATTAGTCCTTTTTGAAGGAAAGGATTGAGATTTTTTTTACGTACTATTACGTAACATACTTTACTGATTTGAGCAAGGACCGGAAGGAACGCGTTCCATTTTTGCCGGGACGTAAACGGAACCGTATTTTTTTGTAAAACGACGATAGATAAAGGCTCGTAGCTCGTTCCTTTCTTTCGGAGACTAAATCGGAAATACCGTGCGCCCTCGCAAGCCAAAGCCACCAAGCAAAGCCGCGCGCTTTGCGTTCCGTTCTCCGCTTTGGTTATCTCCCTCTCCGCTCCCTGCCCCACCGCTGCCTGCCGCAAAGCTCTGCGAACCATGCCAGGTGCGAGGTCTGATACTTGGCTTTACACAGCGGAGGTTGTGGTGGGAACGGGCGAACTAACAAATAGAAAAGCGGGGTTTTCTTGCACCTGGCACAGCCATTTTACGTCTAAAATAATACCTTTAATGTGTATTATTTGTAAATTTCCTAAAGAAAATAAACATTTATGATTGTTATTATTCATTCCTTATTTATTTACGTTGAACACTCATTACAAGTGAAAGGCCTGGAAGCAGAGTTGTGTTTATATTTTACCTTTGTATTAACAATGGTAATGTGGTATCTGTCACATAAATAAACCGCAGTAGAATGACGAGTATTTATTGTACTACTGGACACAAGAGTTGTGTTGTAGAAGTTACACTCGCTGGTGAGCGAGGGTATCGCGTGCGGGGAGGTGCGTCCGCTGTCGCGCGTCACGTACGCGCCGGACGAGGCGGCGCGCGCCTTCCGGCTGCTGGCGGCGAGTCGCCACCGCGGCCGCGTGCTGCTGCGGCTCGCGGACGTGCGAGCGCCGCCACCACACAGGTACAGGTACATTGGCTGGTAAGCGGGGGTACCGCGCGCGGGGAGGTGCGTCTGCTGTCGCGCGTCACGTATGCGCCGGACGAGCCGGCGCGCGCTTTCCGGCTGCTGGCGGAGAGTCGCCACCGCGGCCGCGTGCTGCAGTATACTGTCAGTATTGCCATTCAATAGATACCCACAAGCATTTTGCTCATGCGTCGCGTTCAGGCGGTCAGATAAGTTTCTAAAAATACGATGACCTCGCGTCCCCCACGTAACCAGCTTCGTTACTAAATGACATAAGTATGTAGCATCGCCAAATCAGCTGCAGCGCCAGCACCCTACTCCGTATCTGATAAAGATGATATAGACAATATGTTTGGTATACTTCGATTTTAAAAACACTATATTTAATTGCAGGAGCACTTTGGAATCAGTATCTCCCTTACATATTATTATCAGTGGTTCAAGCTCTCTTGGAGTGCAAGTCGCTGATAAATTGATCGATAATGGGATAAAAAATCTACACCTGCACTTCAATACATCATCAGGATATCTCCAATATAAACTGCGGTAATTTCTATTTCTCATAATAATTTAAACCAAATTATATGTATGTTTTCTAGAAGGTAACTATTATCTACCTCGTGCATTTTTTATATTTTTCAGAATATGGAAAAACAGAAACATCCAATTATCGACTACTTATGGCGTTTTTGATGAGTTCAATTGCATATCTGATGTACTACAAAATGCTGTAAAGTTAGAATCCGTAGAAGGTGTATATATAATTGCAGATGGTGTTACAGAAGAACTTATCACTAATAAAATTGATTTGGTAACAAGAAATGCATGCCCGTATTTAAAGTGAGTCTAAAGTGAGTTTTTATGCTTGTCCAATTTTTTGGCTGTTATAAATGAAATAAAAATATGTAATATAATCTTTACAGGCACTTTGTAATACTCAGTCACAATGTTTGTAACGGACATTACACATGTCTTCAGAGAGCTAAGAGTGGACTGCCCGCAACACTACTGGACTTATCTTTGCTACAAAAAGTAAGTAATCTTTGTTTACTTCTTCATCATTATGATTATTAGCCCACGCTTGCGACAGGCCTCAGGCCTCCCGCTTCGTCACATTAGTGAATCCACCAAATCTTAGAGTGTGACCGCGCTTGTGTCTCAGCCTGAAATCTGTTTTTATTTACGATTCTTTATTTATTGAATATTTGAATTTGTTTTCGATTTATCTAGATCCGTGGCTCGGATGGTGGCAGCTGGTACCGCGGCGTCACTGTCGCCGTGGAGCGAGCGCTGCGGACTACAGAGCCGATACTGCTGGCTTTACCCGAACTTCCTTTGCGCAAATCTTTACTTCAACAGATTGCTGATTTGGCTGGTAAGATTGTCATACAATGAGAGAGAAATGAGATAGACTTCATCCTGACCACCAAGAAACAAATATTCAATGATGTATCTGTGATCAACATGGGTAAAACCGGAAGTGATCACCGAATGGTACGAGGCACTTTGAATATTAATGTTAAACTTAAGAGGTCCCGTATGATGAAGTCTACACTCCGACCCACTCGCGACCATATCCAAGACCCCGTGAGCTTTCAGCTCGAACTATCAAATCGCTTCGAGTGGCTGGAGAGCTGCGCATTGGTGGATGAGATCAATAATTATGGCTGAGATGATGATGATGATGATTGTCATACAAACCTCAATGGGTTTGTAAAACAAGAGATTTATTAGGTACATTTTATGCTTTATTCAATATTTTGTGGAACTGATTTCAATATTTTCGTAGTTGAAGCAAACATCTTTAGTTTTCGTGATGGGGAACGCTCATACGTCTATGATTAATTAATAGGTGAATAATAATTAATACATAATTATAGTAAGGCACTATTATTATTCACGGGATATTTGCCATGGTTCGCGTTATTTTGTTTACATTGTGTAAGACTGCAATCATCAAACCGATTCATGGGTGCGCTACAAGGGCGACATGTAAAAAGCCCTGTTTAAACAAATAAAGAAAAAAAAAAAACGATTCATAAGTGAGGGGATACAGACAGCGTCAACAACTATCGTCCGATATCGCTGTTAACAGATCTGTCTAAGATAGATAGATAGATAAACTCTTTATTGTACACACCTTAGATATTGGAACGCCTTTTAAACAAGCGGCTAAGTGAATACCTAGCCAAATATGATATTTTATCTAAGAACCAGTTTGGTTTTATTGCTGGTAAATCAACCGAACAGGCAGTAAATAATTTGACAGATTTTATTGTTCACCAACTGGATTGTAATAAAAAATGTATAGGTATTTTTTTATATCTCGCGAAAGCATTTGACGCTGTCTCTATCCCTATACTTATTAAGAAATTGGAGAGGGTAGGAATTAGAGGAATTGCCTTAAAGCTCCTGACCAATTACCTCACAAATAGGACTCAAAGAGTCAAGGTAGGAGATACGATTAGTAATGTAGCAAACGTCACATATGGAGTCCCTCAAGGAAGCGTCTTGGGTCCTACCCTCTTCTTAATCTTCGTCAACGATTTATGTAATATTTTGCTAGAAAATGGCAAAGTAGTAGCCTACGCTGACGATACCGCACTTATTTTCTCAGCACAATCCTGGGAAGAAACTAAAACTATGGCTGAAAATGGTTTTAGGCAGGTTGTTTCATGGCTCAAAGATAACCGCTTAACACTCAATGTAGATAAAACCAAATTCCTTACTTTTTCTAAATCACTGATAGGTCAACCTAAGCAAGAAGTGACAGATATTCGTGCTCATGTCTGCCGGACTTCAATAGTAGGACAAAATTGCTCCTGTGTACAGCTTGAGAGAGTATCTTCCATAAAGTACTTGGGCGTAATCGTAGACAATATACTATCCTGGCATAATCATATACACTTACTGACTGGAAGAACCAGGAAACTAATGGTAATCTTCAAGCGACTGAGAAATGTCACAGATAACACATTAATTTAAAAAAAATATTTTGCGCTTTGTCAGTCTTTGTTAACTTATTGTGCGTTGGTCTGGGGAGGTACACACAAATCTTACCTGCTCAAAGTTGAGCGGGCGCAAAGAGCAGTCCTCAGAGTAATGCTAAATAAACCCTACCGATACCCAACAGATAAATTATACAAAGAACTAAAAATATTAAATGTTCGACAAATTTTCGTACTAAAAGCAATATTACATATCCACAACACAAGTTGTAAAAATAAAAACTTACAGAAAAATAAACGGCTTAGATGGCTTCACAGTATACTCAACACCACATCCAGATGGCACAGCTCATGCTGGATGCTGTATCATAATAAGAAATAATATAAAACATAGCTGCCTTCCTGAGTATAGAACACCTCACATACAATGCACAAAAGTTAGGGTACTGGATACCTCAGGCCCAATGACAGTTGCTGCAATATACTGCCCACCTAGACACAAAATCGATGAAGAAACTTACAACAGTTTCTTCGGTTCCTTGGGATCTAGATTCATAATTGGCGGAGATTGGAATGCTAAGCATACATACTGGGGCTGTCGAACAACTAGTACTAGAGGAAGACATCTAAAGTTAATCACTGATAAGAACTCACTACAGGTGCTGACAACGGGCAATCCAACACATTTTCCTGAAGATCCAAACAAACTCCCAGACCTCTTAGACTTCTTCATACACAAAGGCATTTCTAGTCTATATCTAAAATGTGAACGTAACTTTGACTTTGCTTCCGATCACATCCCGGTCATAGCAACAATCAGTACAACTCTCATCGAGAGAAACCAAAGGCCACACCTGTGCAATAGGTACACAGATTGGCATGCCTTCAGCAATTACATCGACAATAATATTGATCTCAAGGTTAGCCTTAAAACAGAACAAGATGTAGATGATGCAACATTCTATCTTACGAACTTGATCCAAAGTGCCGCATGGAGATCAACACCATCACAATCAGACCGCAAACGCATACATAAAAATATCCCACTACAAGTTAAAGAAAAAATTCTTGATAAAATTCTCTGTAAAGAAGGAGAGCATTCTCTATGGAAGGCAACACGGAGCTCCAAAAAGCCACAACAAATACAATTCCCAATCAAACTTAATGAATCCCACTGGGCTGTGACTGATCAGGAGAAAGCACAGACATTTGGAGAATTTTTGAAAGGAGTGTTCACCCCTAATCATCACAAAGATCCTGATTGGGAAAAAGAAGTTGAGGAGTACTTAGATAGCGACCTCCAGCTCAGCCCACCAATCAGAAACTGTACACCAGAGGAAGTATGGAAAACAATAAAGAGCTTAGAATCGAACAAGGCTCCTGGTTTTGATCTGATTACTGCTGAGGTCTTAAAAAATTTACCCAGAAAAGCTATAGTATTCATGACATCACTCTTCAATGCAATACTAAGACTGGGATACTTCCCAAAAATCTGGAAATACTCTGATGTTGTCATGGTACTAAAGCCAAACAAACCAATACACATGGTATCATCTTACCGACCAATAAGCCTGTTGCCAGTGATCTCTAAAGTTTTCGAGAAAATTTTCCTACACCGGCTCAATAAAGTAATTGCAGAGAAAAAGCTTATACCAGACCATCAATTTGGCTTTAGGCATAATCACTCAACAATTGAACAAGTCCACAGAGTAGTGCATAAAATACGTGATACCCTTGAAAATAAGGAATACTGCTCAGCTGTCTTCTTAGATGTTCAGCAGGCATTTGATAAGGTATGGCATAAAGGTCTCTTATACAAACTAAAGAATGACATCCCTCACAACATGTATCTTGTAATGAAATCTTACTTGACGGACAGAAAATTTAGAGTGAAAGTAAATGAAGAAATTTCACAAACTTATCCTATAACAGCAGGAACTGGGGCCAATTCTCTACACACTCTATACAGCAGAACTTCCAGAAACTGAAAATGTTATGACAGCAACATTTGCTGATGATACAGGAGCTCAGTAGTCACAAAAATCCAAACACAGCATCAGAGCAACTCCAACTACACCTAAATAAAGTAGATGGATGGATGAAGAAGTGGAAAATCAAAGCCAGTGCTAGTAAATCAACACACATTACATTCTCACTCCGAAAAGGTGATTGCCCAAAAGTGGAGCTACCACACAAAGATGAGGTAAAATATCTTGGTATGTGACACACAACGACCTACGAGATACGACGCTGTTACCCGATCATTTGCTGTGAGTTTTGTTTTGACAAACTGCTTACACTAATTATGTCTCTCAACCATTGTGCGGTATGTACTAAATCGGTCCGATCTGCACAACAAATTCAATGCTCTAAGTGCAATGGCATCTACCACGCTATATGCGTGAACGTCACAGATTTACGAAGTATTGCAGAAGAGGCTAAATTGACATGGATCTGCCCGCAATGTAGGAACAGGACGCATAAGAATGTTAATTCAAATACTGTGGCAAGCTCGAGCGCGGCCAGTGGTCCGAGCGTGCCATCGGCGAACACGGCGGGCAACCGTAAACTGAATGTACCCCCACCCAGCTCGCTCACACAGTCGCCGGCTGTGACTCCAGACCCAGACCCTTTGGAGACGCTGGCCATTGAAATGAAGCTCATGCGCGAGGATTTGGGTGAAATGAAAACTCAGTTTAAGCTGTTATTAGAGCATTTAACCGCCAAATTAGACGAATTCAGTACTAAGTGCCTACAGCTGGAGGATCGAGATGCCGCACGGGAGACCGAACTGTGCTCTTTAAAACTGACGGTGATTGAGCTGCGTGAGCAGTTGAACTACCGGGCGCAGGCAGGGCTCAGTAACGAGATAGAAAATTCTGGAATCTCTGAAGTAAGAAACGAAAACTTAACTCACATTGCCTGTGTGACAGCCTGCAAAATTGGTGTAGAGTTTAATGCTAATGATATTGACTATGCGAAGCGGGTGGGACCTCGTCACGCAGAGAATGAAGACGCAACTAATTTACCCCGTCCTCTTGTCATTCGTTTTGTCAGACGACAAAAACGTGAAGAGTTCCTCAAAGCCGCAAAGAGCCGTCGAACACTGACCTGCAGCGATGTCGAGGTTGAAGGTCCTGATAGAAAACTATACTTTAATGAGCGCCTTACTTATGAAAATAGATATTTATTTCGCACAGCGAGACAGCGCTCAAGTAAAGCTGGTTTCAGATTCTGCTGGGTTAGAAACGGCACTATCCACGTCCGCAGGCAAGAAGGAAGACCGGCCATTGCCATTAAATCTCAAACTGACCTGGAACGCCACCTGGGCTCCTTTGCCAACCAGCCTTCACCCGTATCCGAATGAAAGGCTCAGTCTAGAGGCCAAATTTTACAATCTTAGCGATAGTTATTATAGATATTATCTTAAGTATTCTTATTTATCTAAAGCCACTATTCATCACTATACTTATTTGCCAAACTTAAAATGTTGTAGCCAGCTGTTACCCTACCAATTACTCGTTATATATTTCCCTATAAAACCCGTGACAGAAATCATATTTCAAAATATCTTACAATATACTAGCATACTTTCCACCGGAGCACACTTTATATCTACCGAATCGTCATATACGCGAATGAATACGAAAATGACAGCCCATGTTGTGTTATCCTACTTCTTTTTCTTATACTACGATGATGGCTTTACTTGATGCGATGGATGATATTGATGACGTAATCAAAATTGACTGTCATGTACATGAATCAATTGAATCATGCAGTTCATTCCTCACGTCGAACCCTGTACTTAGCCTTAAGATTATCTGCTTAAACATTAGAAGCTATCATTGTAATTTCGATGAGTTTGCAATTTCTCTGAGACGGTTTAATGTAACTTTTGTCGTTATTATTCTTACTGAATGCTGGCTCACTGGTGAAACAAAAATCCAACCTCTTCGTGGTTATAATTCGTATCGCACGTACAGGCAACAAAATAAGAACGGCGGTGTAGTTGTTTATGTAAGCTCCAAATATAAATCTTTTTCACAAGAACATATAATAAATGACGCGGATTCTCTAGCTATACAAATTGATAATGAAACCGTAATATTAGGTATTTATCGCACGCCGTCTATTACTGACATTCAACCATTTTTAACCTCCCTAGATACAGTTTTAAAAGATCTGAACAGCAAATCGTTTCTTGTGATCGCTGGGGATACAAATATCAACATATGTGATCCCACTGATAAACAAGTCTCTGACTATAATTGCTTCATGACTTTTTACGGATTACTTCCCGCGATAACTCGTTCTACCCGAATCAAGACTTGCTTGGATCATATATTTATAAAATCTCCCTCTAAAGCTGTCGGCTTGGTCTGTAATTCATCTATAACTGATCACAACATTGTCGCAGCTGGTATGTCTAAAAAAAGTCATACCCATAGCAATATCACGAAATACCAGACAAAACTAAACTATAACGACATGGTTTCTGATTTAAACAAAACCGACTGGTCTCCGATTATTACTTGCACGAATGCTAACGCCGCTGTTACAGCTTTCAACAACATTATACAAGATATTATGAATAAAAACACTCATAAAGTAAAACTAGGTAAACACACAGCGCCTATAAAGCCTTGGGTCACACCAGGCCTTATCAGGTGCATGCGCCATCGGGATAAACTACATCGCGACTCTAGAGAACATCCAAATGACACCCATCCCCATAAAATATATCTTAGGTACAGAAACTTTTGCAATAAACTACTGCGTAACATTAGAGCTCAATTTAATAGTCAACTACTAAATCAAAACAAAGATGACCCTAAACGTCTTTGGAAGACCATCAAAAACATTTGTTATACCTCCAAAAAAAGTAACGCCCCGTCGGAGTTGCTACTTAGCAGTGATAATGAGAACCCACTTAACCATTGCAATGAACACTTCGTCTCAGTCGGAAAAAACCTAGCAGATGCTATATTGACCGAACTAGGTGAGACCGAAGAATCATTAATCAGGTCTTATAGACCCAAATCACAACATTTGCACTCTTTGTTCTTTTCTCCAGCTACTCCCAGTGAAATAGCAAAAATTGTCAGTGGTCTAAAAAATGACAGTGCTGCAGGGCCTGATTGTATCCCAGTGATTATATTAAAAAAAGCAATTCATTCATTACTCATTCCATTAACTTTTATTTTCAACCTCAGCTTGGAGACCGGTACGTTTCCGGAATCCTGGAAAGTCGCCGTTGTCTCTCCTATACACAAGAGTGGGCCAAAAAACGTACCCGATAATTACAGGCCAATAGCGTTACTCAGTGTGGTCTCGAAAGTTTTAGAAAAACTAGTTAACAATAGGCTGGTCAAATTCTTAGAAGATAATAAATTAATATCTGACAATCAGTTCGGGTTCAGACAGGGCAGATCAACTGAAGATGCCGCGTCACTTCTGGTCAATCTCGTGTCTTCTTGTGTGGAAAATGGTCACAAGTGCATTGGCGTGTTTCTTGACTTGGCGAAAGCATTTGATTCGATTTCAGTTGGTCTGCTTTTAAAGAAACTGAATTGCTGCGGTATCAGGGGTGTAGCACTCGACTCGTTTAAAAGTTACCTGTCAAATCGGAAGCAGTTTGTCAAAGTCGGGAATCACAGTAGCGACCTTCTATCCATCGTTTTTGGGGTTCCACAGGGCAGTATACTCGGTCCTACCCTATTTTTGTTATATATAAACGACTTATTAGAGAGTGAACTACCGAATGCAGATATAATTACATATGCGGATGACACTGTAATCATTTTCAATGAAATGACGTGGGGCCGAGTATACAAAACGGCCACGTCTGGCTTATCTGCAGTCGCAAATACTCTTAATGAGAACCTACTGACCTTAAACACTAAAAAAACAAAATACATAGCCTTCACCAGGACTTGCGTTTCAAATCCTCCAGCCAACTCTGAACTTAAGATCCATTACTGCAGTGCTTTTGTTCAGTCCCAACCATCACCATGTTCATGTGACCCTATTGAACGAACTGATGATATAAAATACCTCGGGTTAACAATTGATTGTAATCTCTCTTATAAACAGCATATAATCAACCTCTCAGCACGCATACGTAAACTAATGCACATCATGAAAAACCTCAGAGACTGTGCCGATATGTTACTCCTGAGACAAATTTATATCGCTCTGTGCCAGTCTATTATACAGTATTGCATCCCAGTATGGGGTAGTTCTGGAAAAACATCTTTCATCACTGCTGAAAGAGCTCAGAGGGCCCTGATCAAAGTTGCACTCCGAAAACTTTTTCGATTTCCGACAGACTCACTCTACGATGAATTTAAGGTGTTACGTGTCCGACAACTTTGGCAACATGCAGCCACTAAAACTTGGAAAAAGCTGAAAACTATGCCCAACTATGACACCTTAGTAACGAAAAGAGTCTTTAGGATACCTTTACCCCGAGCTACTTCACTAATGGCTAAACGCAGTCCGAGCTATTCTCTACCTTGTGTTTTCAATAACGTATATAGAAGAACTGGTTGTAACCTACATCTTAGTACTTTTGATTTCAAAAAGAAAATTCGTGATTGGCTGCTAGATTTGACTTATAACGAGACTGAAATTCTTGTACACTGTATTTACTCGGAATCATAGCCATAAGCCAATCCAAATTTTTACAACTATTTCCATATTTTATTTTTATTTTTTTCTTCGTTATTATGGATTACCCCTAGGCCGAGGCATTTCTGTGGTATATTATACCCATTTAGATGATACCGCACACTGTAACACACTTCCATCCATACCAATCCCTACCAAATTAATACTAATATTATCCCGTATTATATATATATTTAAATGTATTCTCTTAGTGAACTGGCAACGCTAGGCACGACCTTTTATTTTATTTTATCACTATCCATGGTATTTTAATCTCTAGCTATTGTTTCAATGTTACATTTTTATCACTCTCTATGTTAATTATACTTCATTTTCATTATTTGTAGTTCTCGCATACTTTAGTATTTCTTTTTTGTATTGGTAAACTTCGTGATTGAACCCCAAGACACAAGCCTAGTGCTTAGTTTGGGGTTCCTAGACTAATTTGCTACACGCCTTACATTGAAATTTTGTTTGTACTGAGTGTTTATTTGTTAAGCTTAGATCTGTAAAATTCTTTGTAAGATTTTACCTGAAATATATTTATCTTATCTTATCTTTATCTTATGTGGCTGGATAGAAGACAAACTTGGAAAACCCATCTACAGAAGAAAAGAGATGAATCAAACCTGAGATACCGATCCATAAGTTGGCTTTTGGGAAGACATTCCAGGCTATCACTCAACAACAAACTGCTTGTATACAAGAGTATACTTAAACCTATTTGGACTTATGGGATCCAGCTGTGGGGAACATCTAGCAATTCCAATGTGGAAATACTACAAAGGTTCCAAAACAATGTGTTTCGAAATATCACTGCTGCACCTTGGTATGCTAAAACAACAGAGATACATGAATACCTAGACATGCCAACGGTCAGAGAGGAAATCCAATACTATAGCAAAAAATATAATAAAAGATTAAAAACACATAAAAATACGCTAGCCTCACAGCTGATAGAAACTCCAAACCAAGGCAAAAGGCTAAAGAGACCTAAGGTTTCAGAACTGGAAAACATGCAAAGATAATGCAACCAGGAAATGAGGTCACTGGGCCTCAACCTGCACATGCCCACTATCCATACATTTCTGCTAATGGCTCTGCCGATTGCAGTTAGTTATATATAAAATATCAAAAAAAAAAAAAAAAAAAACGCCGGAAAGAGAGACCTGTTCAATTAAAAATCTACTCGTCCTATTTAGCAAAACGTCATAACTGCTTTTTGGGCCCGTTGCTTTATAATAGAATTAACCAGAATATAAACAACTGAGCTCCCAAATTCGAAGTGTAAAAGAGTGCTAACTAATCATTTAACTGAGTTAACATACCAGGAGACAGAGGAACTCTTGCGTATTCTAGAATATGAAAGCTTCACCCAAAAACTCGAAACATCGCAGAGTTGCTAATTTTTTGATTAAAAAAAATGTTACCCAAACAACTACTAAACTTTAAATTAAATTTTACCTAAAATGACAACAAACTTAGTAATAATGACAATCTCTGTACTTACACCACACAACACTAACACTCATGCATCGTCATATTAATCAACACAATTTTTAACAAATTTATTCCTTTGTCATTACACTCATCACTTACTACACCACACACCAATTCTTCATATCAGCATGGACTAACTACTATTTAAAAAAAAAAAACCCTCATAAAAGTAATATTATTAATCATTAATAATTAGTTAAAAACAAGTATCAATGTTAAAAGAAAAACAAAAACCCGACTGCAGAAAAGAATTTTGCAGCCTAACTTACGATTTCTTTACGCTTAATACGCTGTTGAGTGTACGTTTTTTGTGAGAAAGTATGCGTACAATCGCTGTAAAAGATTATTGCGCATTCTTTAAAAAAATATAGTAAAATCACTTGTATATTACGAAAAAGTTCGTTGGAAGTTACAAAAAACACGCGTTTTTTTATATTTGTGAGAGATGTATGATTTTTATTAAATTTTTATTACAAAAAATATAGCAGACACTCAACAAGTGAAAACGAATCTAAGGACAACTCTCACATCAAAATCGGTCAAGCCCTTTAGGCTTTAGGCGATCATATAAAAACATAAAGATATACATACATACCCACATACATACATACATTCGAAACACCCCCCCCCCCCCCCCCTCCCTTCTTCCCTCTCCTTACCTTAAAACACAATTATAATGGAACAGTTGTCGGTGATTTTTTGAGGTAGGAAATTGGTTTAATCTGGGGGCACGGCAGTGGCCCCGCCAAGTCGAGCGGCAAGGCCACGCCGTACCATCCTTTTCTAGAAGCCATTCAGGGCACTTTTGACCCCCCTGTAACTTTGTTGTGGATAAAGCTAGAAGCCTGAAATTTCAGAGACAAAGAGAGTATAATAGTACTAAGTACATTTCTAAATTTCATTCAATTTGAACCTGTAGTTTAAGAATTATTGCAAGTTAAATTTCCTTGATTTTGTCACTGACTCATCTACTCACTCACCGATCATCAAAATTCTAAGGTACTTCTAGCAGACATACAAGCTTAAAACTTTGAACACAATTAGTGTTTAGCTTACAAAGTAAGGAAAAATTAAGACATATAACAATTTCAGTCCCATTCTCGAGATATGTTAACTGCATAAGTAACTTTGTAATTTCATACATTTATATAGGATTACTAAGTTAACTTTGCGGTTCATGCGAGTTTTCATCGGTTAAGCCCGCAAAATTATGGCTTGAGCCGATTGATAGGTAAGTATTTAGGTAATTATAGAGTAAAGTGGAATATAGGAAGGCCTTTTCGATAAGTAATTCTTTAAAAAACAAAAAAAAAACTTCAAAATACGCAATCGTTTATTACTTGGATGACATGAAATGAATTATGCTGATGAAACCAAAATACTGAAGCGAATTTGATAAAATTTCTACGGGATCACTTGGGAAGTATTAACCCTTAAAAAAAAGCATACTATAAAGCCACCTTTTTTTTCGATGCAGTCAAGTATAGCCGGAAAATTTTAAATGGAGTCCGTTGATTGGCGAGCCAAGATGTTATAACAGATGATAATAAACTAGTTGTCAAGAAGCTACTTAGTCTCGAGCATCTCTTAAAGTATACTTATATATATGCCCCCAGACCTATAGTACACTTATATCTGTGCTTTTATATGAGTCGGTGCAGCGTGTCGCTTATCAAAGGCCAGTTTTTGTCATTGACAAACTCACCCGTCATCAAAATTATATGATACTCTCTTCAAATCCACATATTTAAACAAAATTAGTGATTAGCCTGTAAAGTAAGAAAAACTAAAACAACGTAATTTGAAACTGAGCGTGTGTCATTCCAAACACATACAGTCTAAGTGACATTCAATAGCTTAGCTAATTAAAACGTACGATTAACAGGCGAGTTGACGGTCAAGCCAGGTCTATTACCAAATTAAAAAACAGTCATTATGTTTTCTAGATCAACAAAGTCACAATCATTGAGTTGTCTCATGTTTATGGTTAGATTCACACGTGCTCCACCTTTAGCCACGCCATTATTTACCATCAGGCGATTTGGTAGTCAAATGTAGATCTATCTCGAATAAGTACAGTCAGTTACAGACGATGTCTCTTAAAGTATACTTATACCTATAGTATACTTATACATGTACCTATGTATAAGTAGGTGCAGCGTGTCCAGTATCGGAGGTAAGCTTTTGTCACTAACAAACCCACTCTTTATCAAAATTCTAAGTTACCTTTTTCAAATTCACATGTTTAAGTTTGAAACACAATTAGTGATCAGCCTATAGAGTAAGAAAAACTAAAACATACTGTAATTTCATACTGAGGTAGATACACATTACATAGTTACTCTTGCAGTTTATACATTTTCCCATCACTTACGCTACCTACAATTATGTAAATAGGTAAGTAAATAGTTCATATGTGCAAGATATGATAGTACCTACATCAAAACCTCTGCAAAAAGTCCACAGAGACAGGGAGTGGGCTTTGAAAAACTCCGTAGCTGACGCACAAAATAATATTATACGTGAAAAGAAAAAAGACCAACAAAAAGAAATGAGATCCCATCAAAAACATAACATGTACAAAAGGCCAAGTCTCGCTACGCAGCTCTCCTACTACAAAAAGTTGTGAGATCTAATGTAAAACCAAGTCAATTAATAATTTTAGTACTATCTATGAGAGTATTTATCCAACTATTTTGTAATAAATTGTGATTTAATTAGTTAACTAACAACTTTTGTAGTAACCGTAACGATATTAAACATCTTTATTTCTTTAATAATTAAAATGACTTGGCCATCGCACGACAACACAATCACATAAACATTGATCTGTTGTTTGAAATAGTCCTAATTTTAAATAGGATTTGCGAGCCTAATTTATGCATATAATATTAGGTAGATTTTGTTGTATGTAGATTATATAATCATGTGCGGTTGCCAAGTCATTGTAATTATTAAAGAAATAAAGATGTTTAATATCGTTACGGTTACTACAAAAGTTGTTAGTTAACTAATTAAATCACAATTTCTTACAAATTAGTTCGATAAATACTCTCATAGATAGTACTAAAATTATTAATTGACTTGGTTTTACATTAGATCTCACAACTTTTTGTAGTAGGAGAGCTGCGTAGCGAGACTTGGCCTTTTGTACATGTTATGTTTTTGATGGGATCCTGTTTTACCCGTTCTCGTGGGAATCCCGGGATAAAAGGTAACTTATGTGTTAATCCAAATTATAAACTACCTGTGTGCCAAATTTCAGGCAAACCCGTCAAGCCGTTTTACCATGAAGAAGTAACAAACTAACATAAACTTCGCATTTATATTATTAGTGTGAAGTGTGATGTGATTTATTAGTATTTCCTATTCCAAACTCCAATAAAACATATAAGTTGTATATATATTCGTAATCACCGTTAAAAAATCTTTATTTTGATACCATACTCGATGTATTTTGAAAACTTTTTTTTTAGATCACTTTTTGCCGCCATAAATACTTAATTTTGTTTTTTTATTATTTTGATGTACCTACCCAGTGTCACTCTCACGACTAAGACGAATCTATTGACACCACTCACATAAAAATACGACAAGCCGTTTAGGCTCTAGGGCGTGCCAAAGAAATATACATACATACTTATACATACACTCGAAAAACATAACCCTCCTTCTTTCGCAGTCGAGTAATAAGCATAAAACGAATCATTCCTCAAATACAACATTATTAAATATTAAGATTAAAAGCATGTATTAAATAAAATTCAATTTAAAAACACTATAATTAATAATATTAAAATATAATTGTATTGATATACTCGTATGTATGTAGTATTGTGAAACTTCAAACACCAAGATATGTAACTTATTGAACTAAGTAATGTATGCTATTTAAATTGGCTTAGTAATAATTGTAAAATAAAGATTGAGTGATTGAGTCTTCCCGGGAGGCGTTGTTCGGGTTCGAACAGTGTTCAACATGTTTTGTTATCTTTTCGCTTACACGTAAGTAATAGCACTTGCGAAAGGAAGACATGAATTTGAGACTTTGATCAAGGTTGCGTAGCATTTTTCGGGAAGGCCGATAAATAATTGGAAAATGACTCGAAGTTGAATCGTTGACCGCTGTAACACAGGGTTTCCTAGAACAGTGGCCAACGAGACACCTACTACCTGCACGAATGAATTCTGTCATAATTATAAGTTAAATTGTTTGTTTGTTGTTAGTAGGATTATTTAATTGGAAATGTATTTTTAAACAGTAATAAATAAATAAATTGAAAATTGAAAAAAAAAATGAGCTCCCGATATTTCGGCATAGTCACATGCACCATGTTCACGGGCGACTGATATAAATAAATGTACATAAAATACTGAAAAAAAATCCACAATATTATCCGGTTAAAGGAACGAGTTTTAGTCCAATTGAAACGTTGATACTTAGTGAATTAGCTTTGCTATGTATAGTAAATTCATTTATTTTAATTGCAGACATAAATCATTATGATGCCGCTTCGTCCAGTACAACACTGGAACAGTTAAGAATGTCAAAAGAAAAATCATCAGCAGTTTCTGCTTTCATTAGAGATGTCTACAACACATATCTTGACGAAGAGGAAATCTCTCTATTAACTATAGAAAGGTAGGTAAAGGTTTTATATAATGAAAAACATTCTATATTAACTACTTATTGCAATGTAATAATTGTTTTTTTTTTGAAGTGAATACTTCTTTTTAGCGGCGTTATGCATTTTTGGGATGGGTAAAAATGTTAAACTCGCGTCAGATCGTCAGATCGTAAAACGGACAGTCAGCGTTCTGCATTTAAAGTTCATTATTGTATGTACAAGTTTGTCCTTCTAGCATGACGTCATTTCGTTGCGCTGAAAGCTTATTTTCGACACATGCACGTAAGACTCGTTAGCTTAATAGGTTAGAGCACCGATATAAATTCCAAGTTGTCAATCGGAGTCAATTCAAATCCTTCACGAGTCAGTCTTTTTGCTGTTTAATTTTTTAGTTTTCACTTCTACCGGCACTCCCGGTATGCAACCCCTTGTTTTTTGGTTACAGAATTAACAAAATAGAAGAGACAGCTTCCGAAATAAAATTTAAGGAATTGAAGCAACTGGATATATTTTATTCATATGTGGATAGTGACGAATTAATGGCAACAATGGAGCTTGTGTCCTTGCCGACTCTGGCCAACAACTCAACAATGGTAAGTACAGTATTATATAGAGCAAGGATGATCAGTTACATTAATTACTGAATATTAGATAATATTGCAGAACTGTCATGTGGTGGCTAGTTGGAGCACACACTGATAACATAAAGTAACTACAGAATCAAGTGGTCTACCTTCCTGATAAAGCGTGATTACGGTAGACAGACACATGAGTGGGGTCGGAGTATAGAGGAACCTGGTTCTTATACTATTAGTAATAAAACAGTGATTACAGGAATACATTACAGGATTGAATAAAATACTTATTTAAGTATTAAAACCTGATACATTACTACTAGATTACGAGAGAGATTTTTTATTTCGTTACTATGTAAGTTTTTTATAATAACATTGATTAATATGATTTTGAAACATCATTGTATATTAATATTATATTAATAATAATTATTATATTATTATTAATATCTCATTCATTTATTTATTTTCTTAAGTATACATTTTATAAAACAAAAAACAAATAAATAAACAAAATTTTTTAAATTATCACATCAAAAACATTATAAAAACCTTGATTGCCGCCGGCAGCGGGGCGGGGTTCAAACTGCCAGTGGTAGGGGCTTCAGAGATAGGAACCCCCTGACAATACGTGCCGTGTCTAAGATGACTGCCTTCTGTATCCGACCCTTGACCCAACCATCGAGCGAGAGTCTCTTAAGATGTTGGTCGAGGCTCTTCGCTATGACACCGTTCACCGAAACGACTATCGGGATAATGGTCGTCGAGTCAACATCCCACATGGTGGTTATCTCGTGAGCCAAGTCAAGGTACTTGCTGAGCTTGTTCTTCTCAGCCTTCACGAGATTCTTATCATGTGGGATGGTGATGTCGACGAGCACTGCACGGCACTAAGACTGATCTACGATCACGATATCAGGCTTATTGGCAACAATAGTCCTGTCCATGGTGATATAACGGTCCCAGTAGAGTAAAGCACGGCTATTTTCGAGAACTGGCTCTGGTGGGTACTGATAGTACGGCACCTCTGACTCGAAAAGGCCGTATTGAAGGGCAAGTTGCTGGTGGATGATCCTGGCTACTTGGTTGTGCCTGTGCAAATACTCGCCGTTAGCAAAATGTTAAGTTATTAAAATTTTATTGTATATGTTGGAGCACCAACGCTGGGCACGCGCCGCAGGTGTGCGAGCGGGCGCGCGGGGCGCGACCGCAGTCACCAAACCAATCTATCGTCCACCTTTCCCGAGCGCAGACAATCGCGTCGTTGTTTATTTCTTTATAAATATCAAATTCCAAATAAAACCAGTATAATTTACAGTCCACACAGCATTTATCATTTACCCTAAGCAAAGGAGGAAACATTGGTCCTTCTCCGTCTTCATTGTGAGCAAATATTCGTATGAAGAATAACAACACACGACTGGACATTCCATTCGCGCCGGGCGAACTTTGGACTTGCTACTACTAAAAAAAAAAGTGAATCTACGTCGAGTCATCGCTTCGTTAACGGATGGCCCATGAATTATATCGTTTGTTTGGGCAAGGACACGACAATCCTGTGAGTTCGTTCCGATTATTACCCTTCTATTAGCCTTCCCAAATAATCAAATCGACTTATGATTATAAATTCATTATTATTCACGCTTCACTTTCTTTCTATTTGAATCATTGCAAGTTTCTATCTATTCAAGTTATCAAACCGCTATCTACGCTTCCTTACAAGTGCGTACGCATCTATTTACCTGCACTTATAGCAAAGCAGGTTTCTTATCGCGTTGCGCATGACGTAGGCAACGGTCGCATTGTACGTCGACGGCCATCGACAGCTGATGATTCTATTGTTCTAGTCAGCTGGCCAGATAAGCTTGCGTAATATTTACTTGTACTTGTATTTTCTCATAATTTATTTGCTTGTCGACTTACAACTATTTCTGCTGGGGTGCACGTCATTTATATTGTTGTTTTTCATTGAATGTGCATAGATATTTACACATTTCTTTCCTATTGCAGCCCGTTATTTTCTTTCACGCAAATACATAGCTTGATTTTTTTCTATCATGGCAAATACCGATATTCTTGTTAAAAAACGCAGTGCCTTGAAAGCAAAACTGACTAATTTTAATAACTATCTCAGCGTGATTCTCACTTCTAAATCACTGTCCACCTTGCAGCGCATTGAATTAGAAGGACGTTTTTCAAAATTCGATGCCTTATATGACAAATTTGATGAATTACAGCTGGAGATTGAAATGCTATCTGAGCAACCAGACGAGGCATTTGCAGAACGAGCTAAATTTGAAGAAAGGTTCCATTCGCTGTCCGCACAGGCCCGCAACTTGCTCGCTCCCGTCGCTGAAAATCGCGATGATGAGTCTGTAGCGAGTTCGACGAGTCAGTCAGGTGGATCAAAGAATTTTATACGCTTACCCAAAATAGACCTACCCACATTTTTTGGCGGCCTTGAGTCCTGGCTAGAATATAAAGACACATTTCTGTCATTGATTCATAACAGCTGTTGCATCGACAACATTAGTAAATACCATTACCTTCGCGCTTCATTAAAAGGTAATGCACAGCAAGTCATTTCCAACTTAGACTTTAAAGCAAGTAACTATCAAACGGCGTGGAATTTGTTATGTGAACGGTACGACAACAGTAAACTTCTAGTAAATAATCATCTACAGGCGTTGTTCAATACTGATGCTCTCTCGAAAGAATCCAGTTCCTCATTACGTGGACTGATTGACGTGATAAATAAAAATACACGAGCATTAAAAACTTTAAATGAACCTGTCGAACACTGGGACACGATGATTATTTACATGATGACAAACAAATTAGATTCCATCACTAATAGGGACTGGGAAGAGTATCGCTGCACTCTGGAAAAATCACCAACTCTGACACAATTTTGCACCTTCATGAATAATAAAGCAGACCTATTAGAAACTATTGAAGAAAAAACGAACAAACAGGTAAACAGCAATCATAAAAGCTACATACTAACTAAACAAAATAATCAACAACAAAATCAACAGTCCAAAGAAACAAATAAAATATTACTATGCCCTATGTGTTCGAAGCCTCACCTATTATATTCTTGTGAATCTTTTCGTAGCTTGCCGGTTGCGATGCGAATTGCCAAAGTCAAAGAGTTTGGCGTTTGTATAAACTGCCTACGACCCAATCACACTGCTAATAGGTGTAAATTATCACATTGCAAATACTGCAAAAATAAACACAACACCATGTTGCATGTTGAACCACCAAAAAACACTCACGATCCGATGCCAAGTGTTGCCCTACCTGCTGACATTTCTGATGATGCGTCTACTACCTGTGCGTCAGAAAATATCACTCTATCAAGCAACATTTACCAACGGAATGCTACTTCTTCGCACATTTTACTGTCCACAGCACTAGTCAAGGCAGTGAACGACAAGGGCGTGAAGTTCGAAGCTAGACTTCTACTCGACAATGGCAGCACTGCAAATTTTGTCTCTCAAGCGCTCTGTGACAAAATGGGTTTGTCCAGATTCAATACAAGCTCTAAGGTCACAGGTATTAATAATCAGACGTCAATTAGTACTCAATCTTGCAGGCTTACTATCGAATCAAATACTAGCAATTTCAAAGCAAATATAAACTGCTTCATACTTCCGGAAGTTACTAAGAAGCTACCTACATCGACTATCGACGCTAGTAAAATTCCTATTCCATCAAACTTGCAACTCGCAGATCCGTTCTTCTACTTACCATCAGAAATTGATATCTTGGTTGGAGCAGAAGTTTTTTGGAACGCTTTAGGTAACGTTTCAATCAATTTAGGAAAAAAATATCCAAAGTTATGCGACACTAAGCTAGGATGGTTAGTCTCAGGCCCCGTCACTCTACTAACACGTTCAAGTCCGTCTATTTCGTCACATAACTGTAATTTTTCTTTGAATGAATTAGACTCAAAGTTGACAAAGTTCTGGGAGATGGACTCAATTTCATCAAAATACACGTTGTCTCAAGAAGAACGTGCTTGTGAGAAAAGTTTTGATCAGAACACCTTTCGAGATGAGAATGGTCAATTTGTAGTTACAATGCCACTCAAATCCGATCCTTCTGTTCTGGGAAACTCTTACAACATGGCTAAAAATCGATTCTTGTCGCTTGAGCGTAGGTTTCACCGTGATCCAAACTTCAAACAAAGGTATGTCGATTTTATGCATGAATACGAACGTCTAGGACACATGTCAGAAAATGCACCCTCGAGCAAACCTCACGCAGGTGACGTACCAGAATATTTTCTACCCCATCACGGTGTTATTAAAGAAACTCGAACTACTACAAAGTTTAGAACTGTTTTTGATGGATCGATGTCTACTAGTACCGGAAAGTCCCTAAACGATTTACAAATGGTGGGTCCCACTGTTCAAAGCGACTTAATATCTATATTACTTCGATTCCGTCAACATAAGTACGTAATATCTTCCGACGTTGAGAAAATGTACAGAGCCGTGATACTCAATCCGTCGCAACGACAATTGCAACAAATTATTTTTAGAGATGATCCTACCTTGCCTCTGAAAACATTTAACTTGAATACCGTGACATACGGCCAATCATGCGCTTCTTACCTTGCCACAAAATGTTTGGTCGCACTTGCAGATACTGCATCTGACGAACGAGTCAAAAAATCGATTCAAAACGATTTCTACGTTGATGACTACCTGAGTGGTTGTGATTCCATAAACGAGGTAGTAGAACAAGCCAATAAAGTCAACTCCATCTTGTCTTCAGCAAAATTTATCCTCCGTAAATGGAAATCTAATAGTAATCAGGTTTTATCACAAATACCAGATGCCTTAGATGAAAATGAAATTTTGAACTTTGCCGAAGATCAAAATATATCATCAAAAACACTAGGTCTAAAATGGACTTGTCAGCCCGACACTTTAGGTTTTACTATTGACATTGACTGCAACAAGAAGGTCACCAAGAGACATATACTGTCAGTTATTAGTCAGATCTTCGACCCTCTTGGCCTAATTGGTCCCTGTATAGTAGAATCCCGGGTCATTATGCAGAAATTATGGATTGCCAACTGCGATTGGGATGCGGAAATTCCGAAGCAGTTACACGATGCTTGGATCTCCTTTGCAAACTCTCTACCATGCCTAAACAATTTGAAAATTCCCCGAAGAGTTTTTCTTGACTCAGCAGTCCATGAATTGCATATTTTCACTGACGCTAGCGAACGAGCGTACGGAGCAGCGATTTACGCTCGATCGTTGGACAATAAAGGTGCAGTTCAGGTTCAACTACTGGCTTCAAAAAGTAGGCTAGCCCCCATAAAATATACGACTATCCCACGCCTCGAACTAGCTGGCGCGTTGTTGGGAACAAGGTTGTATACTAAGGTTCTTGATTCTCTCACCCTTCCGATAGCTAAATGTCGATTTTGGAGTGATTCAACTATCGTGCTCTGTTGGTTGCGCACAAAACCGAATCTCTTAAAACCTTTTGTACGCAACCGGGTTAGCGAAATACAAGATACCACCGCAGGTCACACTTGGGGATACACAGACTCCAAACAAAATCCAGGTGATATTATTTCGCGCGGTCTGAAGGCAGATCTCATACATAACTGCTCCTTATGGTGGTCTGGACCCGAGTTTTTATCGAAAGACGAAGGTCACTGGCCAAAAATACCCATTGATAACACAAAGCAGGATCTTTCAGAGATCAATTCATCGCATGTTAATGATTTCCAATCGAATTTATCCAATCAATCATTTCATCACTCACAAGCTGAGAACGAATCATTAATTTCATCATTGATAGACAAGCACTCACATATTAATCGTTTACAAAGAATTTTAGCCTATATACAAAGATTTATTTACAATTCTAAAAACAAATCAAACAAAAGACAAGGATCTCTATCACCCGATGAACTAGCTAACTCATTAAACTGTATCATTAAAAATGCTCAATTAGAAATGTTTAAAACGGAACATGACTTGCTGCAATCAGGAAAGCCACTACCGCGCAAAAATAGACTAATATCACTAAGCCCCTTTGTTGACAACGATAATATTATTCGTGTAGGCGGCAGACTTGACAATTCTCCTTACGATTATAATGTAAAACACCCTATTCTATTATGCAGTAAACATCATTTCACCAAATGCCTTTTTCAAAATGAACATATGAAGCTGTTGCATGCCGGACCACAACTGCTACTAGCTAATATACGACAAAACTATTGGCCTCTAGGTGGCAGAAATTTATCGAAATCTACAGTAAAGCAATGTGTAAAATGTTTTAGATACAAATGCCAAACTCCACAACCAATAATGGGTCAACTTCCAACTACCAGAACTGATTTAGAATACCCTTTTTTAAATTGTTCTGTCGATTATTTTGGGCCAGTGCTCATATCTGACCGAAAGGGTAGAGGATGTAAGCTTATAAAATCATACGTTTGCATTATTCTTTGTCAAGCAGTCAAATGCGTGCACATCGAACTCGTGACAGAACTTACGAAAGAAGCTTATATGGCTGCCTTAAATAGATTTGTGTCTCGTCGTGGTAAGCCCAGAAGTATACTGTCCGATAACGCAACGAATTTTGTTGGTACCTGCAACGAACTACAACGTTTCTTACAAGAATCCGACATAGCCTACGATATCGCTCAGCAGGGCATCGAATTTTCATTCGTTCCACCATACACGCCCCATTTTAACGGCTTGGCCGAAGCTGCTGTTCGTTCTACCAAACATCACCTGAAAAGGTTACTTCAGCTAACTCATTTTACGTATGAGGAAATGGCGACTTGCTTGACTCAAATTGAAGCAGTCTTAAATTCTCGTCCTCTTACTCCTATATCCTCTGATCCTTTAGATTTCACAGCCCTTTCTCCTGCTCACTTCTTAATCGGACGATCTCTCATGTCAGTTCCACACCCACAGATTGATGACATCGATATCACCAGGCTGAAACGCTACCAAAGGATCGAGCACATAAAACAACACTTTTGGAATCGCTTTCAATTAGAATATGTTTCTCTACTTCAGAGCAAGACAAAGTGGACTGAACCTACAGATCAGCAACTATCCGTTGGAACTCTAGTTCTCGTCAAAGAGAAAGGACAACCACCATTACTCTGGCCTTTGGGACGTGTCACCAAGGTGATGCCTGGAGGCGACAACTATACAAGAGTAGCTGAGCTGAAGACTTCCAGAGGAACAGTACTAAGGGCCTTCAATAACCTCTGCCCGCTGCCCATTTCTTGATACAATCAACCCGGGCAGGATGTTGGAGCACCAACGCTGGGCACGCGCCGCAGGTGTGCGAGCGGGCGCGCGGGGCGCGACCGCAGTCACCAAACCAATCTATCGTCCACCTTTCCCGAGCGCAGACAATCGCGTCGTTGTTTATTTCTTTATAAATATCAAATTCCAAATAAAACCAGTATAATTTACAGTCCACACAGCATTTATCATTTACCCTAAGCAAAGGAGGAAACAGTATATTAATTTTATATTTATGTACCTAGTAGAAATAAAGGCTATTTTCATTTACAATACCTAATACTACGCAATTAACAATGTAAGTCGCTACAATGGTTTTGGTTTCAGAGGGACGACGAGTTCGACGCGAGCGAGACGTACCTATGCATAGTGCCGGGGCTGGAAGGGCATCACGAGCGATTCCGTGCGCTGTGCGAGCATCTCAAGCTGCCTGCCTTCGTGCTGCAGCCGGGGCTGGATCACCCGAACGAGACACCGGCAGAACTCGCGCTCAGATACTCTAAGGTATACTTAACAAAGATCATCGTCATGTCCCACATAAGAATTCCATTGTAGAATAAGGTTACCTCGATGAGTTTTCAAAAAGACCGCTTGGAGGCTGCCTTCAATAAGTGTTTTCCTACCACTTGTATGAAGTCACCTCTCCACCTTGTGGCTCTATGCTGCGCTTGTCGATTCAGTCTCTACAATAACTTTTCGGTTCCTTCGGCCATGAGTTCTGCTGGCCATGTACCCTTCCCGCTGACAACTCCACTTGCTAATCCGCTAAGTTGTGGAATAAGCTTCCCCTATGGCTATGGACATGGAGTAGGTCTTCGTCCATCAAAGCAATGGGCGTTTGACATCCGACTAGTTAGCATTCAAGCGAAATCCTATGTTTAGCCGACTTCCAACGGTAGGTTCACAGGTGGTTCAATTTTATCAAAATCGGTTCAGTACTTTGGTTTTTATAACAAAATAAGTGGAAAAATGTTATCCAAGTAACTGAATTGCATATTTTGAAGTTCCTTTTTTTCAGTTTTTTTAACTATAATTATTATTAATGCCTGTTAAAATTGCAATATTTTGACCTTATTTGAAATTCGTCTAGAAAAGAAAATACTGCTACGATAGCAGAATCATCAATGCAAATCATCATTAGTGAAACAGAATTGATTGTAATCAAAATTGATCTAGGCGAAACAGAAATGGGTGAATTCATTAAGGAACTTATATGCAATTCTAACAGATACATTGATTTAAATAATAATAAATAAATAAATAAATATTTGTGGACATTTCACACAACAACTTAAAAAAGTGTTTTACAAAGATTATATTTATAGTTCGGATATTTTATTGTACACAATCCACAGATTTTACAACAAAGGACGTGTTTGAAGGACAGGTTCTACATCTTAGGTTACGAGACTGGAGTTGTAGTGGCTCTGGAATTAGCAGCAATATTAGAAAAACAAGGTATGGTTGCATTATAAGTACCTATATTTATTATTTTTCAATTTCTTTATGGAGATTAAAGCTAAAAATTAAACCTAAATTTATAGAAAGTTTACTTTACTACGAATATATAATACGAGTATATTATATTTTATTCTATTTTCTATTATCTATTTTATTATATTTTCTATTTTATTTTTATAAATTGTTTAATATCAATTAAACATTGAATAAATCCTAACTAGTCCTAACTTGCTATTATAATAAAAATGAAATGAAATGAAATGAATTTAATCCACAAAAAATAGGGTACAAGCATAATCTTAAAGTGAATTCAGTCCGGCCTATTTTGCCATTTGTTGGCATGTGGAATGTGTCTATAATAGCGAAAGTATTTGGTGACAATGCAATAATAAGGTACCATGGAACTTGCCTGATGATGGAGTCGAAAGGTGGCCATAGGTATAATTTTCCATGAAAGTACAGTACCACTTTTTTACTAAGTAAATACTATCGAATATGTTATTATATTTTTACGATCGGGATGAATTAAGGTGGTTAACTGCAGGTCAAAGTTTTGTTTGAAATATCCACGATTTTCATGAGGCGTTAAATGACATTTGAGTTTTTCAATAGGGATGTATTAAGAGGGGTCAAAATGGGTTGACATTTTTAATGTCATGTTGTGGATATCAAATAACTCTAGTTAATGTCCACAACATGAAATTAAGAGGTAAGCAAATTAATGTTAATAAATACAGCGTTGATAATTTTGCAACAGAGATGAATTAAGAAGGTATAAAGATGGTTCATCATGATGAGTTGATTTAATATTAGAGGGATGAAATTAATGTAAAATTTGATTAAGTTCAATGAGTAACAATGTGTAATCATGTACATATTGTTATTATACTATGGTGTCAATAAAGTATGTTTGTATTGTATTGTATTGTATTGTAACAATCGCGCAAACCTTTTCCACATTATGAAATATGAAAATGTTTTCTACTTTATGAAATGTAGTATTCACGTGAACAAATAAAGATGAATTAATATTTTTTATAATATTTCACGACAGGAATAGATTCAAGTGGTGCCATGTGACTTTTGGATGAAATATTTTGTTTTATTACCCGACTGCGTCAGATGCGTGGATTATGGTTTTCGAGTGTATCTATTCTTATAATGATTGTCACGAAATATTATGCATATAACTAGGCTTTATTGATGTGTAAAATATAATACTATGAATAAAATAACGATTCTTTGACGTTACAGGTCTAACAGGCACGGTGTTTTGTTTGGGTGATGGTCCTGATGAAACGACAGCGTTGCTAGAGCATGTGTTGAGCCCGTTCGCTGACGAGGAGGCGCTGCAAGAAGCCGTGGCGCGCCACATGTTTTCACTGATGGCGCCCAGCTCGAGCGGGGATGTGGATCGCGCTGTGCAAGGCTGCTCCTCCTGGAGCGCACGAGTAGACGCGTGCGTTCGCTCACTGCTCGGTCATGTGTCGCATTCAGCGCAATACGCGCGCACTTTGCTGGAGGCAGCGTACGCACGTATCAGTGTGGCACGGCACGCACACACACAGACGCACGCGCTGCGCTCACGGCTCGTGCTGCTGCGTGCGCACTCTGCCACGCGCTCCCTACAGGACGCGTGCTCGCTGCAGCGCTACACGAACCAAGCGCTTCACGTGAGGGAGCTCGCCACGCCCATGGCACACTCCGCCGCAGACCCGAGAGCGCCCGCCATCATCAACTCTTATCTGGACGACGACATATTGCAGGCTTTTGAAAAGAAAAACTTGTGTGATACTTACCTTAGTAATGCCAATAAGTTCATGATAGATTTCTGATAATTTGAAATACGTAATTAATTTTTTATACCCAGTGGCGTCGTTTACTTATTCTGTCATCTTATAATTTGT
This sequence comes from Lycia hirtaria, assembly GCA_947563715.1. Classification (NCBI taxonomy): domain Eukaryota; kingdom Metazoa; phylum Arthropoda; class Insecta; order Lepidoptera; family Geometridae; genus Lycia; species Lycia hirtaria. Next base: position 15,130,812 of record OX387378.1, read on the forward strand.
AAAGCACATAAGTAAATAGTATCAAAATCATATTTTGCTCATCAAAAAGTCATCCATATCTCTTAATCTAGTAAAACTAAATCCTTATGTACGGAGAATATCACATTAAATGCACCTTCAGGGATTCTTTAATTATGATAGAAAAATACCTAATTAAAAGGAATGTAAAAAAACTGTCCCAGCAGTGGGACAGTTTGTATAAACAGGGCTGATAAACAAAAAAAAAGTAATGTAATAAAATTAATTCGACTTCAAAACAGTCCAATTATCTGAAAAGGGATAAATAACAACTGTTAGGTGCATAATACGGAAAATTGCAATTAAAACCGGACGTCTACCTAAGTAGGTATGTACACCAACTTTATTTTTGAGGTCGGTGCCAGGCCCTAAACCCTCAAACTAAGATCTAGTACCGACCTCAAAAAAAAATACCTCACGGTGCCTCACAGTTGTTATTGCTCCCTTTTCAGTTAATTGGATTGTTTTGAAGTTAATTTAATTTCTGTAACTTTTTTATTGGTATTTATTCGTTTCGCTGGAAACTAAAAAAATTGACTCACCAAACTTCACTGGTCGAATCTATCGTTTAATTTTCAAAAACACTTCTCTTTTAAGTTATAACGTATGCCAGATCCTTTTACATAGTATAAATAATAAACCTACTAGATTTCAGTCTAGTCTTCTAGTCCGCCTAGTTTGAATGGCGTCGTTGAAACGTTTACCTATATCTAAAAAAAATAAAAGTCCATATCTTCAAAAGTACTGATCCGATTTTGATAAAAATTATTTTTAATTAATTATTGGCAAACATACATACATTCTTACACGAAATTTAGCATACGTGTTTAGAAGCTCACATAGACTAACATCTGTGAAAATTGTGAAATTATAATAAACAATACATACATAACCTAACAAATTGATAATCTTATTTTTTTTTTGAAATTGATTAAAAACATAGATTCACAATAATCCTTGATTTATAAACTAGCTGCGCTCCGCGGTTTCACCAGCGTATTTATGAAAAATAGTGGCGATGATGATGATGATGATGATAAGTAGCCTTTGTTCGTCTCCAGGTCTACAGTTATCTTTATACTAAATTTCATAACGATCGAATTAGCCGTTTGATAGCGGAAAGGTAACAAATTTCGCTTCTTAACCGACTCCCAAAAAAGAAGGAAGTTCTCAATTCACTGTATGTTGTTTTTGTTGTATATTTGTTCAGCGGTTACTCTGCCAATTATGAATTGTGTTTGATGATTATTTTTTTGTTTGGTAGATAATACCTCAGAGGTGGTCCCGTATACATTTTTCAAAATCGGTTCAGTACTTTCGTTTTTATAACAAAATAAGTGAAAAAAAATCATCCAAGTAAACGAATTGCGATTTTGGAGTCGATTTTTTCAGTTATTTAAACTATAATTATTATACAACATCATTCTGGTTATATACTATACTGATGTTTTGAAATAAAAATGCATTTCAAAACACCAGTACTTTCATTCATTTAACAATTTTCTTGTGTGTCTTTTATATTGTCATAAAACTTGTAATTTAATAGAAAATCTTGGGCATCCATGTCTTTTTGTATAAACGGTTATTGGTTGGTGGTATGGTGATAATATGTGCAAATCCCCAGATGTCATTGTATAGGTTGTATAAGTCTGTATATTTCGCATCTCTTTTTTATTTTCTTGAATATTGCTTTGATTGTGCGTAATTTCAACGATTAATTTTTATTAAATAAGAATTTATTTAATTACTTCACATCTAGATGGAGCTGTTTGTTAGCTGTTGTTTTGGATATTTTTTTATTTTTTTGTCTTTAATAAAGCACACAATCATACTATTGATACATTTTGTTTCATTTGACGTTGCAAGCTGCCAAACCTGTTAAAGTATATGCTAAATGAAGTACATAATGAATACGTACATCGACTGGTAATACATTGTCTACATTGTTGTTTTATTACAAATGATTTGTTTGCAAACATCTCGTTAAAAAATAATTTAATACAATTTATACGAACTTAAATAACCTAAACAAATTAAATAATAAAGATATACAACTTAAATTTATAAAAGAGCTAAAAACTAACTAAAGACTCAGTCAAATAACCCGCCACTGACTGTTCCTGGTGCAAAGGTACCCATAATACTTGCGGCGTTACCGCGCTGAATGGCGATTGCCAGTCTTTGCACCAGAAACATGCCAGAGCGGGAGTCACCTGTCTTATCAAATATACGGAGGCCCAACTCACCTATGAGCTGTTTGGCCTCACTACCCCAACAACCCATGTTCTCCACTGCGAAAGTGGATGATTTGTATCATTGACCGAGCGAGCGAAGCGTCTCTTCATCAACTTGCCAAATTTTCTTTCGTCTGTCAGTTCAGTTTGTTTGTGAGTTTGTGAATTTTGATGAAACTTGGTGTACCTGTATAGGTTCTATGTTTTTTTTTTGTCGTCAGCGATTTTTTATAAGAGGGGTGGTTCCCATAAAAAGGGGGAAAGTTTATTGCGGCGTTAAATTACTACTTAACCGATTTTAATGATATTTGGTATGTAGGTAAAATACACAATTATTACAACTTGTGGTAAAAATGAATGGAATTGGTCAAGTGGTTGTCGAGATATTATGACTACTGACTTCAGATTGCGTTTTAACAGTGAGAGCGCGTTGATGTGCTTTATGCATTTTAGCGCTGAATAATTTTCTTGATTTTACGTTTTCTCCTTTTATAAAATTATTATTTGTTTTTATAAGAATATACATTATTTATTTATTTTTTAAATAAGGGCATCTAAACATATCCTATTTATTGTATTAATTGTGCATTCAAATTAAATTGATCTTTCAAGGTGAAACTTATAGAAAAAATGATTTTGACTGTGAAACAATGTCTGTGAAATCACTTAAAATTGCGAAATCGCCCTAAATTTTACATACGGCCTCCTAAGCCAACTTTATGTATGTATTATGTACAGAAGATCCAAGGTGAGCTGCAAATAAGCTCTCTCGCAAGGTCTACTGTTCGTAGAACTACTAGTTAGATTAGTGGTGACTTTATCAAAACGTTCATACTTATCTACAAACATATCTAAACGTCTGATCATTATGATGCACTCATCGGAATGCTGGGGGTTGGGTATTTGAACCAACTTAATAAGCATTGAAATTCAACGTAGCAATGTTGAGAGTATGCTGGGTACTGAAACAAGACGGTGCTCTCCTGTTCAGGTATTCAAATATGTTTACTTAAAAAATGATCGACAGGGTTCTTAGAAAACAACAACTTTATTTAAGCTGTATTATTTTAGTAAGAATAAAAGTTAAATAAAGTGAAGTGAAGGTTATGTCGAACGCCCATGTAGTGCCCACCTCAATATCTGTGGGGAACTTCACTCTTGAAGTTGTTGACGAATACGTCTACCTAGGACAAACGGTCCGATTAGGCAGGTCCAACTTTACGAGGGAGGTCAACCGACGTATCCAACTCGGCTGGGAAGCGTTCGGGAAACTTAAAAGAGTCTTCTCGTCCAATATTCCCCAGTCCCTCAAGTCGAAAGTTTACAACCAGTGTGTGTTACCAGTAATGACATACGGCACTGAAACGTGGTCCCTAACTATGGGCCTTATAAGGAAACTCAAGGTCACGCAACGAGCTATGGAGAGAGCTATGCTCGGAGTCTCTATACGAGATCGAATCAGAAATGAAGAGATACGTAGACATACAAAACGTCACCGATATAGCACAGCGGATTACCAAGTTGAAGTGGCAGTGGGCAGGACACATAGCACGTAGAACTGATGGCCGATGGGGCCGAAAGGTTCTCGAGTGGAGACCACGTACCGGCAAGCGCAGCGTAAGAAGACCAGCCACGAGATGGACAGATGATCTCATACAAGTGGCGGGAAGACGCTGGATGCAAGCCGCTTCCAATCGGTCTTTTTGGAAATCCATGGAGGAGGCCTATGTCCAGCAGTGGACTTCTTATGGCTGAGATGATGATGATGATGATGAAAAGTTAAATAGCATTAATCATACCTGGCTGCTTCATGGATTTCGACAAAAACATTATTTCGTTACTACCTATTTTGTGTGTATGATTTCTTATTCTCTGTTTTAAGTTTTTGTTATACTTAATCAATTTATGTCTATATCATGGCTCACTATTATCTAAACCGACCACAGACATTCTGTCCAGTACTATGTCAGAAGTAATTTATATTTGGACGTCATTACGTCATACTCGTACATAATAATATAACGCTTATAAAACTTATCGATACGATATCGGTGAATATCAAATATCAACCTATTATAGTTCCTACTATACGCTTCAAACCTGACCGACTACCGACAACACACAACATCGTGACGATATCGGTGTCGTATCGGTATCATTATCGTTAAGGCTCCTATGCGACTGCAAAACGTTGCCACACGCCAAGTCAAGCCAAAAACACCGGCCACATGTGTGGCAGCCTACGGTTACGATTTTGCTACGGATTTGCTACGACATCTGTGAAGTTCGTGTTGTAGCTCTGTGTTTACTCGCATACAATATAATGAGTATAAATATCAGTAATATACATACATTTATTTTTACAAACAAGATATTATTTAGTTTTTGTCGTGGCATTTGGGGATCGTCCATTGAACAACATTTTACCGAGACGACTCGGAGGGATCCATTAAAACACGTGTTGTTTTTAAACAACTTTGAACCCCTAAATCACAAAATATAACAAGGGAGCCTTTTTAGTCCCTGAAAGTAGTTGTCCGTGACAAAATGCGGACTTAGAAAAGGGCTTGATACTATAATTATATCTTCATCTAATTTAATGGATTATAATCATCTATTTTTCCAGTACAACCTACTTAGATGTGATAGTTTTCCTTTTAATTTCGTTAATACAATATAATACATATATGTTTAGAACAATATGTTTAGAAAACTCGAAAAACTCCGGCAATATAAAACGGCTGAACCGAATTCAAAATACCTACTGCTTACCTCTAAGGCTTACCTACTATAATGTATATGTTACCTAGTATTTTTTTTTGTGTTGTTCCATCCTAGGACTGTTAAAGGCTTGATATTATAAATTTCCTCCAGCTTCTATTCTGTGCTGGCTTCTAAAAGCATTTTTGCTGCTTTAATGCTGGAAATTAATCATTGTATTTGTTTACATTTTAATTTTCTGACAGCTTAGACAGCGGTGTCAAAGTTGTCAATCTCTCAAAAATTGTTCTTTTTTTAATAACAAAAAAGGTTTATTGAGCTTTTGCACGTGATTTTCTGGCCATATATTTTAAATTAATTCCATGTATTCTGTAAATGGAACCAGAAAATCTGTTTAAAAGCTGAACATCTTGGCTTGAGGAGGCTCAGTTTTACGTTTTCTTCAGTGTGTTTATAATCATATTTAAATAAATTTATTTTCGCTTTGTATAAAAGTTTTTTACGATAGTATGAACCATATTATCGGAAGAAAGATGGCAGAAGACTAGACCCTTTATTTTAAATTTTGAGCAAGCAATTCGCATGGTCGAATTGTTTTGAAGTTACCAGATCATCTCCACATTGAGGATGTAAGGACCCTGGAATATGAGGTACCTTTATAAAAACAGATAAATGGTGAGCTTTTCCATTCCAATTCTTCTGTACTTCAAGAATAACTCTCGTTAAGTTATCGGGAGCATACCTATACTTCTCTTCAAGAATAATATCTCGTTGAGATATCGAGGTTCTCTCGATTTATTACAATTTAGTAAGCTTGAAAAGTAAAACCTTTTTACTCCTCATTCAATGTGTGTAGGGAGAAAATAGGCATTACATTAACGCTTGAGCGCCTTGTTTAATTATTACCCGACTGAACATAATGACATTAACTTTATGTATCTTAATCCTTACTAATATTACAAGTAAACGAAATAGAGTACTTTGAAGTTGTTTCAGTTTTTTAAACTATAAATTATAGAGATATGAGGAAGCAAGGCGATGAAATAGTTTGAAGTTTAACATTGTCACTTCGCCCCGCGCTGGAGTGAGCCGCAAGGATCTTCATTCTACTTTCAAGTAATTAGGATTCATGAGGACAGTTTACTATATAATTTACGAATGAATCAAAATATATTTAAGCAGTGGTAATATTACTTTAGATGCTGAGTGCAGACCGCTTCCAAACGATCTTTTTGGAACTTCATGGAGGCCTATACCAGTAATGGACTTGTTGTGGCTGAGATGATGATGATAATAATGATGGTATCATATTTATTTCGAATAGTCTAACATTTGTTTTGGAAAAATACTTGACAAATCTCTTGTATAACTGACATGTACTTATTCAGCGTTTATAAGTAAGACGGTAGCCTAAAAATTAGGAGCATTAGAACCACCGTGGCTCGTGATATCGATATGATGGAGAATGGAGCCCCTGAACTCTTATGAATAAACAGTAGATAAGTTGTTGCTATGCAACAATAGTATAAAGACGATGTATGAAAATGAGGAATTAGAATGAACGTACGAGTAGCATAAGAGCGAGAACTAGTATGGAAGAGAACATTAGCTAGATAAGACTCCGGACGACAAATCAGTCCGGAGTGGCAGTACTAAAAAAAAAACAAAAAAAAAAAAAAAACAGTAGATAAGTCCACGACACAATAATAAAATCTTACAGGCATACTTTAGTAACATTTCTCTCCATCCGAAGCTGGTACGGCTGTTAATTATTTAATAAAAGAATACCTATTTAGAATTACATATAACAAACTATATTTTATTTACAAAGATACGTAACATGTATATTAACATCGATACTACGATGTCATGTAGCAAACTCCCGCGAAATACCCTACCCCATACGTTAGTACTCTTTTATCATCTTGATTCAAACACAATTATACTGAATTCTCCAAAGCCTTTTAAGCATTATATCGTTCGAACATGTTTCAAACCCCGATTCAAGGTCTTTATGTAAGTCATTAAGGTCAACTGAAGGACTTGATAGAATGTATTATCTTGGTTCTAACACGTGCATATATACTGCATTAAGTGGGCATCCTTATTTTAACACCCTGCCTTGGTTCTAACATGCATGCACACTGAACTACGTGGGCGTCGCAATTGAAACACCCTATCTTGGTTCTAACATGGCCATTCATTGAACCTCGTGGGCGTCCCTTTTAGAGCACTTATCTTAGTTCTAACATCCATGTGCACTGAACCCGATGGGCGTCTCGATTAATACACCCTATCTTGGTTCTAACATGCCCATGCACTGAACTCCTTTGGCATCCTATTAGAACACCCTATCTTGGTTCTAACATGAATATCCACTGAACCCCGTGGGCGTCTCAATTAAAGCATCCTATCTTAGTTCTAACACGTTTATGCACTGAACCTCTTGGGCGTCTTCGTTAAAGCCTCTTTTCTCGTATGTAGGTACGTGTTGGAGCCACTGGGCATACATGTTAAAAGGTTAAATTTCCTTGTTTGTTTGGAACATGTTTCAAATTCACTACAAGTCTCATAAAAACATTATTTTAGTTCAATCATGTTTTGTGCCCATTACATCGCATTACCGTTATTCGTATATGTTTAACTATTTTGTTGTCGCAGAAATAGTTTGCTATTTAATGTTTTTTGTGGAGTGATCCTTCTGCACCTATTTATGTACTATTAAGCCTATTTGTGGTGAATCAGTATAACAATGTTTGTAATATTTCATGGTATAAAAAAAATTATCCAACTTCTATGAAATATTTTAGGCAAATAGTACCTACTCTATGAGAAAATGTAAAAAAAACTGTTAAAATACGGAAAAAATGGTTCAATAATTTGTGGATAAAGTTGGACTTCTAAGGCGCGTCGCTCACTGGTAAGTCGAGGCGCGGTCGCGGCGGCGTCGCGGCACAGTCGAGGCGTGGCGTTTTTGTTAGAGTCGAGGCGCGGGCGGCTTTGCTTCCTTCACACACTACAGTGTAAACATAACAAAACGAAACAAAATAACAAAATGGTGGTGGTGTCTCGGCTCGGTCGGGCACTGCACCCCTGCCGCGACGCCGCCGCGACCGCGCCCCCTCTCCACGTCGCCTGCGACGCGACTCTAGTGTGTGGGCGCACTGCCATTTGAACCTGAAGGAAACGTAGAAGCGGCGCGCCGCTTGTGCGCCCGTGCCTCGACGCCGCCTCGACTCCAGCTCGTGTGGGCGATGCGCCTAAGTTCTTTCATAAGAGATCAGGGCCTATCCAAAAGTGGCACGCGGTGCCTGAAAACTGCATCGGAGGCTTGCTATGCTGCTAAAAACGGCAATGGAGGCTTGCTGCGGTGCCCTAAAACAGCAATGGAGACTTCTGCAGTGCTCGAAAACAGGAATGGAGGCCTGCTGCGGTGCTCGAAAATTGCAACGGTCAGTTCTGTGTGCAGGTGCCGACGTCGCACTGTTAATTATTCACGGTGCCGTCAACAAATAACGATGACGACGCTGCCGACGCTGTTTCGATGTCGCGCCGTGCCGTAAACATGGTGTCTCGTCCTAAAACAGTACAAAGTATTATCAATATAATCAAGTATATTTAAATTAATATTATTTCATTTGTTTTTTTATTTTTTATTTAAGGATTACCTTACTATATCCAATTGATAACAATTACAATAAGATTCACTATCAAAATACAATACCTACAGTAACATAAGATTCCAGTCTAAGTTTTAATGTTGACGATTCAATTCCTATTTAGTATCTATTTAATGCTAATGTGATAAACTAATTGGATTTCTTTCTAAATTTCAACAATCTCTAATTCATATCTAAATTTATAAAGGTAATGTTGTAATGTAATGTAAAGGTATTCAATTATTTTTAGGGATCCGTATCTCAAAAGAAAAAAGGATCTCTTTGTTGTCCGTCTGTCCGTCCGTCCAGGTGTCAAGACCTGTATCTCGGGAACGCGTGAAGGTATCGTGTTAAAATTAAAACCATGTACGCAGATTTATAGTCTTTTGCTGCAGAAAGAAAAATCTAATTTCTCAGATTTCGTAAAAAAAAGTAACAGCTGAATATGTCGTAAAAATGCACATTTCGACACTCATAAGGAAATCAAAACCTATAGGGTACTTCCCGTTGACCTAGATCTATGAAATTTGGCAAGAAGCATTGTTATAATATTTTTACGATGTATATTTTTCGGTTTATAAAGGAAAATAAAAAAAATGTGATTTCCCCCTTTATCTACTAGTTTGTACGGAACCCTCGGTTGGCGAGTCTGACTCGCACTTGTCCGGTTTTTTGTAAGGAATACTACCAGGCGCGGTAGCCTTGAATACAATAGACCGAAACTGAGAGAAATGATTTTGCACATATTATACCTAGTACCTAGTCGACCTTTAAAAGCGTCAGGAAGAAAATCTAAATAAAAATAAAATAAAAACCTTATCCTTACTATATTCACATTATAAAAGCACAATATAACTCTGTCTGTTTGTTTGTTACACTTTCACGGCTAAACGGCTGAATCGATTGATATGAAATTTGGTACAGATAAGTCTAGCTGAGAACCTGGTGACGGTGATGAAATATAGATATATATTTCATCATCATCATCACCGTTTTTAGGGTTCCGTACCCAAAGGGTAAAAACGGGACCCTATTACTAAGACTTCGCTGTCTGTCTGTCTGTCTGTCTGTCTGTCTGTCTGTCTGTCTGTCTGTCTCCAGGCTGTATCTCATAAACCGTGATAGCTAGAAAGCTGAAATTTTCACAAATGATGTATTTCCGTTGCCGCTATAACAACAAATACTAAAAATAAAAAAAATAAAAATATTAAGGGGGGTCCCCATACAATAAACGTGTTTTTTTCGCATTTTTTTGCTCAATATTAAAAACGGTAACAGGTAGACGCTTCAAATTTTCACAGAATATTTACTTGTATACTACCTTTCAAAATAAATAATTAAATAACAATAAAGTAAATATTAAAGGGGGGCTCCCATACAACAAACGTAATTTTTAAGCAATTTTTACTCGATCTCAATTAAAAGGTAGAAACTTGAATATTTGTAAGTAAATATTTAGAAATATATTAACTATAAAAATAAATACCTAATCTTATACATAAAAACTCACAAAATGAAAATAATCCGTGCATCTAAACGCGGTGCGAGCGCCGGTTTAGCGGGGTAGCGGGGGAGGTAACATCACGGAGCGAGCCATAGCCGCGCGTATTCGCGCGAGCGTCGTCATGCTGCCCGGATGTGTATCGAAAACCTACCTATAAGTTTGCAATTTACTACTTGGAATTTCGTTGATTTCTCGTTATTTTATAAACAGAACTAAACTTTGTAGTATTATAGATGATAGTACGGAACCCTTCGTGCGCGAGTCCGACTCGCACTTGGTCGATTATTTAATACCTCGGTGGTGGTCTCATATAAATTTTATCAAAATAGCAAAATAACTAAAAATATAGCAAAATAACTAAAAGAATGTCGTTGAAGTAAACGAAATGCGCATTGTTAAATAAGTTTTTTCAGTTTTTAATTGAGTTTCAAAAAGAAGGAGGTTCTCAATTCGAATTTTTTTAACTATAATTTTATTAAATCAATTTAAAAAAGGCGATAACAAGAAAGTACTTAAGTATATGTGTTTGATTTTTGATCTCTGATGATTTCATATTTAATTTTGACCATTAATTCCTTTGGTATACTATTAATTACCTATAATATATACACTATAATATTAATTATAGTACCTAAAATACAAATACGAACCAATCAAGAGAAACATTGATGTATGATGAAACTTTGAAGTGCCGTTAATTACGTTCTAGGCAGCCGAAATGACTAAAATAATAAATTAATTTAGATTCAGAACCTCCGAGCTTAGATCCTAACATCCTCAAGCCAGCCACTAAGTGCTATAAATGTGCTATAGCGGTTTCAGCCCTGAATCATATCGCGTCATAATTTCAACTAAACTTACAACTTTCCGTCATCTAGTCGATTTATCGTCTAATATAGCGTCCGGGAACACCACAGATAATGTATTAATACGATTTGTTACTAGGAAATTACGTGTGTTGAAGTTAAAATAAAAATTACTCAAAAGGTATTTGTTATTTTTGTTTAGATCCGAGGAGTTGTAGGAGTCCGTAGTCCGACCATCGTTCGTCTCGCCCGACGATTTTTAGGGTTCCGTACACAAACGGTAAAAACGGGACCCTATTACTGAGACTCCGCTGTCTGTCCGTCCATCCGTCCGTCCGTCCGTCCGTGCGTCCGTCCGTCTTTCACCAGGCTGTATCTAATGACCCATGATAGTTAGAGAGTTGAAATTTTTACAGATGATGTATTTCTGTTGCCGCTATAGCAACAAATGCAAAATAAATATTTAAGGGGGCTCTCATAAAACAAACGTGTTTTTTTGCTCGTTTTTGCTCGATATTGATAACGGCAACAGTTTTTTTTTTATTCGACGATAGGCTTGCGCTTGACCGTCAATTCACCTGGTGTTAAGCGACAGTTACGGTCTACGATGGAGCGCGCTTGCCTAGAAGAAACCTATTCACTGAATATTGAGTTATGTTATTCACTTTAAAAATAAATAATTAAATTAAAATAAAATAAATATTGAAGGGGGGCTCCCATACAACAAACGTGATCATTTTTCCCTTTTTATATAGGTAGATGATGGTATGGAACCCTTCGTGTGCGAGTTCGACTCGCACTTGGCCGGTATTATTACATAAGTTTATGCAGTCATTGTATGTCTTCAAAAATGTGAGTATGCACATTTTTGAAGACATAAAAATGCCGTTTGTAAAACTAGAAAACAATATCACAAATATGTGACAATAATTTCAATCTGATTCAAGTTAATTTTCATACATAAAAATCATTTTAAGAAATTACTAACGCAAAAATGATTTTTATGTATGAAAATTCACTTGGGTCGAATTGAAAATTTGTCGAATGTTTGTGATATTATTTTCTAGTTTTAAGTACATATTTTTATAAGTTCATTCAGTCATTTTATATTTTTGAAAATGTGAAAATAAAAATAAATAAAAACTTCTATGGCCTTCAAATTGTGAAAAATATTGTATAATAACAGAAAATTTTTATGCAGTAAGAAAAAGGCAGTGGCATAGGAAAATAACCATAGTTTATTTATTTTTACACAGAACATATGTATGAACAGATGCTGTGGTTAAAGATAAACGTAACACACGTAACCTCAGAAGGTACTTATATACACTTGAAGATACCCAGGTTATGGTTTTCAGGAAACAAGGATAACTTTCCATTCTCGGGTGATGGCTAAAGAATTGTGGAATAAACATCAAGTACCGCTTGTGCTATTTAGAGAGAACGTATTCCAAATTAATTAAAACATAATGATTAAATAGAACGTATATTGGTGAGCGACCGCTTGGTGTACTGTTTAATTAACTGTTGATTAAACACTCAATTAGCAAAATGTTTATTATAAAACACTTTTTTAAACTGTCACGGTCATTCATTACAGCACTATTATTATTAATGGGATATTTACCGTGGTTCGCGTTAATTTTGAGCTCCCGATATTTCGGCACAGTTACATGCTCCATGTTCACGGGCGACTGAAGAATGTGGGTTGATGATACGGTTAAGAGCAGACATATCTGTCTACCCTCTTTTTTTTGTCTTTTACTGCGAAGAGCGTTATCAATGGCACTCGAACTCGATTCATAGTCCCGACAAAACACTCTCACAATTTTATTATCACTGCATATTTTCTTTTGGACACAGTCGCCCGTGAACATGGGGCATGTAATTGTGCCAAAATATCAGGAGCTCAAAATTAACGCGAATCACGGTAAATATCCCGTTAATAATAATAGTACTTTAATGTTTATTATAATTAACTTTTCTACTGTGATTAAATAGAAGTCACAAAATTCAACGCCCTACTACGTATGTAGCAATACAAAAAAAAACGTTTTAGGGTTCCGTAGTCAACTCGTACCTATATAGTTGCACCATGTCCATCTGTCCACAGCTTAGCTCAGACTATTAGTACTTACTAGACAGTTGTTATTAACCGACTTCAAAAAAGGACGTTATCAATTCGACCTGTAAGTATGTAATATTGTCAGAACTGCACAGTTTTTGTATACCAGCTTCTAAACATATGAGCCAAATTTCGTAAGTGTATGTATGTTTGTCTACGTATTACGCAGAAACTAGAAGTTGTATTGCGATTTTTTATTGAATAAAGTATCTCTCAACTTTTTTTTTTTTTTTTATTAACAAATTTATTCTCCACAGACTCCAGGGTCCGTGCCTTTTATGAACTAATATATGCATTTATAACTACTTACATTTTTTTTTTTTTTTTTTTTTCAACTTAGAAGTCACTGCAAGTTTTATCATAATCGGTTTAGTTATTTTCAAGATATGGACTTTTGAAATATTAAAATATGAGCGTTTTATCCCTCAGAAAGTCAGTTTGGTCCATGGAACAAAACTAATGGACACACCATTATGAAGAAAGCTCATCAATAAAGCATCATTTTATATTCGACGCGAGCACTTCTCATTTTTAGGGTTCCGTACCCAAAGGGTAAAAACGGGACCCTATTACTAAGACTTCGCTGTCTGTCTGTCTGTCTGTCTGTCTGTCTGTCTGTCTGTCTGTCTGTCTGTCTCCAGGCTGTATCTCATAAACCGTGATAGCTAGAAAGCTGAAATTTTCACAAATGATGTATTTCCGTTGCCGCTATAACAACAAATACTAAAAATTTAAAAAAATAAAATATTAAGGGGGGTCCCCATACAATAAACGTGTTTTTTTCGCATTTTTTTGCTCAATATTAAAAACGGTAACAGGTAGACGCTTCAAATTTTCACAGAATATTTACTTGTATATTACCTTTCAAAATAAATAATTAAATAACAATAAAGTAAATATTAAAGGGGGGCTCCCATACAACAAACGTAATTTTTAAGCAATTTTTACTCGATTTTCTATTATAGATGATAGTACGGAACCCTTCATGCGCGAGTCCGACTCGCACTTGGCCGATTTTTTTTTTATCACTACGCGTGTGGAACAATGATTACGGAGTAAAATACGATCGTACACTTGTTTCCATTCGGTGCACTGCGCAGTGCGCGATTGCAGTAATCACTTTACCAACTTCTATACTACAAATATAAACGTAAATATCTCGTAGAGATGTGTTATTGTTATTGTTACATTAACACTTCACAAACGAGAGCATAAAATACGATTACGGTTTAAATAAGTACCTAAAAAAACAATTTTGTGGGGGTTGTGAAAAATTATGTAATCCGCCATTTTGTAGCGGCGGCCATCTTGAATTTAGAGTGATACTGAATTTATATCATTGTATTGTCATCTGTCATTGTCGTCATTGACTGGCTTTGTGGCTCAGTTGGTAGTGTGTTTACGTCTACCTGCTGAACTGAAAGGTCGTGGGTTCAATCCCCACCCAGGGCAAACATTTGTGTGATGAGCATGGATGTTTGTTCTGTGTCTGGGTGTTTCTATGTATCATATGTATATATTTACAAAAAAAAAAGTATATAGGTATGTATTCTATCAGCCATCTAGTTCCATAGTACAAGCTTTGCTTAGTTTGGGCTAGATGGTGTTGTGTGAAATGTCCACAAATATTTATTTATTTATTTATCAAACTAAAGGCGTGTACCAAATATCAGATCAATCTGTCAATTGGATGGAGGTCAAAATAAATATGACCCAAAAAATTATACAACAACAAACAGGGCAAGCTAAATAAAACCGTTTATAAATAAATTGAAAATTGATAACGTCATTTGAAACAACTTCGATCAGCAACACTCACGAACAAAATACTAAAACTAAAGCCTAAAGCCCTATGTACCTAAATAGGGCCACGAATTCTGAGCAAACGCTATTATTTTATTTATTTATAAAAACAAAATCTGTCTCTATTTCTTTGCCCCTTTGTGTATTTGTTACCTTTCATCACTAAACGGCTGATCCGATTGGTATGGAATTTGGTAGATACATGCAATGATGTATTATACGTAGATAGGTAACCCCGGCTCTGCGTGGCAAGCCTCAAGTAAGGTAATCGCCTCATCTTCAGTCGCGACACGTCGGGCAACGCTGTTAGAGGTTTGTCGTGACTTGTGAACAGTGACAATGCCATCCTGTGTATTTAGAAAAAGCAACACCAAGATATATAAGGTCTTATTCTAAAAGATCTTAAGGATGTGTCTTATCCTCGAAAGTGCTGAGAACTGAGATTTACCATACTTTTGCTTCATATTCAATGAGTATAACCTCTCTATAGTTAGAATCTTATTAGATACATACATATTCATTACATATTCGAAACCCTAAAGACGACAATAAGCTACATTTTATCATCATCACAGTTTCTCATCATTACCGCATGCCTCAGGAAACGATTAATATGTATTTTGGCCTCAGGTAATATTTTTTATAGAATGTATTTTTCCAAACCTTTTATGTTTTTTTAAACCAAACTACGAGTACTAACTGAGGGCCTGAGAGACAAATTTCAGGTTTGGATAAAAATATTTGTCTATCTGAAAGTATATACCTATAAAAAATCCAAATCCAAAGTTCTGAGGTAACAAATGTGATAATATATATATATAGAATTAAAAACCTCGATAACAATGTGAATGCTTACCTTCAGACATTCAGGATGCTTCTGCTTGTCTGTATAAAAAGTTACCACTATATCTACGAATTTATCCACACTAAAGGCTCGCGTTAAAGGACCAAAATCAAATTATTCAGAAGTAAGCCGCCAAGCTTAGATTATATACCTCTAGATTCCGTGTTCAAATACTAGGCGCATCGTTCAATTTGAAGCAAAAACGTTTTACGTGTGTGAGTGAGCCGCCTATCGAGGGTGTATTGCTTACACCATTTACATTTGTGTGCACGATGCTTGTGATACCAGTGCATAGATATTTCCCCAAAACAGAGACTTAAAAAAATATTTGGGGTCGATATTATTCAACCGGAAATTTAAACCTAACATTACTGTTTAACGCATGAAAGTCCAAATTAGGCTCGTTTGCTTTGGTGTCTTAAGCACTTTCTGTTTCAGATGATATCTGACGAAGGTATCAGATGATTGCCACTGGAACAACCTGGTGGAAAGGACTAAGACAGTCCAGTTTGGGCTCGTTTGCTTTGGTATCTTAAGCACTTTCTGCTTCATATGATGACGAGGGTCTGACGAAGGTATCAGATGATTGCCAATGGAACACCCTGATGGAAAGGACTAACACAGTCCAGTTTGGGCTCGTTTGCTTTGGTGTCTTAAGCACTTTCTGCTTCATATGATGACGAGGGTCTGACGAAGGTATCAGATGATTGCCACTGGAACACCCTGGTGGAAAGGACTAAGACAGTCCAGTTTTGGCTCGTTTGCTTTGGTGTCTTAAGCACTTTCTGCTTCATATGATGACGAGGGTCTGACGAAGGTATCTGATGATTGGTACTGGAACACCCTGGTGGAAATTACTAAGACAGTCCCGTTTGGGCTCGTTTGCTTTGGTATCTTGAGCACTTTTTTTTATTAAGTAAATAATTACTGGATGCAAGCCGCTTCCAATCGGTCTTTTTGGAAATCCATGGAGGAGGCCTATGTCCAGCAGTGGACTTCTTATGGCTGAGATGATGATGATGATGATGATGAAATAATTACGCTTCAAATATTGTATTTACAGTGTGCTGGTTTTCAGAACAAGGTTTACGGTGCCATTTGAAAGAAAAACAAATAATATCAGAAACATATTCTATATGATTATATAAGATTTCATTGACATTGCCATATGTAATTTAACATGTATACATTTGATTGAAATTTGACATAATAGTAATATGACATAATGAGAATCTTGACATGGATTAAATTTAACATTGTAATTATAACTTGACATGGATTAAATTGACATTGTAATTATAACTTGACATGGATTAAATTTAATATTGTAATTTGACATTGTATAATTAAAATGATAACTTCATATTTTGATTAGATTTTTCTGTAATAATAGTTTTTTTTTTTTTAATGTCAATTTTTAAAATTACTCGGTGAGCCCACTTCAAGTATTGCATGCCTGTTGGAGAGGCAAGTTTGTATAGGGAAAATCTAGAATTGTAATAATTCGATATTAAGATCTTTAATGTACCTAGTACCTACAAATTGCAATAAAATTATTTGAATTTGTATTAGAATTTGCATACCACAAATTTCATATGTTAAAAATAATGACGAATCTGATTGGAAAACTATTCAATTTTGATGAAACTGAACATGCATATGGCCGCTATCACGGAAATAATATTGTCAAGGTGACGGTAGAGGGTCACTTAAAATAAATAAAAATATTTAAAAAAACGACTACGTCAATATCTGCCATCTTTATTAAATTCATTGCAGAACTAAAAAGATAGAAACAAGATTTTTATTTTCAGCGTTCCGACAGCGTTGTCAACGCTGTCGGACGCATAACGGAGGCATAACACGCTCACTTCTCATAATTTGGTTGGTGATATAGGTAGAGCAACTCGGAGTGAGCAGATGCCTCCGACTGCGTTTGTGAACACTGTTAACTAAGATTATTCAAAACCAAAAATGGAAAAAAATGGGACGCCACGTGCGTTAACATTTTCGCCGCCTGTCACTTGAGTCACTCGGTCCACGCATCGGGGGCGGCTGTTGAGGATGCTGCGAATAAAAAACGCCAGAAGTATGCGGCTTTGGAGGTGAGGTATGATTTTGTACCCATTGCTGTCGAGACCATGGGTAGCTGGGGCACTGAAGCCAAAAGTTTGATTCACGAGTTAGGGCGCCGGATACGGGAAAAGTGTAGTGACCCCCGCTCCGGCTCCTACCTGGTGCAAAGGTTGTCCATCGCTATTCAACGCGGTAACGCAGCTAGAGTCATGGGTACTTTTGCGCCTGGTAAAGTTCGGGGCGGGCTTTTTGGCTGAGCTTAACTGAGCTTACAGGTTTTTTAAATATATTATTAATGAAATGACGTTGTTGATGACTTGTAAACCAAAATAAAATATTCAATTTGAAATCTTGTTTCTATCTTTTTAGTTCTGCAATGAATTTAATAAAGATGGCAGATATTGACGCAGTTGTTTTTATTTTAATATTTTTATTTATTTTAAGTGCCCCTCTACCGTCACCTTGACAATATTATTTTCGAGATGGCGGCATGTTCAGTTTCATCAAAATTGAATAGTTTTCCAATCAGGTTCGTCATTATTTTAAACAAGAAATTTGTGGTATGTTTCTGATATTATTTGTTTTTCTTTTAAATGGCACCGTAAACCTTGTTCTGAAAACCAGCACACTGTAAATACATTTTTTGAAGCGTAATTACTTACTTATTTTTATGCAGTAAAAAGTGCTCAAGATACCAAAGCAAACGAGCCTAAACGGGACTGTCTTAGTAATTTCGACCTGGGTGTTCCAGTGCCAATCATCTGATACATTTGTCAGACTCTCGTCATCATATGTAGCAGAAAGTGCACAAGACACCATAACAAACCAGCCCAAACTGGACTGTCTTAGTCCCTTTCCACCAGGGTGTTCCAGTGGCAATCATCTGATACCTTCATCAGACCCTCATCATTATATAAAGCAGAAAGTGCTTAAGCCACCAAATCAAACGAGCCCAAACTAGACTGTGTTAGTCCTTTCCATCAGGGTGTTCCATTGGCAATCATCTGATACCTTCGTCAGACCCTCGTCTTCATATGAAGCAGAAAGTGCTTAAGAAACCAAAGCAAACGAGCCTAAACTAGACTGTCGTAGTCCTTTCCACCAGGGTGTTCCAGTGGCAATCATCTGATACCTTCGTCAGACCCTCGTCATCATATGAAGCAGAAAGTGCTTAAGCCACCAAATCAAACGAGCCCAAACTGGACTGTGTTAGTCCTTTCCATCAGGGTGTTCCATTGGCAATCATCTGATACCTTCGTCAGACCCTCGTCTTCATATGAAGCAGAAAGTGCTTAAGAAACCAAAGCAAACGAGCCCAAACTGGACTATCTTAGTCCTTTCCACCAGGGTGTTCCAGTGGCAATCATCTGATACCTTCGTCAGACCCTCGTCATCATATGAAACAGAAAGTGCTTAAGCCACCAAAGCAAACGAGCCCAAACTGGACTGTCTTAGTCCTTTCCACCAGGGTGTTCCAGTGGCAATCATCTGATACCTTCGTCAGACCCTCGTCATCATATGAAGCAGAAAGTGCTTAAGACACCAAAGCAAACGAGCCCAAACTGGACTATCTTAGTCCTTTCCACCAGGGTGTTCCAGTGGCAATCATCTGATACCTTCGTCAGACCCTCGTCATTATATGAAGCAGAAAGTGCTTAAGACACCAAAGCAAACGAGCCCAAACTGGACTGTGTTAGTGCTTTCCATCAGGGTGTTCCATTGGCAATCATCTGATACCTTCGTCAGACCCTCGTCATCATATGAAGCAGAAAGTGCTTAAGACACCAAAGCAAACGAGCCCAAACTGGACTATCTTAGTCCTTTCCACCAGGGTGTTCCAGTGGCAATCATCTGATACCTTCGTCAGACCCTCGTCATTATATGAAGCAGAAAGTGCTTAAGACACCAAAGCAAACGAGCCCAAACTGGACTGTGTTAGTCCTTTCCATCAGGGTGTTCCATTGGCAATCATCTGATACCTTCGTCAGACCCTCGTCTTCATATGAAGCAGAAAGTGCTTAAGAAACCAAAGCAAACGAGCCCAAACTGGACTATCTTAGTCCTTTCCACCAGGGTGTTCCAGTGGAAATCATCTGATACCTTCGTCAGACCCTCGTCATCATATGAAGCAGAAAGTGCTTAAGACACCAAAGCAAACGAGCCCAAACTGGACTATCTTAGTCCTTTCCACCAGGGTGTTCCAGTGGCAATCATCTGATACCTTCGTCAGACCCTCGTCATCATATGAAGCAGAAAGTGCTTAAGACACCAAAGCAAACGAGCCCAAACTGGACTGTCTTAGTCCTTTCTACCAGGGTGTTCCAGTGGCAATCATCTGATACCTTCGTCAGACCCTCGTCACCATAAGAAGTAGAAAGTGCTTAAGACACCAAAGCAAACGAGTCCAAACTGGACTGTCTTAGTCCTTTCCACCAGGGTATTCCAGTGGAAATCATCTGATACCTTCGTCAGACCCTCGTCATCATATGAAGCAGAAAGTGCTTAAGAAACCAAAGCAAACGAGCCCAAACTGGACAGTCTTAGTCCTTTCCACCAGGGTGTTCCAGTGGCAATCATCTGATACCTTCGTCAGACCCTCGTCACCATATGAAGCAGAAAGTGCTTAAGACACCAAAGCAAACGAGCCCAAACTGGACTGTCTTAGTCCTTTCCATCAGGGTTTTCCAGTGGCAATCATCTGATACCTTCGACAGATCCTCGTCATCATATTATGAAACAGAAAGTGCTTAAGACTTAGAGTCAATAGGTACCTAATAAAACTCTTTCGTCACTTTTCCATTTTTGGCCAAAAACAAAGCGTATCATTGGTAAATATATTTTATACCCTTGGCAACACCAAGCATTATGGCGCTATATTTCAATATTTTTTAATTCATTTTAAATTTCGGTTTGTCATTTTGCTATGAAATACATCAAAAAATTGAATATTTACTTAAGAAATGTGATGTTTACACACTTTTCTTTTTTTCCTGGATGTTTTTTACAGCACAAACTGATATTTTTTTATTAAAACATTTATATTCGTAATGTCATCACTCGGCGAGCGCTCCTGAATGACTGATTGGCATTTGGCGGGGGCCGGGAGGGGGGTCGATCGGAGATGTCAATATCAGTGCCTTTTTAGTGGAAGTTTTTACTGAGCGCTTACTAGGCATCTAGACAATATATAATCTAAGCCGCCAAGTTAGTTTAAAATGTGCTGTTGAATACAAAATAAATAAAAAAGAATATTCTCCAAATATTTCCTTGGAATCTATTGAAAATAATTTTCATAAAACAATAAAAGTCATATTTTGCAGAACAACCGTTATTCTTTTGTTTATTTTTCGTCCTCTACGATTTTATTCTTTTTAATAAGTTTTCATAAAAGAGGTTGTATATAAAAATATAAATGTAAGTAAAGAGGCTAATTAGGTAGCTTTAAATCTATAGCATTGGATTCAATCCGAGGGCGCACGACCTCGAAAACCCAAAAATTTTTTAAGTACATGAGCTCACATTTTTCAGATGCGCGTAAATAGCTTGTATTTCCGTTTTATTAGTATTAATGAGTTTTGTTCATATACATAAATAGTCATGAGCAAAATGTGTCGCATAAAAGAAAAGAGTGATTTGCAACTTTTTCTAATTGTGAGATTTTAGTAAAATTATTATAAAATTCTTTCTTTTAGTTCAGTAGTCTAGTCTTCTTCTTCTTTTTTGTATTGGACCCCGCGATTAGCGATTTGCCAGTGTCAAGTAATGAAACATTTTAAAGTTTCTTGAATAATACAAGTTATATAGTGTTATAGTCACAGTCTTAGTCTCGTAAACATTTAAATTTAAGTCTTGCCTCAGTAAAGTGATGACGACTTTACTAGAAGCTTCTATGGAGTTTTGCCGACAACGTAAAATCACACGTTTTACTGCTTTATTTCACTTGCCCACACTCACGCACTTGATCAAACACATAATGAATAAAACACCACCATTTTCATAGCATTAATGTTCAAAATAACACAAGTTTAGGAAAATAAAACAAAGCAACAACATGTTATAAGTCGTTCCCGCCAAAACTCCAATTGTCTAGTCTAGTTCAGAGATGCAAATGCAATGCAATGCAGAGATGTAGGTACACAGTGTAAGTGAATTTCATGGGTAAATAAAAGCTTTTTAAGTACTTTTTAACCCAATTAAAAAGAAAAGGAGATTCTAAATTTGACTGTTTTTTTTTCTATTTTGTTTGTTCAGCGATTACTCCGCCAATTATGAATTGTTTTGATGATTCTTTTTTTATAATAATACCTCAGAGGTAGTCCTGTATAAATTAAAATCAGTTCAGTGCTTTGGATTTTACAACAAAATAGCTGATTAATATCATCCAAGTAAACTAATCGCGTATTATAGACGGTTTTTCCATTTTTAGGGTTCCGTACCTCAAAAGAAAAAAACGGAACCCCTAAAGGATCACTTTGTTGTCCGTATGTCTGTCCGTCTGTCCAGGTGTCAAGACTTTTATCTCGGGAACGCGTGAAAGTATTGCGTTGAAATTAAAACCATATACGCAAATACATAGTATCTTGCTGCAGAAGGAAAAATCAAATTTCTCAGTTTTTATAAAAAAAGTTACAGCCGAATATGTCGTAAAAAATGCACATTTCGACACTCACAAGGGAATCAAAACTTATAGGGTACTTCCCGTTGACCTAGAACTATGAAATTTGGCAAAAAGCATTGTGTTAGAGTACACATATAGTAAAAAATCCGAAAACTGGACTTTTTAATTTAATCACAAAAAAATAGTGTCTTTACGCAAGGAATGAGGGTCCAAATTTTAAAGTTCTTTAACCATATCATGTGGGATATGAAAGAGCTTTATTAGCATAAGTTAAAACAGGTTTTTAAATATTTTTACGATGTATATTTTTCGGTATAAGAAGGAAAATATGAAAAAAAATACGATGTCGATACGAATATTACAATGAATAATGATGGTTAGCTTTAACATCGCTCCTTCCGCAGGAGATTTAATAATGATGGTTAGCTTTAACATCGCTCCTTCCGCAGGAGATTTAATAATGATGGTTAGCTTTAACATCGCTCCTTCCGCAGGAGATTTAATAATGATGGTTAGCTTTAACATCGCTCCTTCCGCAGGAGATTTAATAATGATGGTTAGCTTTAACATCGCTCCTTCCGCAGGAGATTTAATAATGATGGTTAGCTTTAACATCGCTCCTTCCGCAGGAGATTTAATAATGATGGTTAGCTTTAACATCGCTCCTTCCGCAGGAGATTTAATAATGATGGTTAGCTTTAACATCGCTCGTTCCGCAGGAGATTTAATAATGATGGTTAGCTTTAACATCGCTCCTTCCGCAGGAGATTTAATAATGATGGTTAGCTTTAACATCGCTCCTTCCGCAGGAGATTTAATAATGATGGTTAGCTTTAACATCGCTCCTTCCGCAGGAGATTTAATAATGATGGTTAGCTTTAACATCGCTCCTTCCGCAGGAGATTTAATAATGATGGTTAGCTTTAACATCGCTCCTTCCGCAGGAGATTTAATAATGATGGTTAGCTTTAACATCGCTCCTTCCGCAGGAGATTTAATAATGATGGTTAGCTTTAACATCGCTCGTTCCGCAGGAGATTTAATAATGATGGTTAGCTTTAACATCACTCGTTCCGCAGGAGATTTAATTATGATGGTTAGCTTTAACATTGCTCGTTCCGCAGGAGATTTAATAATGATGGTTAGCTTTAACATCGCTCGTTCCGCAGGAGATTTAATAATGATGGTTAGCTTTAACATTGCTCGTTCCGCAGGAGATTTAATAATGATGGTTAGCTTTAACATCGCTCGTTCCGCAGGAGATTTAATAATGATGGTTAGCTTTAACATCGCTCGTTCCGCAGGAGATTTAATAATGATGGTTAGCTTTAACATCGCTCGTTCCGCAGGAGATTTAATAATGATGGTTAGCTTTAACATCGCTCGTTCCGCAGGAGAATTAATAATGATGGTTAGCTTTAACATCGCTCGTTCCGCAGGAGATTTAATAATGATGGTTAGCTTTAACATCGCTCGTTCTGCAGGAGATTTAATAATGATGGTTAGCTTTAACATCGCTCGTTCCGCAGGAGATTTAATAATGATGGTTAGCTTTAACATCGCTCGTTCCGCAGGAGATTTAATAATGATGGTTAGCTTTAACATTGCTCGTTCCGCAGGAGATTTAATAATGATGGTTAGCTTTAACATCGCTCGTTCCGCAGGAGAATTAATAATGATGGTTAGCTTTAACATCGCTCGTTCCGCAGGAGATTTAATAATGATGGTTAGCTTTAACATTGCTCGTTCCGCAGGAGATTTAATAATGATGGTTAGCTTTAACATCGCTCGTTCCGCAGGAGAATTAATAATGATGGTTAGCTTTAACATCGCTCGTTCCGCAGGAGATTTAATAATGATGGTTAGCTTTAACATCGCTCGTTCCGCAGGAGATTTAATAATGATGGTTAGCTTTAACATCGCTCGTTCCGCAGGAGATTTAATAATGATGGTTAGCTTTAACATCGCTCGTTCCACAGGAGATTTAATAATGATGGTTAGCTTTAACATCGCTCGTTCCGCAGGAGATTTACTGGACATTTTACTGGAATATTTGTTTTAACTGACATTTTGGTCATTTATCTCAACTTTTTTCTTCAACATCGATAATAAGCCAGTAAAATGTAATCAGTAAAAATACTTTTGTATAAAAAATATACCACCTAAGTCTACTTTATGAAATAATTCAAAATAAAAATAAAAAACCTGCATCATCAACATCTCAGCCATAAGAAGTCCACATATATAGAGTTAAATTCAACGATTGACCTCTCTCGCAAAGTTGCACCTATGTGAACCGTTTGTCCTAGGTAGACTAGGTAGGTTAGTTCCGCCCTGGTGCCGGCGGGCACTAGAACACGGATCGGTACCCCCTGCCTGTAGTAAGAGGCTACTAAAAGGGGACTTCTAGGCCCGGGGTTGGTCAGGGTCCCAATCCTGACCAACCCTGACCAAAGGGGCTCGGGATGAACGCAAGGAGTGGCTCTTGCGGTTCGAAGGCCGAGCAGGCAGAGAATACACTAACGTCACAGTGCTGAGGGCTCTGGTATGAGTTCGTTAAACGGAACCCGGAGTCCTCCATTTTAGCACTTAGGCTGGCCACCGGGGGGGGGGGGGTTTGGTAGGTACAATCCCACATAACCCGGTTGCATCCCCAAAATATGCAGCCGGGTATCTTCAGATTTCCCCCTCGTCAAAAAAAAAAGGTAGACGTATTAGTCAACAACTTCAAGAGTGGAGTTCTCCACAGTTATTGTACTCACAGTACACAGTTATTGTTGTAATCGCATATACTTACCTCTATTTTGAAGAACAAATATTTTAATCGATTTAAGCTGCGATGCCCCAGAGTAGAATACCGTAACTCATAATGCTATGGAGGTATTCATAGTACACAAGCAGTTGTAATTTTTTGCTACAGGACATGTATAGTCCTTACAAATAGTCACCTGACGATCCGTACGGAAGACCAGCGCTAGTCTATTTAACCTAGCTAGTCGATTCTTAGTGACTATGTGGGACACGGACTTATGGAGCTACTTCATCGTGACCCATATATGGGCCACTGGACTGTGAACGTATTAAAATAAAACGCCAAATCGTGTCGGATGTCTTTATTCTGTAAAGAAAATAATTGACTAAAAATTTACCTAAATAATGTACAAAGCAACAAAACATCGAATTCATATATCGGTATATATACATAAGTATGTATATAATGACAAGTATGTATATAACGTTTTATAAAACTAAATTACTACGATACAAAACTCGTTTGATTCGTAAACATATATTATTCGTAAACAATAATTTATGGTAAGTAAATTCATTGTGCGTACCGCCAAACAGTGGAATGCACTTCCTGAATGGGTCTTTCCGACTGGATATAATCTAGGTGTCTTCAAATCGCGAGTGAATAGGTTTCTTCTAGGCAAGCGCGCTCCATCTTAGACCGTAACTGTCGCTTAACACCAGGTGAGTTGACGGTCAAGCGCAATCCTATTTTCGAATAAAAAACAAGTAAATAAAGGAAGTCGGTGACTTTTGTACGGGGTCTGCCCCAACTGTTTATCTATACCATTGATATTTGAGATTATTCCTACTTATTTGTTTATATTGAAATAAATAAAATAACACTTAGGCATTCACACGTGCAAGTAAATAACTTGGGATATTCATATTTTAAAAAATATATCTACTTGCTAGAAAATATTTCAAAGAAAACCCTTAAAATAGACAAATTAAATAAATATTACAAACACGCATATTGCATAACTGAAGGCATCACTTAACTAGGCGGCGTGATTCTACCTTAATCCTACCTTTTAATAATATTTGGAGACTACGTTAATAAAGAGGGAAACTCAGTGTGTCAAATACAGTTTTTTGAAATAATGTCTACATTGTGTAATTGAGACAAACTACAGGACGGTATGATATATTATGTTATATTATTTTTTGTTGGCAACATTAGTCTCGTTTGGACTGTCCAAACCATTCTATTCTTTTAGGACTCTTATGTTGCCAATACTACTAGTGTATTTTTTAATAAATAAATTGTGCTTAATATATATAGTAAGGTACATTTAATGCCTATGTGTTTGTTATACACCCGAAGGAGATATATATTTTATATGTATATATATATATATATATATTTGTGAAGTGTAGTGTGTATCGTACATTGCATATTACGTCCTAAACATAGCCATCTGCATCATAAATAGGCATTGTAAATATATTTTGCAGTTAATTTCTTATACGGCAATGTGATAATTAATGCTTAGTGAGTGAGGTGTACCGTGTCGAATTAGACCAAAAGTGCATGTGTACCCTGAGGCTAGGACTCGATCCTGATACCAGTAGAAGACTCACTCCTTTGACTGAAAAATTTCGCGAGTTTATCCAGTTAATTATTATAAGTAGGTGTCTTATAAATTAATACTCACGGAAATTTTAGTAAGTGAGTGAGTGGTTTAACCACCTGGGATGGGTAGTATTAGTTTTGTTTTTAAACAAAAAAAAAAGAATTTTTCAAATCGACAAGTGTCTTCGAGTAATCGGGGAACATACATAAAAAAAAACTCACACATACATTGTTATTAATTATGTTTTGTGATTATTTACGTTTGTAACCTGTGATTGTTTGAGTATATCTGTAAAGAGTTTAAGTGTTTTCATTTCTATCACGTGAACGTTGCTCTACGCGCAATATATTTTTCTTTAATATGAAATAATATGAAATAACATAATAATATGAATATAATATGAAATAACATATTATGTTGTGGGCAAAAACGTAGCCTCCTACATTACATCCGACACGATAAAATCAACTATCAATAATTATGTATCAGAAACTGATCATAAATTGTATTCTATTACTTAAATATTAATGACTAGTGTTTTAGACAAATTTTCAACAATTATGCGATATATATATATATTATATATGTATATAAATAATTTTTATACAATGAATTCCGACTTGTATCGATAGCAACTTAATACGAAATTGTACAAACTCTAAAACAATCACTAAATCGTGTTTGACAGGAAGTGATTTCATATTACAGAAAAAAATTATATATATCATCATGAATATTCATTTACTTACAAAAAGCATAAAAATTATACTTACTGTCAATGTGGGTAACTTTGACCTAATGATATTTTTCCTACACGTCGGAAGTTAGCTCGCAGTTTCTTTTTCAAAAGGTGATTTCCAATATAAAAGTTGAATGCACAACCAACTGCGCTGACATTGCTTCACTTTAGCACTTTCTTCATTTCTAGAGCCTCGTTATCAAGTGCTAAAATAAATTTTACTACTTTATAGGCGTAATTAATATATATCTTGAAAATACTTTCTATGGGAATAGAGGAATTACAAGGGTTAGGCGTAATTAATATATATCTTGAAAATACTTTCTATGGGAATAGAGGAATTACAAGGGTACCTCCCTTGTAATTCCTCTACACGTAAAATAGGGATGATTTTTTTCTCGTTTACCCCTTGGTGTTGGCTGTGATTGGATAGGTAATTCAATAATTTATTATTCAATTTAATATTCTATATTTGTCTTCGTCTCTTTTGCAAAATATTAGGCTTTAAAATGATAATTTTTGTTAGGGTCAAGTGTCTCTCCCCCTCTACCAGTTAAATGGTTCTTGTCGAATAGGTATGCTGAAAAAAAACAGCAATTAATTTCCCTAACGAAACTAGTTAACGAGTAATAGTCGATCAACTTAGCTTAACTAGAATATTCTTAGTATCAAACAACCCTATTTTAAGTTCACATAATATAGACATAGACATAAATTGTAATATGGAACTACGAAACCCTACATTGCACGTGGCCCGACATGCACTTAACCGATTTTTCTAAATTGTTTTTAGTTAGTACATACCCGAAAACTAGTCTTCTAAAAAGCAAACGAAAGAGAACTCAAAAACATAAAGAAAACAATAGGTATGCAGTTCATGGAATGGGGTGAATCTTTTTTAAATTTGATATTACTCACTATTAATCTTAGAACTTATAGTTGATAGTGATGTCATTCAACACTCAAATTATTGTAGAAGTTGGCTATATTTCATTTTTAATAAATTATTTCATTAATAAGAAAAAATTAAATGAAATGATTTTATTTTTTCCGCTCACTTGTAGTTCAAAGTTTTTAAACGGCATTTCCCATGAAAATGAACATGATTGAATATGACAAATTGATTTACTTTGATAGATCTATGTTTATTACATCAAAAAAGTAAAATAAATCCAACCTAAATTACGTAAATCACCGTTTATGAAGATTTTCCGCTATCAAAATGAACGGGAATTAATTTTACCCACATTCGCGTTTAACTTTGACAAGCCATTTAAACGTGATTTTCTTAAATATTGTCTATACTATTGGACTTGTTACTTCTTTACTTTAAAATTGACCACGAAAGAACACGCTTAAATAAAAATACTATTAGCAATACTATTAGACTCATACATTAATACTCTGATATTGTCAAAAATATGAAAAAGTGTGTGTAAAGTTACCCACGCTGACAGTACATAATCATATCTAAATTAAATTAAAGCCGCCGTAGCAGGTAGATACAATAATATAAAATGACTAACTGTCACCCACATTAATTTGACTAGAAAAAAAACACATTCTTTTTTTATTACCAAACATGTTTCACTAGAGACTCCTTTATTTAGGAGTTAACTTAAGCGTACAAATTTCGACATTAATTAACATTTACTTTTACAAATAAAGGTGCTACGTAATACTGTACATGTAGGTTTTTTTTTATATTATCGCCGATATTTTAACAGAAATCCTCATTTATCTTATACAACTTATTAATTTTCTACAAAGGCAATCTTAGCATGGGTACAAAGTGAATAAAAAATCTGACGTTAATGGCTTGCCGTCTTACTTTAAAAATCCCTAACAAGAGTATTTTAGTTAAAAAGAGTTTTGTTTTCGCTCGTGATAGTTTCCGTCTGAACAGAAGCTGACAAATATTTTAGCTATAATTTTATTATGGGACCAACTTGGCCTTTCTCTATACACCAATTCAAGAAACACAAAAATTGGTTCACGAATGACAGTGTAATTTGTGTACATAAAAAAAAAATACGGTACGAATTGATAACCTCCTTTTTTGAAGTCTGTTAAAAATGGGCTTGTCAGACGTTTATGAGTAAGACGGTAAATGAATACTTTTAGGCACTGATAGACCGCAATTTACCGCTTTGAGGACACCACCACTTTAAGAGTCATAACAGACGAGCCGATTTATTCGGAGCGAACCATCAAAATTGTTGGTTGTGACACTGTGACGTCACAGCGAACATTCAAAACGTTTTTTAAGGTTCGCTGCATGTTTGGAGCGTCTACAATTCTATCGTCTGTTAACGCTATAAGTTATAAGTTCCTAACATTATAACAACAACCAAAAAAAAATTTCCGCCACACGTCTTGTTGTTTCTTAGGGTTGGGCTCAATGCGCGCAGGTATCTCTCTCGCACATTACAACATTTTAAACATATAAAATTACTGAGTTAGGATATTAGAAATTATGAGATATTTTATTTTTTATTTTATTTTTTATTTTATTTTATTACTTTTTGGGAAATTTACAGCTAGGGTTACATTTTAGTTATTAAGTATAAACAAAAGAAGGCCAATTACAAATTTCCACGGATATTCTAAAATATAAACAATGTGTTGACGTTACATAAATAACGTTATAAGTGTAAAAAAAAAAAAAAAAAAAAAAATTAAATATTGAAAAATGCGTTACTCAGCATCCGCTTGCACTGCACGACGGACGTATTGAACAGGTCAACATCATGCAGTGCAGCCACTGCATTAAAACTACGACTCGCTCTTAGCAGATAACTATTTTTCCTATAATTCGAATTAACTGTAGGAACAGATACAGTGCATGGTCTTCTAGTTGGATCGGCTGATACCTTCAAACCTATACGCTGCAACAACTCAGGACAATCAACCGAACCATTTGCTATATTTAGTAGATAAACGACATCGGCAATATTTCGTCTCACGATTAAGGGCAGAATGTGAAATTTGCGACAACGTGTAGTGTAGTCAGAAAAATAATTTTTAATTTTGAATTGAAGATGACGTAAAAACCGTTTCTGGATGCGCTCAATACGCGTCGAGTATATGTTATACATCGGATTCCAAACCTGTGACGCGTATTCGAGATGACTACGTACATAAGCACAATATAAAATTTTAATAGTTTTGATTGATTTAAATTCCGCCGATAAACGCAAGACGAACCCGAGTGCCCGCGATGCCCTACTCACGATACTATTAATATGCTCATCAAACAACAACTTACTATCGAATATTACTCCTAAATCACGAATTGAATTTACTCTTTTCAAATTAGTATTTTTGAGTTTATAAATGAAGTTAAGTGGCCGTGGCTTACGAGTGAAAGAACATTGGTAACATTTTGATACGTTTAGATCTAATTTATTTAGTAAACAGTAGTTATCAAAACGATCGAGATCTTCTTGTAAGCGCTGTGCACTTTCAAGAGAGTCGACCGGACAGATTATCTTCATATCGTCAGCGTATAAAATTATTTTAGAATATATAAAACATGTTGCAATATCAATTATCATTAAAATAAATAACAATGGTCCCAATAGTGATCCTTGAGGAACGCCTGAAGGGACTTGCATCGGTGATGACATGTACCCATTAAGAGCCACAATTTGACATCGGTTTTGTACGTAAGATGTAAACCACCGATACAAGTTACCACGAATACCTACTGACTTGAGTTTACGTAATAATATAGAATGATCTATTCTGTCGAAACATTTGCAATAATCAGTATAAATGACATCAACTTGCGAAGGTTTTGACATGTACTCTGATAAGAAGTCGCTACAAACGATCAGGTTAGATGTAGTAGACCTACCTCTCAAAAAACCATGTTGCTGAGGACTAAACGTATGCTTCAAAGTTGCATAAGTCTGCTTATATACTACTTTTTCCAGCACTTTAGCAAACAGGCAAAGCTTAGAAATAGGCCTATAGTTTTCAACCAGATTTTTAGGTCCCTTTTTATGTACTGGTGTGATGTACGCGGACTTCCAGATAGCAGGCATTAGGCCCTCGGAAAGGGAGCGTCTAAAAAGTATGGTAAGAGGAGTGGCAATACTCTTAGCACATCTGACGATAAATAGGGCAGGTATATTGTCTGGGCCGGGGGATTTGTTGAGGTCTAGGGACTCTAACAGCTTGCGGACTTCTGTACACTCAACCTCGATGTCCACGATGTCAGCTGTAGAAGTAGTATTATCATTTTCTATATCGTCTAACGAGGTATGAGTCTGGGTACCGTCCAAAAAAGTGGAGTGGAAATATTCGCCAAACATATTGCAAATATCTTCCCCGGAGTCCGACGAGCGTTGACCGAAACGTAATACCGCGGGATAAGAGTTGTTTTGGTTTTTCATTTTGACATATGACCAAAAAGCTTTGGGATTTTTTGTTATAGATGTTTCTATGATAGATATGTACTCGTTATACATCTCCTTCTCCAGTGATTTAGCCCGGTCCCTCAACATAACAAAACATTCAAAATCAGAGCGGTTACCATAAGTCTTATACTTTCGGTGATATTTATACTTCTCTTTTAAAATATTATATTAGTTTACTTAGATAGGAGAGATATGTAAAAAAGTTTTATTCATATAATATAATTTATGTTGGCGTCGAAGTTTTGGAAAAACATATTTTGGAACTCCTCAGCCAATTTAAAAGATTTTTTTTAATAAGCATCTCTCCTATCTAAATAAAACAAATCTGTCTCCCATTTTTATAATCTCTCCACTCAGTGATTTCGTACGTTTAAAAATGTGATGCGCAGGAGTGATAGCTGCGCGCTTTGAACCCAGCCTTAATACAAGTACAAAGTACTATTTGTGTAAAAAGACCATCACTGACCGTTATTTTATGCCCCACGTATAAAAAATGGTTGTCTGTAAAGTCGGTTTACGGACGATAATTTTACGTGATAACGATGCGTCACAAGCCGAATGCTTAGGCCGATCGTGCCTCTCTATCGCTTATTCCGCGCTCTCACTTGCACGCTCGGCTCAGGCGGAACGTGCCACTTTTTTGTGCGTGCAGCCGGCGTTCATACGCTATCACGTCAAAACTCTTATTCACAATAAAGTTGGTTTTTGCTTAGACAGAAAAAAAAACTGTCAGTTATAACAAACATCATATTTGTTTTCAACATACAACTAAGTACATACAAAATTGCTAATAAAGTACAAAACAACGCGTACGACGCTCTATTGGTACACTTATTTATATTCTCTCGGATGATCGGCGACAGCTCTCTTAATAATATTTAAAATATGTATATTATTAATAATTATAATAATAGAATGCAGAAATGCATAGGAGTTATAGTGTACCTGTAAAGATGTGACGTTTTAGTCATAATGGCAATCCAAAATTATTAAAATTGACATTAAGTTAGTCAACTTCAACTTTTAGTTTGTGGCTCTTCGTATTAACAACTCTGCCAATGTCACGTAGTACAACAACCAAACAAAGTTGGTACGGTGATTTAGTTTTGGTTGGTGATGACATTAAGTTAGTCAAATGTCACTTCGTTGTATTAAAGAATGATTTTTGACAATTTTATCCATAATGACACGTGACATTGACGGAGTTGTGATACATCTTCACAAAAGCCGTAAATTAAAAGGTTCAAATGGAACTTTGTAATGTTATAACGTATTATAATTGATTTTTAGAGCTATACCGTTTACAAAAAGCTTATAAAAGTCAACCAAAAATCTACCTAACATTGTAATAAAGCGATTTATTATTTTACAATTTCATTTTACTTTTTCAAAAAGCAAATTTCACCGATGTTGTCGTTACATTGGTCGTCTGACTTAGTAAATAAATGAGCTAAAGCGCAGTTTTACTTCGCTTCTAAAAAAAAACATAAATCAGATTATATAGGTAAATACAGGAGAGGTCCGCAGACGCTGTCCTGCTAGTATGACAACTCACAAGAGCTGTGGCTCCAAAACCTTGCTGTTAAAGTCTAACATTCAAATAACCAACGTCTCGACCAATTACTACTTACAAGCTATTGTCTATTTCTCTTGGTCCGAAGACTCCTCGGCTTGTGCAAATTTCAGGAACACTTGCTCT
The DNA here is from genome assembly GCA_947563715.1 of Lycia hirtaria. Classification (NCBI taxonomy): domain Eukaryota; kingdom Metazoa; phylum Arthropoda; class Insecta; order Lepidoptera; family Geometridae; genus Lycia; species Lycia hirtaria. Next base: position 15,164,449 of record OX387378.1, read on the forward strand.
AATGTCGTTTGACTGAAGCTGTACTCAATGATGTTTAGCTTTTCTTTTGCTGAAACAAAAAAAAAACAAAGTGAGTAGGTATATTGGGTCTGAGATATTTTCTACAATAAAATAAATAAATAGGGCAGAAATAAAACTCTTTCTCCTCTCTGTCGTCACTTGAGAGCTTACAACCGTAGTGATGACATAAGGCACTGAAGCGTGGTCACATACTATAGGTCTTATAAGGAAGCTTAAAATCATAAAACGAGCTATGGAGAGAGCTATGCTCGGAGTCTCTCTGCAAGATCAAATCAGATGAAGAGATCCATAGACGTACGAAAGAGATATATCATAGGATCAACAAATTGAAGTGGCAGTAGAAAGGGCACATGGCACAGTATAGCATCGATGCGGTCGAAATATTCTCGAGTAGAGACCACACATCAGTAAACGCAGCCATGGGCGTACCCAGAAGGGGCAGGGGGGGGGGCAGCTGCCCCCCCTGGAAACCTCAGAAAATGTATGAACTCGCCTAATTACTAATCAAAGTGTAAACGGGGCCTTATACTACCTTTTACTTTACTTATGCTAACTTTTAAATAAACCGCGCAGTAGACACTGGCAAAATGCACGGTGCAATTATTATTGCCATAAAAAAACCGCGCAGTGAGCAAGCTCTACAGCCGCTAGTCGCCAGCCACCGCCGCGGCGACGATGGCGGATGAAGATTACCGAATCTAACCGAGCGTTTGTATTCTTGGCGGTAGGGAGTTGCGAACGACTAGCATTTATTTTATTTGTCATGTTATGCTAAGGCTTTGAATTTTGAGAGCTGCGTCTTCCAAGGACAGCAAGCCGCCAATAATATAGGGCAAATCAACCAGCTGGTTCGTTAAGCGAATATTTTCGCCGATCGTTCAAAGTTATTTAATGTCCTTTGTATTTTGAGCCATGTCAGTACTGTCACAACATTAACAGCAAATCAGCATATGAATACCTAAAATTTGATAAAAAGTTTCGAGAAAATTCGCGCTCGCTTCGCTCGCGCTTGACTATTTCCTATTATTTTTTGCCGACTGTGTAAGCAGGAGGGTTATGATTTTCAAGTGTATGTATGTATGTACTTATATATAGGTATGGGTATGTTTCTATATGATCGCCTACAAGCCTAAACGGCTTGACAGATTCTGATGTGCGAGGTGTCGTTAGAACTCCAACGAGCTTTTTCGTATTAAATAAGTGATTTCACTAGAATTATTCTAAAAATGCGCATTTATATTCTTTTACAGCGGTACTTTGTCATAAAAACGTATGTTTGTAATTTTCTATAAAGTCATGTTTTTTTATTTATGAATAATAAATTTGCAATCAATGCATTCAAATGGTTGTATTTATAATTTTTGATAACGTAAATTTTAAATTTATGTTTAAATTTAATCAGGAATAATACATTTGCAATTAATAAATTCAAATGGTTATATTTATAATTTTTTATAGCGTAAAAGTCGTTATTATCCAGTCGGTTATTTCATTTTTCTTTTAACATAAATACTCGTTTGGTTCATCTGTGACACAAAACGTAGGACACGTTAACAAGATCAATGAATCAAATTATTTCCAAGATTTAATTTTAAAAACCTTCTAAAATTTCGCGCTCACTTCGCTCGCGTTTTTACTACTTGAACATAGAAATACTGTGGGCTCACTAATATGAGAAATAAAGCATATTACTTTAAAAACACAATTAAAATTTTAAAAAAAGTTTTAAAAATTTTCGCGCTCGCTTCGCTCGCGCCTGTTTATTTCCTATTATTTTTACCCAACCGCATAAGAAGGAGGGTTAAGTTTATTCGAGTAAATGTATGTATGTATGTGGGTATAATAATAATAAATATAATATTTGTGGACATTTCACACAATGTTTGTTTGTAAAAGTATGTTTCTATAAGATCGCCTACAAGCCTAAACGGAAAGCCTAAGCTAGAATTATTCTAAATAATGCGCATTTATAGTTTTTACAGCGGTTCTGCGACTCGACAACATATTAAGCGTAACAAAATCGTAAGTTACACGTCGGGTTTTTAGTTTTTCTTTTAATATATATACTTGTTTATTTGCTTGTGAACTTGCTAATACAATCAAATAATTCACAAATTTTAATTTAAATAACCTTTTCAATTTTCGCGTTTAACATTTTTCTAATTTAATATAGAAGTACTGTGGGCTCACTAATACGAGAAATAAAGCATATTACTATAAAAACATTACTCGCTTCACTCGCGCTATTTATTACCTATGTACTAACCAAAAAATTTTTACATTGTTGAACAAAAATTGTTGAAATCCTGGATATTACAGAAATTATTATATTCTGTTAATGAATATTTGGAAATTCTTTCATTTTCTGCATCTCGGATGATGTTAACATTACATTTACGTTGCTAAATATTATATTTGGTAGCTCGCAAAAGCAAAACTGTCAAGCACTGCTATAAAAACCTACCATCAAATTGTACACAGTCTTTCACAATAAATAGAATAAATATTTTATTACTATCAACGTGGTTAACTTTGACTCCGTGTTAAAGATTATATACAGCCTTTTCGAAGGTTGTAGACTTTTTTGATAAAACGTTAGTGATCAAATTAATTAATTACTCAGGAGTCGTTTTGAATACATATCTTTTGGGGAAAAATCAAGATCCTTCGAAAAGGCTATGTACAATATTTAACACAGAGTCAAAGTTACTTACTTTAACATTAATTCAAGCAGCTGGCAATTTAAACATTTAAAAACATACATAAAATCACGCCTGTTTTCCCTTACGGGGTAGGCAAAGCATTTAAGACTATGATGCCGAGGCAATTTTTCTCACGTCTCTAAACTGGCTATAAGAGAAGCAGCTAGAACATTCTAAGTTTTTCTTTTTCGACCAATGCAGCATAGAAGTCTTCTAAGTATTATATTCCCTGAAAGCTTTAGAAAAAGTTGAAATATCTCACCATCCTCGATTTGCTGAAAACACTTGGCGAGGCTGGAGACGGAGGACTGTGGCACGGAGAACACAAGCCGCTCGGCGAAGTTCTCTTCCAGGATGGCTGCAGGGAACAGCTGCGCCACGAGCGCTATCGCTGCATCTGCACTCGCGCCGCCGCCACTCGACTCGTTCCTGCTGTATCCACAGATACACAGGTCAAACTTATAACACTCCTCTTTTTAATTAGGGGGTAAAAATTTGAAATGAAGAGATATTATTGATATGTTCTAGATAGACGAGCTCCATCCTCGGCCACACCGTTACTTAAACTATGTTGATGGTTTATCGTAGATCTATCTAATGTCAAAAAAGCTTGTCTTAAAATACTTTTTATATTACATTTATTTTAACATATTTTGCTGTCCCAAAAAGAGGGGCTTATAAGTTTGACCTATGTTGAGTTTTTATCTGTGTCTGTTTATGGTATAGTAGCTCTCAAACGGATGGCCCGATTTTGATCTAGTTTTTTTTTATGAAAGAGGATTTCATCAAAGGTGTCTTAGCTATGGTTCATCAAAATCGGCTCAATCGTTTTTTGAGTTTTCTAAGCTCGTACTTGTATTTTTTTTAGACACTTTATAATACCTGTGATGATGATGATCTGTGTGTGTGGGTCCGCTGACGAGAGGCGTGTGTATGCTCGCGTCTACTGCCTCTGTCTCGACCTCTGCCTCTGTCTCATTCGCACACACCGACCCTGCGCCGCTACCGCCTGCATTGGAAGGATAGATGATCGATGACACAAAATGTGTCTTCTTGTTTCGCAATTTTTGAGACTTATTTAGAAAGGCTTGATGATGGTTTATGAAGGTAGTAAAGATAGATAGATAGATATATAGATATATAGATAGATATATAAACTCTTTATTGTACACACCTTGGAAATTTACAATCAAGATAAGATAAGTAAAGATGGACTCACCAAGAAATATGAAGGAAAGGTGATGTATGGGATATGTAAGAGTGAAGATAAATAACTGAAAAATGATAAGAGAATATAGGAAGTAGATTTGATGTGCTAAGAAGACTGAAGAGTAAGAAATGGCTGATGTGAGGTGAAAGACATAAAGACATCAATCTTGCACATATCACCCGTATGGTGATATGTGCAAGATTGAGGGAACGATCGAAGGTGTGGATGAATTGTGTGAAAACAGTATGTGTGTGAAAGGTGTAAGTGTAGATTTGTGGTCTGTTAGAGCGAAGTGGCAAAAGGAAATATACTCGTACAGTGCAAACATAAGGTCAAGACAATGATGATGACAAATAATAAGAGATTAGAAAGAAAAGGAATCAAGTAATGTTAAAGAAGGGTAACAGAAGCGTGATGCTAAAGTGCTTAGGTAGAATGTAGATTATTAAAAGTAGCAGATATGGGGGTTGATGTATTGGGATATAATGTATGAAAATTAATTGAAAGTACATGACATAATAATGTTATACCTTCGTCAGCCTCTCCTAATGACGGTGAGTTCTCTGAAGAGCGCATCGGTGATGATGGAGACATTGACAACTCCGTCTCCATCATCTGCAAATGAGAAAAAAGCTTGTTCAGTATTGATAATATGTGATCCATTATAAAAATTGTCTTTATTACTATTCAGAGAAAACTTGATTATTGAGGGTACTTACCATAGATTTTTGTCCGATCTTCATTTCTAGCGTGTATCCAGCACCATACAAATTCTTGAGATGCTGCGTTGAACCAATACACCTACAAAATACACAGTGTCATAACATAACAAGTAGTACTCGGAACAGTTCCTCGTTATAGGCTTATATTCCTCAAAAAGTACTCAGCGTACTTTTTGAAGGGTATATAATATACGTCTCCAAATTAAATAAAATCAAGTTTTGACAAGATTCGTTGAAAAATATGTTATGTATACGTGTACAAAACAAATATGTGCACATTCAGACTGATGAAAGTAAAACTTTGCCCGTTGACCTTAGCTCGCTTCGTTTGCGCCATTCCCATATAGAGATTCAAAAATATTAGACGAGGTTTTAAAAACACAGGCTCGTCTCAAGCACATAACTTTGAAAATATATAAAAAAAGGCTTGAACGTAGAAGTATTGGTAGAAGTATCGTACATAAAGAATAAACATGCTCTATTTTCACTATATAGACATTTTTTTTCCCCCGTGAAATCCACAAATATACTGTCTAAGGTACCTTACCTGAGGCCTCCTTTCACCATGATTCCAACTCTAGAACATAACGCGTCAGCCTCCTCCATGGAATGTGTTGTTAGTATAGCACCTTTTTTGCCCTGAAACAAACCAGTTTAACTTAATTAACTGATACAATGTGATTATGACAGTATGAAGGTATAGGAACAATTAGAAATTAAGATACGTAGTCCGACCATCGTCCGTCTCGCTGGCGCATACCCACATTTTTGAAGATATAAAATGATTCATCAACATATAAAAAAAATCGTCGTTTTTAAAACTAGGAAATAACATCACGAATATTCGTGATAGTTCCAAAACTCTACCGAATACGCGTGCTGCAAAATGTGGAGTACCCTTCATAGACCATCCCAAGAAGTTCAAGACTCACACTTTTTTAGATAAATACAATCTGGCTGTCTTAAAATTACGAATATTCAATGGCGTTTTAATGTATCGAATTCTTTTAGGTAAATGTGAACTGCAACGTCACTAAAAATCAAATGAATCAACGGTCAAACGTCAGCCTAGTATTGAATTAAACAAGGTTCACTTCTGCTTTAACTTCTTCACTCTCCTCACCTGAAAGCTAGCCAGTATGGTGTCCCACAGGAACCGCTTGCTCCTGGGATCCATCCCGGTGGAGGGCTCATCCAGCAGCACCACCCGGGGGCAGCCCACCATGGCCAGCGCGAACGAGAGCTTCCGCCGCGTCCCCCCGGAGCACTCCTCGGCATTCTTACCCGCGTGCTCCATGATCTGGAGCCCGTTCAGGTATGCGTCCACTATCCTAGAAAAGACGATCTTTTTGATGGTTGTTTCATTCTTCTACTAGAACTTAAACCCAGTCGAGTAGAGTAGACTAGTGAGTGGGTAAGTATTAATATAGTCGAAACAGTCGAGTAGAGTAGACTAGTGAGTGGGTAAGTATTAATATAGTCGAAACAGTCGAGTAGAGTAGACTAGTGAGTGGGTAAGTATTAATATAGTCGAAACAGTCGAGTAGAGTAGACTAGTGAGTGGGTAAGTATTAATATAGTCGAAACAGTCGAGTAGAGTAGACTAGTGAGTGGGTAAGTATTAATATAGTCGAAACAGTCGAGTAGAGTAGACTAGTGAGTGGGTAAGTATTAATATAGTCGAAACAGTCGAGTAGAGTAGACTAGTGAGTGGGTAAGTATTAATATAGTCGAAACAGTCGAGTAGAGTAGACTAGTGAGTGGGTAAGTATTAATATAGTCGAAACAGTCGAGTAGAGTAGACTAGTGAGTGGGTAAGTATTAATATAGTCGAAACAGTCGAGTAGAGTAGACTAGTGAGTGGGTAAGTATTAATATAGTCGAAACAGTCGAGTAGAGTAGACTAGTGAGTGGGTAAGTATTAATATAGTCGAAACAGTCGAGTAGAGTAGACTAGTGAGTGGGTAAGTATTAATATAGTCGAAACAGTCGAGTAGAGTAGACTAGTGAGTGGGTAAGTATTAATATAGTCGAAACAGTCGAGTAGAGTAGACTAGTGAGTGGGTAAGTATTAATATAGTCGAAACAGTCGAGTAGAGTAGACTAGTGAGTGGGTAAGTATTAATATAGTCGAAACAGTCGAGTAGAGTAGACTAGTGAGTGGGTAAGTATTAATATAGTCGAAACAGTCGAGTAGAGTAGACTAGTGAGTGGGTAAGTATTAATATAGTCGAAACAGTCGAGTAGAGTAGACTAGTGAGTGGGTAAGTATTAATATAGTCGAAACAGTCGAGTAGAGTAGACTAGTGAGTGGGTAAGTATTAATATAGTCGAAACAGTCGAGTAGAGTAGACTAGTGAGTGGGTAAGTATTAATATAGTCGAAACAGTCGAGTAGAGTAGACTAGTGAGTGGGTAAGTATTAATATAGTCGAAACAGTCGAGTAGAGTAGACTAGTGAGTGGGTAAGTATTAATATAGTCGAAACAGTCGAGTAGAGTAGACTAGTGAGTGGGTAAGTATTAATATAGTCGAAACAGTCGAGTAGAGTAGACTAGTGAGTGGGTAAGTATTAATATAGTCGAAACAGTCGAGTAGAGTAGACTAGTGAGTGGGTAAGTATTAATATAGTCGAAACAGTCGAGTAGAGTAGACTAGTGAGTGGGTAAGTATTAATATAGTCGAAACAGTCGAGTAGGCCAACTACTCGACCGTAATGGGCTTTAAAGGCATTTTCGAAAAGAGCTGCTACCTCACTCATGCACATTTGCATTTTTAAATATGCATGACACTTCTTCATTACAGTACAGTAGGATCTCTGACAGATAAGGTAGATGTTTGGACAAATGGGATTGTTTATTTCATCTCTTTTACGATAACCATTAGAAGGTCAAACTGAACTGAAAACAAAAACTAGAAGTAGCTAGCTTGCAGGTATTCTATAGAATACACTACGACAAATGTACAAAAATGCATGAAATAAGAATCTTCCTTCTACAAATTAACCAGCAATATAAGAGATACCCCCTTACGGTGGAAACGCTATTCCTACTCATAAGCGTTTCAGCTCCACTTTTCTAATGAAAACAACAGAAGTGTGAAACGACGTTTATTAGCCCTTCTATACAAAATCAGGAGTTGAAGAAAAGGTGAATTCTTGGCAAGCGTGGCGTGTAGCCAACAGTTCCTAAATAGGTCTTTCACCCGAGGTAAGCATTCTGCTAGTTATTTTGAATATAAGAAAAGTAGAAAAATAAGAAGAATATAAGAATATAATAAGTAGAAGAATATAAGAAAATCTAGTTTCCTTATATTATAAGTAAAAAAAAACACAGACCAGGAAAAAAGTTTCGACATGGTTCAATAGAAATGTCAAAATTAGAACGTGATTTTTAATAATTTCACAGTATGGAAAACGATTCTCCCTAGGGACGAAAAGTAGTGTTTTCGGCCCTGTGTATAGGCAACTTCAAGAATACGTTCCGCGTATTATGAGAGATGGAAAAGTTATTTCCTAAAGGAATTGAAAAGACTGTATCATCATAGAGACTAACCTCGGCGTATCTTTCCTGCTAACGCCCCGGATGGCGGCGTAGCACTCGATGTGTTCCCGGATAGTGACGTTCTTCCAGAGAGCGTCGTGCTGCGGGCAGTAGCCCAGCATCCTGAACGCTGATGATGGGGACTCTTCTATATTATTGCTGCCGAGCATTACCTGGACATATGGAAGATAAGCTGAAATTAATAGTCCTCTACAGAGATTTCAGATACAGCAACAAATTCTGCTTGCTAATCCTGACCTAAATACTTAATAGAGCTCTACAGAGGCTAACATAGCCCTAATTAGTGTTTTAGGGCTAACATACATACATAAAATCACGCCTGTTTTCCATTATGGAGTGGGCAGAGCGTCGAAAACCAATATGATAGATCTTGACAAAACCCTTTATTGTTTACACCTTAGCTATAATACTAATCTATGAGAAATTATTTACGTGCTAGTGAAACAACAGGCGTTTGACGCCGCTTTCAACCGTGATTAGAGGGTTACGTGGAGAGAAGAAGGTATTATATGGATAGAAGGGATTAGAGTATTGTAATGTTTTCTTACAATGTAGTAGTTTTAGGGTTTCATGAAAATGTGACTTGGTCCGCGTTACGGTCTACTATTTGTTAACTATTTGCTAGTAAAACTGAATTAACTAGACTGAAAATGTATAGGTAAGTGCTCAATTATGATCTTATCAACCAATTTTCCTTGTTTTCTTTTTCTCGAAAACAACCAAACCAGAAATTAAACATTTCAGGTCACATGCTAGACTAATCTATTTATAATGTGTCAAACTATCTCAAACATGGACAGATCGTAGAATACTATAGTCAGCGCAACCGTGGACTGGTACAGACATACCGTGCCACAAGTGGGTCTTTCCTCAGCGGTGATGATCTTCATAGTGGTTGTCTTCCCGGCGCCGTTGTGTCCGAGGAGACCAAACACCTCTCCCCCCTCCACAGCGAGGCTCAGCCTTGCGAGGCCGGCCTTCTTCGCTGCCACTCCATCGTCACCGCAGCAGTTTCCGCCGCCAGAACCACGCACTTTGTACTCTTTCCGAAGATTCTAGTATAAGGAAGGAAGTATTTGAAGGTAGTATTCGTCGAGGAATGAAATCGCAGTACTAGTAAATATTCTATGTCTACGTTATATGTGCAATTACATCGAAATATCGGGTCTTCAATATAAACACAAACCACGTTGAATACCCTAGAAATAAGAATAAAATTGTACACATTTGATATTACGTTTTTTTTATATTCTTAGAAATATTTGCTAAAAGCTTAAAGCCAACTCACATGGACCACTAAAGGCGGCATATTTGGACTCGGCTGCTGCAAAATGGCTGCTACTCTTCTCCTCTCCTTTTTAACATCTTCGTCTTCTCTCGCCGCCTCACCCCCTGCTTCTGCTTCTATGTCACACTTCTGTGATGACCGGCGTCTTCTCTGTTGGGAATAGAAGAAAATAGTAGAATATTACTTTATTGTACATCTATACTGGCAACAATAAACGTTGTACTGTCGTACAACAGTAACCTCATCTTATAGAGCGATTGAAAAAGAAATAATAAGATTGAGTTTGTTATATTTTCACAATCAAACGGCTGAAATAAAATGAAATAGTTATGAAATTTAATGCAAACTATGAAGATATAAATGCTGCTGCTTTTTTAAACACCCACACACGGTATACGTAAGCCAACACACACGGATATGTATCTCAGGGCCGATTCACACCATCACCCAGCACACCTAGCCTCGGTTCCACGGACACTTATTAACAGAGCACTGAAATTATGCGATCAGGATTACCTGGACACCGAGCTAAGTCACATTAAAAGTGTGCTCAGTAGCAATGGATATAAGTGGAAACAAAGTTGGCGGTTCGCGAACGCGTCGTCTTTCAAGCGCCCTGCATCGGTGGACAGAGCAGCAGCGTTTCTTCCGTATATAAAAGGAGTGACGGACAGTATTGGAAACTTGTTACGCCGAGGGTATAGCATCAAGACAATCTTCCGTCCTCCCGGAAAACTGAGGAATTTGCTTCGCTCTCCGAAAGACAGAGAGCCATTGGGTGTCCCCGGTGTGTACATGATCCCGTGCGATTGTGGCAAGTGTTACGTCGGTGAAACGAGGAGGAACGTGTCCACCAGACTCACAGAACACATACGCTGCATGAAGAATCTGGACAGCGTCAGTTCTGCGGTGGCGGAGCATGCTCTGACCTCCGACACGCAGCACTACATTAGATTCGATAAGGTGAAGGTCCTGGCACGTGAGAAGATGTTTGTGCCCCGGAAGGTTAGGGAGGCTATAGAAATTAGTAAACGACCGACCTTTAACAGAGATGGGGGATGGCACTTACCACCCACTTGGAAACCTTGCCTTCATGGAGCTCGGGAGGATGATCTTGAGTCTGGTGGTGATATTGTGAGTTCCGCTTGCTGGAACATTCCTGACACTCACGAAAGTTCTAGTGAAGAGGACACTTTAGCTGAACCGACGCAAGACGACCAGCTTCCCGCCCTAAACCCTAAACCCTTTTGCAACCGATGACATCACGTGCGGCACGAGCGGCACGTCGCAGTGCAAGGCGCGTCACCGACCGAGAGTGACGTGTGTGCTGTTCCTTTGAAAAAGACCGCCGAATGCGGTTGAAACTATAGTCGGATATTTCGGCTCAAAACAGACGTGAGTGAAATGCTGCTGCTGCTAAAAAGTTATGCAAGTAGCTGTGAACGGACGGACATAGGCTACTTTTCATCATAATCACATTAATGTTTTTTTACATTTATTTATTTACTGTTCATCACTATGCGAGTGGTACCGCGAGAAGGAAATCTGATAACTTAGCACTATTATTATGACATAGAACTGATCGGACAATGGGACTGGTTCAGTTGCAGTTTCACCTTCCTTTTTAGAGCAGCAGCCACGAAAGTGAAAATTGCCCTTATGTTGTCCAATCTCCGATGGGAGAGGAATGTGAAGAAGAAGCGCTGATCTGATGGAATCTGGATGTAAGGAATGAAACTACCGGATGAAAAGTGCTAAGAGTTATTTTTGCTCACTTTTTAAATAACCGTAAGCACTTTTCACTGCATTAATAAAATAATCTACAAAATGTTGAATGTCTTGTTAGCATGTTTGTTACCGGACAGACGGTGGCGGTGCTTTTGATGTTGTCTGCGAGCAACAGCAGCGCGGTGTAGACCGGAACGTGGAATACCATGGCTCCAATCAACACCCCCACTTCCGCTGTGAGGTAGTCACGCAGCGGCGGAGCTGCGCATGTGTCGCTCAGATTGCAAGTCACGTATACCCTGAAAACAATACATTTTCTACCTAATCACCGATACAAAAAGATCGGTTGGAATCTCACATCCAGCGTCCCTGATAAAATAAACGTAAAACGTAAGTGAACTGGCAAAATGTAGATAAACTCACCTATCTATGTAGAATATGATGGCATACGGTATGTACATGACGTCCACGAAACTGAAGAACACGTGCATGCCGAAGGCAACATCGTACGCTGAAACAAAAACAACAAAAGTGATAAGGAAGATGATAATTTTAATGGTAAGAACGCCAATACTATCCAATATTCAGTCTTGATTTGAAAATAATCATAAAACCAACGATATGTATATCAAGTTATATAACCAAGTACCTAGTAAGTCAAAAGCTTGTCATGGCAAATTTCGCCAATACATTACGCCTTTTGCATACTAAACACTGTTTTCTATCCCTAAATATTACCTATCCTTTCTTAACGATACTAATATTAACCCCGGCTCCAAAGAGAGTTATAAGTTTTACTTGTGTGCATCTGTGGCGTCGTAGCTCTCAAAGGGATGCACCAATTTTGATCTAGTTATTTTTCATTTAAAAGAGGATTTCATCGAGAGTGTTCTTAGCTATTTTTCATCAAAATCGGTTGAGCCGTCTTCATTTGTCGGGGGTTTTGAGTTTTCTAAGCTTAAACTTGTATAAAGTTGAAACCACGTCTATGTTTTTGATTTTTCAAACTTCAGAGTAATAAAATTTGAACCGTAGAAAAAATACCCGACTGCAGAAAAGAGGTTTTTGCAGCCTAAGTTATGTTTTTTTTTAGTTTTGATGTACCCAGTGTCACTCTCACAACTAAGACGAATCTATTGACACCACTCACATCAAAATCGGTCAAGCCGTTTAGGCTTTAGGGCGTGTCAAAGAAATATATATACATACATACATACACTCGAAAAACATAACTCTCCTTCTTACACAGTCGGGTAAAAATAATCGTCATTTGATCATATCTAATGGTAGAAATCAGTTTTCTCCTCTTTATATGAAAGCAAGTGGTACGTTTCTAAAACTGTTAAATTCACAAAAAAATATGAGTTTGGTTATAAGGAATTTTGACGCCTCTAATCCGTTCAGACTTATGAAGCAAAGAATAAGTTATCACTTACTAAGTTTGAAAGTGTCAAGCACAGCGACCATGAGGAAGGGTATGACTCCGACCCAGGTGGTGATGTTAGGCATAATGCTCTGAGCGGAGTCCATCTTGTCGAAGATGTAGGAGATGCAGGTGTTGTACAAGATGGCCGATGGTGAGTACAGCACCAGCAGACAGACCAGCATAAACATGGCTGATGGGTTGTTCAGGGACGGGATGTCGTTCACGCACAACTAGAACAAAATACGTAATAATAGGGAATATGCATGAATTTGATTTTATAAGAATAATAGTTTTAATTGATAACATGCCAAATTAAATACAAATTTAAAAAAAAACCTTCTTTCCTTCTCTCGTGAAATAACATTTTGTACAGAATTTGTATGGAGAACATGAACCATGACATCAACCATCGCAATCGTGTGCTCTCTGTCTAACATGAAATTAAAATGCTTGTAACTTTCTTATTTTTTAAGGTATTTTAATTTTGTATCACGCAGATTTGTAGCGATTGTTAATCCAATAATTACTGTGAAAAAATAATATCAATATTGGTTTAAAAATCTCGAAGATACAGCGATATCCGTGTACCATACGCAAAAAAAAAAGACTGCTATCATAGAGCTAGTGACGTATTCATCTTCTCGCTTAATCACATGCACACCTACTTACATAGTGAGTGAGTGAATGTGCTGTCACAGTCATGACATCGGTAACATCACTGACCATAACTGCAAAGCGGTCGCGTTTTAAACGAAAAGAAAACTTTACTGACTTCATCAGTAACTAATCGTCATCTTCGCAGGCACAAAAAGTCCACTGCTGGATATAATCTTTCTTTTGATATATTTCCAAAAAGACAGGTCGGCGTGCGGCCTGCTTCAAAAAAAGGAGGTTATCAATTCGACCTGTATGTTTGTAATATTGTCAGAATTGCACAATTATATATGTTAGTCTATACCAGCTTCTAAACATGTGTGCCAAATTTCATAAGTACCTATATGTATGTTTGTCCCCGCATTACACAGAAACAAGAAGTCGTATTTCAATATTTTTTTTATTGAATAAGGTATCTTTCAACTTAGGAGTCACTGTAAGTTTTATCAAAATCAGTTCAGTAGTTTTAAAGATATGGGCTTTTGAACACTCACTTCGTTCATCGCAACTGCAGAGCAGTATCTACGCCTTATATTTCAATTGTTTGTTATACAGTGACTTGAGCGGTGATGAGCTTTGACGACCGTTTTTAACCGACTTCAAAATAATAAATACAATTAAAAATGAATAAATAAAAGTAATTTAAAAAAATTAAACCGACTTCAAACTAAAAATTCAACTAAAATTATCTTATCTTATATGTTCGAGAGTTACTATGTACTATCATGAGTGTGTATTTACAAAAAAAAACGGACAAGTGCGAGTCAGACTCGCCCACCGAGGGTTCCGTACAAACTAGTAGATAAAAGGGGGAAATCATATATATTTTTTTATATTTTCCTTCATAAACCGAAAAACATTTAAAAACCTGCTTATGCTAATGAATCTCTTTCATATGACACCCCACATGATACGGTTAATTCATTTTAAAATTTGGACCCTCTTTCCTTGCATAATTTTTTAGTGATTAAATTGAAAATGACCAGTTTTCGGATTTTTTCTTATAAGTGTACTCTAACACAATGCTTTTTGCCAAATTTCATAGTTCTAGGTCAACGGGAAGTACCCCATAGGTTTTGATTCCCTTGTGAGTGTCGAAATGTGTGATTTTTACGACATATTCGGCTGTTTTTTTTTTTACGAAAACCTAGAAATTTTATTTTTCTCTCTGCATCAAGATATTATGGATTTGCGCATACAGTTTTAATTTCAACACGATACCTTCACGTGTTCCCGAGATAAAGGTATTGACACCCCGACGGACGGACAGACGGACAACAAAGTGATCCTATAAGGGTTCAGTTTTTTCCTTTTGAGGTACGGAACCCTAAAAAAGTATAATGTATTCATGTATTCTATCAGCTAGCGTCTCTTATGGTTCCCACAGTACAAGTTTGGTCTGTTTGTGGCTAATTGACGCTGTATGAAAATGAAATAATAATTATTATTTCGGTTTTTTAAACGTCGAATATATTTGTTCGTTACCAAGACAAGAACTCCAGCGCAGGTGATGATCATAATGACAGAAAGGATGGCGAAGAAAGTCAGGAAATACATCGCCATCGACAGACCGTTGATACGCAGCTGGTTACGAGCCTTTATCTGAAATTCAAAATTATTTTATTGCGACAAAAATATGATACTGACTGGCCTTGTGGCTCAGTTGGGAGTATGTCTACCCTTTAAGCTGTAGGTCGTGGGTTCGATCCCCACCCAGGGCAAACATTTGCGTGATGAGCATGGATGTTTGTTCTGTGTCTGGGTGTTTCTATGTATCATATGTATAAGTATATATTTACAACAAAATAACGTATATATGTATTCTATCAGTCATCTAGTTCCATAGTACAAGCTTTGCTTAGTTTGGGCTAGATGGTGTTGTGTGAAATATACACAAATATTTATTTATTTATACATAAAATTTTGAAGACGTGCGTCAGCCTCCGGACTAGGATTCCTGTTTCCTAGAGCCGACAACTTCCCGCGATTAGCAAAATAAGTATATCATGTTATCGGCTCACCTCCACCACGCCGCAGCGTTGTGTTGGTGAGCCAAGTGTGCGTGCGCCGATGTTAGAACAGGTTTGCAGAATATGATCTCTTTTAATTCATCAATCAATGTTTTCAATAGTGTAGCTGGGAGGCCATCTGACTAATCTGCAAGTTTTGAGTTCACATCTCATACATGTGTTTCTGTCTTTCGAACTTGTGTGAGTCGTCATTATCATCATCTCAGCCATAAGAATTCCACTACTAGACATAGGCCTCCCCCATGGATTTCTAAAGCCGCTTTCATCAGGTCTGTTGGAAGCGGCTTGCTTCCAGTGTGTCCTTGCTACTTTTATGAAGTCATATGTCCTGTCTGTTGTGTATCCTAATCATACACTACATACTTTTTGCCAACTTCAATCAGTGATGGAAGACATCACAAAAAAGCTAAATGTCCGTTCTTAACGTTTTATAAGATGTATGAAGTCAGCCAATCCGCACTTGCCCAGCGTTGCGAAAAATTGAGTATCCCTTCCCACATTGAAAAGTTGGCTCAGTCCTGTAGTGGATCAGTTTATGTAAGCAGGGCTGATCCCTGAATGATTTTAAGAATAATATAAGTACTAAGGTATACCTCTCGATCATACACGATGTCAACAGCCAGGGTGACAGGCACCAGTGCAAAGATCATGCCCACAAATACTGCGCAGACGACGTTACCCACGTTGAACTCTTCCTGCTGTTCTGTCTGTTGGAACGGATGGACGGCTACTTCGATGGGTTTGAACTTTTCTAGAAGACCAGCAGCCTCCATCATCACCCTGGAAAATAACCGGCTCTAATTCGAAATATTTGAGTGTTTTACACACTGAAGTATCAAATTTATAGACAGTTCAAAAAGCTTTCGACCATCCCACGTGACCCCCGTGGCCAAAATTATAAAGGCTCCCAAGTACAAATCGGGATATGCGGGTTCAAGTCCCGCCAGATGTTTGTAATTTTTGAACTGTCAATAAATTTAAAAGACTCTTGTAAAAGTTAATAAAAAGGAGGATTGTGTGATTAATCTCAAAAGTATAAGGTCACATTCAAATACTGCTACTGTTGTATTTTATTGATGCCCTTAGTTCATACATGAACATGTACAAATCCTTATATAAATAATTTTAAAGTTTAAAAAACTGAAACAACCGACTTCAAAGTACGTTATTTCGTTTACTTGTAACACATATATGTAAGGATCTACACTTGTGCCGTGAATTCACGGCGCGAATTCGCGGCAGAGGCGCACCCTCCACATTCACGGAGGTCACTCATTTGTGCCGTGAAACGGACGTCGAAACTGCTGCTGCGTTAACTTTGTTTGATGTGACAAATATAACTATTTACACCTACAAAATAAGAAAATCGTTCGAAAGCGTTGGAGAAAAAGGAGATGATGGATGACTGAAATATATTGTAACCGACCGATATTAATTTGAAAACTAATCCTTCTCCAGGCGTCATAATTTTACTTTTATTATTATGATGTGGATGCTTCGAGTCCCACAGTATACGTTCAGCGTCGTAATATTTCAAAAAGCGAATTTCTAATTCACTATCTCAACTTATATTAATCCGATGCGCTGCCATTTAGCTCGCATTACACGTTCGTACGCATCTATAGTCTGGAGCAAACTGGCACGGTGCCGTGAATGTGGATGTGCGCGCGTGAACGAGGCGCGAACTGCCGCGAACCCTTTGTCGCGGGACAAAATACCAACTTCGATCGGGGAACAGGCGTGAACGGCCGCGAACGCCGTGAAAACCCTCCACCCTTATGTTCACGCCTGGTCGCGGACGTTCACGGCACAAGTGTAGAGCCGGAGTTCAAATGCTTCGTCGTCGCAGATTAGAAAATGTGCAGATGTTTAAACGAAAACCTCAACATTTGACACTTTTGCAAAGAAAAACGTGTCAGTGGAACTCTGCGATTCTATAATCTGACGCACTCACTCAGGAATACAATGAAAATATTTTTACTTTTAGAGATTGTTCAAAAAGTAATAAAGCAATGTTTCTAAAATAATTAAGGGACCAACTTGGGAGCTTTCTCTATACATCAATTTAAGAAACAATAAAATAGATGTAGAACTATCAGTCAATGTTACATTTTATGTCCCTAAAATGTGGTCACTTACTATGGGCCTTCTAAGGGCGAGGCCACGTTGCGGCGTCGCATCGACATAACGACGTCGCACCATTGTACGATGCGATAATGCAACGTAAAAAAAATATCGTACACGGCGTCGCACGAAATAACGCTAACCATCTTTTTAGTTTCTAGTGAAACATAGATTGCACTAGATGTGTCCTACTTCTGCTCGCGTTAAGATGCATCAAAAAAAAAGAAACAGAAAAGAAAATACTGGGTACATCCATTTCTATCAATTATGAATGAAAAAATTAGTATGAAAACTGTGATAGTTTTCATACTAACCTTCTTCTTAAGCCTAACTTCCTTCTATGCTTCTGTTTTTAAAAAAAAATCTTTAAAGCCTGCTATAGTTTTGTCCCAAAGTACGGGACGCTCCTGAACTAAGGATATCATGTAGTCGATATGGTAATCCGCCATCTTAATAACACGCGCGCATCCCGTTCAAAGTATGGACACTAAATGGAAGACCGCGCGTCGTCGTGTCGCAGATTTGTACGTTGCGGTAGCGCATCGGAAATTTCCAGGATGCGTTCTGTGGCGTCGTCGATTTTTACGTTGCGATGCTGCAGCGCAGTGTTGTGGCCTCGCCCTAAGGGAGCTTTTAAGGGGGAAGGTTATGCTCGGAATCTTTCTTTGAGATCGTATCCGAAACAAAAGATCCCTAAAATAATGAAAATCACCATCATACCCCAACGGATTAGCAAGTTAAAATGGCAGTGGGCAGGGGATATAGCACGTAAAACTGATGGCCGATGGGGTTGAGAAGTTCCTGAGTGGTGACCATGCACCGACAAATGCTGTGTACAACAACCAGCCACAAGGAAAACCGACGACCTCATATAAGAAACAGCAGGCCAATTTTAACTGGCCATTTTCGAAATCCAATTAGATTACTTATGAGACATCCAGATAAAATGAACTCGCTTAACTTTCCTAACCAATGCACTTACCTATAAATGGTGTTATCGAGCATATTAACGATGATAGGCAGCACATGTGTGTAGGTGCTGTTATAGAACGCCAACACGTTTCCGTAAGGAGTGACGCTGTCTCTCAGGCTAAATGCTCCGAAGTTTTCCATTTTGAGGAATGTAGTAAAGTTGCCGTCGTATTCCACTATTGGATGTGCACCGAGGATCTGGAACGTATAGTTTGTTATATGTGGTTTATGTTTCTTAGAAATTTATTTTCGGCATTTATTTGTGACATATCCTGCTTATCATATATTTTGGGACGAAAATTAGAATAAAAAGATGGAAACGGGACAAGAGCAAAGAATAGTTGTATCAATACAAAACAGAGTCAAATACTGAGTAGATTATGGTAAAACTGTATAGAACCACCAACACATCGGGATAGAAGCAAACCAGAAATTTGACATAAATGGGATTTGCGTAGAAAATACAAAAATCAGCTGTCCTTATAATAACGCTATATACTTCTGATAATAAAAGATGAAAATCGTAGAAGATAAAGAAAAAGAAATGTTTGGAATGTATCTTCCCGTTCTTTCTAGGGTATATGATGATAATTGAAATGGCATTTAATCACTTAACTGTGCAAGTGAAATTACAGACACCAATATTTTACTGTTTAGATCATAATATCCACTCAGACGCAGGTGATTGCTAGTCACTAAATATATTTATTCTCTCTCTATTGAAAACCAGGTTTAAATATATGTAGCTCAAAGTGACAATACACTAACGATCACTACTTCATACCTCTAGGGACTCTCTGAAGTTGTCCACTTCGTTAATATTGTGCACTTCGCTGTGTAGAGCGATAGGCGTATTGTTGGAGTAGGCGCCTGGATCCAGTTTCAGAGGATGTGTCCGGAACATTACTATCTGACGGGACTTGATATACATTCCCAAGGCGCAGGATACTGGAAACAAAATAACATCTTATGTTATCAATTTTAAGATTACGTATAAATACTTAGTTTAACAAACAAGATTTTATAAGAAAAATCGGGATGTAGACACACCCCTCGAACACCCTGAGTTGCATGAAATGATTACAGCAACAGCAATCTGTCGCCTAATTTTGTTATTGGTAGTTTTCGGTATAGCTTCCTACTATGGAAGCAAAAAATGTGTATTCACGTAAAAATATTAATGATAAGAGGAAATATAGTTTTACTGCTGTGACAATTGTAATCACTGTACTTACTGATAGGCATGAATATCATTACGTAGAGCTTGTAAGGGTCTCTGATCATCCTGACCATCCGTATGTACACCATGGCACAGAAGATGCGCCAACACTGAGGGTTTGTCTTCACTAATTCGCTCAAAGCATCCACTGACACTGGCACTTCCGGTGCCACCTTGACATGTTCGACGCCATGATTGGTGGAATGCAATGCGTGAGACGCTGGAGGATTTGGTAACGACGTCGCTTTTTGAGGATCCTTGTCGTTTAGTTCCTGAAATCAAAGAGAGTTTTTATTAATTTTATATTTTAGATTACTTTGATACACTTTGAATTAGCCCCTAGTTACTAGCAGTTGAAAAGTTACAAAAACCAACAAATGTATAATAATAAAAGCCGAAGCTTTTATTTGTGGCGGTAAAAGTGTAACCAGTAAAGGCTAAGGTGATGTAGAACTTTTCATAATTCATAATTATTTATTGCATATATGGGTAAGTACAAATACAAATACAAATACAAATACAAAAATCTTTATTTGACTCAATTTACATACATTATTGTGCAAGTCCCTGACCCCTATACTAGGTTATTTACCTGTATTATAGGAGCCAGTGCCTTCCAAATGTCACATTTTATAATGAATATATATATATTTTACACTCAAATTTAATTTCTTTTCTAAACATTAAATGAGATCTGTATGTGTATGCGGTGAGAGAGAAAGATAATTTGTGGGGGTGTATTAGTGCGTGCATGTGTGTGTGTGGGTATGTATGTGTGTGTGTTTGTGTATGTGTGTGTGTGTGTGTATGTGTTTATGTGTGTGTAGTGGGTGGGAAAAGTGAGATTGTGTGTTCCTGTGTAATTGTGAGAGAATGTCAAGGAATTTATCTTTGAGTCTACGCTTACAAAAGTTTTTCTAACAGTTTTTCTGCAGTATCATAATCCATTTTCTCAAGCCATTTAACAATATGTATTTTTATTTGGAAATTATTGAAGGTTTTACAATTGTCCACATTCCGCATAAATGAGTTATATAGACATGGAGCTATGTGTGAACAGTGTCTTTGAGCCATCACCGACCTTGTGGCCGGAACTGGACATTGGTCTCTCCTTTTTGTTGTTGGTGGAAGTAGTGGTATTGTATGTCTATGGTATTTTCTGATAATGTTGAAAAAGAAAAGCTTACGGACAGAAAGGACATTAGCTAATCCATACACTTCACTAGTGGGGTGTCTATAAGGAAGACATAACATAACTTTAAGAACTATACGTTGCGCGCGCTCAATCCTAAGCATATGCACTTTTGCTGAGCCACCCCACGAGCTTATGCAGTATTCGATTATACTCTGACAAAGAGCTTTATATATTTGCATCAGCAAATGATAACTAGCAACAGTTCTTAAATTTTTAAATACATAAATAAGTTTACGGACTCTAGATGATAAAGCAGAGATCTGGTGATTCCATCTTAAGTACCTGTCTAATATTATCCCGAGATATTTTATGTTATGCACTCGGTCCAGAATGTCACACTGGCATTTTGACTGGAGTCCGAGTGTACGGTTGCATGGAAAAGAATGGATTTTGAGTGTGAAGTTTTTTTCCGGATTTGAGGCTTTTGTTTTGCTGAAACAAACATATTTAGTCTTGCCAGTATTTAGTGAGAGGAGACTGTCTTCCAACCAGCCAGAGACTGCAGCAAGTCCCGTTTCAGCGGCTGATTTAACTATAGACCAAGTTTTACCACGGAACATAAGGACAGTATCGTCCGCAAACATAAGAAGTTCCATATTAGGGACTTTCATGCTACATAAGCTGTTGATGTAGATAAGAAAGAGTGTTGGACCCAATGTACTTCCCTGCGGAACTCCATATGAGCACACAGCTTCGTCACTGACATGCACACCAATTTTAACTCTTTGTGTTCTTCCAGTTAGATAGTCCTTAAACCACTGGTGCACATGTCCTCTTATTCCGAGGTTCTCTAAGCGTTTTAGTAATATGGGTATTGATACGGTGTCAAAGGCTTTTTGAAGATCCAAAAACACACCTAGACACCTATCTCCACTATCAAGACAGTCTGTAATAAATGAAGTTAGGTGTAGGACTGCATCATTTGTGGATTTATTACATCGGAAACCAAATTGGTTATTAGCAAGCAAAAAGTTTGATTCTAAGTACTTGACTAATCTTTTATTTGCAACTTTTTCTATTATTTTTGACAATGTACTAAGTAAAGATATGGGTCTATAATTAGATGGTAAATTTTTAGCCCCGGATTTGTAAACAGGAACAACAACAGCGTCTTTGAGTATCTTAGGAAACTGGCCAGTTTGAAAACTCAGATTAATAACATAAGTAAGTGGTTCTAATAGCAGCAATCTATTTTGTTGAATTGTTTTTGTAGATATACAATCAATCCCTGGGGCACTATTAGTTTTAAGAGAAAGGATTATGTTATTGACTTCATTCAAATCAGTAAGAAATAGCGGCATAGAGTGAACAGGTGCATTTTTTATATGGGACTTATCTTCCAACGTAGCTTCACATGTGCTTAGCTTGGTAAGTATATTATTAGCCAGGTTAGAACCTACGTTAGTAAAGTAGTCATTGACAATATTTAAAGCTTGTTGTGGAGATTCATCAATATTTAATAGCTCTTTAGGAGGACTTTTTATCTGTTTAAGATTTCCAACTTCTTTTACAATATTCCAAGTACGCTTAACATTTCCTAGGCTATTTTGCAGTTCTTTTTGGTAGTATTTTATTTTGAGTTGTTTAATCATTTTATTACATTTGTTTCTGAATCTGACATAGCTATTCTGAAGGAGCTCATTTTCTGGTGATATCCTAGATTTTTTGTGGAGTTCATTTCTCTTTCTAATTATTTTGATTATACTCTCGGTAATCCAAGGCGTTAATGGGCGATTTCTGTTAGAGTGCAGCTCTTTAACGGTGGTATTTTTATTTATTATATCATTCAAATGCTTAGAGAAATGTTCAGTGGCTATATTAACGTTATTAATTTTATAAATATCGTTCCAATTTGTAGTTTTTAAGTTTTGCTCTATTCCATTATAGTCAACTGATTTCTTTTCATAGGTATTTTTAGATCTCGCTAAATGTTTATCTGAAATTACTAACATAATTGGACAGTGGTCTGTTAGACACGGAAAGACAATTGTTTGCCAGTAATGTCTTGTATTTACCATAAAATGATCGAGACATGTAGCAAATCTGGTAGGTATATTGATACCTTGTCTCAGATTGTGTATAGCCATTAAATTAAGGTAGTTAGTAACCGTCGAGATCATTGTATCTTTATTAGTAAGAGTATTTATATTTATGTCTCCTGTAAAAATAATGTTCTCAGCCGGTAAAGTTTTTAGAACACTATCAATCGACTCTAAGTATTTATTAGGATTTTTAAAACAAGATGGTCTATATGAACATATTACGTTGTACTTATTATTTACGTTAAGAATCAAACAGTTACCCTCTGCAACCTCTGGTTCATAGCAGTTGGTTTTAAGCTGATTCCGAACATAAACAACTACTCCATCATTCTTATTGTAGTGTGTTTTTGTATAGTACATATCGTAGTTGGGCATAGTCGGAAGCAACGACTGTTCCTTAGTCCAGCATTCTGTCAGCACGAATATATCGACATGTAGATCAATCGATGATGCGAAGCTTACAAGAAGATCAAAATTGGCATTGATGCTACGTATGTTGACTGTCATTATTGAAAGTGATTTATTGTTGAAATTGGATTTTTTTAATAGTTCGGAACAGTTTGTTGGGTTATTAGCGAAATTACATACTGGATTTCCAGTATTGTCTATGTCTGATAAAACGTTATTCATAGTGTAATGAGAAAGGGAAAATGACTGAGTTATTAATGATCAGAAATAATTCACTAATCCGTTCAATTGACAAAACAAATTGTTTAACTGCAGAAAGGCGCTTAAACAAAAGGCATATACTGAGTAAGATAATATTATTCCGTTTTATACCCGAATAACATTCTTCTTCGTAATAGTAACATAGTATGACAATGAAGTAACAAAGCTGTGATATAGATACTGTGATGAGTATGATAACTGTAAGGGTGTATACATATGAGTTGTATATAACGTAGTAATAAAGATGTAAAGATTTATCGGCTGTGATGTATTTGTTGTGTGTGTGTGAGTAATTGTGTGCAGTGTATGTGGTATTAATGTAGGCTATAACTTGTTTACACAAAAAACATGTAAATAAAAATAAGCAAGTATATACGTTTCCTAGGTATAGTCAGATTGAGCGTATCTTAGTAAGATCACCTTCGGCATCTATTCTTGTGTGTTTTCCGCCGTCTGTTTTTCTAAGAAACACTCTTCCGTGCGAGGTCCAGCAATAGGCATAGTTGTTAGTTTTAGCAAATTCCCTAGATAGATAGTACAGCCGTTTAGTCTTGCTTGTAAGACTTTCGGATACGAAAACGGGTTGGACAGGACCCGGAATTTTTAGTTGAGTTGTACAAAACTTGTTATCCCTATTTTCTCGATTAAACTTTTTAAGAGAATCAATAAAATTTTCTTTGGTAGTTACAGAGCAGAAATCAACCATGATAGGTTTATTTGTCTCGGCTTTTGTCTGTACGCGGAATATGTCTCTAATATGATTATCTTGGAGATCCAGCTTCAGGGCGTTTCCCGCCTGCTTAACGAGTTTCATAAGGTCTTGCTTAGACTCCGGTTGCTTATACGGGACATTACGTATCTCAATAGACGACGAACGTGCGGTACGGTCCATACTCTCTATTTTTTGTTCAAGAACATTGATTTGACTCAGCGCTGAGCTATGTTTATCATCCAAAACTTCATACTTCTTACAAAGGTCGTCATAATTTTGGTTCATGAATTCTAATGCTTTGTGAATCTCTGCATTTTGTTCTTGCACTGTTGCAATAGCAGCGCAGAGTTTGTCAATTTTGATGTCTCGATTCTTCTCCCATTTTTCCAACATTGCTTTTAGATCGTTTTTCAAATCAGATTTTAAGGACGCTATATCGACGAGAACCTCTGTTTTTTTCTTTAGTTGTCGTTTCCCGGGAGCAGCATTCTTTTCAGAGTCGCTAGTGGCACAAGCATTGCTGTCAGAATCATCTGCTTGCAGATTTTTAACAACGGCTGGTTGTGTACGTTTTTGCGACATTATTGTTTAGTATTCCATTCAGTAGAATTCCAAAAATAAAGAATAGGTGTTGTATACGCACCCCTAGATTTTGTTGCAGATTACGGAGATGTTTGGCGTGCCGCGATATTTCTGTAGGCGCTCGTCAGCTCAATAAGTGCTGCACACGCGTTGCATGTATATGTGCGGCTTGTTTGTGTGCACTAATATATTGACGGATGCAACAGGTGTTATCCCTGGTATATCATAGGTGGTGCGTACTCACTCGCTCGCGTTGAAATACACAGCTGACTCCTCCTCCGCGCTGCACTCCTGGTACTTGACTCAATATTCACACTCGTAAATATTTATAATTAAATTATTTAAAATTAAAATTTTAAAAATAAATTGCTCTAAACACACGTCTGCACTCCTCAGAGGTCCGGAGGGAAGGTGGAACTTTTAGCAGCTAAGTGGAGATATGACCTGCCTGAGACGGTTGGTGACAGTAACAAAAAAAGTCTGATAATGCTGTAATTATAGTGTTCTTTAGAAGAGAAAAGCCAACGATGATTTATCAAAGTACCTGGTAGCTAAGCGTCTTGCTCTGCAGTGAAAGGCTCCGAGACAGCGCTCGCGCACGCACCAGCTTTACAGAGGACACGCCTTCTACCGTCTCAGTCTCCTCAGCATTCTCACCTTCCAGGGACAGGAATACTTCTTCTAGTGTTGTCATGGAGACGCCGTAGCTGGTGACACCTGATTATAGTGAAAAATAACCAATGTTAACATTTCTAAGCAATAGTCTTGTTATATTTTTCTAGTGCGATCATCTGAAGTATTAAATCGGTCTGTCAAGAACTCTTATACCACCAGACTTTTTGACCCCTGCATAAGTTTCGCTATTCTGTTCCAATTTTAAATCCTTTTAATCAATCTGTCTCTATGCATTTTGGCTATGTGCCTTGCTTATCCAACACTTTTTATCGTAAGCAAACCTGTGTTTGACCACCAATACTGTTCTGTTGGAAGACATCGATGTGTTTGGTTGATACGCGCAGTCTCAGACGAATACCACGTGTTTGAAAGTCGGGAACGTGAGGGTTTCCATCATCAACCAACCAATCGACATCCCAAGAGTTTAGCCACGATCAAGAAATCATTCTTCATCTTTCACGCAGTTCATGCGCATTTTCTTCGGTCATCATCCTCGTTTCTACCGCTTACCATCAAGTCTAGGATTCTACTACGTACATGGCTATCATCTCATAACATCCATAACAGCCCCGGTATTCAGAACTCATTTGGATTCGGAATAGATTCGGAATCAATTTAATTAACATATAATAATAATAATTTAATACAATGTATACTAATAATATGGATCTCTCTGTGTCTGAAATAAATTAAAAATTATTTATTGACAATACCCAATTCGTTTACTTGGATGACATATTTTTCCAGTTAATAATTCAATTTAATTTTAAAGCTATTTACATATTACCAACTACAAACTACATATCTACACATTAAGACTATTAAAAAAAAACTATATCTCCGTCTCCGTCATTCTCTATGAAAATTCCTATTCCGCATCCGAATGAGCTACCGGGGCTGGACACTTGCGTGACTTATAGTGATCTTGTCCTTACCGAGTCTGTTGGTCTTCTCCTTGATCTCGTGTTCTATGGCGTGGAAGAGCGGCGGGAACAGATGGACAGCGTAGTGCGGCAGGATGTATGAGAGCTCCCTGCCGTGGCGTCTCGCCTTCTCTGCACGAGGGACGTGGCCGCGAACCAACCTGGTGATCTGGTGCTCGCGGCATACACCTGGTCGTTAAAGCCATTAATAGCATTTTTTAATGAAGATCTCAGACGTTTGTGAGCACTGATGCTACATCCTGTTGATACTTTATCAAAGACTAGCTGCATAGATTTTGCGAGATATTGGAGTAGGAGGATACGTACTCGAACTAATTTTGTATGCATCCCAAATCTAGCCGCCGCCTTTGTGAACTCGGAATTCACACAAAACACACTCGGAATCTGACTCGGTAATGGAGAGCGATTTTATGATTCGTCTTTTATCAAAGACTAGCTAGTCGTATCTGGATGGTTATTCTGGTTCTTATTAATTGACATTGTTTGTAAACACCTTGACTCGAGCGTTGCTGAATATAGACTGGTCGATTCGAGGAAATAAAAAAATCTATCGTATGCGCACATCCATCAACTAAACTGTTTAGTTGAGTAGAAATCACAAAAAGTACAAAACTCGACGAAACAGTTTAGTCGATGCAACAGTTGTATATATGCGCTAGCCCAAAACACAAACCTGGACATCAGAACCATAAGGTCGGATGTACCGCTCATCAAAAATGGGACACCCGACTTTATTGAATTACTAAGGTTGAAGGACTATTAAGGTTGGGTGTCCAACTATCAAAAACTGACACATGCGGCCTTGCGGTGTATGACTGGTAGATATGTCTAAATATAAACTTATTATAACATACCCTCGAGGACCAGAGTTAAGTGGTATCCAATGCCGAATTTGTTCTTCAAAAACAACGATGTGCCGGCACACCTCACCTGGACACAACGCATTCAATTAGCATGAAGTATTTCAAAATAACGATGTGTCGGCACACCTCACCTGGACACAAAGCATTCAATTACTTAGCGTGAAGTATTGCGCCACTAAGACAAAGAATACGGAAGCGTTTTCACGCCTGATTACTCTTGTTTTACACGATTAGAAACGGCCAATGTAACTATCATCACTTTCATCACTCATCAATCATCACCGTAATCTTGGAATTTTCAAGGCTAGACTGAATGTTCACCGCTCTTCTTTATATATGCTTTTTTCCAACTCATCCGAAGGTTGTCTGGAATAGATCGCTTTTGAGGATAAGACAGCCTTTTGTGCCATTCTCATAAGTGTTTATTGTTAGTATAGTGTATAGTGTTTATTACTTAGTGTTTATTACTTAGTATAGTGTTTATTACTTAGTTACTGTATAGTGTTTATTACTTTATGTGGTGACAAGAAAGTGTTGATTGATTGATGTTTTCTAGTTCGAAAAGCTCCACCCCCGACCGTCGCTTAACATCAGCCAAGTTCGTGGTCAATTGTAGATTTATTTAGCATAAAAAAGTCATCAGTTAGACATATTTTTATTATCGACAAAAACAAACACAACATATAAAAATATACAAAAACTACACTCGTTTTCGTCACAAACCGGTTCCAACTCAGCATTGGACCGGCAGTGACGTCTCGCACGTACACTCACCATATTTACCAACATTGAAAAAATAAAATTGTACAAACACAAAAATATAAATTCGGCGAGGCGGCCGCAGTCATGCCAATAAGGAAAAAAAATTTTTTTTTGAACTTACTCTTCCTTTACTAATAACCGCCTTCCGATCCCCGAGGATGTCAGCTTCGTCCATGAAGTGTGTTGTGAGAAGCAGCACCTTCCCGCGCTTGGCTTTCTGCAGGATGCGCCACATCTGCCGCCTGGACACCGGATCTACCCCGGCAGTCGGCTCGTCCAGAATTATTATCTATAACAAAAGGGGAATCATTCAAATAGTGATAGAGTAAAACGGAATCAAAACAATTATACTTTAATAAGCGGCCAGATATGCTTCTGAATGTATTTTTAGGGTTCCGTACCCAAAGGGTAAAACGGGACCCTATTACTAAGACTCCGCTGTCTGTCACCAGGCTGTATCTCACAAACCGTGATAATTAAACAGTTGAAATTTTAACAGATGATGTATTTTTGTTGCCGCTATAACAAAAAATACTTAAAAACAAAATAAAATAAATATTTTAGGGGGTTTCCATACAACAAACGTGATTTTTTGCTCGTTTTTGTTCGATATTGATAACGGCAACAGGTAGACGCTTGAAATATTCACAGAATATTGAGTTATATTATTCACTTTAAATATAAATAATTAAATTAAAATAAAATTAATACTTAAGGAGGGCTTTAAGGAGGCACAAACAGCAATTTTTGATGGATCAGCCAAGTATCAGCTGGAAGCTTTAGAATCAGTGGACCGGCGAGCTGCGAGGTTAAAAAAAAAAAACATTCATGCTCATCACACAAATGTTTGCCCTGGGTGGCGATCGAACCCACTACCTTACAGCACAGTAGGCAGACATACTTCCAACTGAGCCACAAGGCCAGTCAATGGGACCACCTCTGAGATATTACCTACCAATCAAAAAAGAATAATCAAAACTAATTCATGTTTGGCGGAGTAATCACGTAACAAACATACAGTCGGCTTGAGAACCTCTTCCCTCTTTGGAGTCGGTTAAAAATGGGCAAGATGGATTATTTATTCTTCATGTTCTTATAATCATGCATGTCCGATGTAAGTACATTCACGATAATGTATTACACAGAAGACCGATAGACTTACTACTTCGCATCGTCGTTACAAGTTCGAAGTCCACACTTTTGATGCGTGCTGCACAGGAGTGGAACTGTCTGCCACCATCTTTGTTTCCTGAGAGCTATAATTATTTTCAAGCTAGATTTAAGCTAGCTAGCTCTCAAGCATTTTCAAGGTAAATAGAGTGAATACTTATTTTTAGATGTACGTGCTCCATCCTCGGCCACATCGTTGCTAACCATCAGGCGAGTTGGTGGGCAAACGTAAATCTATTTAGTACAAAAAAAAAACTCTCGGCCATTTCATGAATAATAGACGACATTTATGTAACTGGCTATTTTGTTTTTCTTATAATATAAATACTTGTTAATTAAAATAGTCACAGTGAGTATTCGTAAATTTAGCGAAGCAAATATATTCTTCGTGGTGTGTGATCTCTTTGTTGTAACTTTATTAACATTACAATTGGGCCAAAATCTGTTCAGTGCTAAAAATACTGCTTACTTACCTCAGAAAAATAATATTACTAATGTACCTATTAGGACAAGCAACGTTTGCTAGCGATACTTTGTAAGCGATACTTTTTGGTTAAGTTTTAGAATAATAAATGCCGAAAATGGATAACAACATTTAGCTATTTAATTGTTGTAGCAGGTCGCTGATTATATGAAACAAGTATAAGTTTAGAAAACTCAAAAACCCCGATAAAAAAACGGCTGAACCGATTTTGATTAAACATAGGTAAGAACACTCCAGACTAATTCACCTTTCTGACAAAAAAAAATCAATATCGGTTCATCCGTTCAGGAGCTACGATGCCACAGACACACACACACAGACACGTCAAACTTATAACACCCCGTCGTTTTTGCGTCGGGGGTTAAAGATAAGTGGCCAGGATCAGCAGGGCCGGATCTAGGGGGGAGAGGGGGGGGGGGGGGGGCAAGCCGGGGCCCATGCCCCGGGCGGCAATATCAGAGGGCGGCTACACAACTCAACTTTGACCATTGAGACGTCCAGTAGGTAGTTACTGACTCTAGACACGAAAATTATTATTCGCGGGGCATAGTTCAATCCGCGCGCGCTCGCCCGCAGGAATCGCACGCAGATCGCGTCTAGTTATAAATTTGTATCTCACAAAATCCGTTTGACTATTAATATTGTAAGGCATATGCACATTGCTTTAATCGCGACATAATAAAAGTGTAACACAGGTTTGAATGTGCTTGTATTTTTGAGCCATATCAGTACAGACAACAGACAACATTAACAGCAAATTAATATATAAAAATAATTCTTTATTTCGGCCATATACAAACCATATACAAAATAATACATGAAAAATAATAATGATTATGATAAATGATTTGATTAAAAAATCTCGAAAACTTTAGCGCTCGCTTCGCTCGCGTTTGATTATTTCTTATTATTTTTTGCCGACTGTGTAAGAAGGACGTTATGTTTTTCAATTGTATGTATATATGTATGTTTATATATGATTGCCTAGAAGCCTAAACGGCTTAACCGATTATGATGTGCGAGGTGTGGTTAGATTTGTTAGAACTCCAACGAGCTTTTTCGTAATAAATGATTTCACTAGTAAATAAATAATGCGCATTTATAGTCTTTTATAGCGGTTTTGCGCATAATTTCTCATAAAAAGTATGTTTGTAATTTTCTTTGAAGTCATATGTTTAAATTCAATTAAGAATAATAAATTTGGAATCAATGCATTCTAATGGTTGTAATAATATTTATAATTTTTGATAACGTAAGAGTCGTTCTTATCCTGTCGGGTATTTCATTTGTCTCTTAACACAGATATTCGTTTGATTCATCTGGGCCACAAAAACCTTTTTTTTTTTTTTTTTTTGTTACCCAGGGGAAACCCTTTATGGGTACCACTGCGCCCCGGGGGAGGCTGCGTGGCTATGTGGGAGTCCCGCCCAGTTGACCGGTGTGCCGGATAGTCCAGCCCAGTCAACCGGTATGCCGGGTTACCCACTAAAACCCCTGGGGTGTTTCGTCTCGGCGCCTGTGTGTGCCGGGCCCATGGGTGCGTCACTGAAACTCGTCCACGGACCCGGCGGCGCTGGTCCCCTAGGACCCTTCTCGATAGGGGCTATCTCCGCCCCACCATCTCGGTGTGGCACGCGGAAACACCGCGCGCGCCATCTCGGGGCAACGTTTTACGGACAGCATACTCCCCCGAGTCTGCCGCCCACGGCCCGTTTACGGGGGTTGGAGGCTGTCCTGGAACAGCCTCCGACGGCTTCCGGTTCTCCGACGGCGCATGGGGAGATCGGAGACGATCTCCCGTTCGCGTTCCGCTGTTTCCTTCTGGAGGATCACCTGCTCACAGAAGGAAACTACCGCCGTCCAATTCGTCTCTTCAACCAACATTGCGCGGAGCAATGCTGGGAGAGACAAATCCGCCCCGACTGCGCCGATGAGGTCACGGCGCTCGCTGGCCCATGCTGGGCACTCTTCCAGCGTATGCTGCGCCGTGTCCTCTTCCGCGCCACAGTGGTGACACACGGAAGTCGGTTCCCTTCCGGCTACTCGGCATAGGTACTTTCCAAAACAGCCGTGGCCGGAAAGTACCTGAACAAGCCGGAAGGTAAGTGACCCGTGCGTCCTGTCCAACCAGTCTTGTATAACTGGACGGACCGCCTCCACTGTCCATAACCCTGCAGTTGGCTGCGCTAGGCGCACCCGCCACTTCTCTACAAGGTCCTTTTGGGCCCTTCTCCTCCACCGCTCTCTCAGGCTTGGTGGGGGATCAAGTCCTCGGAGCCGGAGCTCTCTGCGCCACCTGTACATAGCAGTGTAAAGCTCCGCCTCCAGATCCCACGGCAATGAGCCTGCCAGGGCGGATGCCGCCTCGAAGGAGACAGTGCGGTAGCCGCGTATCACCCCGACCGCCATCGCTCTCTGAGGTTGTCTCAGGAGAGCGACGGATTTGCGGGTCAGGGTGTCCGCCCACACTGGAGCTCCGTATAGCGCCATCGATCTCAGCACCCCAAGATAGAGGTGCCGAGACGAGTCACACGGTCCGCCTAGATTGGGCATGATGCGCCTGAGGGCGCCTGCTGCGCCTCTAAGGCGAGGGGCCAGTTCACCAAAGTGGCTATTAAAGGTCCACTTACTGTCGAGTTGGAGTCCCAGATATCTCATCGAGGACTCCACTCGAATCCGGGTGGGCCACAAAAACCTAGCCTAGCTAGCTAACCGCGCTCGCTTAGCTGGCGCATTTTTACTAATTTAACATAGAAGGACTGTGGGCTCACTCATTCGAGAAATAAAACATATAACTATAAAAACATTACAAAAATTTTCGCGCTCGCTTCGCTCACGCAATAAATATAGGTGGGCGGGGCGGCATTTTTCAGTTTTTGCCCCGCCTAAAAAAAATTGAAGATCCGGGGCTGAGGATGAATAGGTATTCGGACGTTTTTAATGCCGTTATTATTCGCAACTTAACAACAAGATTTAGAATAATTATAGTTAAAACAAAACAGAAAAACTGAAAAAAAAACGATTTCAAAATACGCAATTCGTTTACTTGGTAGACATGTTTTCAGTTATTTTGTTATAAAATCCAAAGTACGGAACCCATTTTGATAAAATTTATATGGGACCACCTGAGGTATTACCTGACAAACAAAAAAATAATCATCAAAATCTCTTCATAATTGGCAGAGCAATCGCTGAACATACAAATAAAAACACACAGTCGAATTGAGAACCTCCTTCTTTTTGGAAATCTGTTAAAAAAGTAATTCCAATAACGTATGTATCTGACATAAGCAGATCCTGTGCTGAGAGTAACACTTGATTAACAAAAAAAAATAGAAATTACTATCAAAATATCTTCAAAATTATGCCTTCAGTTATAATTTTGAATTTTACTAACAATGACGGGGTTAAATTAAAACGTCCGAATATTCATCCGCTAAGACCGTGTCGAGAAACGCATGAAGGTTCTGTAGCTAATGCTACAATCTATAAGAAGATAACTTGGCGAGTATGACCACTTTTCAAAATGGTTAACTTTGTACCTATAAACACTGAAATATTTGACATATAAATTTATCGCTGTATTTAATGATCACGTGACATTTCTTTTTCCATCACGTGGACGTAAAGTCAAAAACAAAATTCACGAATATAGTGTCCACTGTCCCGGGTTGACCGATACTCATATACCAACAATGACGAACTTAAAGGTTTTTTTTATATAAAGACTACATATTATGTCGCCGCGCTAAAGCCTAATTTAGATTGAGAAGTCTAGAGACGTCTATTTTGCCGCTTCCAATTATTTTGAAATACGATATTATTTTTATTGTGTAAGGGGTCTAATTAGAGTTCATTGAGTTCGGATGTTTTTGAGGACTGACGCTACATCCAGTTTATATACATACTATATTTATAAAGAATTGAACGGAATTAATTAACCTCCTCTTTTTTAAAGTCGGTTAAAATCAGTACCAGTGAAGATAGATAGATAGATAAACTATTTATTGTACAAACCTTAAAACTTACATTCAAGAGAAATTATTTTAAACTAGTGTAACAACTGGCGGCCTTATCGCTAATAGCAATCTCTTCCAGGCAACCTTAGGATGGAGAGGAATGAAACGAAAGTACTAAGACGGAGTGTGCAGTAATAGAGAGGGGAGAAAATTGTATACATATACCTATATGTATATAAAGGTAATATAATATATATATATATATTAATCTGATTATGTACAGGTATTATGTATGTATACATAATTATACATATATAATTAATTACCTTTATATACATATGGAGTAGACATACATTCTATTCTGCTACATACTAATACTTACAATACAAATACTCCAAATATACTAATACTGATATACTAGAGAAAGTGATAGAATAACATATAATCACATATAACGAAGAAATATAATTTTTTCACAATGCGTACATTTAGAAAATGTTCGCTTTGTAAGCGCGCATCTTTATCTTTCAATGGTAAACATGCCGCACAAATACTTTACTATCCTCAGGTATGTACATTATATTCGCTTTACTATGTAAACGGAAAACGGCTGTCTGTATATAAACGGAAAACTTAAAAGTGAAATTCATTCTGCTTAAATATTAATTGAATCAAAATGAGTATCTTACTATTTTTAGTTAATATATTATTTTTATCAGTAGTCAGAAGTTCCGATGAATTTATTTGTAACGGGCGTTCCTGTTATTTCCTGTTCCTGTATGATGAACAAAAAGATGATTTTAAATCGGCTTTGCCTGAAGATATTACATCGGACGCTGTACCGTCCGTATACGCCAGCGTAAGATTTTTCTTTCATACTCTAACTGAAACTAAGGTTACCATTCGTCCGGACATGTCCGGAGTTTTGGGCTACTGTTGGCTTTTTATGTTGGTGGAAAAAACTGTTTTATTTTCTTTCACGCTCACTTACTAAAATAAAACAATAATGTATTTAATCTTCCTTCATTCTTTATTACAGACAAAACAAATCAGCCTCATTTTAATTAAAGCAGCGAACTAAAACATAAGGAACCGCGCAAACTCTAGCGTCATTATGCGTAAAATTCA
The DNA here is from genome assembly GCA_947563715.1 of Lycia hirtaria. NCBI lineage: Eukaryota > Metazoa > Arthropoda > Insecta > Lepidoptera > Geometridae > Lycia > Lycia hirtaria. The sequence goes on from OX387378.1 coordinate 15,199,292, forward strand.
CTATTTGTTTTTGCGACTAAAATGTCCAGCTTTTTGTCAGGGCTTCTCAAAATTTGAAATGGTAACCCTGCCTAAGACCTGCTCTTACACCCTAGCAGTGATAAAAACGGTATTACTAATTAAATGTAACGAATGAATATCGAAAAGCCTAGATCGACATCTCAAGAGGTTATCCTTACGTGATTGGGCCAGAGGTCAGATACTAAATACAAGTATTTTAGCCGCGGCGTCAATGACTTTCCATCACGTGGACGTAAAGTCAACTTCACGAATATAGTGTCCCGGGTTGACCGATACTCATATACCAACAATGACGAACTTAAAAAAGACTATCTCGCCGCGCTAAAGCCTAATTTAGATTGAGAAGTCTAGAGACTATTTTGCCGCTTCGAATTATTTTGAAAATCAAAATTATTTTAATCGCGTAAGGGATCTAATTAGATCTCATTGAGCTCGGACGTTTTTGAGGACTGACGCTATATCCCGTTGATTCTTTATCAAAGCGCGGCGTGTATTATAGGTTTCTCAAAAAGAGGGTTATTATAAGTTTGACGAATGTGTCTGTGTGTCTGTCATTGGCATCATAGCTCTCAAACGAATGGACCTTTTTTGTTTGTTTGAAAGAGGACTTGATGCGTCATCATCAAGTCCTCTTTTATTCAGTCTGTTCTTAGCAAATTTTTATCAAAATCAGTACAGCCGTTTTTGTGTCGGGTGTTTTTTAGTTTTCTAAACCTATTTGTTATTCGAATGTGATGATCCCTTCAGCTATTTAGTAGTAAATAGGTAATAAACAAACAAAGAGAGTTAAAAATATGGAGTTTTGACGGGAACGTCATCGTAACATGTTGTTGCTTTGTTTTATTTTCCTAAACTTGTGGTATTTTGAACATTAATGCTATAAAAATGGTGGTGTTTTATTCGTTAAGTGTTCGATCAAGTGCGTGAGTGTGGGCAAGTGAAATAAAGCAGTAAAACGTGTGATTTTACGTTGTCGGCAAAAGTAAAGTCGCCATCACTTTACTGAGGCAAGTCTTAAATTTTAAAATGACTATTTACGTGACTTAGACTGTCACTAGAACACTATATAACTTGTATTATTCAAGAAACTTGAAAATATTTCCATACTTGACACTGGCAAATCGCTGAACGCTGGGTCCAATACAAAAAAGAAGAAGAAGAGTTAAAAACATACTCGCTGTTATAATGTTATATTTTCTTAATTATTTTTAGATTGAATATGGAGATAAATTTGTAAAATTGGGTGAAACGATATCTCAGCTGAATTTAATAACGGAACCACAAGTAGTTTGGTATTGTGAAGACTATAATTACTATACTTTGATCATGTTTGGTAAGTTATATTTAAAGTTTAAAATTTATAAATATTAAAATAAATAAATATTTGTGGACATTTCACACAACACCGTCTAGCCCAAACTAAGCAAAGCTTGTACTATGAAACTAGACGGCTGATAGAATACCTAAATACTTTTTTTTTGTAAATATATACATATGATACATAGAAACACCCAGACACAGAACAAACATCCATGCTCATCACACAAATGTTTGCCCTGGGTGGGGATCGAACCCACGACCTACAGGTTAGCGGGTAGAAATACTACCAACTGAGCCACAAGGCCAGCCAAAAAAAAAAGTTAACTATATTTATATTCCAAACAGCGTTAATTTCGCCAAATGCGCATCAGAAGTACACGACACACAACCTACACAAGATAAATAAAAATTCGGCCCACTACCACCGACACATAATGGATTCACCTAATGATTGAAATAAAGAGTAACTCCTCTATCTCGCTCACGTTTAGTTAGTTACTTTTTATAGAAAAAAACTCTCAAATAAAATAAAATTATTTATTTTTAACGTACCTAGCCCCCTTTGCTATATACCTAGTCTTGCCATAAATATTGTCACGAAGAAAAAAAATATTTTTTTATTGCATATAATATTTATTACTTTTACAGTGTGTTAGTTTAATACATAAATATAAAACAATTTAAAATATAAAAGCTTATTCGAAGTGGTCTCCATTGGCTGCAATACAGTCCTTTAAACGTTGAGGCCAGTTATCAATAGAAGCACGCACTCTTTCCATGGGAAAATTCTTCACTGCCAATCGTATGGATTGTTTTAGGGACTCCAAATTATGATGGCGTTTAGAGCAAGCCATACTCTCTAAAACTGACCATAAATCATAATCCAGCGGATTAAGATCAGGACTAGACGACGGCCAGTCTTCAGCTCTGATGAAGTCCGAAACGTTCACTTCCAACCAAGACTGCGTGGACCGAGCTTTATGACCTGGCGCCGAGTCTTGTTGGAAGGACCATACTTGGTTATTGAACATGGTGTTGTTAAGGGGCTTAACTACCTTCTCAAGAATGGTATTTTGATACACTTGTGCCGATGTTTTGATACCTTTTTCACAAAAATATGGCTCAGTCACTCCTTCATAGCTAACACCCCACCAAACCATCACTGAAGTCGGATAATGCCCACGTTGCACTCTGTCGACTAATTGGGCAGCTTCCTTAGAGCTTTGAGCATAAATACGGTCATTTTGTTTGTTAAAATGTTGCTCAATTGTAAAGATTTTCTCATCCGTAAACAAAATTTTTCTGTGACCTCCTTTTGCGTACCGCTTCAGTAGTTGTTTCGATTTTACCACCCTATTCTTTTTTAAATTATCAGTTAAAAAATGACCAGTGCGTCTCTTATAGACTGCAAGTCCTAAGTCATCTTTTAAAATACGCGACATGGTGCTGGGTGCTATCTTCATCTCCCGAGATAAAATCTTTTGCTTTCGGACAGGATTTCTTCGAATTCTTTCCCTTACTGCTTTTACCACCTTTTTCGTACGAACACTACGTGGACGGCCAGATCTTTTTCTGTCACAAACAGAGGAGGTCTCATTGTACCTATTAATAGCCCGGTACACAAACATTTGACTAATACCAAGCGTATGGAGAGTTTTAAAAATTGCATTTGGCTCCATACCAACTTTGTGTAATGCAATCACAGCGATTCGGTTCTCTTTATCACCCCACTCCATTTTAATATCGCAAAATATTGTACAATGTATTGGCGCCAAAATTAGAAAACTCAATGAACAATCGTATAAAAATGACAGATTCCAAATTCAAATGTAATATCTTTCTTATTTTTAACTGTAACAGTATGGCCAGACTAAGTATATATATAATTAAACAGTAATTATAAGCTAGAAATCTGATTTACCACACTATTAGAATTAGAATTTTTTATTGGCCTTATAACATAACTGCTATACTAGGCAAGTCAATTTACAATCAAGTTATTCATTTGACACATTACACATTAACATAACATTAACAAGATCCAAATTAGCAATGTACGTAATGATTGACATTCACATTGACATGATTGATTGAAACTTTACCGGGTAAGTCAGTTTAATTCGCCAAATAAAGATATTTTGTTTTCTTTTTACAGCATACAGCCTGAACGGCTTGTCCGATTTTGATGTGCGAGGTGTCGTTAGATTCATCTTCATTTTGAGTGTCATAGGCTACATTTTTTTTAATAATAACAACAATACATCTCTTGCAAAAGTAAATAAAAATGCGTTTTTCGTAACCTCCAACGAAGTATTTCGTAATTAACGAGTGATTTTACTAGAATTATTCTAAAGACTGCGCATTTATAATCTTTTACAGCGATTTTACGCAAACTTTAAAAAAAACGTACAATCAACAGCGTATCAAGCGTAACGAAAACGTAAGTTAGAATGTAAAAACTACTTTTCTGCAGTCGGGTATTTTGTTTTTCTTTTAATAAACAGTACCTGGGCGACCGAGCTCCACTCGGTTTTTTTATGACTGAAAATACAAGCAAACCCGGATTCGAAACCTAGCAAGATCGATATATCGTCCTCTAATCTACCTACAAACCAAATTTCATTAAAATCGTTGGATACGTTTCCGAGATTCAGATTATATACAATAATTACTCGTTTAAAGATATTAGATTAGATAGATACATAGATACTTGTTAATATGTTACTGTAAAAGCCCGAACATTGGTAAATCTTAGGTTTTACCAGTAAATCTTAGGATTGAGTAAACCCTAAGATTTACTGGTAAAACCTAAGATTTACCAATATTCGGGCTTTTACAGTAACAAATATACCGTTTTGCAGACCCTCAATCTACGGGTACTGCTAAAGGGAAGCAGTTCCTACATTGGAAAGTAAATACCGTGGGTTGTGATTTGGACAACACAACCACCGTGGTGGAGTACTTGCCACCAGCGCCGGCGCCGGAGACAGGGCTGCATAAATATTTCTTTTTGGTATTTGAAAACCATAACCCTAATGGAGTAGTGAGTGCAGTCTCCGACAACCTGTAAGATATATTTTTAAACATTTTCTACTTTCTTCAAGTTCACAATAACTTAAAAATTCCGCTATGGGTAAGTACGTTCTTAAAACATTTTTTTTAGGAACTACATGTATGTAAAAAAAAACTACTACTACTACTATGTACACAGTGTTGCATTAAAATGATTCTGACTCATGGGGATATTTACCCGACTGCATAAGAAGGAGGGTTATGTTTTTCGAGTGTATGTATGTGGGTATGTATGTATGTATATTTCTATATGATCGCCTACAGTCTAAACGGCTCGACCGATTTGGATGTGCGAGGTGACGTTAGATTCGTCTTTACTTCTTGCGTCATAGACCTTTTTTGTGTAATAATAATATAGCGCGAGAGAGATAGCTGCGCGCTTCGAGCCCAACCTACAAGGACAGACAGACAGACAGACAACGCTACCTCACGAATAGTTTCCTGCTCTCTTAGCACGGAAGCTTAAAATTCAACCGAATTAAGAACCTATTTAAGAAGACATTTTATATGCTAGTTAAAAAAACCGGACAAGTGCGAGTCAGACTCGCCCACCGAGGGTTCCGTACAAACTAGTATATAAAAGGGGGAAATCATATATTTTCCTTCATAAACCGAAAAATTTACATCGTAAAAATATTTAAAAATCTGTTTAAGCTTATGCTACTGAAGCTCTTTCATATGATACGGTTAATTCACTTTAAAATTTTTACCTTCATTCCTTGCATAAAGACACTATTTTTTGTGATTAAATTAAAAATGTCCATTTTTTTCAGTTCAGTTTTCGGATTTTTTCCTATATGTGTACTCTAAAACAATGCTTTTTGCCAAATATCATTATTCTAGGTCAATGGGAAGTACCCCATAGGTTTTGATTCCCTTGTGAGTGTCGAAATGTGCATTTTTACGATATATTCGGCTGTAACTTTTTTTTACGAAAACCTAGAAACTATATTTTTCTTTCTGCAGGAATATATTATGGATCTGCGTATATGGTTTTAATTTCAACTCGATACCTTCGCGCGTTCCCGATTCACGATAAAGGTCTTGACACCCGACGGACGGACAGACGGACAACAAAGTGATCCTATAAGGGTTCCGTTTTTCTCTATTGAGGTACGGAACCCTAAAAATATGTAAACTTAGTTAAAAAATAAAATGTTAATGCCTATATAAAAGGCAGGGACCCCGGAGTCTATGGAACTCAATTATTTTAATTAATAAAAGACATTTTATAAATAATTCTAATATTATGCTTAATATTTCCAGTGTTTTATTAACATTTTTGTGATTTCAGAGAACGTGCCAATTTTGACATAAACGAATTTATACAAGAAGTGGGTGCTCCTATAGCTGGCAACTACATAGTAGTAAAAAGTGTTGTTCCCGTTGATGGAGATAAAATGGCTATTGGTTCTCAATTGCGCTAGTCGGGATATAAAACAATCCTAATAATATAAACATGGAATTGGTTACCTATCTATATTTCGAATTGTGAAATTCCGCATACCAATTCCTCGTAAACGAAATGTTTTTGTTTCAAAAGTCACTTTATCGTAATCCTGGAAGCTCATTTGACAACTCATCTGCCGAATCTTTGTAATACATAATTATAGTTTAAAAACTAAAAAAACTTACTTCAAAATATGTAATTCGTTTACTTCGATGACAATTTTCTTGTTATTTTGTTATTAAAACGCCAAAGTACTGAACCGATTTTGATAAAATGTATATGGGACCACCTCTAAGGTATTGCTAAACAATAAAGAATCATCAAAAAACAATTCGTAATTGGCGGAGTAATCACGTAACAAACATAAAAACATACGTTCGAATCGAGAACCTCCTTCTTTTTGGAAGTCAGTAAAAATAAACCTAACCTAATAACTGATGGTTAACTTAAGGAACCAGAAACTCATGTCAAGTAAAACATTTGAGATTTGGCAGTTCTATGAAACGGATTCGGGCAAGTAACAATCAAACATATGTATTTCGGATTATAGATAGGTTTAATCATTTTAACTAGATTAGGGAGTTCAATTGCAATGATTATTATTATTATTATTTTGACTAGATTAAGGAAGTTAAATTGCAACGTTTATTATTTACATTCTTATAAAATATAACTTAAAATTTAATAAATGAATAAATAAATTTAAAATCATAATCTCCTTTTTCTTGAATTTTTTAACTATTTCTGTTATTTATAACATGGTTTTCCTCAAAACGTAGAATGTATTGCTAGGTAGTCAGACCACACTCATCAATCTACGCCCTAGATGCTAGGGCATTGATGAGACCTAAAAATAAAATCGTGAGCGTAGCGTAACCTGAGTAAATATATTTTTAAGTAAAAACTACGGGTCACGCACGTCACCGACCGAGAGTGACGTGTGCGCTGCTCCTTTGAAAAAGACCGCCGAATGCGGTTGAAACTATAGTCGGATTTTTCGGCACAAAACAGACGTGAGTAACCCGTAGCTTTTATTTAAAAATGTGTGAAAACCACGTTAGTTTCCATTGTAAAACCGAGTAAATATAATTTATATTATTAGAGTGGTGAGATGACTGCTACCTAGGACCTATCTAATTATGTTTTAGATTTTAGAATATTACTAATATCATTGTTCTTTTCAATTAAACATTTCAACTTTTTTTGGTTATTTTTTTCTTTTTCTGTCTTATAAGGGTAGAACACATTGGGATTGGAAATACACACACATTTTACGTATACTTTCTCACAAAAACATACACTCAACAGCGTATCAAGGGTAACAAAATCGTAAGTGAGACTGCAAAAAGTGCTTTTCTGCAGTCGGATACTTTGTTTTTTTCATTCTTATAGTTATTTTTTTATAATACTGTTTTTACAGACTAAAAAAGTTGATGTCTGTTATAACAGAGTTCTCCTATTTTATGAAAATAGTGTAATTTACTGACAAAAGTAGCCGCGTCTACTATGCTCCTAACATAACGCAGATGATGGCTCCTAATCATACCATATACTTATAGTGACGAGCGCAGTGTTTCGCCACATAGGATCAGCACTCGTATCCAAATGACAGAGACGGAGATATAGATTCCGAATTGAATCCGAATCCGAATGAGTAGTAGTGGGCTTGTAGTGGGGAGCGGACTGTAGCAGTCCGCGACACGGGGTATCCTAGTGAGGACTGTTATGCAAATGTTATTTAAGATCGTTTTTCCTGTGTATGTAAATATATAAATAATTAGTTCTGAATACGGGGGCTGGAAAAAGACTGGATGGGATGGGCTATTAGGAACAAGGGTGAATTTTAACACAAGGGGAGCGACTTATTTGTCTCGTCTATTATTTGCACAAAAATGTCCATGATGGAACAAAATTAGAATTCATGACGCACATTAAATATGCCTTTTTACCCGATTGCGTAAGAAGGAGGGTAATGTTATTCGAATGTATGTATGTAAATTTCTATGTATGTTTCTATATGACAGCCTACAGCCTAAATGGCTTAACCGACTTTGATGTGCGAGGTGTTATTAGATTCGTCTGCGCTTCCAGACGAATCTAACGAAGACGCTTTTCTTTCAATATACATAATTGTATTTATACAGTAATATAAATCCCTCCAAAAACATGTCATGTAAAATTGGTTGACATGTGTCGCATTGTCATGCCACCCTCACTGACAAAAAGATATCAGATGAGATCTGACTGAATCTGAAGAGCCAAGCCGCTAACTCTACAAAATCTAACGCTACAATACTTATGTGGCATGACAATGCAAGACATGGCAACCAATTTTACATGAAATGTTTTTGGTGGGATTTCATTTCTTTTTGTAAGAGACACTGTAATTTCTGGAGGCTTGGAGTGACAGGGGGTCAGCCTATCGGTTACATAAATTCCAATTTCCAGATTCCAATTCAAAGATAGGTTTACTTCCTGAAGTCTCAGAAAGCTGAAATTTGGTATGCAAACTACTATTGGTACATAAACAACAGAAAAATTAAGATATTTGTATTTTTCACCCTCCAACCCTTTTAAAGTGTGATCTTGTGTGTGTGTCTATATTTTTTTACACAACATAACTTCGATATGAATAATACTGAGAGCCCAAATTTTCAGAATAAAGTAAACAGTACATTTATAAAACATACAAAGTTTCATTTATTTAGCTTTTGTACTTTAGATATGATTCACATCTAAAATACGACAATTTTACCACTCAGTGAGGATCGTTTGTCTACTTAGTTTCTAAAGGCGATACTAGATGGTGTGCGCCTCAAGTTAGCACACGGTATTATTTCTCGCGCTCTGTCGCAAATGAATTTTTGATGTCGACACGCTGAGGCACTTATTTCCGTATATTACAAAGTACTCTTTGGGCACCTAGGTATTCCGTATTTATGGTTGGTATGTGCTGTGTTGTGTATTCGTTCTCATTTGGTTCTCGACGTTCTCGTTTGGTATAAGGAATGTCTCGTACTCGTAATCTATTTTCGTTAGTAATCTGGGGGCACGGCCGTGCCCCCGCCAAGTGAGCGAGCGGGTACGTACGGCCGGGACTACCTTTAGGCGCGTCGCTCACTGGTAAGTCGAGGCGCGGTCGCGGCACAGTCCAGGCGTGGCGTTTTTGTTAGAGTCGAGGCGCGGGCGGCTATGCTTCCTTCACACACTACAGTGTAAACACGTCTACGCACGAAACAAAATAACAAAATAGCGGTGGAGTCGCGGCGCGCCGCTTGTGCGTCCGTGCCTCGACTCCGCCTCGACTCTAGCTCGTGTGGGGCTCGTGTGGGCGATGCGCCTTACACGAAGAGATTCGTCGGACTCGAAGCGATTTGTCGGATTTTAGACCCTCATTGCTTCGGCCCCAATAACTCTAGAGAGTTCAAATTTTCAGAATCACGTGTGGTCAGTGGACTGATACATCATAAAAAAATCATGTATCTAGCTTTTATACTTTCGATTTTATTGATACCTAAAATACGCCGAATTCCCATTGATTAACCAAAAAAATAAACGACTTGCTGAAGTCCTAGAAAGCTGAAATTTGGTATGTAGGCTAAAATTTGTACACAAACATTGCTAAAATTATAACATTTGTAACTTTCACCCTCCAACTTTGAGGGTGATCCCGTTATTTTCATCAATAATATAAAGTACTTCCTGAAGTCTCAGAAAGCTGAAATTTGGTATGCAAACTACGATTGGTACATAAACAACAGAAAAATTTAGATATTTGTAACTTTCACCCTCCAACCCTTTTAAAGGGTGAATTTGACTATATTTTTTTAACATAACATAACTTCGATATGGATAATTCTAGAGAGTCCAAATTTTCAGGATAAAAAGTAGTCAGTACATGTATAAAACAAAGTTTCATTTATGTAGCTTTTATACTATAGATTTAATTCACATGTAAAATACGTCAACTTTTGGAACTCACACACTAATGATAGTTACATACATCCTTTTAGTTATGGATGGATAGTGTGTTTTCGTTCGTTTTATGTTTAGTAAATATGGGTTTGTACTATACATATTCAACTTTCGTTGAAAATTTGGTAGGTACTTAGGGACTTTTTTACACAGAAAAATATAATACTTTCAACCGAGAGCTTATTTAGAAGATTGGATTCGGGACGGGGATCTTGTTAAAGAAGGGGTACCTACTAATTAGGTTAAGAATTTAATTTATTGAATAGATACAAGAATAATCTAAAGTTGGTTTAAAGCACGTATTTCTATAAAAAGGAAATAAGACGAACAGTATGAGTAACGAAATAATTTCTTTGGGAGACGGGTTAGGACGCTATCGTACAGTTCATAGTATGTCTGGAAATGGTTCGTGCCTTTTCCATTAATTGACTCAATCTATAGAAGACCGTATTTGGTGTGGTGTTGCAAATTAAGGTATGCTATTGTTTGTTATGTTGTGTAACATTGGGACAAACTGCAACTTTATACTTGTGCTGAAGACTGAGAAGTGTACCTGGATACCGACTTTTATTCACGCGCTATAGTATGGCACCATATCAGAATTGAAGGTTACAGCAACATCACCTGTTTTAAGTAATAAACCAACAAGAAAAGAGGCTATGACAGAGAGTGTGCTGCAAAAAAAAATAACAGATGCACAAGAAAATACATTCCGTTAAAATAAAACGTTTCAGAAATTACAGGGTCTTTTACAAAAAGAAATGAAATCCCACCAAAAACATTTCATGTAAAATTGGTTGCCATGTCTCGCATTGTCATGCCACTTTCACTGACAAAAAGGAATCAGATGCGATCTGACTGAATTTGAAAAGCCAAGCTGCTAACTCTACAAAGTCTAACGCTACAATACTTATCTCTGTAAGCCTTAAATCTTGGTCAAAAAGCATGGCTTGGTCGTTTCATGGAACTATTACATTACTATTACAATTATACATCATTCAAGAGCAGAGATTTTAGTTTATCTTTCTTTTTCTTCCTTAGAAGTCCATGTACGGCATGTTATGCGACATATGTTTGTAACTGACAGCTGGAAAACGGCCAAGCCATGCTTTTTGATCAAGATTGAAGGCTTACAGAGATAAGTATTGTAGCGTTAGACTTTGTAGAGTTAGCAGCTTGGCTTTTCAAATTCAGTCAGATCTCATCTGATTTCTTTTGTCAGTGAAAGTGGCATGACAATGCGAGACATGGCAACCAATTTTACATGAAATGTTTTTGGTGGGATTTATATTTTTTTTAGGACATTTCACACAACACCATCTAGCCCAAACTAAGCAAAGCTTGTACTATGTTACTAGATGGCTGATAGAATACATATATACACATTTTTTTAGTAAATATATACATATGATACATAGAAACACCCAGACACAGAAAAAACATTCATGCTTATCACTCAAATGTTTGCCCTGGGTGGCGATCGAACCCACTACCTTACAGCACAGTAGGCAGACATACTTCCAACTGAGCCACAAGGCCAGTCAATGGGACCACCTCTGAGATATTACCTACCAATCAAAAAAGAATCATCAAAACTAATTCATGTTTGGCGGAGTAATCACGTAACAAACATACAGTCGGTTTGAGAACCTCTTCCCTCTTTTGGAGTCGGTAAAAAATGGGCAAGATGGATTATTTATTCTTCATGTTCTTAAAATCATGCATGTCCGATGTAAGTACATTCACGATAATGTATTACACAGAAGACCGATAGACTTACTACTTCGCATCGACGTTACAAGTTCTAAGTCCACACTTTTGATGCGTGCTGCACAGGAGTGGAACTGTCTGCCGCCATCTTTGTTTCCTGAGAGCTATAATTATTTTCAAGCTAGATTTAAGCTAGCTAGCTCTCAAGCATTTTCAAGGTAAATAGAGTGAATACTTATTTTTAGATCTACGTGCTCCATCCTCGGCCACATCGTTGCTAACCATCAGGCGAGTTGGTGGGCAAACGTAAATCTATTTAGTACTAAAAAAAAACTCTCGGCCATTTCATGAATAATAGACGACATTTATGTAACTGGCTATTTTGTTTTTCTTATAATATAAATACTTGTTAATTAAAATAGTCACAGTGAGTATTCGTAAATTTAGCGAAGCAAATATATTCTTCGTGGTGTGTGATCTCTTTGTTGTAACTTTATTAACATTACAATTGGGCCAAAATGTGTTCAGTGCTAAAAATACTGCTTACTTACCTCAGAAAAATAATATTACTAATGTACATATTAGGACAAGCAACGTTTGCTAGCGATACTTTGTAAGCGATACTTTTTGGTTAAGTTTTAGAATAATAAATGCCGAAAATTTACAACAACATTTAGCTATTTAATTGTTGTAGCATGTCGCTGATTATATGAAACAAGTATAAGTTTACAAAACTCAAAAACCCCGATAAAAAAACGGCTAAACCTATTAAAATTCAAAATTATATCTGAAGACATAATTTTGAATTGTACTAACAATGATCCCCATCATTATTAAATTATTATTAAAATAAAACGTCCGAATATTCACCCGCTAAGACCGTGTCGAGAAACGCGTGAAGGTTCTGTAGCCGATGCTACAATCTCTCTATCTACAGAAGATAACTTGGCGAGTATGACCACTTTTCAAAAAGGTAAACTTTGTACCTATAACCACTGAAATTTTTGACATATAAATTTATCACTGCATTTAATAATCACGTGACATTTCTTTTTCCATCACGTGAACGTAATGTCTAAAACTAAATTCACGAATATAGTGTCCTGGGTTGGCCGATGCTCATATACTAACAATGACGAACTTTTATAACCAAGATTTTGATGTAAAGACACCACCACGCCGCGCTAAAGCCTAATTTAGATTGAGAAGTCTAGAGACGTCTATTTTGCCGCTTCCAATTATTTTGAAAATTTTTTTTTTTTTTTTTTTTTTATCAGCCCTGTTTGTACAAACTGTCCCACTGCTGGGAACGGGCCATCTTCTCATTGTGAGAAGGGTTAGGCCATAGTCTGCCACGCTGGCCAAGTGCGGGTTGGCAGACTTCACACATCTTCAAGATCATTAAGAACTCTCAGACATGTAGGTTTCCTCACGATGTTTTCCTTCACCGTTTGAAGTTGGCGGCAATCAACAATACGCACATAACTTCGAAAAGACAGAGGTGCGTGCCGTGGGATTCGAACCCAGGACCTGCGGATCGCAAGTCAGACGGTCTCCCGACTAGGCTGCCGGAAACTTTGAAAATCTAAATTATTTTAATTGTGTAAGGGGTCTAATTAGAGCTCATTGAGTTCGGACGTTTTTAAGGACTGACGCTACATCCCATTTACATACTACATTTATTTATAAAACGATTGAACGGAATTAATTAACCTCCTCTTTTTTAAAGTCGGTTAAAATCAGTACCAGTGAAGATAGATAGATAAACTCTTTATTGTACTTAGAACTTACATTCAAGAGAAATTATTTAAAACTAGTGTAACAACTGGCGGCCTTATCGCTAATAGCGATCTCTTCCAGGCAATCTTAGGATGGAGAGAAATGAAACGAAAGTACTAAGACGGAGCGTGCAGTAATAGAGATGGGAGAAAATTGTATACATATACCAATATATATATTTGGGTTATTTGACTGAGTCAAATTTAGTTCGTTTTTAGCTCTTATAAATTTAAGTTGTATATCTTTATTATTTAACTTGTTTAGGTTATTTTAGTTTTTCCTATATATTATATATAGATATAGATATATATTAATCTGATTATGTATACATATACATATACATATGTAGTAGACATACATTCTATTCTGCCACATACTAATACTTACAATACAAATACTATAAATATACTAATAAATGAATATAAAAAAAAACTAATACTGATATACTAGAGAAAGTGATAGAATAACATATAATCACATATAACGAAGAAATATAATTTTTTCACAATGCGTACATTTAGAAAATGTTCGCTTTGTAAGCGCGCATCTATATCTTTCAATGGTAAACATGCCGCACAAATACTTTACTATCCTTAGGTATGTACATTATATTCGCTTTACTATGTAAACGGAAAACGGCTGTCTGTATATAAACGGAAAACTTAAAAGTGAAATTCATTCTGCTTAAATATTAATTGAATCAAAATGAGTATCTTACTATTTTTAGTTAATATATTATTTTTATCAGTAGTCAGAAGTTCCGATGAATTTATTTGTAACGGGCGTTCCTGTTATTTCCTGTTCCTGTATGATGAACAAAAAGATGATTTTAAATCGGCTTTGCCTGAAGATATTACATCGGACGCTGTACCGTCCGTATACGCCAGCGTAAGATTTTTCTTTCATACTCTAACTGAAACTAAGGTTACCATTCGTCCGGACATGTCCGGAGTTTTGGGCTACTGTTGGCTTTTTATGTTGGTGGAAAAAACTGTTTTATTTTCTTTCACGCTCACTTACTAAAATAAAACAATAATGTATTTAATCTTCCTTCATTCTTTATTACAGACATAATAAATCAGCCTCATTTTAATTAAAGCAGCGAACTAAAACATAAGGAACCGCGCAAACTCTAGCGTCATTATGCGTAAAATTCACTATATGTTTTTGCGACTAAAATGTCCAGCTTTTTGTCAGGGCTTCTCAAAATTTGAAATGGTAACCCTGCCTAAGACCTGGGGGACAATTCAGTTATTCAAGACCGCTCCGTAGCTGAACCATATGTGAACCGTTTCCCATCGGCCGCCATCTTTTTTTGATTCAGTCACTTCTAAGTAATACAATTGACACATTTGTTGAAACGTGACACGACCTTCGCTCGTTACTAAACCAAAAAATGATAGCAGCCGACAGGAAATGCTTCGCAAAAGGTTCAGTTACGGATCGGTTTTGATTAACTGAATTGCCCTCCTGCTCTTACACCCGAACAGTGATAAAAACGGTATTACTAATTAAATGTAACGAATGAATATCGAAAAGCCTAGATCGACATCTCAAGAGGTTATCCTTACGTGATTGGGCCAGAGGTCAGATACTAAATACAAGTATTTTAGCCGCGGCGTCAATGACTTTCCATCACGTGGACGTAAAGTCAACTTCACGGATATAGTGTCCTGGGTTGACCGATACTCATATACCAACAATGACGAACTTAAAAAAGACTATCTCGCCGCGCTAAAGCCTAATTTAGATTGAGAAGTCTAGAGACTATTTTGCCGCTTCGAATTATTTTGAAAATCAAAATTATTTTAATCGCGTAAGGGATCTAATTAGATCTCATTGAGCTCGGACGTTTTTGAGGACTGACGCTATATCCCGTTGATTCTTTATCAAAGCGCGGCGTGTATTATAGGTTTCTCAAAAAGAGGGGTATTATAAGTTTGACGAATGTGTCTGTGTGTCTGTCTTTGGCATCATAGCTCTCAAACGAATGGACCTTTTTTGTTTGTTTGAAAGAGGACTTGATGCGGCAATTATCAAGTCCTCTTTTATTCAGTCTGTTCTTAGCAAATTTTTATCAAAATCAGTACAGCCGTTTTTGTGTCGGGTGTTTTTTAGTTTTCTAAACCTATTTGTTATTCGAATGTGATGATCCCTTCAGCTATTTAGTAGTAAATAGGTAATAAACAAACAAAGAGAGTTAAAACATGGAGTTTTGGCGGGAACGTCATCGTAACATGTTGTTGCTTTGTTTTATTTTCCTAAACTTGTGGTATTTTGAACATTAATGTTATAAAAATGGTGGTGTTTTATTCGTTAAGTGTTCGATCAAGTGCGTGAGTGTGGGCAAGTGAAATAAAGCAGTAAAACGTGTGATTTTACGTTGTCGGCAAAAGTAAAGTCGCCATCACTTTACTGAGGCAAGTCTTAAATTTTAAAATGACTATTTACGTGACTTAGACTGTCACTAGAACACTATATAACTTGTATTATTCAAGAAACTTGAAAATATTTCAATACTTGACACTGGCAAATCGCTGAACGCTGGGTCCAATACAAAAAAGAAGAAGAAGAGTTAAAAACATACTCGCTGTTATAATGTTATATTTTCTTAATTATTTTTAGATAGAATATGGAGATAAATATGTAAAATTGGGTGAAACGATATCTCAGCTGAATTTAATAACGGAACCACAAGTAGTTTGGTATTGTGAAGACTATAATTACTATACTTTGATCATGTTTGGTAAGTTATATTTAAAGTTTAAAATTTATAAATATTAAAATAAATAAATATTTGTGGACATTTCACACAACACCGTCTAGCCCAAACTAAGCAAAGCTTGTACTATGAAACTAGAGGGCTGATAGAATACCTAAATACTTTTTTTTTGTAAATATATACATATGATACATAGAAACACCCAGACACAGAACAAACATCCATGCTCATCACACAAATGTTTGCCCTGGTGGGGATCGAACCCACGACCTACAGGTTAGCGGGTAGAAATACTACCAACTGAGCCACAAGGCCAGCCAAAAAAAAAAGTTAACTATATTTATATTCCAAACAGCGTTAATTTCGCCAAATGCGCATCAGAAGTACACGACACACAACCTACACAAGATAAATAAAAATTCGGCCCACTACCACCGACACATAATGGATTCACCTAATGATTGAAATAAAGAGTAACTCCTCTATCTCGCTCACGTTTAGTTAGTTACTTTTTATAGCAAAAAACTCTCACATAAAATAAAATTATTTATTTTTAACGTACCTAGCCCCCTTTGCTATATATATATATATATATAATTAAACAGTAATTATAAGCTAGAAATCTGATTTACCACACTATTAGAATTAGAATTTTTTATTGGCCTTATAACATAACTGCTATACTAGGCAAGTCAATTTACAATCAAGTTATTCGTTTGACACATTACACATTAACATAACATTAACAAGATCCAAATTAGCAATGTACGTAATGATTGACATTCACATTGATATGTTTGATTGAAACTTCGTCCGTTTAATTCGGCAAATAAAGATATTTTGTTTTCTTTTTACAGCATACAGCCTGAACGGCTTGTCCGATTTTGATGTGCGAGGTGTCGTTAGATTCATCTTCATTTTGAGTGTCATAGGCTACATTTTTTTTAATAATAACAACAATACATCTCTTGCAGAAGTAAATAAAAATGCGTTTTTCGTAACCTCCAACGAAGTATTTCGTAATTAACGAGTGATTTTACTAGAATTATTCTAAAGACTGCGCATTTATAATCTTTTACAGCGATTTTACGCAAACTTTAAAAAAAACGTACAATCAACAGCGTATCAAGCGTAACGAAAACGTAAGTTAGAATGTAAAAACTACTTTTCTGCAGTCGGGTATTTTGTTTTTCTTTTAATAAACAGTACCTGGGCGACCGAGCTCCACTCGGTTTTTTTATGACTGAAAATACAAGCAAACCCGGATTCGAAACCTAGCAAGATCGATATATCGTCCTCTAATCTACCTACAAACCAAATTTCATTAAAATCGTTGGATACGTTTCCGAGATTCAGATTATATACAATAATTGCTCGTTTAAAGATATTAGATTAGATAGATACATAGATACTTGTTAATATGTTACTGTAAAAGCCCGAACATTGGTAAATCTTAGGTTTTACCAGTAAATCTTAGGGTTTACCAACACGAGTCGGTAAATGTAAGAATATGTAAAAAAGAAACGATTTTATCGGGCTTTTACCATTAGAATTTAGTACATGCCAGGTTTTACCAGTGACGGTTGGTAAATGTTGGTTTTGGAAATAAAACAATGCATAATAGACCAGTTTAGGCTAGGCCAAACTAGTTGATCCTGGTATAGATATAAGCAATAATTTCTTCAGAGATTAGGTTATGGTTTTTTTTTTGTATAAAAAAAAACCATAACCTAATCTCTGAAGAAATTATTGCTATATACCTAAGACTACGTTGCACCAAGCTACATCGTTCAATCAAACAAATGTTATTATATATGTTACTGTAAAAGCCGAATACAGTAACATATGCATTGTTTTATTTCCAAAACTAACATTTACCAACCGTCACTGGTAAAACCTAGCATGTATTAAATTCTAATGGTAAAAGCCCGATAAAATCGTTTCTTTTTTACATATTCTTACATTTACCGACTCGTGTTGGTAAACCCTAAGATTTACTGGTAAAACCTAAGATTTACCAATATTCGGGCTTTTACAGTAACAAATATACCGTTTTGCAGACCCTCAATCTACGGGTACTGCTAAAGGGAAGCAGTTCCTACATTGGAAAGTAAATACCGTGGGTTGTGATTTGGACAACACAACCACCGTGGTGGAGTACTTGCCACCAGCGCCGGCGCCGGAGACAGGGCTGCATAAATATTTCTTTTTGGTATTTGAAAACCATAACCCTAATGGAGTAGTGAGTGCAGTCTCCGACAACCTGTAAGATATATTTTTAAACATTTTCTACTTTCTTCAAGTTCACAATAACTTAAAAATTCCGCTATGGGTAAGTACGTTCTTAAAACATTTTTTTTAGGAACTACATGTATGTAAAAAAAAACTACTACTACTACTATGTACACAGTGTTGCATTAAAATGATTCTGACTCATGGGGATATTTACCCGACTGCATAAGAAGGAGGGTTATGTTTTTCGAGTGTATGTATGTGGGTATGTATGTATGTATATTTCTATATGATCGCCTACAGTCTAAACGGCTCGACCGATTTGGATGTGCGAGGTGACGTTAGATTCGTCTTTACTTCTTGCGTCATAGACCTTTTTTGTGTAATAATAATATAGCGCGAGAGAGATAGCTGCGCGCTTCGAGCCCAACCTACAAGGACAGACAGACAGACAGACAACGCTACCTCACGAATAGTTTCCTGCTCTCTTAGCACGGAAGCTTAAAATTCAACCGAATTAAGAACCTATTTAAGAAGACATTTTATATGCTAGTTAAAAAAACCGGACAAGTGCGAGTCAGACTCGCCCACCGAGGGTTCCGTACAAACTAGTATATAAAAGGGGGAAATCATATATTTTCCTTCATAAACCGAAAAATTTACATCGTAAAAATATTTAAAAATCTGTTTAAGCTTATGCTACTGAAGCTCTTTCATATGATACGGTTAATTCACTTTAAAATTTTTACCTTCATTCCTTGCATAAAGACACTATTTTTTGTGATTAAATTAAAAATGTCCATTTTTTTCAGTTCAGTTTTCGGATTTTTTCCTATATGTGTACTCTAAAACAATGCTTTTTGCCAAATATCATTATTCTAGGTCAATGGGAAGTACCCCATAGGTTTTGATTCCCTTGTGAGTGTCGAAATGTGCATTTTTACGATATATTCGGCTGTAACTTTTTTTTACGAAAACCTAGAAACTATATTTTTCTTTCTGCAGGAATATATTATGGATCTGCGTATATGGTTTTAATTTCAACTCGATACCTTCGCGCGTTCCCGATTCACGATAAAGGTCTTGACACCCGACGGACGGACAGACGGACAACAAAGTGATCCTATAAGGGTTCCGTTTTTCTCTATTGAGGTACGGAACCCTAAAAATATGTAAACTTAGTTAAAAAATAAAATGTTAATGCCTATATAAAAGGCAGGGACCCCGGAGTCTATGGAACTCAATTATTTTAATTAATAAAAGACATTTTATAAATAATTCTAATATTATGCTTAATATTTCCAGTGTTTTATTAACATTTTTGTGATTTCAGAGAACGTGCCAATTTTGACATAAACGAATTTATACAAGAAGTGGGTGCTCCTATAGCTGGCAACTACATAGTAGTAAAAAGTGTTGTTCCCGTTGATGGAGATAAAATGGCTATTGGTTCTCAATTGCGCTAGTCGGGATATAAAACAATCCTAATAATATAAACATGGAATTGGTTACCTATCTATATTTCGAATTGTGAAATTCCGCATACCAATTCCTCGTAAACGAAATGTTTTTGTTTCAAAAGTCACTTTATCGTAATCCTGGAAGCTCATTTGACAACTCATCTGCCGAATCTTTGTAATACATAATTATAGTTTAAAAACTAAAAAAACTTACTTCAAAATATGTAATTCGTTTACTTCGATGACAATTTTCTTGTTATTTTGTTATTAAAACGCCAAAGTACTGAACCGATTTTGATAAAATGTATATGGGACCACCTCTAAGGTATTGCTAAACAATAAAGAATCATCAAAAAACAATTCGTAATTGGCGGAGTAATCACGTAACAAACATAAAAACATACGTTCGAATCGAGAACCTCCTTCTTTTTGGAAGTCAGTAAAAATAAACCTAACCTAATAACTGATGGTTAACTTAAGGAACCAGAAACTCATGTCAAGTAAAACATTTGAGATTTGGCAGTTCTATGAAACGGATTCGGGCAAGTAACAATCAAACATATGTATTTCGGATTATAGATAGGTTTAATCATTTTAACTAGATTAGGGAGTTCAATTGCAATGATTATTATTATTATTATTTTGACTAGATTAAGGAAGTTAAATTGCAACGTTTATTATTTACATTCTTATAAAATATAACTTAAAATTTAATAAATGAATAAATAAATTTAAAATCATAATCTCCTTTTTCTTGAATTTTTTAACTATTTCTGTTATTTATAACATGGTTTTCCTCAAAACGTAGAATGTATTGCTAGGTAGTCAGACCACACTCATCAATCTACGCCCTAGATGCTAGGGCATTGATGAGACCTAAAAATAAAATCGTGAGCGTAGCGTAACCTGAGTAAATATATTTTTAAGTAAAAACTACGGGTCACGCACGTCACCGACCGAGAGTGACGTGTGCGCTGCTCCTTTGAAAAAGACCGCCGAATGCGGTTGAAACTATAGTCGGATTTTTCGGCACAAAACAGACGTGAGTAACCCGTAGCTTTTATTTAAAAATGTGTGAAAACCACGTTAGTTTCCATTGTAAAACCGAGTAAATATAATTTATATTATTAGAGTGGTGAGATGACTGCTACCTAGGACCTATCTAATTATGTTTTAGATTTTAGAATATTACTAATATCATTGTTCTTTTCAATTAAACATTTCAACTTTTTTTGGTTATTTTTTTCTTTTTCTGTCTTATAAGGGTAGAACACATTGGGATTGGAAATACACACACATTTTACGTATACTTTCTCACAAAAACATACACTCAACAGCGTATCAAGGGTAACAAAATCGTAAGTGAGACTGCAAAAAGTGCTTTTCTGCAGTCGGATACTTTGTTTTTTTCATTCTTATAGTTATTTTTTTATAATACTGTTTTTACAGACTAAAAAAGTTGATGTCTGTTATAACAGAGTTCTCCTATTTTATGAAAATAGTGTAATTTACTGACAAAAGTAGCCGCGTCTACTATGCTCCTAACATAACGCAGATGATGGCTCCTAATCATACCATATACTTATAGTGACGAGCGCAGTGTTTCGCCACATAGGATCAGCACTCGTATCCAAATGACAGAGACGGAGATATAGATTCCGAATTGAATCCGAATCCGAATGAGTAGTAGTGGGCTTGTAGTGGGGAGCGGACTGTAGCAGTCCGCGACACGGGGTATCCTAGTGAGGACTGTTATGCAAATGTTATTTAAGATCGTTTTTCCTGTGTATGTAAATATATAAATAATTAGTTCTGAATACGGGGGCTGGAAAAAGACTGGATGGGATGGGCTATTAGGAACAAGGGTGAATTTTAACACAAGGGGAGCGACTTATTTGTCTCGTCTATTATTTGCACAAAAATGTCCATGATGGAACAAAATTAGAATTCATGACGCACATTAAATATGCCTTTTTACCCGATTGCGTAAGAAGGAGGGTAATGTTATTCGAATGTATGTATGTAAATTTCTATGTATGTTTCTATATGACAGCCTACAGCCTAAATGGCTTAACCGACTTTGATGTGCGAGGTGTTATTAGATTCGTCTGCGCTTCCAGACGAATCTAACGAAGACGCTTTTCTTTCAATATACATAATTGTATTTATACAGTAATATAAATCCCTCCAAAAACATGTCATGTAAAATTGGTTGACATGTGTCGCATTGTCATGCCACCCTCACTGACAAAAAGATATCAGATGAGATCTGACTGAATCTGAAGAGCCAAGCCGCTAACTCTACAAAATCTAACGCTACAATACTTATGTGGCATGACAATGCAAGACATGGCAACCAATTTTACATGAAATGTTTTTGGTGGGATTTCATTTCTTTTTGTAAGAGACACTGTAATTTCTGGAGGCTTGGAGTGACAGGGGGTCAGCCTATCGGTTACATAAATTCCAATTTCCAGATTCCAATTCAAAGATAGGTTTACTTCCTGAAGTCTCAGAAAGCTGAAATTTGGTATGCAAACTACTATTGGTACATAAACAACAGAAAAATTAAGATATTTGTATTTTTCACCCTCCAACCCTTTTAAAGTGTGATCTTGTGTGTGTGTCTATATTTTTTTACACAACATAACTTCGATATGAATAATACTGAGAGCCCAAATTTTCAGAATAAAGTAAACAGTACATTTATAAAACATACAAAGTTTCATTTATTTAGCTTTTGTACTTTAGATATGATTCACATCTAAAATACGACAATTTTACCACTCAGTGAGGATCGTTTGTCTACTTAGTTTCTAAAGGCGATACTAGATGGTGTGCGCCTCAAGTTAGCACACGGTATTATTTCTCGCGCTCTGTCGCAAATGAATTTTTGATGTCGACACGCTGAGGCACTTATTTCCGTATATTACAAAGTACTCTTTGGGCACCTAGGTATTCCGTATTTATGGTTGGTATGTGCTGTGTTGTGTATTCGTTCTCATTTGGTTCTCGACGTTCTCGTTTGGTATAAGGAATGTCTCGTACTCGTAATCTATTTTCGTTAGTAATCTGGGGGCACGGCCGTGCCCCCGCCAAGTGAGCGAGCGGGTACGTACGGCCGGGACTACCTTTAGGCGCGTCGCTCACTGGTAAGTCGAGGCGCGGTCGCGGCACAGTCCAGGCGTGGCGTTTTTGTTAGAGTCGAGGCGCGGGCGGCTATGCTTCCTTCACACACTACAGTGTAAACACGTCTACGCACGAAACAAAATAACAAAATGGCGGTGGAGTCGCGGCGCGCCGCTTGTGCGTCCGTGCCTCGACTCCGCCTCGACTCTAGCTCGTGTGGGGCTCGTGTGGGCGATGCGCCTTACACGAAGAGATTCGTCGGACTCGAAGCGATTTGTCGGATTTTAGACCCTCATTGCTTCGGCCCCAATAACTCTAGAGAGTTCAAATTTTCAGAATCACGTGTGGTCAGTGGACTGATACATCATAAAAAAATCATGTATCTAGCTTTTATACTTTCGATTTTATTGATACCTAAAATACGCCGAATTCCCATTGATTAACCAAAAAAATAAACGACTTGCTGAAGTCCTAGAAAGCTGAAATTTGGTATGTAGGCTAAAATTTGTACACAAACATTGCTAAAATTATAACATTTGTAACTTTCACCCTCCAACTTTGAGGGTGATCCCGTTATTTTCATCAATAATATAAAGTACTTCCTGAAGTCTCAGAAAGCTGAAATTTGGTATGCAAACTACGATTGGTACATAAACAACAGAAAAATTTAGATATTTGTAACTTTCACCCTCCAACCCTTTTAAAGGGTGAATTTGACTATATTTTTTTAACATAACATAACTTCGATATGGATAATTCTAGAGAGTCCAAATTTTCAGGATAAAAAGTAGTCAGTACATGTATAAAACAAAGTTTCATTTATGTAGCTTTTATACTATAGATTTAATTCACATGTAAAATACGTCAACTTTTGGAACTCACACACTAATGATAGTTACATACATCCTTTTAGTTATGGATGGATAGTGTGTTTTCGTTCGTTTTATGTTTAGTAAATATGGGTTTGTACTATACATATTCAACTTTCGTTGAAAATTTGGTAGGTACTTAGGGACTTTTTTACACAGAAAAATATAATACTTTCAACCGAGAGCTTATTTAGAAGATTGGATTCGGGACGGGGATCTTGTTAAAGAAGGGGTACCTACTAATTAGGTTAAGAATTTAATTTATTGAATAGATACAAGAATAATCTAAAGTTGGTTTAAAGCACGTATTTCTATAAAAAGGAAATAAGACGAACAGTATGAGTAACGAAATAATTTCTTTGGGAGACGGGTTAGGACGCTATCGTACAGTTCATAGTATGTCTGGAAATGGTTCGTGCCTTTTCCATTAATTGACTCAATCTATAGAAGACCGTATTTGGTGTGGTGTTGCAAATTAAGGTATGCTATTGTTTGTTATGTTGTGTAACATTGGGACAAACTGCAACTTTATACTTGTGCTGAAGACTGAGAAGTGTACCTGGATACCGACTTTTATTCACGCGCTATAGTATGGCACCATATCAGAATTGAAGGTTACAGCAACATCACCTGTTTTAAGTAATAAACCAACAAGAAAAGAGGCTATGACAGAGAGTGTGCTGCAAAAAAAAATAACAGATGCACAAGAAAATACATTCCGTTAAAATAAAACGTTTCAGAAATTACAGGGTCTTTTACAAAAAGAAATGAAATCCCACCAAAAACATTTCATGTAAAATTGGTTGCCATGTCTCGCATTGTCATGCCACTTTCACTGACAAAAAGGAATCAGATGCGATCTGACTGAATTTGAAAAGCCAAGCTGCTAACTCTACAAAGTCTAACGCTACAATACTTATCTCTGTAAGCCTTAAATCTTGGTCAAAAAGCATGGCTTGGTCGTTTCATGGAACTATTACATTACTATTACAATTATACATCATTCAAGAGCAGAGATTTTAGTTTATCTTTCTTTTTCTTCCTTAGAAGTCCATGTACGGCATGTTATGCGACATATGTTTGTAACTGACAGCTGGAAAACGGCCAAGCCATGCTTTTTGATCAAGATTGAAGGCTTACAGAGATAAGTATTGTAGCGTTAGACTTTGTAGAGTTAGCAGCTTGGCTTTTCAAATTCAGTCAGATCTCATCTGATTTCTTTTGTCAGTGAAAGTGGCATGACAATGCGAGACATGGCAACCAATTTTACATGAAATGTTTTTGGTGGGATTTATATTTTTTTTAGGACATTTCACACAACACCATCTAGCCCAAACTAAGCAAAGCTTGTACTATGTTACTAGATGGCTGATAGAATACATATATACACATTTTTTTAGTAAATATATACATATGATACATAGAAACACCCAGACACAGAAAAAACATTCATGCTTATCACTCAAATGTTTGCCCTGGGTGGCGATCGAACCCACTACCTTACAGCACAGTAGGCAGACATACTTCCAACTGAGCCACAAGGCCAGTCAATGGGACCACCTCTGAGATATTACCTACCAATCAAAAAAGAATCATCAAAACTAATTCATGTTTGGCGGAGTAATCACGTAACAAACATACAGTCGGTTTGAGAACCTCTTCCCTCTTTTGGAGTCGGTAAAAAATGGGCAAGATGGATTATTTATTCTTCATGTTCTTAAAATCATGCATGTCCGATGTAAGTACATTCACGATAATGTATTACACAGAAGACCGATAGACTTACTACTTCGCATCGACGTTACAAGTTCTAAGTCCACACTTTTGATGCGTGCTGCACAGGAGTGGAACTGTCTGCCGCCATCTTTGTTTCCTGAGAGCTATAATTATTTTCAAGCTAGATTTAAGCTAGCTAGCTCTCAAGCATTTTCAAGGTAAATAGAGTGAATACTTATTTTTAGATCTACGTGCTCCATCCTCGGCCACATCGTTGCTAACCATCAGGCGAGTTGGTGGGCAAACGTAAATCTATTTAGTACTAAAAAAAAACTCTCGGCCATTTCATGAATAATAGACGACATTTATGTAACTGGCTATTTTGTTTTTCTTATAATATAAATACTTGTTAATTAAAATAGTCACAGTGAGTATTCGTAAATTTAGCGAAGCAAATATATTCTTCGTGGTGTGTGATCTCTTTGTTGTAACTTTATTAACATTACAATTGGGCCAAAATGTGTTCAGTGCTAAAAATACTGCTTACTTACCTCAGAAAAATAATATTACTAATGTACATATTAGGACAAGCAACGTTTGCTAGCGATACTTTGTAAGCGATACTTTTTGGTTAAGTTTTAGAATAATAAATGCCGAAAATTTACAACAACATTTAGCTATTTAATTGTTGTAGCATGTCGCTGATTATATGAAACAAGTATAAGTTTACAAAACTCAAAAACCCCGATAAAAAAACGGCTAAACCTATTAAAATTCAAAATTATATCTGAAGACATAATTTTGAATTGTACTAACAATGATCCCCATCATTATTAAATTATTATTAAAATAAAACGTCCGAATATTCACCCGCTAAGACCGTGTCGAGAAACGCGTGAAGGTTCTGTAGCCGATGCTACAATCTCTCTATCTACAGAAGATAACTTGGCGAGTATGACCACTTTTCAAAAAGGTAAACTTTGTACCTATAACCACTGAAATTTTTGACATATAAATTTATCACTGCATTTAATAATCACGTGACATTTCTTTTTTCATCACGTGAACGTAATGTCTAAAACAAAATTCACGAATATAGTGTCCTGGGCCTGGGTTGACCGATACTCATATACTAACAATGACGAACTTAAAGGTTTTTTTATATAAACACTACATATTATGTCGCCGCGCTAAAGCCCAATTTAGATTGAGAAGTCTAGAAACGTCTATTTTTCCGCTGCGAATTATTTTGAAAATCGAAATTATTTTTATTGTGTAAAGGGTCTAATTAGATCTCATTGAGCTCGGATGTTTTTGAGGAGTGACGCTACATCCAGTTTATATACATACTACATTTATATATAAAAGAATTGAACGGAATTAATTAACCTCCTCTTTTTTAAAGTCGGTTAAAATCAGTACCAGTGAAGATAGTGATACAGACCTTATTCTCGTACTGAAGCTGAGCCTAGCATCAGTCTAACCCCTTTAACTGGAGCTGATAGAGCGGCTAACCAGGAGCGGTCGTCGACAGACGACCGGTGTTTTTGGAAAACAGCCTGCCACTAAAACACTGTTGATTAGTCTATATATGTTTTTATTACTGCTTGTTCAATACTATGGCTAAACATCGACTCCGTTGTAATTAACAAACTTATTTTATAACGTAATAAAGTTAACCACTTGATAGTGATCCCGCCAACCGAGTTGTTCCATTGACAGCCCGTTCTTTTTATCCCCGCACCGATTATGCGGCCACCGTACGTATACCCATTTGCCGGTAATGTAACATAGGCATTTGCCCATATTGTCGGTAACAATAGATAGATAGATAAACTATTTATTGTACAAACCTTAGAACTTACATACAAGAGAAATTATTTTAAACTAGTGTAACAACTGGCGGCCTTATCGCTAATAGCGATCTCTTCCAGGCAACCTTAGGATGGAGAGAAATGAAACGAAAGTACTAAGACGGAGTGTGCAGTAATAGAGAGGGGAGAAAATTGTATACATATACCAATATATATGTTTGGGTTATTTTATT
Source organism: Lycia hirtaria (assembly GCA_947563715.1). NCBI lineage: Eukaryota > Metazoa > Arthropoda > Insecta > Lepidoptera > Geometridae > Lycia > Lycia hirtaria. Next base: position 15,226,794 of record OX387378.1, read on the forward strand.
GAGTCAAATTAAGTTCGTTTTTAGCTCTTATAAATTTAAGTTGTAAATCTTTATTATTTAACTTGTTTAGGTTATTTTAGTTTTTCCTATATATTATATATAAATATATATATATATTAATCTGATTATGTATACATATAGGTATACATATACATATGTAGTAGACATACATTCTATTCTGCCACATACAATACAAATACTATAAATATACTAATAAATGAATATAAAAAAAAACTAATACTGATATACTAGAGAAAGTGATAGAATAACATATAATCACATATAACGAAGAAAAATAATTTTTTCACAATGCGTACATTTAGAAAATGTTCGCTTTGTAAGCGCGCGTCTTTATCTTTCAATGGTAAACAAGCCTTAGGTACAAAGACTTTAATATCCTTAGGTATGTACATTATATTCGCTTTACTATGTAAACGGAAAACGGCTGTCTGTATATAAACGGAAAATTTAAAAGTGATTATTATTCTGCTTAAATATAAATTGAAGCAAAATGAGTATCTTACTAATTTTAGTTAATATATTATTTTTATCAGTAGTCAGAAGTTCCGATAATGCTGATTGGGTGGAGGATGAATCCTGGATCCTGGATAATGAAGAAAAATATGATTTTAAATCGGCTTTGCCTGAAGATATTACATCGGACGCTGTACCGTTCATATACGCCGAAGTAAGATTTTTCTTTCATACTCTAACTACCTGCGACTTAGGGTTACCATTTGTCCGGATTTGTACGGACATGTCTGAATTTTTGAGCTTCTTTCCAGACATTGTCTGGCTTTGCAATTTGCCCGGCTTTTTGATGTTGGTGGGGAAAAAAAAACTTTCACGTTCACTTACTAATAAAATAAAACAAAAATGTATTAAATCTTCCTTCATTCTTTATTACAGACAAAACAAATCAGCCTCTTTGTAATTAAAGCATCGAACTAAAACATACCCGCGCAAACTCTAGCGTCATTATGCGTGAAATTCACTATTTCATTTTGCGACTAAAATGTCCGGCTTTTTGTTAGGACTTCTCAATTTTTTTAATGGTAATTTACCAGAGACCCGCTTTTACACCCGAGCAGTGATGAAAAACGGTATTACTAATGAGGATTAAATGTAACGAATGAATATCGAAAAGCCTAGATCGATATCTCAAGAGGTTATCCTTAAGTGATTGGGTCAGAGGTCAATACAGGCATTTTAGCCGCGGCGCTTTCCATCACGTGGACTTAATGTCAACTTCACGAATATAGTGTCCTGGGTTAACCGATACTCATATACCAACAATGACGAACTTAAATTTTGATATAAAGACTATCTCGCCGCGCTAATTTAGATTGAGAAGTCTAGACTCTATTTTGCCGCTTCGAATTATTTTGAAAATTTAAATTATTTTAATCGCGTAAGAGATCTAATTAGATCTCATTGAGCTCGGACGTTTTTGAGGACTGACGCTACATCCCGTTGATACTTTATCAAAGCGCGGCGTGTATCTAGACACGCGGTAGCGTGTCAAGCCAAGTTCAAGCTAACAGAACTGGCGTGCAGCATCGTGTGTATATTTATCTCGAACCATTTGGAGACTTTTGACCATCTCATAACTCAAAAACTACTTTATATAAACATGTTAAATTTTGCTCGTATATTGAGACCGGCAGGATACATATGTGCTCCAAATTTCATAAGCGCACCTCAAACGGTTATTTAGATATTAACGTCCAAAAAGCGCCATTTTTATCACTGACTGACCTATAGGTCAAAATTCTAATCCAGTTCTAGATGACATAGAAATTTCAAATTTGGCACCCAGATAGGTAGTTGGGTGAATACAAAGGAAAAAACCGAAACTTGTAATTATTTATCTTTATTATAATTTTTCGATTAATTGATTCCATTAGGAACACTTACACTACTTACACTTACTTACTTATAGTGTCTGTAATGTAAGAATCAGCAATCAAAATTGATGACAGCTGGTCTTTATGTGGATTTTAATGTATTCACGTGAATATATAACGAGTGGAATACCACCTTTAGTATATTTTTTAATCTAAACATCAGTTTTAGTACTTATAACAAAGAATATAGTCGGCTTTCGTATTTATTACGTTATTAACTGGGATGTAGTATCAATTATTATTTATTTGAATGTTTAGCACACATCAATAGTGTAAGATGATTCATCATCATCATCTCAGCCATAAGAAGTCCACTGTTGGACATAGGCCTCCCCCATGGATTTCCAAAAAGACCGATTGGAAGCGGCTTGCATCCAGCGTCTTCCCGCCACTTGTATGAGGTCGTCTGTCCATCTCGTGGCTGGTCTTCCTACGCTGCGCTTGCCGGTACGTGGTCTCCACTCGAGAACCTTGAGAACCTTGAGAAGATGATTACTTATAAATAATTAAATAATAAGTATTTCGGAGCACAGCGCACGATGCGGCGCGGTGGCCGTGGAGCAGTGGGGTGGGGAGCGGTGCACTAAAAACTTGACGCGAACGTGCGCAAACTGCCCGAGTGAGTGGCAGCCGCGCTCATAAGCGCGAGCGCCGTCTTGCTGTCTGGTTGTTTCTCAATTTAAATCAGTATAAACAGAAAATGCATTAAAAAAATCTGGATACTAAATGGGCTATGCACTCAAACATTTCAAATATACAGATAATATAGGGGAAAAAAGACAAGTATACCCCGTAAACGCAGGAAAATACAGTAGACTTACAAAAATCATTTGGTATTAATTTGATTATGAATAAGTACCTAAGTACTAATAATTTATATACAAAAAGTAATCGTAGCCCATCAAAAACATAAATATGAAATGAGAGCCAAGTTCAATATTATAATATATACCTTAGTTGTTGACTTCAACGACAAAAGAAGTGAGATCTAAATGGGTGCCAAGTTCAATGGTCAGTCCTGAAATTTATTTATAGTAACGTAAAATGTTTTATAACAACTTCAAATATCATTTCTTCTTATAACTTAGGATAATATATTGAAACCTAAGGTCTGACTTAGAAGAAATTATATTTGAAGTGTTATAAAATATTTTACGTTACTATAAATAAATTTCAGGACTGACCATTGAACTTGGCTCTCATTTCACATTTATGTTTTTGATGGGATTATTAGGTTTCTCAAAAAGAGGGGTATTATAAGTTTGGCGATTGTGTCTGTGTATGTTTGAAAGAGGACTTGATGCATCTTCATCAAGTCCTCTTTCAATCAGTCTGTTCTTAGCTAATTTTTATCAAAATCGGTTCAGCCTTTTTTGAGTTTGGTGTATTTTAGTTTTTTAAACTTATTTGTTGTTCGTAGGTGATGATCCCTACAGCTATTTAGTGGTAAATAGGTAACAAACACACAGAGAGAGTTAAAAACATACTCGCTGTTATAATATTATATTTTCTTAAATATTTTTAGATAGTATATGGAGATAAATATGTAGAAGTGGGTGAAACGATATCTCAGCTGAATTTAATAACGAAACCGCAAGTATATTGGTATTGTGAAGACGATGCCAACTATACTTTGGTCATGTTTGGTAAGTTAGAACTATATTTATATTCCAAACAGCGTTCATTTCGCCAGATGCGCATCAGAAGTACACATCACACAACCTACACTAGATAAATGGAAAGTCGGCCCACTACCACCGACACATAACGGATTCACCTAATGATTGAAATAAAGAGTAACTCCTCTGTCTCGCTCACGTTTTGTTAGTTACTTTTTATAGCAAAAAACTCTCACATAAAACAAAAATGTTAATTTTTAACGTACCTAGCCCCCTTTGATATATAAATATTTAAACAGTAATAATAATTAAATTTAAATATAATCCATCTTAAAATCTGATTGACCAAACTTCACCGCGTCAATGTCCGTTTAATTTACCAAATAAAGATATTTTGTTTCCTTTTTACAGCCTACAGCCTAAGCGGCTTGACCGATTTTGATGTGCGAGGTGTCGTTAGATTCTTCTTCATTCTGAGTGTCATAGGCTACATTTTTTGTAATAATAACAACAATACATCTTTTGCAAAAGTAAATAAAAATGCGTATTTCGTAACCTCCAACGAAGTAATTCGTAAACAAGAGATTTTAATAGAATTATTCTAAAGAATGCGCATTTATTATCTTTTACAACGATTTTACGCAAACAATCAACAGCGTATGAAGCGTAACGTAAATTAGATTCCAAAAACTACTTTTCTGTAGTTATTTTGTTTTCTATTAATAACAATACTTGTTAATATACTTTTTTGCAGACCCTCAATCCACGGGTACTGCTAAAGGGAAGCAGTTCCTACATTGGAAAGTAAATACCGTGGGTTGTGATTTGGACAAGAGAACCACCGTGGTGGAGTACTTGCCACCAGCGCCGGCGCCGGAGACAGGGCTGCATCAATATTTCTTTTTCGTGTTTGAAAACCGAAACCCTAATGGAGTAGTGAGTGCAGTCTCAGACACCGTGTAAGATATATTTTTAAGCATTTTCTACTTTCTTCAAGCTCACAATAACTTAAAAATTCAGCTATGGGTACGCTGTTTAAACATTTTATTTTTAGGAACTTTGTACACAGTGTTGCAATAAAATGATTCTGACTCATGGGGATATTTTTACCCAACTGCGAAAGAGGGAGGGTTATGTTTTTCGAGTGTATGTATGTATGTGGGTATGTATGTTTATATATGATCGCATACAGTCTAAACGGCTTGACCGATTTTGATCTGCGAGGTGTCGTTAGATTCGTCTTTACTTCTTTTTACGCCATAAGCTATATTTTTGAAAAATACAAATAAGTTTATTTGTCACATCAGAATTAGTACAGATTACTTGTGAACCCATTGACTCTGAACTAGTATTAACTGTATTTCAGAGCCAATGGCTCTCTCTAATGGCAATAATAATACATCTCTTACAAAAATAAAAAAATGCGTTTTTTATAACTTCCAACTAACTTTTTCGTAATAAATAAGTGATTTTACTAGAATTATTCTAAAGAATGTGCATTTATAATCTTTTATGGCAATTTTACGCATACTTTTTCACAAAAAACAGGACAGAATTGTTTATTTTGATAGGAGTAATATTAAAACCAAAGTCTTATTCAGATATCACTTATATTGACGACGAAATTTAAAAAAATGTATTTTGTAACTCCTCAACCAAGATAAAAGTAAACAAAGCTGTCTCTTACTTCTCTAATATCCCACTCGGTGATTTACTTATACGTTTAAAATGTGATGCGCGAGAGAGATAGCTGCGCGCTTTGAGCCCAACTTTGTAAGACAGACAGACAGACAACGCTACCTTACAAATAGTTTCATGCTCTCTTAGCACGGAAGCTTAAAAATTCTACCTAATTAAGAACCTCCCCTTTATGAAGTTAGTTAGTTTAAAAAAATATGAAAACTTAGCTAAAAAATAAAATGTATTAGCCTATAAAAGGCACGGACCCTGGAGTCTGTGGAGCTCAAATTTTTAAATAAATAAAAAATAATCGGCCAAGCGCGAGTCGGACTCGCGCACGAAGGGTTCCGTACTATCATCTATAATACTACAAAGTTTAGTTCTGTTTATAAAATAACGAGAAATCAACGAAATTCCAAGTAGTAAATTGCAAACTTATAGGTAGGTTTTCGATACACATCCGGGCAACATGACGACGCTCGCGCGAATACGCGCGGCTATGGCTCGCTCCATCATCTTACCTCCCCCGCTACCCCGCTAAACCGGCGCTCGCACCGCGTTTAGATGCACGGATTATTTTCATTTTGTGAGTTTTTATGTATTAGATTAGGTATTTATTTTTATAGTTAATATATTTCTAAATATTTACTTACAAATATTCAAGTTTCTACCTTTTAATTGAGATCGAGTAAAAATTGCTTAAAAATTACGTTTGTTGTATGGGAGCCCCCCTTTAATATTTACTTTATTGTTATTTAATTATTTATTTTGAAAGGTAATATACAAGTAAATATTCTGTGAAAATTTGAAGCGTCTACCTGTTACCGTTTTTAATATTGAGCAAAAAAATACGAAAAAAACACGTTTATTGTATGGGGACCCCCCTTAATTTTTTTTTTTTAATTTTTAGTATTTGTTGTTATAGCGGCAACGGAAATACATCATTTGTGAAAATTTCAGCTTTCTAGCTATCACGGTTTGTGAGATACAGTCTGGAGACAGACAGACAGACAGACAGACAGACAGACAGACAGACAGACAGACAGACAGACAGCGAAGTCTTAGTAATAGGGTCCCGTTTTTACCCTTTGGGTACGGAACCCTAAAAAGACTTTTTATAAATAATTATAATATTATGCTGAATATTTCTAGTGTTTTATTAATATTTTTCTGATTTCAGAGAACGTGCCAACTTTGACATAAACGAATTTATACAAGAAGTGGGTGCTCCTCTAGCTGGCAACTACATGGTGGTAAAAAGTATTGTTCCCGTCGATGGAGATATGTTGGCTTTTGCTTCTCAATTGCGCTAGTCGTGATATAAAACAAAACTAATAATATAAACATGGAATTGGTTACCTGTCTGTAATTCGAATTGTGAAATTCCGCTTACCAAATCCCCGTAAACGAAATGTTTTTTTTTTCTAAAGTCACTTTATCGTAATCCTGGAAGCTCATTTGACAACTCATCTGCCGAATCTTTGTAATACGAAATATTATGTGTATAATAATTATAGTTTAAAAACTAAAAAACCTACTTAAAAATATGTAATTCGTTTCGGATGACATATTTATTGTTATTTTGTTATTAAAACCAAAGTACTGAACCGTTTTGATAAAATGTGTATGGGATCACCTCTGAGGTATAACCCATCAAACAATAAAGAATCATCAAAAAACAATTCTTAATTGGCGGAGTGATCGCGTAACAAACATAAAAAAAAACATACAGTCGAATCGAAAACCTCCTTCTTTTTGGAAGTCAGTAAAAATAATCCTATTAAATCTAACCTAATAAATGTTTTTTTTGGCGGGAACGTCTACTTACTACTAACAAGCGTTACTAACGCTTTGTTTTATTTTCCTAAACTTGTGTTATTTTGAACATTAATGCTATAAAAATGGTGGTTTTATTCATTAAGTGTTCGATAAAGTGCGTGAGTGTGGGCAAGTGAAATAAAACAGTAAAACGTGTGATTTTACGTTGTCGGCAAAACTCCATAAAAGCTTCTAGTAAAGTCGCCACCACTTTACTGAAGCAGGACTCTACTTATAAATTGACTGTAACGTGACTTAAATTGTGACTAGAACATTTACAACTTGTTTTATTCAAGATACTTGAAAAAATCCTAATACTTGACACTAGCAAATGCTTTAATGCGGGTCCAATACAAAAAATAAGAAGAAAACCTAATAACTGATGGTTAACCTATGGAACGAGAAATTCATGTCAAATAAAACATTTGAGATCAGGCAGTTCTATGAAACGGATTCGGGCAACTAACATTCAAACATATGTATTTCGGATTACAGATAGGTTTAATCATTTTAACTAGATTAGGGAGTTCAATTGCAATGATTATTTTTATTATTATTTTACTAGATTATTATTATTATTTTGACTAGAGTTCAATTGCAACGTTTATTATTTACATACTTATAAAATATAACTTAAAATTTATAATCCTAATTTCCTTTTTCTTAATTTTTTTAACTATTTCTGTTATTTATAACATGGTTTTCCTCAAAACGTATAATGTATAACTAGGTAGTCAGACCACACTCCTCATCAATCTAGACCCTAGATGCTAGGGCATTGATGAGACCTAAAAATAAAATCGTGAGCGTAGCGTAACCTGAGTAAATATATTTTTTAAGTAAAAACTACGGGTCACGCACCTCACTGACCGAGAGTGACGTGTGCGCTGCTCCTTTGAAAACGACCGCCGAATGCGTTTGAAACTATAGTCGGATTTTTCGGCACAAAACAGACGTGAGTGACCCGTAGTTTTTATTTAAAAATGTGTGAAAACCACGTTAGTTTCCATAGTAAAACCGAGTAAATATAATTTATATTATGAAATTGGTGAGGAGAGTGGTGAGATGACTGCTACCTAGGACCTATCTAATTATGTTTTAGATTTTAGAATATTACTAATATCATTGTTCTTTTCAATTAAACCTTTCAACTTTTTTTGGTTATTTTATTCTTTTTCTGTCTTATAAGGGTAGAACACATTGGGATTAGAAATACACACACATTTTACGCATACTTTCTCACAAAAACATACACTCAACAGCGTAACCAAATCGTAAGTTAGACTGCAAAAAGTGCTTTTCTGCAGTCGGATACTTTGTTTTTCTTTTAATTATAGTAAATTTTTTATAATACTGTTTTTACAGACTAATTGAAGTCTGTTAAAACAGAGTTCTCCTATTTTATGAAAATAGTGTAATTTACTGACAAAAGTAGCCGCGTCTACTATGCTCCTAACATAACGCAGATGATGGCTCCTAATCATACCATATAGTGACGAGCGCAGTGTTTCGCCACATAGGATCAGCACTCGTATCCAAATGACAGAGATGGAGATATAGATTCCGAATCGATTCCGAATCCGAATTAGTTCTGAATACGGGGGCTGGAAAAAGACTGGATGGGATGGGCTATTAGGAACAAGGGTGAATTTTAACACAAGGGGAGCGACTTATTTGTCTCGTCTATTATTTGCACAAAAATGTCCATGATGGAACAAAATTAGAATTCATGACGCACATAAAATATTCCTTTTTTACCCGACTGCGTAAGAAGGAGGGTAATGTTTTCCGAATGTATGTATGTAAATTTCTATGTATGATTCTATATGACAGCCTACAGCCTAAATGGCTTGACCGACTTTGGTGTGCGAGGTGTCGTTAGATTCGTCTGCGCTTCCAGACGAATCTAACGAAGAAGCTTTTCTTTCAATATACATAATTGTATTTATACAGAAATATAAATATTAAATTAAACTATAATTACAGATAAATAATTAATTGTCAATTTCCGTTATCATGCGTTTATTATTTCTTTTTATGGCTTGACGAAAATAATCTAAATGTGAACTTGACTAAAACTAAATATATACAATTTTTGACGCATGGAACAAAACCTACTACTAAAACATTACTCTATAATAATGTACACCTAGAGGAAGCAAAAAATTTGAAATTCCTAGGCATCACTTTAGACCAACATCTAGATTGGAAAGAACACATAACAAATGTATGTGGTAGAGTCAATAAATTCGTACATGTTTTGAATAGACTCAGGAAAATATCTTCACGGCAGACTGTATTGTTAGCATACCATGGATATGTTAGCTCTATTCTTAGGTACGGACTTCTTCTATGGGGTAATTCTACTCATATTAATAAAGCGTTTTTGTCGCAGAAGAAGTGCCTGCGTGCTATAGTAGGTATTAGGCCCTATGAATCTTGCAAACCAGTCTTTAAAAATTTGGGAATCTTAACGTTAGTCTCAATGTACATCTTTGAGATTGCAATATTTGTCCGAAACCATCCGAACCTCTTTCAAACAGCTAATGACTGATACGTGAAGGCTACCAAGTATGAGCACAGGCTTATCTTTAATCAGCCCTTTAGGTTGGCATTATGTCAAAAAAACTGTTATGCCATGTGTGTCACCATCTACAACAAATTGCCAATATCAATAAAGGAACTCCCTTATGGAATGTTTCGTAAAAAGCTAAAAACATGGCTTTTGGAAAAATCTTTTTACACATTAGACGAATCGTTAAATAAATATAATATTAAATATGCTACAAACTAGATTTTAAGACTGACTTTTAGACATTAAGGCTATTTTTCCACATGCCAATGAATGGCAAAATAGATTGGAGCTAAAACGCTTTTACCACCTTGCTTATACTCTATTTTTAGTGGAAATAAATTCATTTCATTTCATTTATATTCATCTGTGTAAATAGATGAAATTATTAGTTTTTCACGATTGAATAAAACTTATGATTTTTAAGTATGGGTGGCCACGTTGTCCTGCTATTTTTATAAGTACAGCTCCCCAGTGGGATTTTGACCTTGTGGCGGGGACGCCACGTGACACAACCAATGATATGAACAAATTGAATTGAAAAACTAGAAACACATACATATTATAGATAGGTAATAATCATGGTAGAGTCAATGGAAGACCTCAGCACGATGTTCTAAGACCTAAATCGAGTTTTATAACGAAGATGAAAATAGAAAAAAGAAAGTAATGTCAAACGCCCGTGTTGTGCTCACCTCAATAACTCTACACTCGAAATTTTCGTAGGACATACAATTCAACTAGGCAGGTCCAACTTTGCGAGAGAGGTCAACCGTTGAATCCAACTCGGCTGGGCAGCGTTCGGGAAACTCAAAAGCTTAAATTCGTCCTATATACCTCAGTGACTCAAGTCGAAAGTTTACGACCTGTGTGTATTACCAGTGATGACATACGGCACTGAAACGTGGTCACTCAATATGGGTATTGTATACTTGTTGGAAATATTATATAGGAGAGACCTATGTCTCCAGTCGACAAGATGTCCACTGCTGGGGCATGGTGGATGAGATGATGATTGATGCATAGATACATAAGAAATTCCTATTAGCAATTTATATCACTACTTTGAGACCACTAGATATATAAATACAAAATTCTTGTCCGCGAATTTATTCAATTCATTAACAGCAAAACAGTAGTGTGGTATGTTTCGCATTGAAAGCCAAGATTTTTAGCGATACTGAGCGAGATTTAACTTGAAATTTTCCCTTGTGACTGGCACAGTGCATTACCACACAGAGCTTTGGGCAGATGAAGTAAGAATGGCAAGAATGGTTTGGACTGATATGGGCAAGTTCAACGTAAGACAAGTGACTCGCTTGTCTCGTCAATCATTTTCAAAGAAAAATTAAAAATAATTTAATAATTCATTAATTTAATGAATAAGTTTGCTTAGTTTGAATTCATGACACGTGTAAAACTTAAATATGCACGAAATATGATATAGTATGTCCCAAAATTTACGGGTACAGTTCGTGTATGAAATAGGAAATATTAAGCAAGGTTTTTTTATTTGCTCATATAGTTAACCACACACAGAAACAAAATTAAATTACACTTACTATATTACTATATTCATTTTATAATAGACAGAGAGCACACCATTGCAGAAGACGACGTCTTTCATCACTTACATACGCCGTACAAAATATTCAATACAATGTATCGTTTCGCGGGAAAGAGATAGAGCATAAACTTTTTATATAAGTTTATGAACCAATTGTAATTATTTTATGTGTACATTTTCGTATATTATCCACTAAAATGATTATTCCTATGAAATAAAATGCATGAATATCATATTGTTATTTTTATTGCATCGTAAAATAAATAAAATAATAATACTTAAACCCAAAATAGGGTAATGGAATAAAACATCGGGCAAATGGTCTCCCGGGCTTTGCTTATGAAATAAAAATAAAAGAAATAGTAAATTTTTAGACACTTCTATTCTTTGATTTATGCATGAAATTAAATTCCGAAATATAACTTTCGTATAGTTGAACGATTTTATTTAAATAAGTGCCTTGTCCAGAAATTTAGGTATTTTACGCTACCTCAGTTTACGGCATAGTTCCGCGTTTTATGAGAGCGCGACGTCCGCACAAAACGTGGCGTACGTTTAGTGCGATACCGATCCGCCGCGCGCCGTACCGCGCGCGAGTCTCGCCGCGCGGCGCGCGACTCGTCTGAGCCACATCTTCATTACATTGTAGTGGCAAGTAAGTTGTGATATACTGATATCAATCTATAATCTTATTTCTTGAATTCTATGAAATAATAATTTACTACTCGTACTCGTTAATTTTTCCGGGATAAAAGCCTAAGTATGTCATATTATGTGGGTATATCAATCTCCATTCAACAACCAACTCACTAACTCACATAAAACACTAAATTATCACATTTATAAAATAATAGCTATGCTCCTGCGGTGTAACCTGCGTAGTGATGAAAAACGATGATGATTATGATAAAATATAGCCTTGAAGAATCTCCTGTCCAAATTTCATAAATATTGGTTAGAATTACATATTACAGGTCAAATATATCACGTAAATATCTTTGACAATAATGTAAAGGTCTATACAGGATGTTAGGTAATAAACACAAGCAGACACAACAAGGTTAATTTTATAATTATATTGCAATACCATTAGTTAACCGACTTCCAAAAAGAAGGAGGTTTTCAATTTGACTATGTTTTTTGTATGTTTGTTCACCGATTACTCCACCAATTGTGAATCGATTTTGAAGATTATTTTTTCTTTGGTAAGTGATTTCAGAAGTGGTCCCATATAAATTTTATCAATATCGGTCTAGTACTTTGGATTTTTATAACAAAATAACTTACAATTATTGTAGGTTTTAAAAAGATCCTGAGAGAGTTTACTACAAATAATATAAATAATAAGTTGTCTATTTTGTTTGTTTATTGATTAACAGATTTACAGATTTGCAGATTTACAGATTTACATATTTACATATTTACAGATTTACATATTTACAGAGTTACAAATTTAGAATCCGGAGTGTAACGAGGGATTCAAGCTCGCCCAAGACAAAAACACCTTTATCCCCGAAGTGCATACTCTACTTTTTACACCTAATGCGTGATTATAGAAAGAAATGGGTTTGAATCTACATTATTTAACAAAACAGGGCGCTTTGTTGTTATTTTTAACGTACAGCCTTAAAAATTTCAGCATACGCTACCTGAACGGATTTTCTTTGATTCACATTATTATACCTACATTATGTAACAGAACGTCGCAATCGCAATTAAAATAGAGTTTTTCTAAGCAAATGCGCTCCATCGTAGACCGTAAACGTTGTTCAAAACTAGCGGGATCGGTGGTCAAGCTAAAGTTTCCCATAATAAAAATATAAAAAACAACCGTAGTACAATATCAAAAAATTAACAGATCTTTCAGTTGTAGCATATTTCATCTTCTTTGGTTGCAGTATTCGTGCCTGTTTTATTTCTTTTTTATGTTCTATTCTCACAACTATATCACAACTCACATGTCGATGTTATTACTCTCACATGGTGGAGTACGGGACAGATTATGCGAGTTTTCACTGACGGTCGTTCTGTAATATCAAAGTAAACGTTGTAGCAACCACACATTTTATCATTACAACGAGGCTAATGCACATAAGATATATTTTAATTATACAAACAGGTGCATTATAATTTATTTTACTTTTTTGCGTGAGGTTTTCACATAAATTGCTGGTCTACCTACCAATTCATACAAATTTGCAGTTACAAAAATATATGTGCATAAACCTCATTTTTTATAAAATAAATAAGGTTGTAGTGCTCACTCAATCCTAGAAGTATTCAAATCAACTGGCTCTAATGTTATCAAAGACTCGTTGATTACTTCAAGATGCTTCTTTGATCTGCAATATACAAGAATAATGCTAACAAGGTCGATCACTGATAAATGTACCTAACTAACCTAACACCCTGTATTTGTGGTGGAAATATAAATTTTATGAAACTACCTATCTAAAATATTTTATACTCAAATACGTAATATATGTATACGTAAAATCGCATCGAATACGTAAAGTGTGTATTTTTTATTCCAGTAAAATTACTTATTTCTTATTTATCACGAAGAAGTTGTAGGTTATGAAAAAACATTTTATTTTATTTTTGCAAGAGTACAAAAAATGCGTTACAAAAAATATAATATAGCATATGATATTCAGGGAGTAAAGACGAATCTAACGACACCTAGCACATCAAAATTGGTCAAGCTGTTTAGGCTGTAGGAGGTAATCTAAAAATATGCATAGTACATACATAGATATACACCCACATACACCCTTACATACATAAATACAAACATACATATACTTGATAAACAACCCTCCTTACGCAATCGGGTAAAAATTACCTACCTACGCGCGGCGCGGGCGGCGCGCGACAGACGGCGGTATACCTATTTAGGTACTCTCAAAGTCTGTGACGCGTTCAAAGATGCCGCGCCATATGCCGCCTGCCGCGACCGCGGTGTATTTTTATGAATCATATTCATCGCATCATTTCTATATGAGCCAAAATTTTGCGCTTACGCGTTCGCTTATTTTTTGGTTTCTTTGTTCTATGATTTCCCATAGTAATTTGTTTTATTTGGCGCGCGATGCAATCCGACACAGTACCGTCGCTGACAGTGGTCACCGACAGACTGGCGCGGGTGAACAGCTGAAGCAAGGCGGCGGGACGGTTGCTCCCGAGCAAACTTATTGTAAAATAAATTACTATAAAATAATGCACTAAACGTATCAAAAATGTAATTCTAGAGAACACTAAATAAATTTAATAGCTACTTAACATGGTAAATTTGGTTTTGATGGCTTTAAACACTTTAGAGATAAATGGGAAAAATAAATAAAATGGCATATTTTTCAAAAAATAAAGCTATCGAGATTTTTTTCAGCAATCGTGTTTTTGTTTCTAGCGAAACCTAGCCAACAGATCAAAATTTTACATACAAAAAAATTGAGCTTGAACTAATAATACAAGTATTTTTTGTAAATTTTCAAAAAGCTTTGTTTTACTGCTTTTGCGGACTAGCCGGGCCTTATGTTGCTTTTGTTATGTTGATTTAATAGTGTTGTTAGATCAGTATATCGTATGATGTTTGTCGTGAATTAAATGAATTTCTTTATTTCATCTGTGTAAATAGATAGAATTATTATATTTGCACGATTGACATCATGCCTTTTTAGGATGGGTGACCACGTCGTAATGCTATATTTTAACAAACTTCAAAAAAGGAGGTATACTTGATATTTTTATTATTTGTAAACATCCATTACTTTTCACTCTTGTAAGTTGGTAGGTATGGTGTAAAACTACCAAATGAAAAGTTTTGGAGTTTTCCATTACTTAACCGTTAAACATCAACCATTTTGCTTTGTACTCTGTTTACTTATTTTATTCTCATTATTTAGTTTTGTGATTATTTACCAACTTATATTGCTAAGCGCATTTAATTACCGTGCTGTTTATATAAATCGTAGACTTAGTACTGACGTAGTTATTATTTTTTCTATGAGTTTGACCATCGTCCGTCTCACTCGCGCATATCCACAAAAATACAGATCTAAAATGACTGAATGATCTTATAAAAAAATCGTCTAATGTATAACTAGAAAACATCATCATACATAAAAATCATTTTTGCGTTAATAATTTCTAAAAATGATTTTATGTATGAAATTAACTTGGATCAAATTGAATTTTTTGACGAATATATTTTGTGATGTGGTTTTCTAGTTTTACAAACGATGTTTTTTTTTCATAAGTTCATGCAGTCATTTTATATCTTTAAAAATGTAAGTATGCGTGAGCGAGACGGACGATGGTCGGAATACAGACTCTATATCCTTGACGTTTCAAAAGTATATAAATATTGTACCTATTTGGAATAAAGTTGAACTTGAAACTTGAGGTTCTAGAGGTATTTTTTTTTTCGTTTAAAAGGTATAATACTTTCAGATTCGTCCCATAGAACAAGAAAACTCGTACAATATTTTAGAATTGCATTACAAATTATATAATGTAAGTACGAGTACAGCACACTCGATGTGCACGCTAGAACAGAAATTAAAGCGCTTCGTGCGTACATGTGGAACATCGTTAAAAATCCTTCAGTGGTTCACAAGCTTATAGCACATTAAATACACTTTACCTATATATTTAGAAAATTGTATCGTGATTTCTCATTCTCGGATTTTTCACCAGAAAAATGGGTATCGTATTATTGTTCACTTTGTTTCAAATAGTATTTATAGCGGGAGCGAGAGGTCGTCACGAGATTTCTCGGGATTTTCCGAAATCTCAAGATCAGGAAAATGTTCCTCCTACGTATTGTAATTCGGCAAATGTTCCTTTTAAAAATTGGGATTCGGAATTATTTTTTTCGAAATTTTGGAGTAAGTTTATAGTTGCTGTAAATCGGGGTTCGAGACATGCTCCTTCGAAAAATTGGGATCCAGAAATTGTTTCTTCAAAAAATTGGGATCCGGTAAATGTTCCATCGAAAAATAGTAATACGAAATATGATTCTTCGCAATATTGGAATCCGGAATATGGCTCTTCGCAAGTTTGGTATCCAGAAAATGATTCTTCAAAATATGGGAATTCGGATTATGGTTCTTTGCAGTACCGGAAACCAGAATATTTTCCTCTGGAATATGAGTACCCGGAATATGATTACGCGGAATCCTGCGGTCCGAGATATAACCTTTCGGAATGGATATTGAATGACAGAGAAAATGATTTGTTTAGAAAATATGAATTACCCAAAGACGTTTCACCAGACGTTATACCGCACACGTATCTCGAGGTCAGAATGATTTTTATTATTTTTAACCGACTTTAAAATGTACATAGGTATATTATTTGATTAACTGTATAAAACTCACGATTACACTTGCACCTCAGGAGTCCCATCCTGAGGACGCCGTACGGCGTCGACCGACTCCTGAGGTGCATGTGTACCCTGAGGATGGGACTCTGACAGTCCCGAAACAGGTTGGAAGACCGATCTTTCGAGACTCTTTTGACCGATTAATATCGTGAGTTTTTTTCCGGTTAATCAAATCATCATCATCATCATCTCAGCCACAAGTAGTCCACTGCTGGACATAGGCCTCCCCCATGGATTTCCAGAAAGACCGGTTGGAAGCAGCCTGCATCCAGCGTCTTCCCGCCACTTGTATGATACCTTCTGTCCACCTTGTGGCTGGTCTTCCTACGCTGCGCTTGCCGGTTCGTGGTTTCCATTCGAGAACTTTTCGGCTCCATCGGCCGCCAGTTCTACGTGCTATGTGCCCTCAAAAAAATGCTGCAAAAAGTGCTGGCTAATTAAATAATATAAATAAATACTCACGGAAGATTTAGTACAGATATTGTACATAGGTATTCATAGGTAATAATAACCCTTCTTCTTACGCAGTCGGGTAAAAAAATCTTGTCTTCCCGTAACAATATGTTCAAAATAGTTTGTAAATCTGACAAAGATCACGAACCGCGGTGTTTGTAGAGGTAAAAATTAAATTAAAAAAGGTATTAATATAATGAGTCATAGTAATTTTTGAGTGAATTAAATAGTAAAAAATTAATTATTTGTAAAATTATTGTGCTAACCACCACAAAAGTTTCTATTCTATTGATATTTCTAATCTATGTTAGTTTGTTATGCTAAAAAAAATCTTTTATTTTAACATTAGCTACGGAACCGATCTACTTACCAGCCACGTGACTGCCGCACGGACTTGCCCACTTATTCAGTCGATTTCTTGTTTATTCTTATAATTCTGTCCTTTTACTTCAAAAACTTCATTTATTCAATTCTATCAATACATTAATCAATCATCATACAAATAAATCAATAATAAGTACGATGTGAATCTACGGAACCCTATTTGCGCGTGTCACGACACGCACTTGGCCATTTATTTTTTAGCTTGTGTCAGGAATTTATTTAATTTTTTACAAACAACTTACATTTATAATTTTAGATAGTTTATAAGGGCAAGCCTGTGAGGATGTCTGAAATGCTCAAACCTAAGGATGTACTTGAGGCACCAACATTAATATGGGCGTGTGATGATTGCAGAAATTATACTGTGATCATGGTTGGTAAGTTAAATAATTGTTTATTACAAAACAAAGTATTACTACATTACCTACTTATAAACAAAAACAATTCAACTTCTCCTATGTGGCCTTACCGAAAAACGTTACTTAACTTTAACCATCGTCCTAAATTGTCTGTCTTCTTTCCACAACTGTTATTACGTGTCAGCAAGAAGTTGACAAAATATATTAAGAATTTCTTAAAGTTAAGTAACGTTTTTCGGTATGGCCGTATAATGTCTTATAGCATGATCTATTGAACAAACTCGACTTTTAAAGCGGAGTGGTCAAAGGATCAAAGAAAGTTGCTAATTTAATTAAGGTTGGGCTCAAAGCGCGCAGCTATCTCTCTCGCGCATCGCTACATTTTTAAACATGTAAAATTACTGAGTAGGGATAGTAGAATACAAATTTCTTTATAGGAGAAATGTTTTAATAACATTAAAATCCGTTCTCAGCGATATCGATTCACATTCCTGTTGCCTACTGCGCAAGAATGGAATTCTTTGCCGCCATCTCTGTTTCCCGAGACCTACAATCTTAGAATTTTCAAGGCTAGAGTAAATAGGTATCTTGTAGATCGACGAGTTCCATCCTCGGCCACACCGTCGCTTAAGGCGAGGCTTGTCCAGAAATTTAGGTATTTTACGCTACCTCAGTTTACGGCATAGTTCCGCGTTTTATGAGAGCGCGAAGTCCGCACAAAACGTGGCGTACGTTTAGTGCGATACCGATCCGCCGCGCGCCGTACCGCGCGTGAGTCTCGCCGCGCGGCGCGCGACTCGTTTGAGCCACATCTTCATTACATTGTAGTGGCAAGTAAGTTGTGATATACTGATATCAATCTATAAGCTTATTTCTTGAAAATCTATGAAATAATAATTTACTACTCGTACTCGTTAATTTTTCCGGGATAAAAGCCTAAGTAGGTATGTCATATTATGTGGGTATATCTATCTCCATTCAACAACCAACTCACTAACTCACATAAAACACTAAATTATCACATTTATAAGATAATAGCTATGCCCCTGCGGTGTAACCTGCGTAGTGATGAAAAACGATGATGATTATGATATAATATAGCCTTTGTCCTTCTCCAGGTCTTGAAGAATCTCCTTGCCAAATTTCATAAATATTGGTTAGAATTACATATTACAGGTCAAATATATCACGTAAATATCTTTGATAATAATGTAAAGGTCTATACAGGATGTTAGGTAATAAACACAAGCAGACACAACAAGGTTAATTTTAAAATTATATTGCAATACCATTAGTTAACCGACTTCCAAAAAGAAGGAGGTTTTCAATTTGACTATGTTTTTTTATGTTTGTTCACCGATTACTCCACCAATTGTGAATCGATTTTGAAAATTATTTTTTCTGTGGTAAGTGATTTCAGAAGTGGTCCCATATAAATTTTATCAATATCGGTCTAGTACTTTGGATTTCTATAACAAAATAACTTATAATTATTGTAGGTTTTAAAAAGATCCTGAGAGAGTTTCCTGCAAATAATATAAATAATAAGTTGTCTATTTTGTTTGTTTATTGATTAACAGATTTACATATTTACAGATTTACAGATTTACATATTTACAGATTTATAGATTCACATATTTACAGAGTTACAAATTTAGAATCCGGAGTGTAACGAGGGATTCAAGCTCGCCCAAGACAAAAACACCTTTATCCCCGAAGTGCATACTCTACTTTTTACACCTAATGCGTGATTATAGAAAGAAATGGGTTTAAATCTACATTATTTAACAAAACAGAGCGCTTTGTTGTTATTTTTAATGTACAGCCTTGAAAAATTTCAGCATACGCTACCTGAACGGATTTTCTTTGATTCACATTATTATACCTACATTATGTAACAGAACGTCGCAATCGCAATTAAAATAGAGTTTTTCTAAGCAAACGCGCTCCATCGTTCAAAACTAGCGGGATCGGTGGTCAAGCTAAAGTTTCCCATAACAAAAATATAAAAAACAACCGTAGTACAATATCAAAAAATTAACAGATCTTTCAGTTGTAGCATATTTCATCTTCTTTGGTTGCAGTATTCGTGCCTGTTTTATTTCTTTTTTATGTTCTATTCTCACAACTATATCACAACTCACATGTCGATGTTATTACTCTCACATGGTGGAGTACGGGACAGATTATGCGAGTTTTCATTGACGGTACCAATTCATACAAATTTGCAGTTACAATAATATATGTGCATAAACCTCATTTTTTGTAAAATAAATAAGGTTGTAGTGCTCACTCAATCCTAGAAGTATTCAAATCAACTGGCTCTAATGTTATCAAAGACTCGTTGATTACATCAAGATGCTTCTTTGATCTGCAATATACAAGAATAATGCTAACAAGGTCGATCACTGATAAATGTACAACCTAGCCTAACCTAACACCCTGTATTTGTGGTGGAAATATAAATGTTATGAAACTACCTATCTAAAATATTTTATACTCAAATACGTAATATATGTATACGTAAAATCGCTGTAAAAAGTTGTAGTGTGTATTATTTATTCCAGTAATTACTTATTTCTTATTTATCACGAAGAAGTTCTAGGTTATGAAAAAACATTTTATTTTATTTTTGCAAGAGTACAAAAAATGCGTTACAAAAAATATAATATATCATATGATATTCAGGGAGTAAAGACGAATCTAACGACACCTAGCACATCAAAATCGGTCAAGCTGTTTAGGCTATAGGAGGTAATCTAAAAATATGCATAGCACATACATAGATATACGGGTGTATATCTATGTATGTACTATGCATATTTTTGTGGGTACATACACCCTTACAAACATACATATACTCGATAAACAACCCTCCTTACGCAATCGGGTAAAAATTACCTACCTACGCGCGGCGCGGGCGGCGCGCGACAGACGGCGGTATACCTATATAGGTACTCTCAAAGTCTGTGACGCGTTCAAAGATGCCGCGCCATATGCCGCCTGCCGCGACCGCGGTGTATTTTTACCGGACTGTGCAAAAAGGTGGGTTACGTTTTTCAAATGTATGAATCATATAATATTTTAAAAGCGAAATTGTATGTCGTCTGTCTCTCTGTCTGTTTGTTACCTAAACGGCTGAACCAATAATTATGAAATTTGGAACAGAGATTCTTTAGGACCTGGAAAAAGACAGAATATATATAATATATATATATATATATATTATTATCACCATTTTTCATCACTACGCGGGTGAAACCGCGGGATGCAGCTAGCATGTGTATGTATGTTTATGTATACATTTATTTTTTATGAGCCCTGTTTGTACAAACTGACTGGGCGCGGGCCATCTTCTCATTATAAGAAGGGTAAGACCATAATCTACCACGCTGGCCAAATGCGGGTTGGCAGACTTCACACATCTTTCATAACTGAAATATTTGAACATCAGGTGAGAGTAAGTACATTTTCTTTATACGAGTATGAATAGAACTCATAGGTTTATGAACTGCGAGTGCGAGTGATCTATATAAATACTTACATGCTTGCTACATGTATATTTCTAGGAAATAATAACTTGCAACTGGGTATTTACCTTTTTCGGGATCGCATCATTTCTATATGAGCCAAAATTTGGCGCTTACGCGTTCGCTTATTTTTTGGTTTCTTTGTTCTATGATTTCCCATAGTAATTTGTTTTATTTGGCGCGCGATGCAATCCGACACAGTACCGCCGCTGACAGTGGTCACCGACAGACTGGCGCGGGTGAACAGCTGAAGCAAGGCGGCGGGACGGTTGCTCGCGAGCAAAATTATTGTAAAATAAATTACTATAAAATAATGCACTAAACGTATCAAAAATGTAAGTCTAGAGAACACTAAAAAAATGTAATAGCTACTTAACATGGTAAATTTGTTTTTGATGGCTTTAAACACTTTGGAGATAAATGGGAAAAATAAATAAAATGGCATATTTTTCAAAAAATAAAGCTATCGAGATTTTTTTCAGCAATCGTGTTTTTGTTTCTAGCGAACCCTAGCCAACAGATCAAAATTTTACATACAAAAAATTTGAGCTTGAACTAATAATACAAGTATTTTTTGTAAATTTTCTAAAAGCTTTGTTTTACTGCTTTTGCGGACTAGCCGGGCCTTAACATCAGGCGAGTTGGTGGTCAATCGTAAATCCATTTTGTATAAAAAATAAAATAAGTGTGCCCACTGAGTTCATAGGACTCAGTATGCGAGGCTATCCTTTTTCTCTACTTGAAACTATCATTGGATGTTTTCTAGAAAGATATTAGCTTTACCTGGCCCTCCAAGATAAGAGTGAATAAAGTTGCCAAATATGCTCTATCTTTAATTACATTTTCTGCATGCGAGTTGTGGACAAACATCATCATCATCTCAGCCATAAGAAGTCCACTGTTGGACATAGGCCTCCCCCATGGATTTCCAAAAAGACCGATTGGAAGCGGCTTGCATCCAGCGTCTTCCCGCCACTTGTATGAGGTCGTCTGTCCATCTCATGGCTGGTCTTCCTACGCTGCGCTTGCCGGTACGTGGACAAACATCGGTCCATGTTTAATCGTAAAATCGTTTTAAAACCTTTTTTACAGTGTTTTAGATAAAAAAAAATGACGTGACAACGTCTAATAAATCGATGAACGCCGCCTGCATGCACGAAAAAGTATGACTCATTGTCTCCGTTACGCTTCTTGTCCCATTACAACCGCGCGCGGTGGCTGAGGAAGCGGGCGGGTGTGCGCCGCGCCCGACCGTCCGACGAATGATAGCGATTGAAGATAGATTGAAGCGACGCGTCGCTTCAATTATCATTCCTCAGAGCTCGCGCGCGGACGTATGTTGTCACGTTAAACCGACGTCGTCCGTAAACCGACTTTACAGACAACCAATTTTTTTGCAGAAGTTGGTGCTCTAGGCGCAAACAAAGGAAACCAGTACCTACGTTGGAAAATCAGCAATATCTACAATTGTGATTTGAGTAATGGAGAGGTCAAGGCGCCTTACCGACCACCAGCGACGCTGCCAGGGATCGGAGCCACAAAACTACTGTTTTTGATGTTTGACACATCCTACGATGAGAATTCGAGTGGATTGAAAAAAGGATTAGATACCACACTCCAAGCTACCTCGTAAGGAATAATTTTACATTATATCGATCGATAATGATGAATATTGCTTCAATTAATTTTACAAGCACAGTATTCATAAAAAAACTATCATCTGCCACAACCATCCGTGTACTATTTGCGGCCAACCATCCGCTGCACTCTTCGCCATACTTGTGTAGGACTTTCTGAATGCTAAACGGAAGACTCAAGGGTTCTCCAGCGAATCCCAACCGGAGCCCTCACCACTACGACGCAGATTTTCCTGAGACAGCCTCCTCAACCTGCTAGAGGTACAACCATGTGAGTCAATCTTCGTGATTGTCCACATGTTTAATTGGAAGTACAGCTGGCCTAGCATTGCATAGTTTTTATCCACGTTGTTATGTCAGTTGTCAATGTCAGTACATACTTTATTTCCTCTGAAAGGTGGATAAAACGATGGAAAGACTATTTGTCTACGTCCCATGCTAACCCTACAAGGTTCCACTCCTGACCAGCCCTGAGCCCAGGAGTCCCTTCTTAGAGACTCTTTCTACAAACAGGGTATACGATTCCGTATTCTAGCGCTCTATACCTGACTAACCTAGGCCCTATTCACTACTATTCAGCTTTTATCTTCAACTAAATATCTTCTGTACTTCGGCAAGAATGGACGTCGATGTTATGGCAGTTAGAACGTGAAGTTTTAACAAATCTTAACACTTGACACTAGCAAATAGCCTACTCGTGCAGGTCCAATTAAAAGAAACAATGCATTCTGATATCAACAATTAAAAGATGCAAAAGCTTTGTGCTATTTTTAACCTATTTTTTTTTCAATTTTCAGAGGACGTGTTGAATTCAGTACAGCAGACATGATAAAAAAGTACGGAACTCCGTTGGGTGGCAACTTCTATAGGCAAATAAATGAACTTGTTCAAACAGATGTGGGAAAAGTTGCGACTAAATTACCCGCTGGAGGTATCACAAAAGTCGTGCATGATTTAACACAATAAACTAACCTGTTTCTTATTGTTAACTTGATAAAGTCTTTTTAGACATTATTTAAGTCATCACTCGCTAGGAAATTACTTGTAGCATCAATCACTTTCCATCATGTGGACGTGAAATCTAAAATAAATTTCACGAATATAGTGTCCTGGGTTGACCGATACTCGTATATCATCAATGACGAACTCAAAGATTTTGATGTAAAGACTCTATGTCGCCGCGCTAAAGCCTTATTTAGATTGAGATATATAGACTGTCTATTTTGCCGCTTCGAATTATTTTGAAAATCGAAATTATTTAATCGTGTAAGGGATCTAATTAGATCTAATTGAGCTCGGACGGTTTTGAGGAGTGACGCTACATCCCGTTGATACTTTATCAAAATGTAGCATAGCGCTACGTAACTATGTATATACACCATATGTAAATCTGGCCATCCAGATTATTTAAGATGTTTTCTTCATAGTTACAAATATTAAATACGTTTCATAAATCAATAAATTTTACTAATTAATTAAAAAATAGGATCTATTTTTCTACATACGCGTACATACACATTTACATTTACCTGCCCTTTTTTAATTGACAGAATTTTTGTGATTCACAAAAAGTTAAATGTGAGTCTACACATAAACTAAACCTAAACATATAGATATATGCTAGATTTGCCGTAAGTACATATATGTTTTAACATGAGATGAGAGAGATAATGAGACCTTAACAAACTTTGGAATAGATAATACTTTAGTTAAATGTAACAGGAATTGAACCACTGTATTTGTTACATTTTGTATGAAAAAGAGATACCTAACGTGAGCTCCAAGTGAATTTTCATACATATATATAAATATTTTTTTTAGAAATTAACGCAAAATGATTTTTATGTATTAAAATTAACTTGGATCAAATTGATTTTTTGTCGAATAGTTGTGATGTTGTTTTCTATTTTTTACAAACGACGATGTTTTTATACGTTCATTCAGTCATTTTATATCTTCAAACTTGTGGGTATGCGCGAGCGAGACGGACGATGGTCTAACTATGGACCCTTAATCTGTAAATCTTATGTCCTTATCGCTAACACGCTGACTCGATGTCTGTTTCCGTAGTATATATAACAGAACTATGAAATAAATACTTATTCTATATTTTGACATGAATTTCATTTCTATAGCCCCTCTCCCCTAAACCGAGCCAGCTACTTATGTAAATCTAGAAGGATCATAGACGTAAAATTTTTCGCTCTATAATTATAGTTTAAAATACTGAAGCAACCGACTTCTCATGGATGCTATTGTCAGACCTGGACCAAATTATATGGGACCACACGGCAAGCACCAGCTTCCAAATAAAAAAAAGAATCATCAAAATCGGTTCACCCTGTCGAAAGTTATGAGGTAACAAACATAAAAAAAATAAAAAAATACAGTCGAATTGAGAACCTCCTCCTTTTTTGAAGTCGGTTGAAAACTGCACGCCCCTCTATTTTTACACCTACAAAAATTTCTCTCTCGTTTTGTCTTTCAGATCTCTTTCTACTTTGTAGAAGGACGTGCATTTTTATACCTGTTTTCGACCCAAAACGAGAAACGTTATATTATAACACTTTACCTATTCACACAACTAACATAGAACAAACATCCATGCTCATCACACAAATGTTTGCCCTGGGTGGGGATCGAACCCACGACTTACAGCTTAGGAGGCAGTCGTACTACTACTGAGCCAAGAGGCCTGTCAATTGTCAAATAGTCACGCTTGCCTAGGGCCTGAACTACTAGCCTGGTTAAGATGAATTAAGAAGTTTTAATATTATTTACCGACGATTTCTAAGAGAATCTTTCATTCTAGTTTGTTTTCAAAACAAATATAAACAGACAGAAGATATCATACAAGTTGCAGGAAGACGCTGGATGCAGGCTGCTTCCTACCGATCTTTTTGGAAATCCATGGGGGAGGCCTATGTACAGCAGTGGACTTCTTGTGGCTGAGATGATGATGATGGTAAGCTCAAAAATCTCAAAACTGCTCTAATACCTATAGTTTCATCGATCTTTGCATTAGTAATAGTTTTATTTTTATTCACAGACCCAAAAAGAGGGGTGTTATAAGTTTGACCTGTGTATCTGTATATCTGTGTGTCTGTCTGTGGCATGGTAGCTCACAAACGGATGGACTTATTTTCATCATCATCATCTCAGCCATAAGAAGTCCACTGCTGGACAATCATTGTTGGCCTAATTTTAATATAGTTTTTATTTTTATTTAAAAGAGGACTTGATTGAGTGTGTTCTTAGGTATGTTCCATTAAAATCGGTACACCGTGTTTTTTTAAGTCGGAGGTTTTAAAGTTTTCTAGACTTACTTTTAAAAAATTATAGCAAAAATATTTTTATGTATATAAATTAATTCGGATCAAAATGAAATTTATGTTTAACGGTTAAATGTAGGATTTTGCGAATAAATATGTACATTTAGGCTTTAAAATTTATTTTATTTATACAAACACATAAATTATAAAATTAAATACCTATACTACTAACTCATTTATTGGACGTATTGATTTAGCGATATTAAATCAATACACTAAACTACTTATTACACGCAGAATTTAATATATTACTTTACATTCATCTGCGTAAATAGAAAATAAAAGCCGGCCAAGTGCGAGTCGGACTCGCGCACGTAGGTTTCCGTACCATTATCTATAAAAACTGCAAAAACGTCACGTCTGTTGTATGGGAGCCCCCCTTAAATATTAACTTTATTTTAATTTAATTATTTACTTTTAAAGTGAATAACATAACTCAATGTTCTGTGAATATTTCAAGCGTCTATCTGTTGCCGTTATAAATATCGAGCAAAAAAATCACGTTTGTTGTATGGGAACCCCCTTAAATTTTTTTTTTTTTTTTTTTTTTTTTTATGTAGAAATAGGTTCGCGCTTGACCGCCAACTCGCCTGATGTTAAGCGACGTTGCGGTCTACGATGGAGCGCGCTTACCTAGAAGAAACCAATTCACTCGCGATTTAAAGACACCCAGATTATATCTATCGGGAAAGACCCACTCAGGAAGCGCATTCCACATTCTAGCAGTCCGCACGATGAAAGTGGAACTAAAGCGTTTCGTTCGCGTTTTTGGGATATCCACCATGAAACGGTGACGCTTTTTCGTGTTTCTAACCGTCCAAAAATATGGAATAGCGACAGCTTCGTTTTTTTTATATTTATTCCACCGTCACTATTATATCAAAAAATGCGTTACGGATTCCGCTGATTAAG
Source organism: Lycia hirtaria (assembly GCA_947563715.1). Classification (NCBI taxonomy): domain Eukaryota; kingdom Metazoa; phylum Arthropoda; class Insecta; order Lepidoptera; family Geometridae; genus Lycia; species Lycia hirtaria. Next base: position 15,253,950 of record OX387378.1, read on the forward strand.
CGAATAAACCCTAGGGAATTAAACTTAATGCTTCGAAGGACCTGCGGGTAAGCGGCATGTGAGAGATAAACACGATATAGATACAGGAAGCGTATTGGAAATGGGATGAAAATGGGCACACCTGAGTTTCCTGGTCCGCGAACGCCTGCGGAGCAGATGGTGATGGTCCTCTGCTATTCCGAGTCTTCTCCACGGCCGTGGAACGAGGTGTCCGTAGTAGGTGTTTTCATCAGAGTGCGTTGATTTTAAAAATATGGGCTCCGGTTACTCGGCGCGCGATTATGTCCGCTTGCGGGTGCTGATTTTTTGCGAATGCTCGCGTAGATGTACCCAATAGGTCGGGGATGAGAGACAGGAAAAAGGCGGGAATCGCGTTTTTGACATTGACAAGTAAAAGATTGAAAGAAGCTTGATATAAGTAATAACTTGCCCACGATGCGAGTTCGTGAATGGCGCCAATGTAATAAAACATTCACTTCTGTGAAGTGGGTAGATCTCGGCAAAAATTACGTGAACTGTTAAATGGGATAAGTAGAAGTGTTTTGTGAGTGTTATAACATCATCGGAGTGCAGTGGGATCTATTTGTATCTGTTTGTCGTGAATAATTAAGTAAGTATTGTTGGCTTATTATTGTTCACGGCCAGTGGAACGTTTAGGCGTTGTTTGACGCGCTGTTACATCAACGCATTGCCTATACTATCAATTGCACTCTATAGGATTATTTAAACTTAGTATTAATTATCATATGTGATACATATAATTAAATGTGTTTATAGTCGTATCTAAGAAATCAGTGCATTGACAAGTTAACCATTTTTGAGATAAATATATGTGTTATTCCTACGCGATGACATCCCTCGACTTATAAGCTTGTCTTGGAAGTTCTTTCACACTTAAGAATGTTGTTAAAATACAATTTGCGTCGGTCCCTGCACCACTATAGTTTGTTTACATAACGATATACTCCTTTATTTGTTACTTTAATCCGCGGTTGGGTCCACTTAAGGTCCTTTCACATTAGCGCGTAAACTAAATTCACGTGTAGTTGGAAAACATATCTAAGATACTTATATATATATATTTATATATTTCCATTAATTAAATCATACTAGTCTCGCGTAAAAATGTCCAAATCGGAAACTAGAATTCAGGCTGGGGATAAACTTTCCCCCGATGAAATTAAGCTACAATTAGCCTTGGCTAAGAGAAATAGCCTCTTTTCACGGCTTCAGACCATCTTCGACTACACAAAGGTAATTGAAACGGATGCTCATGCTCTTGAAATATTTTTGTGCTCCTGCGTAAATATTGATAATTTACGAAATGAGTTTAATGAAGCCGCCAGTCGTTTTAGCGAATTACAGCTGGCAGCCAACCCGAATATGGATATAGAAAGTCACATGCTAAGTATGTTTAACTCATTTGAGGAATTGTATTGCCGTATCAAATACACGTACAACAAACTATCGGCTGGGACCAGTACTTCTCACGATAACAACGTTACAAAGGCCAGGCCTCAGTTACCGGCTCTTGAGATTCTTGCTTTCGATGGAGACATTCGTTCGTGGCCTTTGTTTTTTTCGAACTTTAAGACCGTCGTACATGAAAATGGCTCGCTCACGTATTCCGAGAAAATGTACTATCTTCTGGCTAAGCTCTCACCTAGGGCTCAATCCGTTTTCTCGGGCCTCACCCCGAGCGGCGAGAATTATCTTGCTATAATAGATGCCCTCGTGCAACGATATGAAGATAAGCGCGCACTTATTTCCGCCTATCTGAATAGCATCTTCGACCACAAGTGTTCGAGTGTCGCATCTCTGGCTAGCTTTGAAGCCTTCTTTGATAAGTTCGTTGCATCTGTGAATGCTATAAAGAATCTACGTATAGAAAACATTGCCGATACAATTTTTTTAAATATCGCGCTCAAAAAATTAGACGACGACACAGTGCGCCTTTTCGAAATGACGCACAGGGACACTGAAATACCTACCTTCGATAATTTGGCTTCCTTTATGAAGAGTCAAATGAGAATTCTGCAGAATAGAGACAGCAGTGCTGTTCTCCCTAAAATTTCTCCCCGCACACCCGCTAACAATACTAAGATTTCGAAAGCGCCACAACCTCACGCGTACGTCACTTTTTCTGATACGCACAAATGTCTATGCTCTGATATAATACATAATCACCTATACAAATGTTCCACATTCGCTAATCTAACTCCAATAGAGCGATACAAATGCGTCAAGGACAGAAGCGCCTGCGTTAACTGTTTAAGTGTCAAACACAAAGTCAGTGGCTGCAATTCTAGCTCAGTTTGTAGAGTATGTTCGTCAAGACATCATACTCAGTTACATTTTGAGAAGTCCACAACAAGTAACGAAGCGACCGAGGAGCCTCCTTCAAAATGTTTGGTCACGTGCGACTCAGCAAATTGTATAGATACCGCGACACGGGAGGGCCGGGTTGACAATATTCCTCTCATGTTAAACAAAAGCCACGGCCCACCTTCGACGGTTTTACTTGCCACCGCGGTAGTCTTAGCCTTCGACAACAAAGGAAATCCTAAGCCTCTTCGATGTCTACTTGATAGCGCATCAGAATCGAATTTTATAACCGCCGATGGTTGCAGGCTATTAGGCATAAAGCCAGAAGGCGCTACTGCACGTATAGTCAAGGGTATTGGTAAAACTGAGAAACCAATTAGGGGTTCAGTAACCTTCTCGTTTGCATCGAGGCATGACCTTCGCGCGCAATTCAAAATAACCGCTCTAGTATTAGATCACATAACTGGAAGCATACCCAGTTGTCCAGTTAGTCTGTCCACACTACCGCACATAAAGAACCTGCCGCTCGCTGATGATTCCTTCGCGCTTCCGGGACGCATTGATGTGCTCATTGGTGCCTCCCTTTTTCCGCATCTAATTCTCCCGCACGCGGTGCGATATGCTCAGCTACCGCCCGCGATCAACACCGTGTTAGGTTACGTATTCATGGGGTCAGTCCCCACTCCGCATCCAAACCCACGCTTAAGATCTCCACGCGTCAATTGTTGCGTCACACCGAGAAGTGATCTTGATGAACGCAGCGTTGATTGTCTCTTAAGGAAATTTTGGCAGATCAAAGAATCTCCTCTAGTTAACTCGCCTCCTCAATCTATCGAGGATATTCAATGGGAACCGAATATATCCGCCCGGTGGTAACGCTAATCCCTTTACCTACGCAATAATGTACGAACCGCCATCTAACCGTTATTAGCAATAGATACTTAGTCTATAATTAGTATGTAAGTCAATAATAACAACAAAACATTTCATGATACAAGTAGATTGTAACTATATCGCACTATTTTCACAATCCGCACTATCCAGACGCTACTGAGCGTTCTTAATCATTTCTAAAGGTTACCCTTTATGGCCGGGGGGATGTTGTGGCCAGATTTTGAATTGGCGCCATTCACGAACTCGCATCGTGGGCAAGTTATTACTTATATCAAGCTTCTTTCAATCTTTTACTTGTCAATGTCAAAAACGCGATTCCCGCCTTTTTCCTGTCTCTCATCCCCGACCTATTGGGTACATCTACGCGAGCATTCGCAAAAAATCAGCACCCGCAAGCGGACATAATCGCGCGCCGAGTAACCGGAGCCCATATTTTTAAAATCAACGCACTCTGATGAAAACACCTACTACGGACACCTCGTTCCACGGCCGTGGAGAAGACTCGGAATAGCAGAGGACCATCACCATCTGCTCCGCAGGCGTTCGCGGACCAGGAAACTCAGGTGTGCCCATTTTCATCCCATTTCCAATACGCTTCCTGTATCTATATCGTGTTTATCTCTCACATGCCGCTTACCCGCAGGTCCTTCGAAGCATTAAGTTTAATTCCCTAGGGTTTATTCGCTTAATCAGCGGAATCCGTAACGCATTTTTTGATATAATAGTGACGGTGGAATAAATATAAAAAAAACGAAGCTGTCGCTATTCCACAGAAGTATTTGTTTTATTCTGTTTTTTTGAATGCGTTTTTATAGCGGCAACAGAATTACATCAACTGTGAAAATTTAAACTGTCTAACTATCACGGTTCATGAGATACAGCCTGGTGACAGACGGACAGATAGACAGCGGAGCCTTAGCAATAGGGTCCCGTTTTTACCCTTTGGGTACGGAATCCAAAAAAAGCAACGTTTGAATGACATCATCACATTTTAGGATGGGTGATCACGTATCATTGCTATGTTACCTGAGGTACTCTACCTCTTTTTATCAACCGATTTTAAAAAGGAGGTTATTTCTCAATTCGGTTATCTTTTATACCTCAGAATTCATTTAACTTTAATTTTCCTATACAGTATACATATTAGAAAACCTAATCTAACCCACCTAAAGACTTTGATTATATTTTATTTTGAATATACTTTCAAACTAGTCTCAATTTAGAAAAATAAATTTCATCTAAATTAGTTCAGTTGTTTGATTTCAAATCAAAATAAAATAACTGGAAACAAGTATAAGCTTAGAAAACTCAAACCCCGACAAAAACCAGTTGAACCGATTTTGATGAAACATAGCTAAGATCACTTTAGATGGAATCTTCTATCAAAAATAAAAACTAGACCAAAATTGGTCCATCCCTTTGAGAGCTACGAAGCCACAGACAGACACACAGATACACACGTCAAACTTATAACACTCCTCTCAAGCTCAATGAGATCTAATTAGACCCCTCTTTACACGATTAAACTAATTTAGATTTTCAAAATAATTCGAAGCGGCAAAATAGACGTCTCTAGACTTCTCAATCTAAATTAGGCTTTAACGCGGCGACATAGACTTTATATCAAAATCTTTAAGTTCGTCATTGTTGGTATACGAGTATCGGCCAACATAGGACACTATGTTCGTGTACTCTTCACACTACACTATAATTGTTTTAAACTTACCGTGCACGTGATGGGAAGTCATCCAACGATCTTTTTCGAAAAATACGTGATTTTACTAAAATTATTCTGATGAATGCCTATTTATAACCTATCACAGCGACTTGTTAGTTTATGTTATAATTGTTGCTATGATAAATGGTAACTATGAATTCTTGACACACCATCGGCACCATCGGGGTTGCCGCACGGCAATTCGACTCCCCCCCCCCCCCCCCCCCCCCCCAGGCGACGGCCCAAGCCGAGGTCCGAACCTCCCTCGAGGTGCCCTTGAGCTAGTCCCTCGTAACCTTTAGTTTGTAAGCGGCCCAGCGCCTTCTGCGCTCGCCAAAGTCCGGTAAGCTGTAGAGGCCGTTAGAGGCCAACAGCTCTAGTCATCTTACAAAAAAAAAACATTTTCATGCGCTGTTTGATATTTATAATTTTTATTTTCACATTAAATACTCATAGATCTACAATTGACCACCAACTCGCCTGATGATAAATGACGGTGTCGCCGAGGATGGAACTCGCCGAAGAAGATAGGTATCACTTTGGCCTTAAACGGATGATGAATATTGGAATTGGAATAGTAACAAACCCTCGACATTAAAACCGGCTGAACTCATTTTGATGCAAAATAACTAGGAATTCGATCAAATCATCTTTCAAACAATTTTTTTTATCAAAATCGGTCCATCCGTTAAGGAGCTACTCGTATTAAGCCACAGGCAGACAAATACACACTGAATCTGTTGATTCAGTGTCAAACTTATAAAATTATAACTCCCCTTTTTTGGATCGGAGGTTAAAAAATCGCTTTGTGCGTACGTGTTTGATCTCTGCGAATATCTTTCAGTGGTTGACGAGCATTATTATCCAATAAATCTAATACGCTATGCCTATAATTATATATGGACATGAGTCTCAGTTTCTCATTCCCTTCCGGTTTCACCAGCAAAATGTGTACCATATAAAAATATGATAATAAGTGTTAAAAATTAAGTTTAGTTCAAATAGCCTATCGACGAATAAAAAAAAAATATTAATATCTGGGGCGAGGGGAGGTTGCTGGAATTATTGGGATGATTGGACTTATTACGATCAAGGTTTTTGGGATTCTAAATGGGCATTAACAGACCGTGATGCAGATCTGTATGAAGAACATAATTTACTCGAGGACGTTTCACCATATGTCGTACCATGCTCTTATCTCGATGTAAGAACTGTTTTTTATTATTTTCAATTTTTTTACCTGCGACTCTAAAAGACGGGTAATAAAAGTATCTGTGTGTCTGCTTATGGCACCGTTTCTCTCAAAAACACGGAGATTAATGTATCTGTATATCTGTGTGTCTGCTTATGGCACCGTTTCTCTCAAAAACACGGACCTAATTTGATCTAATTTATTGTTTGAAATCTTGACGTGAATTGGATTTTGGCGATATAAGTTTGATGTGTTTATTTGTATATTTGTGTGTATGTCTGTGGCATCGTAGCCCTTAAACGGATGGACCGATTTTGATCTAGTATTTTATTGATAAAGGATTTGATCGAGAGTATTCTTAGTTATGATTCATCAAAATCGCTTCAGCCGTATTGTACGTCGGGAGTTATTTAGTTTTCTAAGCATATTTGTATTTATTATTCCTGTAATTACGGGGCAATGTCGCCAGCCATTTGGAACGTTGTCTGTAGACTGTAACTTGAGTTCTGTTTCTGGGGTTCCGTATCTCAAAAGGAAAAAACGGAACCTTTATAGGATCACTTTGTTGTCCGTCTATCCATCCGTCCGTCCGGGTGTCAAGGCCTTTATCTCGGAAACGAATAAAGGTATCGTCTTGAAATTAAAACCATATATAGGTAGATAAGCAAATCCATAGTCTCTTGCTGCAGGAAAAAAAAACAAATTTCTCAGTTTTCGTAGAAAAAGTTACAGCCGAATATGTCGTTAAAAATGCACATTTCGACACACAATCACACAAGGGAATCAAAACCTATGGGGTACTTCCCGTTGACCTAGAACTATGAAATTAACACATATAGGAAAAAAACCGAAAACTGGTCATTTTTAATTTAATCACAAAAAAATGTGTCTATTCAAGGAATGAGGGTCCAAATTTTAAAGTGAATTAACCGTATCATGTGGGGTAGCCCAATTCATATGAAAGAGGGAAGTTAAAACAGGTTTTTAAATATTTTTACAATGTATATTTTTCGGTTTATGAAGCAAAATATAAAAAAATATATAATTTAGGTTAGATAAAAGGTTATCTACTAATTTGTATGGAACCCTCGGTGGCCGAGTTAGACTCCCACTTTTCCGGTTTTATTTATCTATGATACGTTTATTATCAAGCGATTATATAAATACTTTATCACATATTTATTATAATCATTTTACAATTAAAGGAAAATTTCAGATCGAAATGTAAATTATTATCAAATTAATCCATATTATTGAGTTTATTTAAATGTAGTCCTCCAATAATTATATTTTCAGATAATTTATGATGGTAGATCTGTGGTAAAGGGCGAACCGTTTCAAGGTGGATATCCCAAAAACCCGAACGAAACGCTTTAGTTCCACTTTCATCGTGCGGACTGCTAGAATGTGGAATGCGCTTCCTGAGTGGGTCTTTCCCGATAGATATAATCTGGGTGTCTTTAAATCGCGAGTGAGTTGGTTTCTTCTAGGTAAACGCGCTCCATCGTAGACCGCAACGTCGCTTAACATCAGGCGAGTTGGCGGTCAAGCGCGAACCTATTTCTACATAAAAAAACTACCAAACAAGGATACATCGGCTGCCCCGACAGAGTTGGCATGGTATTGTGATCCTGTAATCAATTATACAATGCTCATGCTTGGTAAGAAAAATATTATCCACTTGTTACCTATTTGATTATTACCCGACTACGGCGAGGGTTATGTTTTTGACCGGTATGTGTTTATCTATATCTATACATATAATAAGTTTCCGGCAGCCTAGTCGGGAGACCGTCTGACTTGCGATCCGCAGGCCCTGGGTTCGAATCCCGCAGCATGCACCTCTGTCTTTTCGAAGTTATGTGCGTATTGTTGATTGCCGGCAACTTCAAACGGCGAAGGAAAACATCGTGAGGAAACCTACATGTCTGAGAGTTCTCAATGATCTTGAAGATGTGTGAAGTCTGCCAACCCGCACTTGGCCAGCGTGGCAGACTATGGCCTAACCCTTCTCACAATGAGAAGATGGCCCGTTCCCAGCAGTGGGACAGTTTGTACAAACAGGGCTGATAAAAAAAAAACATATACTAATTAGACTAACGGGTCAAAATCTGTACATTAATATTTTTGAAAAATGTTGCTTGGAGGATGCATTCCTATCGATACAGAAGACAAAACAGTAATTTTGTTTTTTTTTTTTTTTTTGTCTGAAACAGATGAAGCGAATAAAGTATTAGGTTCGTTAGGTAGGTAAATAATGGTAGGTAGACTAGGTAGGTCAACGATTTCTGGACAGTTAGCCTTGCTTAGAAGCAACGATTTATGGACAGTTTTATTTAAACTTTAGAGTTGAAAACACACACACACCTACACCCTGCGGACTTACAACTACCAAGCTTCAGCCCTATTTTAATTATTCTTGCTAACGGTTCACAGATTTGCCTGAAAATACACGCGTTAGAAGCAAGACAAAATATAATTACCTCCTTCAGCGACTTTTTTTATATAAAACGTATTAGGGAGAATACACTTAAGTGGGAACTTGCTAATGATAAAAACATCAAAGAAAATGTCAATTGCTTTTATGTTATGTTATAAGTCTCAAATTTTAATCACGGAGGATAATTAATCACGGAGGATAACGCTCTGGACGAAATATCACCTTCTTGGAACATATTCACTGACGGTGCAAAGAACGATGCAGGAGTAGGTTGTGGCTTCCACTCCCCTGAGCTTGGGATTAAGGAATCCATGGCCCTAAATAAAACCACAACAGCTCTACAGGCAGAGGCAATGAGCCTACTACTAGCCGCAAGAGCTGTCGAACGGCTAAACGAGTTTCTCATAACTGACGAAGACCCGGATAACAAAGAGATACTCATGTTCACCATAGACAGTGCTGCCACTTTATATGCACTTAGAAGACCAATAACAAGGTCAAGAGTTATCTCTGACTGTCACACCGCACTACAAGCACTTGCAGGTAAGTACAGGATTATAGTGAGATGGACAAGAAGCCACGGATCCTGCACGGGCAATAACGTGGCAGATACACTCGCAAAGAAAGGGGCCAAAAAACCAGTAAATGACGAGGTAAAAAATCTCTGTAAACCCACGGCGATGGAGGTCCGTGAGTTGCTACGTCGACACACTGAGAACGAACAACAGAAACTGTGGGATAAGAAAGAAGATTGCAAACACGCAAAGGCCGCTTTCCCGATCCTCGACAGAAACACCACCAATACCCTACTGAGACTGCAACGACAGGATCTTCGGCTACTTGTGGGACTTATAACAGGACATTGCAACCTAAATAGTCACTTATTCAAAATAGGAGCCACGGACAGCCCTTTGTGTCGAGGCTGTCTGGAGGACAACGAAACGGTAGAGCATGTGTTATGGCACTGTTCAGCTACGGAAGACATCAGAATCTCCACAGGACTACATAAGGTAGCTTCGGCTTCATCTTTGCTTATGCCACCACAGCATCGGCTTGCATCGACATCTGCAATCGCATTGTCATTGTCATCGTCATTATCATTCTCATCATTTCCATCTTCACCACTGGAGCTATTACGTCAGCACCCCAAGGCCTGCCTACATTATTTTAAGGAGCTAGGCTGGCTTGGGTAGATGCTGGCGGGGGGAAATGCACAATACACCCCAAGCGGGACGTCAGTGCAGGACTTATCGCCCCCATCTCGAATAAGAATAAGAATAAGAAGTCTCAAATTCAAATTATTTCCGGTATTGTATATAGGTAATTAAATAATTGAATTATGAATTATAACTGGTATAAAATTCAGCTTTAAGTTGTTGATTTCACCCACACATTTTAGCTATACTGGTTAAATTAAATAATGCTTACAAAATAGTTACACTTTACCAATAGCTTATAACCACTGCATTAAAGTATAAGTTAGTTTACCTTTTGGGTAAAGGGTAGGTTAGGTTTTATGGTAAAATTATCTCTCGTCAAGGTAGCTTACTTATTTTACTTAACGACATCTATACTAGTGGTCATATAATTATCTCTCGTCAAGGTAGCTTACTTATTTTACTTAACGACATCTATACTAGTGGTCATATAATTATCTCTCGTCAAGGTAGCTTACTTATTTTACTTAACGACATCTATGCTAGTGGTCATATAATTATGAAAACATTTGTTCTAATTTCAAAATCAAAGCACAACAACGATATGTTTATACGAAAAACACACTGGCTCAGCTAGTGCTGCGCCAACGCAATGCATAGGGATGGAAAATAACTACGTAAGGTACATATTGCATTATGTGCCCGCCAGAACGAGTGAACACCAACACACTCAAATCTGTCATAAACCCGAACAAAGGTCGCGAGCAATCGTGATTTGTAACAACTACTTGAAATTGCAAATATGATGCGGCGATACGACGAGAGACAAAAAGATAGTATAGATTAGAAATCATATATTGAAAATACATTGTGACCTGTTCTTCTCCAGCTTATCAAATGGTGATTCGGCCGCACTGTATTCTAATGGTATATTCTGATTTACTTCATTAATTTAGTTATTCACGTTTTGTGTGTTTAAATAAAAATAAATAATATTTGAAATGGATGTTATTTTTTATTTTATTTTAATTTATTTTTTATGCTGCGTAAAAGTTATGTATGTGTCTATATTACCTCCTACAACCTAAATGGCTTGACTGATATTTATGTGCGAGGAGTTGTTAGATTCGTCTTTACTCCCTGAGAGTCACACCGTCACCTCAATGCTTGCTTTTCTCCTATCTATCTCCTATCTCAATGCTTGCTACAGGAGAAAAGTTTTTTGCTCTATTAAAAAAAACCGGACAAGTGCGAGTCAGACTCGCCCACCGAGGGTTCCGTACAAACTAAATAAAAGGGGGAAATCATATATTTTTTTATATTTTCCTTCATAAACCGAAAAATATACATCGTAAAAATATTTAACACATTCCTTGCTTACCACTCGGATCCGAGTAGAGCGCGGCTATAGTAGCGGCGCCTCCCACTCGGATCCGACCGAGCGTCCCGTTCATTTTGTAGTAGTCAGTAAACCGCCGGCGTTTGAGGCAGTCAACGTTGCTTTGCAGTTTGCACGGCCACTCTGTATTTAGTCAAAATTCGCCTAAAAAGTTTTGGTTCCCAGCTGAAGTGAAGGGTCTGCAGGGGACGAAGAATGTGTTAAAAACCGGTTTTAGCATATGCTAATGAGGCTTTTTCATATGATACATGATACGGTTAATTCACTTTAAAATTTGGGCCCTCATTCCTTGCATAGAGACACAATTTTTTTGTGATTAAATTAAAAATGTCCAGTTTTCGGATTTATTCCTTTATGTGTACTCTAACACAATGTTATTTTCAGAGTTCTAGGTCAACGGGAAGTACCCCATAGGTTTTGATTCCTCTGTGAATGTCGAAATGTGCATTTTTACGACATATTCGGCTGTAACTTTTTTTTACGAAAACTGAGAAATTTTATTTTTCTTTCTGCAGCAAGATACTATGGATCTGCGTATACGGTTTTAATTTCAACTCGATATCTTCACGCGTTCTCGAGATAAAGGTCTTGACACCCGAACAGACGGACAGACGGACAACAAAGTGATCCTTTATGGGTTCCGTTTTTTCCTATTGAGGTACGGAACCTTAAAAAGATATATTTACAAAAAGTTAGATATTATTTTTTTGTTAGTAAGCTATAATGAAAGTCGTAAACGAAATGTTGCTAGACTTCATTAACACGGACACTCAAAAATGTCGACATTATTGTATTTCAAAGTATTGAACAGATCAGAATGCTTTTGTTTTTAATGAAAACGGTCACAGTGTTTCATTTAACCTCAATTAACATGTAAATGAGATTTGCGAACGAAGCGACACATGTTGCTAAAATTGGGATGTCAAAATATGAAATTTTTTTGTTAGGGTGATTGACCAGTGCTGTGCTAAATATAAAAATTGTATAGCATAGAGTCTGTTCAAATAGAAAAATGATTTAGTATACCTGCAAGGGCGCTACTGTCCTAAAAAGAAGAAATCTTACGTGACGGGGATCTATACGAAAAACTTTAGAAAACTTATTGAATCAGGCGATACTTTGCGCAAATTCATATTCAAAACCTTAAAACTAACTGATATAACTAGTGTGTTTCTCGCGCAAGAGCTCGAAGAATCAAAAAGTCGTGAAGATGCCTCGTGAAGAGGTGAAACACGTGTCGACAAGAGTAATAACACTATGAGTTGAGTATATCTTTCATTGGTTCACAACCATTACACCATCCATAGCCTCTTTACTCTTCTTACACAGAAAAATTTCTGAAAACAATACCCAATAGACTAAACACGTCTCAGTCATTTACGGATGGTACTACAACTACCATTATTAAAATTAAAAAAAATATTTTAGACAATGTTTTGTTTTTTTAAATTGTGTGTTTTGATACAAATTGTGTTCATGGCTGTGGCAAAAACAGAGAGTTACGAAGACTACATACAGAGATTGGAGAGAAAAGACAAAATAGAAAAAGCTTTTATGACGTATAATATAACTGAAGATATTATGCGTTATGTACCGGAAGAAATACTTGGGGTAAGATGATTACTTAATTGTATTACAATTTCAAATCTCGAATACTATTGTACTTATACTGGATTAATCTAGAAGAGATACGCATGATAGATAGATAGGGATGGAGCTGCCATGTTAATACAATATGTTATCGTCTGAATATTATGAAACCTTAAAATTATAGTTTAAAAAACTGAAGAAACCGACTTCTCGTGGATTCCATTGTCATAACTGGACCAAATTGAAATGGGACCACGGACGGGAAGCACCAGCTTTCAATTAAAAAAATAATCATCAAAATCGGTTCACCCAGTCGAATTTAACGAACACATTTAAAAAAAATACAGTCGAATTGAGACCCTCCTCCTTTTTTGAAGTCGGTTGAAAACATTAAGACATTTTTTTAGATTGGGTATCTTATTACAAACTAGTCAAACCCGACGTAGTCTCTAGCCAGTTAATTTTCTTACCTCGTCAAGCACTTTTGATTTTTCCATTCCTCAATTTTCCGGGCAAATTATTTATTTTCCCGTCTTTACGATTTTAAAATTTGTACATAAAATTATTTAAACTTGCCGCATTTGATTAAAATTTTTGTTTTAGGTTCATTATGGCAATACATCTATAAGCCCAGGCGACAGGGTTTCACTTTTTGACGTCGTCTTCTCTCCGAATATTACATTTGAGAGCTGCAACGACCAGATGCGCTATGTGCTAGTCATGGTTTGTGAGTACAGTGTTATCCCATCGCTTAACTGCGTTCGTCATTGCAATTTTATTAATCATTGAATTTTAGAAATAACGGTCACTTTTATTAAATCAAAAAGAGAAATAACATTTAATTTTCATATCATTTCCATGTTAAAATATGAAATGTAAAATAAGCATCTACATAGTACATCAACGTTGTTTGAATATTATGTGATCGAACAATGTGCGTTGCTGTGTTTTGCAACTAAGAAACTAATTAGTACATAGATGCATCAGATATACTGTTACGTGTAAAATTTGTTGTATTTGACTGTAAAGCTTTTATAAACTTAACAATATTGACATAATTCACCTTTAAGGAAACACTTAAATGGTTTTGGTATTAAGCCATGGTGTATTTAACCAGAGGCAAGTATAACAGAATTTTATTTTATTATTTTTAATAGGCCATATCCCACTTCTGATATTGCCGCTAGCTGAATAGTGCCTAATTAAAATATCTGATTACCTTTGAGTATGTGTTTAAGGTTTTGACGCGAAGGGTATGAAACCTGCAGAGTATCTACACTGGCTATGTTTCCCGGACTGTAACTTCCACTGTCACAGCTCTAAAGCGCACAGGTATAAAATACCAGCAACGCATGAAGACCATCGATACATCTTCGCACTCTTCGAAAAACTGACCTACAGCTTCAATAAAGACGATGATTTCATTAATCAGCAGAAATTGTAAGTCAAAGTCAAATTATAAAAAAGACTAGCGACAGCTTTCCTCGCTTAGGGTCAGAAGTTTCAGAATAATGTTTCTTATTAAATGTCTACACTTTTGTTATAGACATGGTTATGATACATCTTTAAAATTGATTACGTTTACTCTTGAGTCGAAATCTCCGACTATTACCTCAGAGGTGGCCCCATATAATTTTTATTAAAATCGGTTCAGTATTTTGATTTTTATAATAAACTAACAAAATATCATCCAAGTAAACGAATTGTGTATTTTGAAGTCGATTTTTTCAGTTTTTTAAACTAAAATTATTCATTTTTATGAGCGATATATTTGAATTTTGGTAAAAGGCGATATGTTTCATAAGACGCTTAAAGAGATTATAAAGATTTAGAGACATTTAAAGGAGAAAACCATATATGGTTATGGTGTGGGTATAATAATATCGTAGTAGCCTGCCTGTAGCACAAATGGAACCGCAATTTTTTCACTGTCCTATCGTAATTTAACTGAACACTCCAGAGGTTAATTGTTAATTATTGCTATTGTGTAAATTTTTGTATTCTATTTCTTACAGAAATCGAACCAAGTTCTCTTTAAACGAATTCGCTGAAACGAATAGTCTCGGACGTGCAAAGGCCGTCAATTTGATGATAACTTCGGGTACTGGCTTATCGTCGAATTAATCAGTCCATCTTCTAAGTCACTATCCAAGGTGAGAAATAGAACGCGATATCGCCACGCGATGTTACAACGCGATGCTATGTGATACGGTCATGTAACATATTATAGCAGGTCACTTCATTACAGAAAAGCAAAGAATATGACAGTCTGTGTTTGTCTGTTTTTTTTTATAATGTAAACAATGAGTAACTATTGACCAATGAAATTTCTTTTTTTCGATATTACGAGTCCTCATTGGTCGATAGTTCGTCGTTGTTAACATTGACGTGCACACAGTCATACATAGATTTTGCATCTTAATAAGACTAATTAGTGGACCAATAGGTCCGATTAAATTATAACTGGACCTTTTGGCTCACTGGACCTTGTGAACCTGAACAATAGTTTATAAATAATAAATATATATTGGTGGACATTTCACACAACACCATCTAGCCCAAACTAAGCAAAGCTTGTACTATGGAAACTAGATGGTTGATATAATACATATATACTTTTTTTTTGTAAATACAATCGATCGATGCGATACAATCGCGCTGCATTATCGTGTGCGTTGCGCATATAGTCGTAGGACAATGTATTAAACTTACCTAAATTTTTCAGGATGCACCAAGCCTATCAAATACGTAAGTACCTACCAAATCCGAACACATGACATGGGCGAACGAACAAACTATACAGGGTAGAAACTATAAAACACAAAAGATGTAAGTAAAAACGACTGAGTAAAATAAACTTAAGTGTTCAATTTAGTTCATTATTTTTCTTACCTATCTGGTTCATTATAAATGCTTAGCAAAAAAGTTCTCTCGAGAGAAGTAAAAATCTTTCAAAATGAAACTGCACGCCCCTCGATGTCTAATTAAATTTATCTCTCATTTTGTCTTTTGGAACTATAAAAGCGCTATCTCTTTCCACTCTGTAATGGGATACGCATTTTTAGACTGAAAGAAACTACATAGAAATTAATAAGTAAAACATCTTCTAACAATACTAATAATGGAGCATTATTAGTAAAAAAATACACTCTCATCTATAATAACACTGCGTAAGATAGCGAGAAACAACTGCGCACGCGTTTGCTCCTGGATAGAGACCATCTACCGATCGAAACTATAGTCGTAGTTTTGGACGTTACCTACATGATTATTGTTAAGCTCACTAACCTTGGGGTCTCCGATGAGTGCAATGGCTATACTGAGCTTCCTCTTTTGTCCACCTGAGAGATGTTTGGAGAACACGTCCACTTGGTCCAGCAAGCCCACTTCTGATAACGACTTGTGGATCAGTTCTGACGTTACTCTGCGTGGTACACCCTGGAATCAATGTTATTTCTGATTTCCTAGTGAAATTACAAACTTTGAAAGTATTATAAATTCAAAGACCGAACAACTAATCAGTATTTGTGTTCAAACAAAATATTATTATTTTATTTGTTTGAAAAAAAAATGCTTTGAAAAAAAAAGTTTTTTTTTATGATTACCGAAAGCTGTTATTTTACTTGCAAAATGTAAATCTGACCGCTGAAATTTAAAACGTGAACTAAATGAAATAATACTACTGAACCGATTTTGATAAAAAATGATTATGAGACCAACAGTAAAATAATATTTCAAATCGGTTTATAAATTACGGAGTTATGAAGTTACAAATAAAATGCAACCGAGTTGTTAACCTTCTTTTTGAAGTCGGTAAAAGAAGAAAGAAGTATTTTTGGAGGATCTATGACGACCATACCTTCACCGCCGCGAAGAACAGCAGATGTTCTTTAACGGACAGTAGGTCGAACAGCACATCCTGCTGTGGACAGACACCCGTCATCTGGCGGATCTCGTGCATATCGTTGGGATCCCTGTAATACAGAAGATATGTGGGCATGTTACTGTGGTCTAGCCAATATAAATTAAATACGTTGGCGACCCACTGACCCAACTTGTGTCCTGGCCTACGATACTAACTACCGTCACTCCTCTGTCCTGAATAAACTCATGCCGGACACAGGTGGGCATTCAATCCTTTCAGACCTTTTTCGAGGTCTTTTTCCATCTGTACTTAGGACTGGACTCGCCATCATTATCATCATATCAGCCACAAGAAGTCTACTGCTGGACATAACAGGCCCCCTCCCCGTTGATTTCCAAAAAACCGGTTGAAAGCTGCTCGCATACAGCATCTTCCCACCACTTGTGTGAAGTATACTGTCTATCAAGGCTGGTCTTCCTACGCTACGCTTGCCGATACGTGGTAAAGTCGAGACTCGAGAACCTTTCGAGTACACCAAAATCGACTCAGAAGTTGGATAATCATTTTTAAGCCTCCTCACCTGACATCAAAGCCATAAACATAAGCAGTTCCAGCAGAAGGCGCAGTCAGCCCAGTCAAGATGTTGAAAAGCGTCGACTTCCCGGCGCCATTGTGGCCCAGTACAGCAGTTATCTGGCCTTCGTAAATGCTGAGGTCGATCCCGTCGATGGCTTTAGTTTCTGGACGCCGGCACTGGCGGAATGACTTCTGCAGGCCTACTATCCTGATGGCTTCCTTGTCTTGAAGTTCTCTAGAATATAAACCGTTATACAAAACATAATATGAAGTGATATGCTTGAATAATTTCTTGACCAGACTGTTTTAAACGGAGATTTAACTTATCTACTTTTTTAGCTGAAAGGAATAGAATAGACGTCTGAAAAATAGCTGTAGTTTAAAAAACTGAAAAAACCGACTTCAAAATACGCAATTCGTATACTTGGATGCCATTTTTTTTTTTTTAATTATAAAAACCAATGTACTAAACTGATTTTGATAAAATTTATATAAGACCACCTCTGACGTATTACCTACCATACAAAAAAAAACATCAAAAACAATTCATAATTGGCGTAATCACGTAACTAACATACACCTGCGCAAGAAAAAATAGGCTTATATAAATAAGCCAAATAGTTCTGTTTCCTTGTGAGTTTACAAAAAAAACTTAAGTCTAGATTACAAGGATTAATCTAAGCTGAGTCGCTATAGAAGAATAACGCAGTAAGAAAGGAATATCTATGTTCCATTATTTATTCCATTAGTTTCATTAGTTGTGGATGAAAAGTCGCATTGAAAATAGCTCAGACAGAAGAAAACTCAGAGATCAGAACATAGAAATCCCCCTACAATAGAAATCCTGTTTAGACCTACCAAGTGTTTCCAATTCAACTCCTAATGACAATAAAAATGTGAGAAAAAAAGTTTGCCAGAATAAAGACAAGTGTCAATAACCTGGGCACTGGCTCAACGTCCTTATTGTGCGCCGCGTCGCCGTTGGAGTGGAAGTGCACCGCAGACACCCGGCTGCGCCTGCCGCTCACCCAATAGGACGGCAGCAGACAGAACCACGGCTTCTGCTTGATGCCGTACTCACCTGCGGAACAAGGTTACTTATCATTCGGGCGAGCAACACAAGCGACGTCGTGTCGTGGCTAAATATTTTTTGGGCCATTGGGGTAAAGACTTTGCGAGACATTAGTAGCGCTCGTGGCGTGGTTGACTAGGTGTTCTCGAACGATCACAAATGTTAAACAACGGACGGACCAGTCAGTCTCCAGATGGGTGACCGTGAGTGGCATTTCTTTCTGAGCGCTACCGTGGAGCGGATGACACGTTAGATTGCAGGTCCTAGTTGTTTGTTCTTATAAACAAGAATCGCCAAGCCGGGTCAGAGGCAGTAACTCTGACACTAGGGCTGACCACTCAGTCTATAACTCTATACTAACTTACTTTTTAACGCTATATTCAAAGAATTATCTGAGGCCTGACTGAATGCTGATGCGTATCGGGCCAAAAGCAGTTACCATTCAACGTGGTAATATTGTAACATGCTGGATACACTGCCAAACAGTAGTAGACTTCGGTACTAATCTTATAAGAGTTCGTAGTTCGGTCATCGCCCGTCTCGCTCGCGCATACCCACATTTTTGAAGATATAAAATGTCTGAATGAACTTATAAAAAAATTTCGTTTGTAAAACTAGAAAATATCACAAATATTTTTTAAAATTATTAACGCATAAATATAAATATCATTTTTGCGTTCATAATTTCTAAAAATTATTTTTATGTATGAAAATTAACATGGATCAAATTGTAATTTTTTTCGAATATTTGTGATATTCTTGGCGTCTTTAAAATGCTAGTAAATATGTTTGTTCTATACTTATAAATACATAGAAATCAAACAATTGTAATAATGTATTTAAGACTTCGGAACACATTCTGAAATCAGTTGAAAGACTATGAAGACCTTTCGTTTGGAGAATACTAGAAACATAAAGTATTCCGATGTAATATTTTTGAGCCGTCACTAATTTGAGATCTAGATCCTGTTTCAGATTATGCGTGTCGGCCTTGGTATGCGTGTAATTTTTGGCTTGTGTTAATAGCTGCGTATTACAAAGCTAAACCGAAATACTGAACCGAAATATTGAACAATACATACTTAAACAAAATCTCTGTGACTAATAAATATTGTTTCGCTTTGAATGTGTTATAAATTTTACTCTGAACAGTATAGAAAACAGAAAACTCAAAAATCCCCGACAAAAAACACGGCTGAACCGATTTTAATGTAACATATCTAAGAACACTCCGATGAAATTCTTTTCCAAATAAAAAAACTAAATCAAAAATCGGTCCATCCGTTTGAAAGCTACGAAGCCACAGACAGACGCACAGATACACAATTGTCAAACTTATTACTTTTCGTTGGCATTTAAAAAGAAATGTGATAATATTTATTAATGCATAATCATAGGAGCCATTAATTAGATCATCATTGAACCCCCAGATAGGTAGAGAAGAAAATATATTGCCCCCTGTTAGAGTTTTGTAGTTATGGGCAAGGAGCCCATATAATAGGGAATACGCATGAATTTTATTGCATAGGAATTAGTATTGATAACATACTAAAATGTAACACATATATAGAACAATATTTTCGATCGATCCATAAACTTCCGTGATATAAACATTTAAAGGGGAGAGATGCTCTCTCCCTCTCTCGCGAAACAACAGTTTCTATTGAAATACTCGTAGTACAGCGAACATGAACAATGACGTCGTTCGCGATCGCGTGGTCTCTGTCTAACATGAAATTAAAAGTTATTAAATTAGAAGTTTCTAACTTTCTTATTTTTGAAGATATTTCAATTATGTTAATGAAATATAATTATTTTTGAATATTTTTTTATTTATTTGTTTTTTTTGTATATATTAAAATTGTTACTTATCTAGTCTTCAAGTGTACGAGTATATAGTAGAGGTATAGTTAGTTAGTTATAGTCCTTAGTATAGTTTTTTCTTACATATGTTATTTGAATATTTATTATATTATTTTCATGAGCAGTAATGGCTTGTTTATCAAAATTTGAATATATAAGACCATCAACGTAATCTGGGTTTTTGTTAATAATTCAATTTTGTTATGTGGAATGGATCTATTCATGGTTACCCTTTTCGTGACCAAATAAAAATAAATCATGAATATTCCCTATTCCGACATGTCCGTCTGTCTGTCCGTTCGCGGCTTAGCTAGCTAATTACATCTTGTTAGTACAAAGAGTTCTTTGTACTAACAAGCTGTAATTTGGTATGAGTTTTTTTTTGTCAGCCCTGTTTGTACAAACTGTCCCACTGCTGGGCGCGGGCCATCTTCTCATTGTGAGAAGGGTTAGGCCATAGTCTGCCACGCTGGCCAAGTGCAGGTTGGCAGACTTCACACATCTTCAAGATCATTGAGAACTCTCAGACATGTAGGTTTCCTCACGATGTTTTCCTTCACCGTTTGAAGTTGGCGGCAATCAACAATACGCACATAAATATGTATGAGTATAAACATATAAATTACCGCATTACATGGCTTTATGACGAGCCGTGAGTGGCGACACCGCGTACATGTTTCCTTGTGGGTAAATCAATGAGGTGTTATTTAAAGAGAGCAATAAATACTCCTTGGTCAACGTTGCTAATCCGTGGTCAACGTTGCTGGTACATCGTCGAACTTTAGGTCTTAACGATTACTGTATTAACCCTAAACTTTGTTGTGTACTGTTTGTTGATCTTAATAAACAATGAAAAAAACCTCATTGAATATGAAGCATGGCAAATCTCAGTTCTATCGGACAGTAAGAAGCACGAAAAAGCGACATCGTTACATGGTTGATATTCCGAAAACACGTACGAAACGCTTTGACTCCACTTTCATTGTGCTTAAGTACCGCCAAAATGTGGAATGCGCTTCCTGAATGGGTCTTTCCGAATAGATATAATCTAAGTGTCTTCAAATCGCGAGTGAATAGGTTTCTTCTAGGCAAGCGCGCTCCATCGTAGACCGTAACTGTCACTTAACACCAGGTGAGTTGACGGTCAAGCGCAAGCCTATCGACGAATTAAAAAAAAACCAGTACTTTCGAGGTTAAGACAGTGTTCTCCTGTTGTATGAAAAACTCGTATTTAACTGCTACAAGATTGCGCGTCAAAGTTTCTCTTACCCTGGTCACTTATTTGTATAAATGTCAATCTTACTTGGCAGCACAGCATCGAGCCAGTACGCAATGAGGCCGTAGAGCACGGTGTCGACCGCCATCATGATGAGACTCCCCCCAAACGGGATCCCGGGTCCGCTCCACATGTTCTCCCAGGTCACGCCCACGCCGGCCATGTCCAGCACTAGGGCCTGGAAATAGTACGGAATATATTAGATGTACCTAGCATACACGTAACATTAACAAGTATCTATATTAAAAGAAAAACAATTTACCCGACTGCAGTAAGTTTTTCTTTGCAGTTTTTGCAGTCTAACTTAAGATTTCGTTACGCTTGATACGCTGTTGAGTGTAGGTAGGTTTTTTGTGAAAAAGTATGCGTAAAATCGCTGTAAAAGGTTACGAATGCGCATTCTTTAAAATAATTCTAGTAAAATCACTTGTTTATTACGAAAAAGTTCATTGCAAGTTACAAAAAAAAACATTACTTTATTTTTACGAGAGATGTATTATTATTTCAAACAAATATAACTAGAGTGCTTGTGTCATAGCATAGGTGACAAATCTTCAAAATCGGTCTGCTATTTAGGCTGTAGGCGACATACGATACTAACATACACTCGAAAAACATAACCCTCTTTCTTACGAAGTCGAGTAAAAAAAGCACCCGACTGCGATAAATCCACTTCGATCCCCTAGGGGGACGACGCAGGGGGTTCAATAGGAAGTTTTCTTCATTAAACTGTTTTATTCAGCTTGCCATATTATTGTTTGGGTCGAATTTAGTAATTAAAATTTGACCCCCTTCCTGTTGACAGATTGATCTGATATTTAGTACACACCTTTAGTTTTGATGACAATACAATGAAATATATTCATTAGCATTCTAAATTCAAGATGGCCGCCGCCACAAAATGGCGGATTAATTTTTTTATCACAACCCCTACAATATAGGTATTAAATGAAAGGGCTTAACTACTAGAATACATTAAGCTCAAAAAAATCCAAACTATATATAAAATGATATTTTATTTAATATTTTTATAAAGTACTTAGTAAAAAAGTATTTTATTTTTGAGTTCAATGCCCTGGATTTATGACGAGAGTGGTGTGATGCCTGGTACCTATAAACTACCTATTTATTTTTTGGCTTTCAGTACATTATGTTTAACATTATCTTTCTTTGCAATAGAAACGTTTAACTTAAAAAAAAAAAAAATACATAAAGCCGTGTACTGAAAAGATAGGTACTTAACCTAAATACTGACACTATGCCAGATCCCTGGTAATCTTAGGTAGAAATACTGGAAACTGACCTTATCCATGGCAAGCGCATAGCAGCTGGAGCTGATTAGAGAGACAAACCAGAAGGCGAGCGAGTCGGTGTTGGAGACGAACACCTGGATGAAGTACAGCGCACTCATCAGGTTCACGAAGAAGCTGCCTACGATGCCAGCAGTCTGCCAATTGAGAGGAAACATTTCAGAGTTGCCATAAATATAATTATAGTTTAAAAACTGTAAGCCGACTTCAATAGACAATAGACAATGTTTTTATTGTGACAAAAACTTCCAAATATTTACATGATTTAAATACTTCAAATTGCGCAATTTGTTTACTTGGATTATATTTTACCAGTTATTTTGTTATAAAACCAAAGTACTAAACCGATTTTGATTAACCTCCTTGATTTTGGAAGTCGGTTAAAAATACAACCTGTAGAAACAAAACGTACATACATAGGGTGGAAGCTAGATCACCCAGTTTGATAAGTATGTGTTTTGCTCGCTCGGTCAATGTTTATGGTGTGCTTACCCTGGCTTTGTCGAAGAACGGCGTCAGCATAAACCCCATGGTGATGATGGTGAAGCCAAACAGAAGCATCAGCAGGAATACCAGGATATACGACGAATGCTGAAATACCTGCAAATAGAACAGCGTTTAA
Organism: Lycia hirtaria; assembly: GCA_947563715.1. Lineage (NCBI taxonomy): Eukaryota > Metazoa > Arthropoda > Insecta > Lepidoptera > Geometridae > Lycia > Lycia hirtaria. The sequence goes on from OX387378.1 coordinate 15,277,248, forward strand.
ATCATTCAACAGATCGCATAATAATAAATATACATATTTTTCATCCGTGTTCTCATCCTGGTGCTCTCACACAGAGATACTTTACCTTACCTGCTGAGGTGCTGAGTGAGAGCATCAGTCTATAGCCTAGTTTTTAAGTCACCAATACTTCATCATAATAGCCAAGACCTGTTAAACTCTATATTGTACAATATAGAGTTTAACAGATCTTGATCCATAGTCCATAGTTCGGGTTATAGATACGAAACCCTTCAAACGTTTCTGGATACTATTAGAAGTTGTGACGATAGCTTCACTGCCAGAAGTACTTAAACTTTTGGCAGTGCGAGACAATTTATCATTCGGACATGAGTCATTTAGATGCACTATGTCCATTAGCTGTTTGGTGAAAACATAAATTTCAATAATTATTACGTCTTTCGTGTAGATTAGACGCGTCATACATTGCGATGTTTGCCAAGATTGTAGAAAATATAGAGCAACTAGTTCATCTCCGCGAGTCCACCCGCGTAGTGATGAAAAACGGTGATGACGATGATGAGAATAATAGCTATACTAATCTGTACCAAGTTCACAACAATACATCTTAGTCTGATCGTGAGGAGGTAACAAACATAATATACTGAATTACTTTCGATTTTGATACATTTTAAATCATATAGCATCATAATTTTCTACTATTATATAGAAGAAATAGTAGAAATCATAGCATAACGGTCGATACGGTTGAAAATTACAATTGAAGTTAAGCAACTAAACGCCTAGGTGAAGGTCTATACTCTATGTATGGAATAGTTTAAAAACCCCTGATTTTAGAATGACTAATTTAGCATTTTTTTTTTTTTATATTAATTAATTACTAATTTAGTTCCCTATAAATACACCACAGAAATAAGAGTGGTTTAGGTTGTATAGGACTGAACTAGATTAGATATGTACCTTTAAGGTGAAGAGTAGAACGGTACTGAATACGGAGAGGATGGTAACGAAGACGCCGTAGATCAGGAACCACGAGCACCTGCAATAATTACATAGTTTTTATTTTTTTAGGGTTCCGTACCCAAAGGGTAAAAACGGGACCCTATTACTAAGACTTCGCTGTCTGTCTGTCTGTCTGTCTGTCTGTCTGTCTGTCTGTCTGTCTCCAGGCTGTATCTCATAAGCCGTGATAGCTAGAAAGCTGAAATTTTCACAAATGATGTATTTCCGTTGCCGCTATAACAACAAATACTAAAAATTAAAAAAAAAAAAATATTAAGGGGGGTCCCCATACAATAAACGTGTTTTTTTCGTATTTTTTTGCTCAATATTAAAAACGGTAACAGGTAGACGCTTCAAATTTTCACAGAATATTTACTTGTATATTACCTTTCAAAATAAATAATTAAATAACAATAAAGTAAATATTAAAGGGGGGCTCCCATACAACAAACGTAATTTTTAAGCAATTTTTACTCGATCTCAATTAAAAGGTAGAAACTTGAATATTTGTAAGTAAATATTTAGAAATATATTAACTATAAAAATAAATACCTAATCTAATACATAAAAACTCACAAAATTAAAATAATCCGTGCATCTAAACGCGGTGCGAGCGCCGGTTTAGCGGGATAGCGGGGGAGGTAACATCACGGAGCGAGCCATAGCCGCGCGTACTCGCGCGAGCGTCGTCATGCTGCCCGGATGTGTATCGAAAACCTACCTATAAGTTTGCAATTTACTACTTGGAATTTCGTTGATTTCTCGTTATTGTATAAACAGAACTAAACTTTGTAGTATTATAGATGATAGTACGGAACCCTTCGTGCGCGAGTCCGACTCGCACTTGGCCGATTATTTATTTATTTAATAGTTTAAGCTTAAGGCGGAGCACACTTACCTAGAAGATACTTATCCACTCTTCGAAGACAAAGTCTGAAACTGTCTGCCTTTTCACCTAATGTTTGCTATGGCGATAGTTGTGGTATTGTTCCATCAGAATTTCGAAGTTCAAATATGTGAAAATCTGTGTAGAGGTTAAGAAATACCCTGGTCTTACTCTGATATAAACAAACTCTGAAACCAGACAGAATTTGACAACTGTGTCACTCTTGTCGGTAGGGAGAGTCTATCAATGGAAGATCTACTGCAGGCAATACAGCTATCGTGGATAAGAATGATGCTGTTTTTGTGGTTGCCAATCCACAAGCTCTGAAAGGTTTACAAGCAAATCCTCCCATATACAATCCCAATAGATAATTATAGTTTCAAAAACTGATAAACATACTTCAAAATGCGCATTTTGCTTTAAGAACCATACCACTGAACCGATTTTGATTTGGATGATGAAAAAGATTTTTTCAAATCGGTTTACAAATGACGAAGTTATGAAGTAACAAACAAAAAAAAACAGCAAAATTTACTCTTTTTTTTTTGTTGGTAAAAACGGCCCTTAGCCGGGAGTTATCATGTAATTTCTAGCGCTGATTTCAGCCATGGTAACGGAAAAACAAGAAAGGGAATTTGAAAAAAAAGTTAGTAAACTCCACTAAGTCCAACAGCCAGCAGTGGACTGATGATAATGGTGAAACCAGCTCACCAATAAACAGAATCCTTTAACCCCATAATCCGCATGCCCTCTCTGATCTTATTCTCCTTCTCGCCCACCACGAACATCAGGAGGTAGGTGATGAACTGTGAGAGCGTCATCACCATGTACATCGGCATGATGACGCGGAAGATCACCAGCCAGTTGCCCGTGTGCTGCCGCTTTGGGAACTGCCGGAGATCTAGGCGGGGCGGGAGCATGTTGCTCTCTGTGTCACTCTGGAATATAAGGATAGATAGTCTTTTTATGTATACATGACCTTAATCATTAATTCTCTTTCTATTCTATAATAGAAAGAGAATTCTATAATTCTATTCTTGCTCTATAGCAAGTAAACAATGGACTCATTACCACTCTTACTTGTGGTGTGGATTTCCAGAGTTTGCGCATTGATAATCTTTTACAGCTATTTTACGCATATTTTCTCACAAAAACGTACAGTCAACAGCTTATCAAGAGCAACGAAATCGTAAGTTAGACTACAAATACATATTTTCTCCAGTCGGGTATTTTGTATTTCTTGCTATGTGTTTAAGGTGTGATAGATAGATAGATGAACTCTTTATTGTACACACCTTAAAAGTAATAACAAAGGACTTAAAGAGACTAATGCAACAACAGGCGGCCTTATCGCTAAAAGCGAAAAGTGTGGTTGTTTTTGTCGCAAATAAAAAATATGTCTATTCAATCATTGTGGATCTACTGTAACTTCCATCTTATTGGTTACTGCACTTCCCTTAGACCCAGGTATCACATAACACTGGGGATTATGGGATGGTAATCTAGATGGACATCAATGTGTTCTCATACCTTGATCTTAACAAAGTCGATGAGTAACTGCATTGCAATGAAGCCGGAGTAATGGTACTGCAGCACGGGACACATCTCGTCGTTGTGGACGTCAGAGAGCGGGATCAGCTGCCCCCCGCGCGACCAATCAGAGGACCAGTCCTTCCGCTCGGTGCGCTCGCGGCATGTGGCTGGGGAGGTATATAGCAGACGGGTGGAGGGAGTGCGGGCTAGGGAGGGGTTGGTGCGGATTGTGTACCTGGAATAGAGATTTTATTATTAGGGCATTTCTTCGTGCTCGAGTTTTCTTGTGATTCATCTGGCAGGTTTTCCATCATACTAAAATAATATGATTTTAGAAACCTACCAGAGGAATCAGTGCTTTGCCGAATTCCTCTGGTATGTTTTATGATGGAAGGAAATTTTCCAGATGAATCAAAATGAAATTCGAGCTCGAAGAAATGCCCATTAACGACATTTCAGTCGATCATCGAAATTACTGGACCGAGACAAGGACCAAGTTCTTAGATAATGAATGATTTTATTGTACGTACGGGTATTTCTAAAATCTTGCATATTCTTCCTGAATATGTCATGTATATTAGATACATGAATGTAATAACTTCTAAGCAAGTGTATGCGTTTGACCACCATTTCGCCTGTTATAACATCAGGCGAAATGGTGGTCAAACGCAAGCCTGTCTATGAATCAATAAAAATCAAAATTGAAATCAATTTTGCGAAGTCGGATTCAGTTCCAAATGAAATCACTAGGATAAATCACCAGCAGACGCACGCGTCTTGAAAAAGACCGCATACTGTGGTCGAAACCGTAGTTGAGCTAACTTCACGTAAGTATAAATATTTACGCAAGTAATTTTCGTAAAATCATAGAAGACTTTAAAAGTACTTTGTAATATCTCACCTAAGTGGTTCATTGTAAGAAGTGGGATCAGTGTAGAAGATGACAGCCATCGGGAACTGCCTGAAGTCATCTCGATAGGCGTCGTTGAGCTCCGTGGTGTTGTTAAAGCGGACCCAGTGGATCGGATCCTGCCCAGATGAAAGGAGCACGCTGTTGATGCTCTGGAGGAAATCCTGGAAGTAGATTTAAAACATCTCTGTAGGGCTGTTCACAACTTGTGAATGATTTTGAAGGGTACAGATAAAGAAACACAATAAAAATCTTGATTACAATACTTGATATTGTTTATTAAATAATATTTCGTAGCCAAAAACGAATTTAATAATGTCACAAGGTATGTTTTTTCAAGGCTAAAGTGAGTAGATATCTTCTAGCTCGACGGGCTCCATCCTCGGCCACACCGTCGCTTAACATCAAGCTAGTTGGTGGTCAGTCGTAGATCTATCTTGCGTAAAATAAAACCGGACAAATGCGAGTCAGACTCGCCCACCGAGGGTTCCGTACAAACTAGTAGATAAAATGGGGGGAATCATATATTATTTTAATATTTTCCTTCATAAACCAAAAAATATACATCGTAAAAATATTAAAAAACCTGTTTTAGCTTAAGCTAATGAAGCTCTTTCATATGATACCCCACATGATACGGTAAAAGAACTTTAAAATTTGGACCCTCATTCCTTGCATGAAGACACAATTTTTTCGTGATTAAATAAAAAAAATCCAGATTTCAGATTTTTTCCCATGTGTACTCTAACACAATGCTTCTTGCCAAATTTCATAGTTGTAGGTCAACGGAAAGTACCCCATAGGGTTTGATTCCCTTGTGAGTGTCGAAATTTGCGTTTTTTACAACATATTCGACTGTAACTTTTTTTACGAAAACTGAGAAAGTTTTAGTTTTGTTTCTGCAGCAAGAGACTATGGATCTGCGTATATGGTTTTAATTTCAACACGATACCTTTACGCGTTCCCGAGATAAAGGTCTTGACACCCGGACAGACGGACAGACAGACAGACAGACGGACACAAAGTGATCCTATAAGGGTTCCGTTTTTTTCTTTTGAGGTACGGAACCCTAAAAATGTATTAAGATTTCAATAAAAAGTATTTTTACCAAATATGGTCGTAAAGACAATGAAATGATTATCGTAAGCTTTAATATCGGTTTTTAATAGTGTCAAATAACATTTCTTGAAAAAAAAAGTTTAGATTAATGTTATAATTTTCTAAAATTACTGTTTGTAAATCGAAGCACTTACTACAGTTCCGTTGGCGTTGTACCAGTCGGCGACGACGGCTACAGACTGGTTGTCAGGGAAGGCGTTCCTTGGTGTAACCCTCAGCAGCCGACCTGGCTTCGATACCTCAGGGAAGTTAGGGTTCGGGATCAGCATCTTGAGGAAGATCAGCACGCCCAGGCAGTATATGGGCACTATGATTTCCTGGGGACAGTAAGATATTGTGTTGATTATCATGAAAAGAGATGAATTTTATTCGTAATTCGAAAATAAGCCTGCGCTTGACTATCAAATCGCCTGGTGTTAAGCGACAGTTACGTTCTACGATTAAGCGCGCTTGCCTAGTAGCCTATTCACTCGCGATTTGAAGACACCTAGAATCTATTCGGAAATACCCATTCAGGAAGGTTATTCCACATTTGGCGGTACGCACATTAAAAGTGGAGCTAACGCGTTTCGTACAAGCTTTTGGAATATCTACCATGAAACGACGGCACTTTTGTAATATCTACCATGAAACGACGGCACTTTTTCTGTTCGTAATTTCGGATTATAGAAAGCTTACTGCAATTTCCTTTAGCGATGGACAAAATAGCTAATAATATACTAACTGCTAGCGTCTTCCTGGTGTCCCGTTTCTTGAGTAGAACATTCCTGACGGTGGTGGCCCAGAGCTGCGACCAGAACCGGTTCTTGTCGCGGGGTCCCATGCCGCTGCGAAGCGTGCTACCACCTTGACCATCCAGCTCGCCGGAACCCTTTTCTGCGCATTTTCTGAAACAAACAGACAAAACTACTTAGATTTTTTTACATTTGACAATATGATAATATATCAGGATGTCTAAATTGAAAGAGAATAATTGGTATGTATATAAAAAAAAAAAAAAAAAAAAGACAATCGCTAGAAAAAGTCTTGGCTCAGTATCGATCACGTAATTAGCAGCACCCTCGAGGGTGCGCCTGGCAACAGTTACCCCTCGCAATATAGAAACTAACTCACCCCTTTTGACTACAGATACAGCGCCAAACGGCTTTTAAGGAAGATGGTCATAAGTAGAACTACAAATATGCTACCCGACTAGATATACGCGCAACTTCTTTCGCGTTAATTAATAAATAACCTATGGAGACCGCTCCCAACCAATCTTTTTGGTAATCCATGAAAAGCTCTATCGATCTCTCGATCTTTTTGAAATCCATCCGCCCACCTTTATTTACATACATATATACTTTGTTGATTGCCGGCAACTTCAAACGGTGAAGGAAAACATCGTGAGGAAACCTGAGAGTTCTCAATGATCTTGAAGATGTGTGAAGTCTGCCAACCCGCACTTGGCCAGCGTGGCAGACTATGGCCTAACCCTTCTCACAGTGAGAAGATGGCCCGCGCCCTGCAGTGGGATAGTTTTTTTAAACAGGGCTGATAAAAACAAAATAAAAACTTTTTCCAACACATCCCAAGGTTGTCTGGAAGAGATCTGTTTTTAGCGATAAGACCATATACCCGATAAGGCCTTTGTGCCATTTTCTTATGTGTTTATTGTCTTATTACTTTATGTGGTGTCAATAAAGCATATTGATTGATTGAGGAAGGATTATGTCCAGCAGTGAACTTCTAGTGGCTGATGATAATGATGAACTCTCGACAGCAAAGAACCAGGCACAGGCTTTGAACGACGGAAAATCTCACCACCGCCATTCTAGGTTTCATGTGGCTTGCATTTAGAATACTTTCGCGTTATCAGTCTTCCCTAATGCTCTGTATTATTATATGTTCTGTGCTAATGCTAATTCTGGCCACTTCTGCGGGAAACGCCAATGTCCATCATCGCGGATAAACAACGAGCTAAATTAATCGCAATAAATTGCTAAAAATGTATTATGTAGATAAATGAATATTCACAGATGTTTTACTACAGTGAAGAGTGTTCTCATCGATGTATCATCAAAACTGGTTCAGTCGTTTATTTTATATCGGGGCTCTTTAAATTTTCTAAACTTGCTTGTAATGATGTAGCTCAGAGAGTGCCTACAAATATAGATAAGTAAGTCGTACATGATGAGGCTATCTTAGCAACCTAAGTAGGTAGCTTTCCTTCTACTTGAATATAAATTGGGGTGACAGGCATTATTTCCTTTGATGTTGAAGGACGTGTATCGATCCCAAGCCCTAGGGTTCGTCCCTTTGTAATTAGAACCAAACGGACATGATAGAAGCCCTATGTCAGGTATTGAGCTGTACAACCGCCTGATTTAATAGAATATCGGATATCTAACTTTTTACCCGACTGCGTAAGGAGGGTTATATTTTTCGAGTGTATGTATGTATGTATATTTCTTTGACACGCCCTAGAGCCTAAAAGGCTTGACTGATTTTGATGTGAATGGTGTCAATAGTTTCGTCTTAGTTGTGAGACGTTGACGTGACGAGAGTTGTGTACACTGGGTACATCAAAATAAAAAAAAATCATAAGTTAGGCTGCAGTCTACCTCCTGCAGTGCACCTCTTTTCTGCAGTCGGGTATTTTGTTTTTCTTTTAACATTGATACTTGTTTATCAACTTCACAGAATGAACAAATTTTTTTTCGATATTCGATATTCCTTTTCCTCGAATTCATTTCTATTTATATTTAGATCTATGAATAAAAAAAAACATTATATTGCATATACATAGATAAGAAAACATATCTCGAAAAACTAGCTCCCATTTAAATAAAATTAATGTATTTTTAAATTAACTAGCAAACTACAAGTATTTAGATCATGTTCTTACAAAAAAAAGTATATTTGTATTATATCAACCATCTAGTTTCCATAGTACAAGTTTTGCTTAATTTGGGCTAGATGGTGTTGTGTGTAATGTCCACCAATATTTATTTATTTATGTTCAATTTTTAAAAGTATTTTTATGTACTGTTATAATGCCTATTCTTGCCGTGCAATGTACGGGGTAAACTGCTTACACTGCAGCTCGTGCACTAGTGCATTGACCGGATCACTATTTGCGTCATTTCAGACATTTCATCTTTTAACCAGTAATCATTGGAATTCAGACAATAATCAGACTTCATTGTGGGCACTAGGATCATACCTTGTAAATTATTCTACTATTTCAAATAAAGGGATTTCTTCAGAAAATAGTTTTTTTTTAAAAGCCCTTCTGAACTCACCCCGTAACAGTACCCTATCAAGTGACAACATAAAAGCTGTAGTAAGGCCTAGCCAGTTTCCTGTCCACTGTCCAGCCACAGACAGTGGGCTTGCCAAGCAATCAAGAAGGCCGTGACCGCGGCGGGGTGCAGTGCTGGGCGTGACCACGCGTGCGTCACTCGAGACCTTCGAATAGATTACCCCTTGGAAAACAACCCTCTTTTACATTCCGTTACATCCGACTGGATGACGTATACCTAGGTAACATGACGGCATCAAGATAGATGGAACTATTTGCATTTGCATATGCTTTATACTTGATAAACCTATACATCAAGATAGATGGAACTATTTGCATTTCCATATGCTTTATACTTGATAAACCTATACATCAAGATAGATGGAACTATTTGCATTTGCATATGCTTTATACTTGATAAACCTATACATCAAGATAGATGGATCTATTTGCATTTGCATATGCTTTATAGTTGATAAACCTATACATCAAGATAGACGGATCTATTTGCATTTGCATATGCTTTATACTTGATAAAACTATACATCAAGATAGATGGAACTATTTGTATTTGCATATGCTTTATACTTGATAAACCTATACATCAAGATAGATGGATCTATTTGCATTTGCATATGCTTTATAGTTGATAAACCTATACATCAAGATAGACGGATCTATTTGCATTTGCATATGCTTTATACTTGATAAACCTATACATCAAGATAGATGGAACTATTTGCATTTGCATATGCTTTATAGTTGATAAACCTATACATCAAGATAGATGGATCTATTTGCATTTGCATATGCTTTATTGATAAACCTATTATATTTATATACTCCGTACTCTGTGGTCACGAGATCAACTTCTCACAAACCCACAAGTTATACCAGCATTGTTTTGATTCACAAGGTGCGTTCTAAATCCAAATATTTAGATTAAGGAGAAATGAAAATATCAAACTTTTTTTTCCTATCTTTTTCACCATCATCATCATTTCAGTCACAAAACGCCCACTGCTGGACATAGCTTTCCCCCATGGATTTCGAAAACGACCGGTTGGAAGCAGGTTACATCCAGCGTTTCCCTGCCACTTTTATGAAGTCTTCCGTTCAATATCATTTTAAGCGACTTCAAACAAGGAGATTGCCAATTCGGTACAACCTTTATGTTTGTTACTGCATAACTCCATCATTTATAAACCGATTTGGTTTCTTTTTCTTATTTGAAGGAATATACGTTCTACGAATGTAAAACATAGGATCTTAGCGTCCAATTGATACTACGCCAAGATTATAAGTATATCGATCAAAATTACAATTCAGTCCCAGTTTGGGCGCCAACAAAAGCATAGTGATATTTAGAGCTACAATTCAACTGAAAATAAAAAGCAACACTATTGTAATAAGAGAGATAACGGGTTCCATCAACCATTATCTGTTTTGGTGTTGAAATACCAGCGATAATGGTGGCCATGACCGGTGTGCCTGCGTCATAGATACTTAGTGCCTACGTCGCCGGCCTGCTCGATGGTTATACAAGGATTATGGATGACAAATGAAGATCGTAGATATCAATGCTCAACATCAGGCGAGTTGGTGGTCAATCGAAGATCTATCTTCTATAAAATAAAATAAAACAATAGAGGTAGTCTTTTCAGCTATAGAACTAATGTCTCATTGAGGGCACTGCTGTCCTAATTTCATTATTTTGTTCAGTCGAGAGCATGGAATACCATAGTATTTTATTCTCCGAGATTTTAGTTCCTCCTTTTTAACCGACTTCCAAAAATAAGGAGGTTTCAATTCGACTGTACGTTTTTTTATATGTTTGTTCAGCGATTACACGGTCAATAATCAATTGTTTTTGGCTGGTAGGTAATAATACCTCAGAGCTGGTCCCATATAAATTGTATTTAAATTGGTTCACTACTATGGTTTTTACAAATCAACAAAATAACTGAAAAAAATACATCCAAGTAAATGTATTGCGTATTTTGAAGTCGGTTTTTTCAGTTTTATTTATTTATAATTATTGCCACAATAGAATTACAAGTATACAGACCCTTTTTGAAAAGCTGTTCGATGCTGAGGTAATATTTAACAATTCAAAAATTACAATGTTTTTATTCAATAAACAAAAGGCAACTGAATACTAAACGTCTAAACGAATTGATGATCAATCGCGTCTTATTCGATGTCACGACACAAACGCGCTACTGTTACATACATAACCAATACGTATTTGTAATATTTACATTAAGATCTAATACCAAACAAAAACAAAACTATTCGAACCACGCCTATTCCACTAATAATAAAATATTCACATTATTAAACATTCACGCTATAAAGATAAAGAAAAGATATAGTTATTTGTCAAAACATGTGTAACTACAGGTGCAGATGCAGAAGCTTTGCTTTCCATGAAAACTGATAAGTTGTTAACCGTGACATCGATGAGAGTATGTAAGTCGTGGCAACCAACTTTCAACTGACTTCAAAAAAGAAGGAGGTTCTCTATTCGATTGTATTTTTTTCAGTTTTTTTTTAATGTTTTAACAAACAACCAACCCTCAACCCTTTGTTGAGTTAACCCTCAGAACTTTCGACTGGGTGAACCGATTTTGATGATTCTTTTTTTATTTGAAAGCTGGCTCTTCCCGTGTGGTCCCATTTCAATTTGGTCTGGTTCTGACAATGGCATCCATGAGAAGTCGGTTGCTTCAGTTTTTTAAACTATAATTATACATGAAATATTTTTAGAGAGATCTTCTTTTTCCAATTACGTGGTTGCAGTAAGCGCAGACGCATTGAAACAATTATGAAGATATATGTACCTACATTGATTGAATGTACTTATGATAGATCTTTACATAAAGAATATCGTGAATGACAAAATATATATAAAAAATATATGTAATTTTAAATCATCGAAAGTATAATTTCAATATGAAATTTAATCATTCATACATATTCACATATGTTATAAAAATAAATTTTAGAAAAAACACAAGTCGTTTTGTAACGGTCATCGCATCTGGATCTGATACTAGTTATAGTAGGGGAGCCCAAGAGGGGATTTTTCACGTTACTTGAGCGCGTCAGAAAATCATATGGGGAGAAAGCTTGCACCCTGTAATGTACCCCTACCATATATTAACCCTTAATATGGGGGGGTTCGTTGAGGGCAGCCCGTCAGATTAGTAAAAAAAATCAATCCTCAGAAAAACTCGAGCGCGTCAGATTAAGATAAGGTAAGTTAAGTACGTCCAGAAAAGTGTATATTTCAATAATCTGACAATTTGAGCGTGGCGTATGGAAATAAACGAGTCACAAAGTTGTAAAAAAAAGTCATCTCGAAATACTCGAGCGCGTCAGATTTTTATACAGAGGGTTCAACTTGATGTCTTATTCCTCCTAAATGATAATCTGACAATTATATGGAGGGGTATCCTTAATCTGACAATTTAAAAAAAATAATCTTTTTTTTGTTACTGGATGTAATAAAAACAATATGTACATATATATATGTACTTGTTTTTAGTAAAAAACCGGCCAAGTGCAAGTCGGACTCGCGCACGAAGGGTTCCGTACCATTATCTATAAAAACGGCAAAAAAATCATGTCTATTGTATGAGAGCCCCTTAAAAAATAATATTATTTTAATTGAATTATTTATTTTTAAAGTGATTAATATAACTCAATATTCTGTGAATATTTAAAGCGTCTACATGTTGCGGCTATCAATATCGAGCAAAAACGAATATTTATTTTATTCTGTTTTTTAATATTTGTTGTTATTGTTGTAAGGTTACATTTTTTTTTTACATTTTCAAACATCAGTCATTACTTGTGGTCACGTCCAAAACGTCAGTCATTTAAATAGGACTCTTTTTTGAGTTCACTTAACATTCACTTTGAATATCTGACACGCTCGTTTTTTTTTTTTTACCCCTTTTTGCGGCCATTCCCCACCGTAATCGTCAGATTAATATATGTCTGACGCGCTCGAGTATTGGAGTATTGCCATGTGACTGTTTTTTTTAACATTTTTGAAAACTCTTACACGCTCTTCTCCCCCCCCCCCCACCCCCCCCCCCCCCCCCCCCCCCACCCTCACTAAAATGAAAAATTGCCATAGACTTTTTTTTCGTTTTAGAATCTTCACAATCCAATAGGTCCCCATGACGCTTTAGTAACTGCAAATTTAGCATCCCGGGCTCCCCTACATGTCTCGTGAATGTCGGTGTTCACTTCACACGAAAACGTCGCATCCAGGACGCCACTACGACAGTCGCGTTATTCAGAAGTCTACCTCAATTAAAGCGTATAATTTATTTACCTACCGCGGGGTGGATTCCAATAGCCCTAGGTCGTCGCCCTACATCTGCAATCGTATAATGAATCATGTGCGTCGAGTATGTTGAATTTATGAAATCGTGTTCGAAAATCAAAAGTTAGCTTTTTGTGGTTCATGTTTTTTTTTTGCTCTTGGTTTTTTTCACTTACTTGATTAATTAGCAATTGCCTACAATTTTTTTTGGGAAAAAATTTAAAACCTTCGAAAAAAATAAACATGTTTGATACGGAGTCAAAACTACCCACGTTGACAGTCTGCCTGGTGTAATAAATTTAATGCTTATACAAAGTGGAAATTTGGTTTTGACAGAATATGGACAATAACCGTAAGAACTAATTTTTCACAAGTCTAAGGGCCTTCATTTTGATAATAATTTTGACTTAATAACTGTATTTGTTCTTAAAAGAATTCTGTACAAACAGATGCACAGTCAAGCACATCGTAGGGAGACCGGGCACTAGGCGGACAGATGACCTCATTTCAAACTTTCATCAAATCTTTTTGGAAATCCATGGTGCTCATAAATTTTTGGAGATATCCAAGAAGTTAGGCCTATGTCCAGTAGTGGACTTACTTATGAGCCCTAATGACACAGCTGTCATAAGTGTATGACAGACGGACAGACAGACAGACCCCGTAGCCTCACGAATGGGAGTCTATTTGTGAAGCTACGTTGTCTGTGCATCCTTAGTAGCATGAAATAACGCATGCATCGTCCATGTTGCGTGCCTGCTTGACACTTGAAACATCTGACACTCGCCGAAATTCAATGAGAGTTCCCTTTCATTATATCGATATCATAAAACTGGCGCCCAACATGGGGCACGAAATAAATCTAATTTGATATTCTATACAGAGGGGAAATCTAAATCGAGGATAGATAACCCTTTAATAAAAACCATATAATAACAAAATTACAGAAAGATATCATTAAGTACTTGGGGCTAGGGTTTTAATTGGTGGCCTTATCGCTTAGAGCGATCTCTTCCAGGCAATGAAAGGACAAAAATATAGCATGCTAAAAACAGTGGTATATAAAGAAAAAATAAATACTCGTAACTAAGTAAGAATAGTTAGTAAACATAATATTTTACAAATCATAAGCATTTCTTTAAGCCTGGTAACCTATTTATAATCCGAAATACATTTTGTTTGATTGTTACTTGCCCGAATCCGTTTCATAGAACTGCCTAATTCCATATGTTTTAATTGACACGAATTTCTGATTCCTTAAGTTTGTTTGTCAGCAGTTTCATTTGCCCGAACAATTATTAGATTTTTTTTAAATTGAAATTGGACCCGCTTATAGCATTTGGCAGTGTAAAGTAACTTCAAGTCACTTGAATAAAACAAGTTATAAATGTTCTAGTCGCATTCTAAGTCTATACAGTAATTTTCAAATTCGAGTCACACTTCAGTCAAGTGATGGCGACTTTACTAGAGAGAGCTTCTATGAAGTTTGGCCGACAACGTGAAAAGACATGTTTCGCGGCTTTATTTCACTTGCCCACACTCACGTACTTGATCAAACACTTAATGAATAAAACGCCGCCATTTATATTGCATTAATATTCAAAATCCTACACAAGTTTAGGAAAATAAAATAAAACGACAACATGTTTTCATGACGTTCCCGCCAAAACTCCAATTATTGGGTTAGGTTCGTTAGGTTTCTTTTTAATATACACATAAATTTTCGTATCACAAATATTCGGATATCAGACGAGTTGTCAAAGGAGCTTTATTTATTTATTGGGTACCAACATGTTATACATTGTTTTATGTAACACATGAACATAAGTCAAAGAGCTAAATGCTAACATAATTATAGGCACCGACAACAAGCAATTAGGAAACAAGCGGTCAAAAAAATAATTAAATAGATTTATGTCAAAACTATTACTACATAACTTAATTCGAACTTTCGGGATTTTGATAAAGTATCATGTGAATAAAATAAATTGCGTATTCGGGGAAATTATATTTGGTATTTCACAATTCTGGTTGTAGATAGGTAACTTGTAAACATAAGTTACTCATGTTACTGATTGCAAAATTTATGGAATGAAAATAATTGTCTTAAATTTATATAATGACGCCGGGAAATATATTTCTATTAAAAATAAATCATCGCACGTGTAAGGGTGCAGGTACCCCATTTATTCAGTTCTATGGTTTTTATAACAAAATAACTTGTAAAATATCATACAAGTGCCTGTATAAAAGTGAACAGCAAGTCGCGTATGTGTTGTATTGCTATGTGTTTGTGTAGTTATTCATATATTTTGAAGTGTTCTTTTTTTTCAGTTTTTTAAACTATAATTATGAAGCGATAATCACTCCCTCCGCCACAAAATTTAGACAACGTTTCCTGATAAGACATCTCCGAAACTGAGTAGGTGTAAAACCCGTAAACACATAAATAAAGAACAGAATACTAAACGCCTAATACATACTCGTATGTTGGCGTTGCTATTACAACTTAAAAACAAGAAAATTGGCAAACAATTATTTTGTTCCATCATTATTCATATACCAGTGAATCAGTGTATTATGGACCGTTGCCAAGAGCGGACGCCTCGAAGTCTGTTCATGACAGACGATTTAACACAATTTCTCGGTTTGTAGACCACTAGATGTATGGAATATCTAAGCATTTCATTTCGTCCTCTATTAAATAGAAGGGCACGCCAAGCTTTGTGTATACCAAATTTTGTCAAATGTGTCAACTACTATTGTGATTGTATGATTTTTCCTTCTATAGCTTTTTGTATGTGTACTATACACATACAAAAAGCTATAGAAGGAAAAACATAGATGTGTTTATATATTATCTCATACAGCCTAAATTTGCGAGATGTCGTTCGAGTTTTCTTCACTTCCTGATAAGCTATATTTTTAACCAACTTCCAAAAAGAAGGAGGTTATCCATTCGGTCTGTATGTTTTTTTTGGATGTTTGTTCATCAATTACTTAGCCAATTATGCATTGATTTTGATGATTATTTTTTGAAATATATGAAATAATATATGGCCATATAAATTTTATCAAAATCAGTTTTGTACTTGTAGTTATTTTGTTATTAAAGCCAAATTTTATTACAAAATAACTGGAAAATATGTCATCTTAGTAAACGAATTGCGTATTTTGAAGTCATGTAACACTTTTTAATTTTATCACACGGCTAATAGAAGCCGTGAGTACAAAAGCAATGGCAAATAGAAGCCGTGTGTCCCTTTAGTAAAAAAAGAAACAAACTGACATATCGCTTGATCGATTGTCAGTGACAAACGACTGCGCTAGGGTCTATGAGAAAAAATGTATAAATTTTCCATGACGCAAATACGTTTCTATTTTTTAGCTTTCGAGAAAATAGACTAACGCTCCTTATTAGGAGCGAGATTGTGAGAAACGCGTAGTATAAAAGCTTACGCAATAGATTTCGAAGGTCTCTTTTACCTTCTGACCCCGAACTGTTCGGTAAGTGAAACTTCCTGTGTACGCCATTGTAATTTCACCAGTGTTAATATATCGCTTTGCTCCAGGATCGACTTGCCTTTTTAAGTTTTAAATACTTTTATTTAAAACTAAATTATTTCTTTTAAAATTCTAAAACAACCACAAAAGGCATGTCGACCCTGCAATTCTTATTATGTGTTTTCAAGTGCATTGTGATAATCTATTGTTTTACATGTCAGCCACACAGGTTTTTATTTAATTGTTTTAACATATTTAACTGTGTAACCGTGGCTGACATATGTCTAAAATCATGTAACGCATATTATAGCTTTTTAATTGCGAAATACCACATGATTCCTTAAATAATGTGAAAACTATTTTTATAATCTACCTTCAGCACTTCATGCAAATCTTTTAATTGTCTGGACTCTTCAAGTCAACCTAAACTATTTTTATAATATACCTTCAGCACTTCTTGCAAATCTTTTAATTGTTAGGACTCTTCTAGTCATTTAAATCTTGTAAAAGATTGGGTCATGTCATAAGAGGGCTTATGCTTTCACTTCAGTTAATTCTACATACAAGTCACTACTTATGGCATGGCACAATCAGTCTGAACTCTCGACTGACACGAGCACCTCATCTTCCAGGGTTCCAGTATACGGCTAAGTTCCAGTATACGGCTAAGTTCCAGTATACGGCTAAGCTTCAGTATACGGCTAAGGCTCCAGCATACGGCTCATCTCACTGTATACGGCAACGTCCAGGATACAGCAACATTTCTTCGTGCCGTCTGCGCTAGACCTACCGACCACGTGTCGACCCTCTTCGCCGGCCACCCTCGCCGGTCATCTTAGCTCCAGCCACGTGCCACGCACCTTGCGTCGGTCACCCTCGGCGGACAGCTGAACTGGAGCCACGCACCTGGCGACGGTCATCCTCAGCCACGTGCCTCGAGCCTTGCGTCGGCCTCCCTCGCCGGTCACTGTCTTCGGCGTCCACGTCGGACGAGCCCTCTGCCGCCACGTGCCGTCGACGACGCTTCACTCATCACTTCTAAAGATAAGTCCTCTTCAAGGCACCACGAAATACCAACTAATTCCACGACCCTAAAATCTTCTGTAACGTCTCTTCTTTAATCTTCAAATATAAATACTTAACCTCTTGCTCTTTTTAATTTCCACCGCCTCTGGGTAGGAAAAACCACAAGTGTTACAGTCATGGTTGTAATGGTTAAATAAAAAATAAAAAACTTAGTTTTTATTTAACCATTACTTGTTAATAAGAAATAAAGTACGTAGTAAGAACTTCTAAAAAGTGGGACTCCCAGCCTCGGTGTTCCCTAGTAGTAAATACAACCAGAGCATCTTCAAGACAAGAGTGAATAGACATCTCATGAGCGAGTGTGCTCCATCTTCATTCGGCCACTTCATCGTTCATCAGGTGAGCGGTGCACAACATTTGATCCATCATAAAAAAAAAAAACACTCAAGGGTCCCTACTTAATACCAATTTTTTGCTAAAATAATTATGTTTGCATGCATTGAATGTACTTGTGCTTAGTTTTTTTCTATCTTAAGTCTGCCATCAGTGTTATCGTCAAATAAGTAGGACGCCCGCGATACTGGCTTTCCTAGTGCGGGTTTCATCATAGTGTTTTGTATTTACGCAAATGGTTTGTTAATAAAGATATTTGTATTTGTAATTCTAGAAAAAAAATAGAATTGAAGAATTTGTTTCTTTCAATTTCAAATTTCTTTATGAGTCAAAAGTTGAGACTTATCAGGACCAATTTAAGATAAAAATGGCCTCTTACTACAATATCAAATTGGCAAAAAGTAAGCCTTAGACTTCATCGTGAATCACAACAAGTAAGAAAATAAAACAGAGCTACGACACAATTTCACGTTCCAGGCAAACTGTTCTAATCCAATCAATCAATAACACTTTATTGACACCACATAAAGTAATAAGACAATAAACACATAAGAAGGAAGAAAAGGCGGTCTTATCGCTAAAAGCGATCTCTTCCAGACAACCTTGGGATGTGATGGAAAAGTATATATAAAGGTCCAATTAAGCGATAGATGTCGTATAGATAAACAAAAATAGAGTCCATCATCAAATCGTTTACTAGGCTTCCTACAGGTCATTCCGGTAAGTAACGCAAAGGTTGCTATAACGGCAACCGGTGAAGGCTGTTTAGGGGAGTGTTAACGCACCCTGTGTTAGGCATCCATCGGTGAGGATGAACTAAATCGATAGTTAGTAAGGTCGGCACCCGTGACGGGCGCAGCATACTACCACAGGATAAAGAGACAGTAGGCAGAACATCTGTGGCTATTAAAACCCGACTGCGTAAGGAGGGTTATGTTTTTCGAGTGTATGTATGTATGTTTTTGTATGAGCGCCTACAGTCTAAGCGGCTTGACCGATTTTGATATGCGAGGTGTTGTTAGATTTCACGACCTGAGTTTCATGGCTATATTTTTTGTAATAAATAAAAATATATCTCTCTATACGAAATATATCTCATCAAAGTCATGAAAACTAACTTTTACCAAAAAAAAAAGTATCCGATTACGATTTTTATTATTGTTGATTGCCGCCAAAAACATCGTGAGGAAACCTACATGTCTGAGAGTTCTTAATGATCTTGAAGATGTGTGAAGTCTGACAACCCGCACTTGGCCAGCGTGGCAGACTATGGCCTTACCCTTCTCACATTGAGAAGATGGCCCGCGCCCAGTAGTGGGACAGTTTGTACAAACAGGGCTGATAAAAAAAAACATTACGACGTCGTAAAGAAGCAAAAGCATGGGTTATATGTTTGTTGATCGGTGTGTGTAAGTATGTATGTATATATGAATTTATATTCCTTTGTCAAAAACCCCAAAATACTTTAAAAATATAAATAAGTTCAAAAACTTAAACCCGACTGAAAAATCACACTCTAAAAAGTATGAAACAAGAAAATGTAATAAATATTTTGTTGTATTTCAAACATATTCACAGTGGTGTTGGACCGCGGTTTTATTTATTTAGTTTTTGAACTTATTTTTTATCAAAAAGTGGAAAACAGACATTTTGTACGCCTACTCCTCATTAGTAGTTATATTTCCAAGCGGACTTTGAGAAAGAGTCTTACAATAGACAATTGACAAGATTTTTATTGTGACAAAAACTTTAAAATAATAAATAAACATTTTGTGGACATTTCACACAACGCCATCTAGCCCAAACTAAGCAAAGCTTGTACTATGGAACTAGATGGCTGATACAATACATTTAAATACTTTTTTTTTGTTGTAAATATATACATTTACGATACATAGAAACACCCAGACACAGAACAAACATCCATGCTCATTACCCAAAAGTTTGTCCTGGGTGGGGATCGAACCCACGGTACTTATATTTAATATATTTTTTTATCAGCCCTGTTTGTACAAACTGTCCCACTGCTGGGAATGGGCCATCTTCTAATTGTGAGAAGGGATTTAGATATTTACATGATTTAAATTTAAATACTTACCTAAAATAACTATTTTGTAAATATATACATATGATACATAGAAACACCCAGACACAGAACAAACATCCATGCTCATCACACAAATGTTTGTCCTGGGTGGGGATCGAATCGAACCCACGGTACATATATATATTTTTGTTTTTTATCAGGCCTGTTTGTACAAACTGTCCCACTGCTGGGAACATCTTCTCATTGTGAGAAGGGATTTAAATATTTACATGATTTAAATTTAAGTACCTAAACTAAGTTTTAGCCACAAGCCGGCTCTGGTGCCAGTTGTTACGACTACAAAATGTTATAGGCATTGAATATTATGGCCAACAACAAAATATGACACGTATAACAAATTTTCTATTGATAGAATTTGAATTCGAGTGGTGCGCAATCTCGGCAATCGATAAAGTTTCACAAATAACTCATTTTGGTTCATACAAAATGTGTTAAAAATCTTTTACTTAATTTCACCTGTCCCGGTAACCTTATCTTTTTGACACACTTCTCGGTGTCCGGTTAAACTTTTGTCTCACTCTCTTAATTGTAGAAAAAGCAAGACAATAAGAGCACGAGTCAGATTTGCTTTATTATAGTCTAAAAAAGTGAAACAACAGACTTCGAACAAATTTTGATGAAATTTCTATCGAAAGAATCTGAAAATGTATCCTTTCAAAAAAGTTTGAGATATGTTTCAAAAATCGGTTTATAAATGACGGAGGAAATCATGAGGTAACAAACATAAACAATACGTAAGTATGGGTTTAGAAAACAAAAACCCACCCGGCAAAAGGCTGGATAGATTTTGATAAACATAGCTAATAACACTCTCAATGATCCTTAAAACAATAAAAAATTGATCAAAATAGATCCTTCCGTTAAATAGCTATGATGCCACAGACAGGTATACAGTACAGATACTCAAATACACACAGCAATCTTATAACATTCCTCTGTTTGGGTCGGAGGTTACAGGTAACAGATTACATTACAGCCGAAATGCTTTCTTTTTTGAAGTCGGTTAAAAATATCACAATTGAAAGTTGCCTCATTTCAGCTTCTACCTATCTCTTAATTGCAGAATGGGCAAGACAAAAACCAGCGCGAGCCAGCTTTGCACCGAGTGAAGCCCCTGAACCTAATCATACTCGTTATGTGATTGTATTGATGAATTTCGATCAGGCAGGTTGTAAGCCGCCCACTGTCTGCTAGCTCAAGGTCTTGGTTTGCGGTCTGCGGGTACGATTACCCTGCCTTTGTTATAGTTAAGACAGAAGGGAGTTATACTAACAGGCGAGATTGGCGAAAATGTGGTTGTTTGTTTAAGCCCACGAAGCCCGCTTTGCGTGTGACTTTTAACGTTTAGATTTCGCTTTGCTTAGATTCGATTGCGATGTCATTGAATAACAATGTTTGGAACAAAATAAACATTAGACATTTCAATCGGAGAAAGCATTAATGCAACGATCGAAGAAAACAGAATGTACTAGATGCTTCTCTTCCCGGGCACACTTTAAAACTGCTTAAGGGATTTGAGGTAAATTGGCGTTTATGTAGCCGATGGACTGACTCCATGCTGACCCCTTGTTACTGCAAGCAAAATTCCATCTTACCCTCTAACCCCCTCTAACACCCTCACCTTTCCATCTAATCTTCTAACCACGGTCAAATGTGACGTCAAACGGCCAGGTCTTTGAAGAACCCTACCACGTATGGGAAAATAGACGTGTAATGTATGTAGTTATGTATAGTCACAGTTTTTCATCACTAAGCATAGAAACCACTGGGCACCTAATTTATCTTTATTTCTCTAAAAATAATTAAATGGAACTAGCCAAGAACGTGACATGCCTACCCTCAAGACAATCTCCACTAATTGTATGTACGTCAGAGAGACGAAGAAAAACTCATGGATCGTTCTAAATGTTGGCATGTTAACAAATTGACAATACAACCACGATACAAGGAATCCTTGCCAACCACATTGAGTATCTATATTTTAGGTATTTTTTAACCTACATAAAAAAGGAGGAAGTTCTCGGATTCGGATGTATTTTAGTTTTATGTTTGTCAAAGCATAACTCCATCGTTTAAAAACCGTTTTTTTTTTAATATTTTGAGTGTTTTACACACTGAAGTGTCTACAAATTTACCTTTTTTTATTTCTCCCAGGTACAGACCGGAATAATACGGGTTCAAGTCCCGTCGGATGTGTGTAATTTTTTTACTGTCTATATATATATATTTTTTGTATTATCGTTAGGCATTTTTTTTTGTAAATTGTTATATTATGAATTGATAAATGCACATTTAAATTACAAGTATATAAATAGTTGTATGCTAATTTAAATCTCATGTAAAATGTGAATGTATTATTATGATTAATGTATGACGTTCAAAAGTGTACCAAAATGTATGTTACTAATTGAAATAAATGAATTGAATTGAATTGAATTGTTTGAAAAGATATACTTTCAGATTGATCTCATAGAAATTTCATTACAAGTATACGTTTAGAAAACTCAAAAAGATTGATAGCTCTGATGCCACAGACAGATACACAGATATATACGTGAAACTTATAAAACCCCTCTTTTTGGGTCGGGGGTTAAAAAGTAGCATGCGAGAGAGACCTGCGCTATCCGACTCTACGCCGTAAAGCCGTAACTCCTATTATTACGGAAATGCATTTAATAAGGAATAGATTCAAGATCAATACGGATTATAGCCAAGACCTTGGCAGTTTCATTCATGATTCAGTAAATAATTTAAAAATACCAACGTATGACGCGATGGTACAGTTGAGGGAAACTAAGCTTTCTTGTTCTGGTTTGTGTAATAAATTAATTGTATAATAGTTTAAAAACTGAAAAAATCGACTTCAAAATACGCAATTCGGTTACTTGGATGACATTATTTATTATTAGCTATAAAAACCAAAGGACTAAACTGGTTTTGATAAAATTGATATGGAACTACCTCTGAGGTATTACCTCAGACCTACCAAATATATCCTATAACCTACCAAACAAAAAATAATCATCAACAGGTATCAATGTTAAAAGAAAAACAAAATACCCGACTGCAGAAAAGAGGTTTTTGCAGCCTAACTTATATTTTTTTTTTGATGTACCCAGTGTCACTCTCACAACTAAGACGAATCTATTGACACCACTCACATCAAAATCGGTCAATCCGTTTAGGCTCTAGGGCGTGTCAAAGAAATATACATACATACATAAACTCGAAAAACATAACCCTCCTTCTTACGCAGTCGGGTAAAAACAATTCATAATTGGAGGAGTAATCACTAAACAAGCATAAAAAACATACAGTCGAACTGAGAACCTCCTTCTTTTTGGAAGTTGGTAAAAAAACCGGACAAGTGCGAGTCAGACTCACCCACTGAGGGCTCCGTACAAACTAGCAGATAAAAGGGGGAAATTATATTTTTTTTATCTTTTCCGTCATAAACCGAAAAATATATGTACATCGTAAAAATATGTATCTAAAACCCTGTTTTTGCTTGTGCTAATGAAGCTTTTTATATGATATCCCACATGATGCAGTTATAGATAGCACTTTAAAATTTGGACCCTCCTTCCTTCCATAAAGTCCCTATTTTATTGGGAAAAATTAAAAATGTACAGTTTTCGGATTTATCATTTGTGACAATGCTTCTTGCCAAATTTCACAGGTATAGGTCAACGGAAAGTACCCGATGAGCCACAAGCCCAGTCAATCGATCGATCGAAATACATCGATATAATTTCCGAACCCAGGCATACTGTAATAGGTAGTGCAGGGACTTGAGGGAAATTGGCGTTTATCTAGGCGATAGGCTGAACCCCTGTCACTGCAAGCTAACATTACATATCACCCTCTAGTAGCGCTCGTGGCGTAGCTTGACTAAGTGTTATCGAACGATCACTAACGTCAAGCAACGGACGGACCGGTCAGTCTTCGGATGGGTGACCGCGAGTGGCAAAACTATCTGAGTGAGAGAACCGTGGGTCGAACGACACGTTAAATTGTAGTTCCCGGTTGTTTGTCAACCGTCAAGCCAGGTCAGAGGCCTTTCGGCGGTTCAATAACTCTGACAGTAGGGCTGGCCACTCAATCTATACGAGCTTACTTACTTTTACCCTCTAATCCCCTCTAAGCCTCTAATACCCTCTCCCTTTCATCTTTAGAGGGTTAAATTGAAGGGAGAGGGTTAGGCTTAGAGTGGATAAGATGTAACGTCTGAATTGTATACTACTTTTATATCTTTAGTTTTATTTATTTATAAAGTTCACCTGTGTTACAATGTGTGTCTATACATTGACAATAAAAATCTTACAAAGAAAATATAGCTTAAAGTTACAATAAATACAGGTGAAGTCATTTAAAAATTAACAACATGCTATTAAAATACATGTCAAATGAAATTAAACTTGAATGTTCTCACAGTTTGAAAGAATCCCGGCCATCTCCAGCTAGTGTGAAATATTAAAACACAGCACACATGCTATGAATGCGCGGGTCGCCGTCGTGACATGTCGTGACCCACATCGCTACGCTATGAGACGTGTAAAACGATTTGTTGACTTTCAAATCATATAATGGCGCCCAACGCGGGACTACGGAAATTATGCCGCCCAACATGACACAGATAAATAGATACAACTCTTTATTGACAAACCTTAAAATTAAGAAAATAGTACAAAAAGAAATAAATTAACACTAGTGTAATAATGAACTGCCGTATCTGGCAACTATGACACAGTCGTCACAATTTAAATATGAAGATAATGGAAATACATATAAAGGAAATTTGATGTGTCAAATTAAATATGATGATCCCACATAGTAATTCTATTTTCAGAAGATTATATAATAATTAGATATATCACGTATCCGATTGGTTTTGAAGTGGTTATATTTTAATAATAATAAATATATAGAAATAATAAAAATATTGTAAAGTGGTTTCCAAAATGGGCCTACGACATAAGTGGCGCCCAACATGTGACAATTTTTACAATTTAAATATTTAGGATATGATTAATATTAATATACTTATATGACTTAGTCGATATCGTAAATATTACCTATCTTTCTTTTGTCTGTTTGTTCATCGATTACTCTTTACTTATGAATTGATTTTGATGATAATTTTTTGTTTGGTAGGTCAGAGGTGGTCCCATATAAATTTTATCAAAATCGGTTCAGTACTTTGGTTTTTAAAATAAAATAACTGAAAAAATGTAAATGCAATGAAAAATAAAGTTTAAAATTCGTGATCGGGTGCTGCTTGCGGGTCGCTGGTTCGCTCGTGGTATGCACGCAACGTAGTAATAAGTACTTCAATTAAAACAAAATAATTTTCCCGTAACGATTAGTAAACAATAGTTTGTAATTATGACAAAGGTCACGGACCCTGGTGTCTGTGGTAATATTTTTTTATAAAAACTGAAAAAATGTCGTCCAAGTAAACGAATTGCGTATTTTGAAGTCGGTTAATCAGTTTTTAAACTATAATTCATTGATCTGAAATATAATTATTGTTTCAGAAAGCTTGTCATATAAATAAGTGAAGAGAACTTAAACGTGTCATAATTATTTCTAAATTTTTCATTCACGCTGTCTATCGTTTCCTTATTCTAGGTCTAGGCGTAGGCATTTGCCTACGTACATATACATATACATGTATGTATATTTTGGTAGTTATATCGTCTTGGCACAGTCCCCTTCTCAGTAACACAGTGTTTTTATGACGCCCGCTCGTAAAGGGGATTGTTTAACTTTGTTTGGGGTTACTCTAATTTAGAAACTCGACCAGTGTGTTCCTTAAAGATGATCTATAGATAGAAGTTTAGTAATATACTAATTTTTAAGCGTTTCTTAAAATTTTCAGTTGTTTTATTAATGTTCGTTGACTCACAGAATGAAATATAGATAGATAGATAAAAATCGGTTGGTAATTAACGCTGCAATAAACTTCCCCCCTTTTTATGGGAACAACCTCTCCTATCAAAAATCCCCGACGACTTTTTTAAAAAATAATCCATAGAACCTATACGCCAAGTTTAATCAAAATTGGGTCTAAATTACGCCCTGTACGCGAGTACGAACATATAAATCACCAACAAACTGACAGACGAAAGAAAATTTGGCCTGTTGATGCAGAGCTTTATGCTCGCTTCGTTCGCTCGGTCAACTAATAAAACAGCTACAAATAATAATACTATAGTAAAACGCAGTACTATTAAAATCTTCTATGGTAAAACAGAGATAGTACTCATCCTGAATTATATAAACTAACAGTAACCTATCAGCCCTGTTTATACAAACTGTCCCACTGCTGGGCGCGGAAAGTGAAAGTCATTGGTTAGATGTTATTTAATGTCGGTCCAGTCACACTGCTGTACCGATTAGATTACCGAGCCCTGTCTGACGTCGTCAGTGAATGTATCAGCCTACTAGCAGGCTTATACTAGTGGCAAACGTTTCGAAATGCTTCAAAGTCAAAGTTATTTATAAAAAAATATTTATAAGTCAAAAATAAAATTGTATACCAGTATTATCATGATATAATGTAAATTAATTATTACAATAAATTTACTTAAGTATAACTTCATAATCATAAAACGTTTGCTCGATGAGCCAGCGTTTTAGTCTGCTTTTAAAGCAGCTCACATTTGGTGCAGCTGTCACCGTCTCTAGCAACAGGTACGGGCCCATAATGTGTGTCAGCTTGCAGGACTCCGTCAGACTTCCATCTCTAAAAACGCTGATGCTTTTAAATGATAAATGTGACGTGACGTCGCGTGACATTTCGTTAGCTAACTTTACGTTTAATTAATCTAATTGAATAATTTAAATTAGAAAGCCACTTGTCTACTACACCCCGTGTCTAATGTTCTTGTAAGTAATTTAAACAAATAAACCACATCATGTGGTTATGACTGTGTTTATTTCCACATTGTAGTTTTATTTTTAGTGTCTGTCGTAAATGAAGCGTAGTCATAATATTGCCATATTGAAGCCACTTCAAAATCCTATGCGAAGGGTTCATTTTAATTGCTCGGGAATAATAAATATATATTTACTAATAATTTTAGTTTAAAAAAACTGAAAAACCGACTACAAAACACGCAATTCGCTTAGTTGATGTTTTTTTTTCAAATATTTCGTTATAAAACCAAAATACTGAACCGATTTTGATAAAATTTATATAGGACCACCTCTAAACTATTACCTAGCAAACAAAAATAATCACAGGAGTCATAATTAGCGGAGTAATTGCGTAAGAAACATACATAAAAAACAGACGAATATTTAAAAATTGTTCTTTTACGTAGCCTTCATTTAAATAAATTTTGCAGCAATATTGCACGCACTCCCACGAAAACGTACACTCAACATCACATCACACGAAGCAGTTCTAAATCAATCTCTACAGATCTAAATGTCATGTTTGTTGATACCAGTGTCAACAAATAGCCCTTAGAGCGGGGAATAGCTGGATATTTATAGAGTTGCTATTCTGATGCAGCTATTTTCACGAGATGGTTTCATGGACTCTAATAAATGTCTCTGAACTCATCTACAATAAGATGGGGTGTTGTTTTAACCGACGTGCAAGAAGGGTACCTAATGTTTTTCGATTATATAAATACGTCACCGGATATGTGTGAAATCTAGGATACTAGATATATGTTTCACACCTACCTATATATAGTTCCAAGGAATTTCATACAATATCGGTTAATATTAGAAAATGTTTTTTTTTTTTTTTAGTTTCGTACATGTCCTAGTAAATGTGTATAGGTATTTCCTAGGAATTATATACAATTCCTAAATAGCAGTAAGAAAACTATGAATGGACAGTTTCCGCGTTGTCATAAAAAAACCTAGCAACCTAGCTTATTAATTGATTCGCCTCTGGTATACAGGATTTCTACATAATTCCAGCTAATGTGAAGGAAATTGTGTGTAATACAATTTATTATATACATTTCCTATTAATTGTACATAATATCCTAGGAATTGTATAGAATGACGAATTCAAAACATTTCCGGTATGATATATACCACAGTATGTTTGTATTACGAGTATTCTATGTCGTAGAGTACAGACAGAATATATCCCTACTCAATGATTTGATATGTTAAAATAATTGTTATGATGCGCGTGAGTGATATAGCTACGAAAACACACTTTGAGTCTTCTTCTTCTTTTTTGTATTGGACCCGCATTAAAGCATTTGCCAGTGTCAAGTATTAGGATTTCTTAAAGTTTCTTGAATAAAACAAGTTGTAAATGTTCTAGTCACGTATACAGTCAATTTATAAATCGAGTCCTGCTTCAGTAAAGTGGTGGCGACTTTACTAGAAGCTTCTATGGAGTTTTGTCGACAACGTAAAATAACACGTTTCACTGCTTCATTTCACTTGCCCACACTCATTTACTTGATCGAACACTTAATGAATAAAACACCATCATTTGTATCGCATTAATATTTAAAAATAACACAAGTTTAGGAAAATAAAACAAAGCAACAACATGTTTCGATGACGTTCCCGCCAAAACTCCGATTTATTAATTTGTACAGCACTGAATAATACTTCAATGAACAATACTACAAATCAGGGCTCACTTTGAGTCTTCTTCTTCTTTTTTGTATTGGACCCGCATTAAAGCATTTGCCAGTGTCAAGTATTAGGATTTTTTCAAGTTTCTTGATTATAACAAGTTGTAAATGTTCTAGTCACAATCTAAGTCACGTATACAGTCAATTTATATGTCGAGTCCTGCTTCAGTAAAGTGGTGGCGACTTTACTAGAAGCTTCTATGGAGTTTTGCCGACAACGTAAAATCACACGTTTTACTGCTTTATTTCACTTGCCCACACTCACGCACTTTATCGAACACTTAATGAATAAAACACCACCATTTTTATAGCATTAATGTTCAAAATAACACAAGTTTACGAAAATAAAACAAAGCAACAACACGTTACTAAGACGTTCCCGCCAAAACTCCCACTTTGAGTCTATCCATGACAGACTCTTCTTCTTCTTTTTTTTTTGCCCCTCACAGGGTTTGGACTCGCATGGTTATCGATTGACAGACTCTATAGACTATAGATAACAGATAACGTTCTAAGAAACAGCGGAAAACAAAACTTGACAGCTTGACGGCTTGTCATACTCATTCAATTGTACGTATTTGAACGCGTCTCCGACAAGACTGATGTAATTAGATTTAAGAACAAGACATAGACAAGGCTGCCTATTCTGTACAATTCGTGTCGAGCATGATTTCCAATAGTGTATCTACTCAAAAGATAATTTTTACTCGACTGCCGAAGCATGGTTATGTTTCTCAAGAGTATAATTATGATATATGTATCTATGTATCTATTTATGTTTTCCCATAGTACAAGATTTGCTTAGATTCGGCTAGATGGTGTTGTGTGAAATGCCCACCAATATTCATTTATTTATTACTAGCTGCTCCCCATGGTGTCAGTCACGTAGAGATGAAAAAGGGTGATGATGATAACATATAGCCTATATCCTTCTCCAGATCCTAAAGAATCTCTGTACCAAATTTCATTACGATTCGTTCAGTTATTTAGCCTGATTAGTGAAGAGGTAACAAACAGACAGACACTTTATTTTTGCTGTTATATTATTAGGATTAGGATAATGAGGATTAGGATCTATGAGGTTTCTTTGGCATCCTCTAAAAGTTACAAGGAAGGATAAATTTCAACATATTATGAGGTGTCATATAAGTCGTCATAATACCGGAAGTGTCGCCGAAGATACAAAAATGTATGATAGGGTACACGAAAAACAAGTACTTACTTAAAAAAACTTTTTAAGTTAAACGGTTTTATTGAAAAGAAAGATAATTACTGTATTTTACTAGAAAAGCCCTTTCATTTGATACCCATATTGTGGAGGTTGTGTCAAAATATGAAATCCGCCATTTTGTGACGGCGGCCATCTTTGATTTACCATAATACATAATATACTAAATTGTATTGTCATCAGGACTAAAGGTGTATACCAAATTCCAGATCGATCCGTCAACTGAAAGGGGATAAAATTTCAATTAGGTTCTAAATTTGACCCAAACAAACAGGTCAAGCTAAAGAAAACCGTTTAAAAATAGAGAGATAATTAATGAGTAACCTGCTAAATAGGAAAAAGTAAAAATCAAGTAAAAGTAGAGTCCCTTATTAAGTATTTACTAAGCAGGTATCAAAATTACAAAACTACTATTAAATATCCAATAATTAATAAGAAAAAGCGGTTTCTAATCTAATCGGCTCTAGTAGTTATTATGTGTAGGTAAGTATACGCACGCCGCATATTATACACATTTTTTTTTACGCAAGATAGATCTACGATTGACCACCAACTCACCTGATGTTAAGTGACGTTGTGGCCGAGGAATTATTACTTTATGTACGGGATAGGCGAAGTATATACCATAAGAGTCCGAGTCCCAGTCAGTAAATAGTTATAAATAGTTATAAATTTCTTTTTTCATAATCCATATTTCAATACGCAGATCATAAAAACGCAGAGGTAGCGCCAATTAAGAAACTACCAATTAATTTGTTAATTTTTATTTTTAATTCAATATGGTATTGTACTATCTGTTGTATGTTTTTCTTAAATAAATACATGTCTCTATGTCTATGTCCGATATGTTGTCTGTTTTTCTAAATACAAAATTTTGAATAAACACAGTATTAAAAATCATATTTTATGCTATGTGAAGCTTGTCTTTACGAGATTATAACAGTTTTTTTGCCGACTAGGACGAATCTCAAAAATATGCCTCTTAGTAAATGCCTACAATACAATTAAAATTCAACTAAATTCCAAAATCATGGCTGTTTTTTGACCATTATGCATATTCCCTATAACCAATGTTATAGGGAATATGCATAATTTATTTTTATTTAGTCAAAAAATGCTAACCACAAATATATTCATTCCACAAAAACGAAATTAAAATACCTTCAAAATTAAGAAAGTTACAAGCATCTTAAAGCATTTTAAAATCATGTCAGAAAGAGAGCACACGATAGCGAACGATGACGTCATGGTTCAAGTTCGTTGTACAAATTCAATACAAACTGTTGTTTTGCAAGACAAGGACAGAGCATCCCTCCCCTAAAACTTTAAATGTTTATATCTCGAAAGTTTATTGCATATCTAAATGGTTTTTTTTTGTGAACGTATTACATTTTAGAATATTATCAATTAAAACTATTATTTTTATGTAACAAAATTCATGCATATTCCCTATTGTCTCTATAATATCTCTAGAAGTTTCGCCAGTACATTGATGACATTGATGTCAATCGTCAAGCATTCGATTCATATTAGAAACAGAAACAGGAAATAAGTGTATTTGGAATATTTACTTAATATCGTAGATATTAAGTAAATATTCCAAATACACTTATTTCAGTCACTTGAAATACCCACGTGTTAGATTTAAATAATAAGAATTTAAAATTTCTTGCTTCGGCGAATTCTTCAAATTTCGTTTCCATTTGAATTGGAAACTGTGAATGAAATTTCAATGAACAAGATCTTGGATTTACATAAAGTTCAAAGGGTTTATTGATCTCTGACAAAATGTATGAAACAACTGATCTTTTTGTTGACAAGATGTGTGGAACAGATTCTTTTTTGTTGACAAAATGCATGAAAAAACACTTTTTTTGCTAGCCAAATATAAAAAAGCTGTTTTTTATTGAACAAATGTGTGAAACAGCAGATTTTTGGTTGACAAAATGTTTGGAACAGCTGAGTTTTAGTTGACCAAAATGAATGGAACACAGCTGTTTTTTTTTTAATTTTTAGTCATGCTTTCAGAAAAATATGATAAGTAGGTACAGTTCATCCCTTTTGGCATGCTACAGTGTGCCCTAATAAATCTATATACATTTTTGCAAAAACATTAACCTCCTTCCCGGTCAGACGGGTAAAAAGCAAACAATCTACTTTAATCAATGATGATTATACGTAGATTATACGTAGATAGGTTTTCTCCAGCTCTGCGTGGCAAACCCCAAGTAAGGTAATTGCCCGACTCGTCTTTAAGTCGCGACACGTCGGGCGACGCTGTTAGACGCGTGTCGTGACTTGTAAACAGTGACAATGCCATCCTGTGTGTTTAAAAAGTGCAACACCAAGATATACATTTATGGTCTCTTAACCGAAAGGCCTTAAGGATTTAATCTTATCATTGAAAGTGCTGAGAACTGAGATTTGCCATGATATGAGTATAACCTCTCTATAGATAAAATCTTATTAGCTTTAATACGCTTACGGCCATACCGAAAAACGTTACTTAACTTTAAGCATTGCTTAACATATTTTGTCAACTTCTCGCTGACACGTAATGACACTCGAGGAAAGAAGACAGAGAGTTTAAGATTATGGTTAAAGTTAAGTAACGTTTTTTTGGTAAGGCCATTTGAGTAAAACACAGGCCTCTCAGAGCACGCCACTTAGCCCGATTCTTTCACTCCGAGAAAAGCTCACAATCCTAGATATTAGGTCTTCCACTCAAGTGGCCGCACTGGCATTAGTTATCAGTTTGAATGTTAGCCACTTCAGGGCTTTATCGCCGTGCCTACTTTACTGGGCGGGCTTTTTAGATAACAGACACGCGAACACTCGACAGGTTACCTAAGTATCTCTATAATTAAATACTATATTATACTTGTTCATATAAGTTCGCGGCAGTCTAGTCGGGAGACCGTCTGACTTGCGATCCGCAGGTCCTGGATTCGAATCCCGCGGCACGCACCTCTGTATTTTCGAAGTTATGTACGTATCGTTGATTGTCGCCAACTTCAAACGGTGAAGGAAAACATCGTGAGGAAACCTACATGTCTGAGAGTTCTCAATGATCATGAAAGATGTGTGAAGTCTGCCAACCCGCACTTGGCCAGCGTTGTAGACTATGGCCTTACCCTTCTCATAATGAGAAGATGGCCCGCGCCCAGCAGTGGGACAGTTTGTACAAACAGGGCTGATTAAATATATATATATATAAAATCTGGTCAGTAATTTTTTCTCCAAATTTTCGCGATTGTTACTCATTGAAATTAGTCAATTTGTCAATATTGACAATAACAAAAAAGACAACTGTCATCCAGTCTCACCTGTGACCACGGACTCTGCAGTGTTCGAAACGTCAGGTTCATCTAGTCTCACCTGTGACCACGGACGCTGCAGTGTTCGAAACGTCCCTGTATATAAAACCCCCCCGACAAAAAAATTACATATATATTATGTAATAAATTATATATATAATATGTATATATATATGGTCACAGGTGAGACTTGATGAACCTGACGTTTCGAACACTGCAGAGTCCGTGGTCACAGGTGAGACTGGATAACAGTTGTCTTTTTTGTTATTGTCAATATTGACAAATTGACTAATTTCAATGAGTAACAATCGCGAAAATTTGGAGAAAAAATTACTGACCAGATTTTGATGAAACACAGCTAAGAACACCCTCGATTAATCTTCTTTCAACCAAAAAAACTAGATCAAAATCGGTCGTCCGTTTGAGAGCTACGATGCCACAGACAGACACACAGATACACACGGCAAACTTATCGACTCCCTTCTTTTCCTTCTTTTTAGGTCGAGGTTTAAAATTAAAAACAAAACACACGACGCCGAGCGATTTTCGTACTGGAACTTACCTATGCGTTACGCTTGATATGTTGAATGTACAATTTTGTAAGAAAGTATGCGTTTAGTTACTATTTAATTTATTTAAATGAACATTCTTTAGAATCTTGTTTTTTTTTTTCACATATAAGTATCTACAAATTTGTAGACAGTTTAAAAGGCAGTTCGAAGTTTTAAACCATCCCACGCTACGCGCCTGTGGAATAGTAAAGGCGCCCAAGTGCCGATTCAGATATGCGGGTTCAAGTCCCGTCGGATGTGGAATTTTTGAACTGTCTACAAAGTAGATTCTTTAAATTAGTATTGTAAAATCATTTATTTGTTACAAAAAAAGTTCGTTATGAAAAAAGGCATTATTGTTAACCCCTGGCCCAAAAACAGGGGTGTTCTAAGTTTGACGTGTGTTGTGTGTCTGTAGCATCGTAGCTCTCAAACGTGTGGACCGATTTTGATCTAGTTTTTTTTTATTTGAAAGATAATTTTATCGAGAGTATTCTTAGCTATGTTTTATCGAAATCCGTTGAGCCGATTTTATTTGTCGGAGGTTTTTGAGTTTTCTAAACAAGTAAATACTTGTTTTTTCTGTATTATTATTATTCCAAAAAATATAGCGACACTCAGAGAGTGAAGATGAATCTAGTGACACCTCGCACATCAAAATCGGTCAAGCCTTTTAAGCTGTAAGGAGATAACATGGAAACATACATACATACCCACATACAATTATATGCAAACATACATACACACAAAAACTACTTTTAGCAATGAATTACATATTGAATCATGGTTCGTACTGTATCGCTCAGAAAAGCTCAACACGTTTTGTACATAAAGTTTACTTTACTTGTCATATTATCTTATTTTTAACCATCTGCAAAAAAGGAAGTTCTGAATTCGAGTATTATTCGAATATTAATATATATTCGAGTATTATTCGAATATTAATATATATTCGAGTATTATTCGAATATTAATATATATTCGAGTATTATTCGAATATTAATATATATTCGAGTATTATTCGAATATTAATATATATTCGAGTATTATTCGAATATTAATATATATTCGAGTATTTTTTGTATTATTGCTACTTACCACAAAACTCCGTCATTTATAAACCGATTAGCTTGAATTTGATTTAGAGTTCTTTCAAATTGGTCCCATAGAAATTTCATGAAAATTGGTTTAAACGTTTGTTTTTTAAAACAAAATTGCTAAATAATTTATTGTCATATCGTTATTCTTTACCCGACTGCGTAAGAAGGAGGGTTATGTTTTTCGAGTGTATGTATGTATTTTTATATATGATCACCTACAGCCTTAATGGCTTTGAACGATTTTGATGTGCGAGGTGTTGTTAGATTCGTCTTCACTCCACTCCAGAGTGTCCTATGCAATATTTTTTGTTATAAAAAAAATGAATTTTTTATTAACTTTCCACGTACTGTTTCGTACTATACAAGCGATTTTACTAGATTTATTCTACAGAATGCACATTTATAATCATTTACGGTGGTTTTACGCATACCTTCTCACAAAAAAACGTACTCAACAGCGTATCAAGCGGAACGAAGGCGTGAGTTAGACTGTAAGTACTGCTTTTCTGCAGTCGGGTATTTTGTTTTTCTTTAACATATATACTTGTTATTCTATTATCTCTAAGCTTCCTGCGTATATCTATTGTTAAAGGAAGGCATTATTTTGAAGAAAGTTTTCAGAATTGACTGACTCACACAACGACCCATTTCATCCAGGAATTTTAATTTTAATTTAGCTCAAGACATGACAAATTCAGTAAAAACTTCGAGCAGTTATATGACTACCTTCCTGTCTTGGTCCGGCATTTGTACTTCATAAATCACAAAGCTAAAAGCTGCCTTATTTTAATTCGAGATAGTGCTTAAATTGCTTGGCAATAAATTGTCTTTCCATTTGTTCCAAGAACGTCGTCAAGAAGGGTGCGGTGTCAATCTACCTAATGCTTGGACAGTCCCATAAATTGTGCATTCATGTTCTTTATGGCAACAGTTAATGCGTTCGATTTTTTTATATATTTAATCAATGTATACTCGAATTCAATTTCAATTAGCCACTATAATTAAAAAAGTAAATTTCTGTTAATGTTTTTTTTTTTTTTATAAATTAGAAATGAGGTTTTATGATTTGTACTACTAACGTTAGCTGTTCGGTGCTGGCCGGAGAATCTCTGCCGTCCCGCATACTGACCCCATGGTGCACACTCATGCAAACAAAATTGCACAAACACTGGGAACGAATATCACTGCAACACTATAACATTATTACACTGCACTGTTTGTCGTGAACAAAGGTATCGGTGGGGTTTCCCGGCGGTCACAAGAACGCGAGCCGCGTTCGCTGAGCGGACGCCATGTTGAATACAGGGAGCGTTTCGCGCGCGCGCCAAATATCGGCCAGTACTGCCAGCTTGGGAGTTACCCGAGGCATTAGCGAATTGTGTTCTGAACTATTTTACCGACTTCAAAAAGGAGTAGGTTAACAATTCGGCTGTATTTTTTTTTCTTGTATATTTGTTACCGGAGAACATGGTTATTTATAAACCGATATCATTTTTTTTAAAGGATATACTTACTTGCAGATTAATCCCATTATTTTTTTATCAAAATTGGATAAGTAGTTTGGTTTTTGAAATAGAATTACGCGTTTTGAAATCGAAATATCAGCGTTGAAGTGACAGTTTTTATTATTATACCTAATTATAGTTTAAAAAAAATTAAAACCCGACTACAAAATACGCAATTCGTTTACTTGGATAACATTTTTTCAGTTATTTTATCGTAAAAAGCAAAGTCCTGAAACGATTTTGATAAAATTTATATGGAACCACTTCTGAATCATACTTCAGACTCCGCCAATTACAAATAGTTTTTGATGATGACCTTCAATAAAAAAAAACAATTCATAATTGGCGGAGCAATCGCGTTACAAACATACAAAAAACTTGCAGTTGAATTGAGAACCTTCTACTTTTTGGAAGTCCGTAAAAATCAAGTATCATCGTCGTCGTCGTCGTTAAATCCCGAAACCCTGGGCCCGTACCACAAGAGTCCAAGTAGTCTTATTTCTTTGACTTTTGTCTCGCTTTTTCTACAATTAAAAGAACAAGACAAAGGTCAAAGTAATATTGAAATAAGATTGCTATTACGATTGTGGTAACCCCTAAGTCCGCATATTATGATGTGAAACACAAAACCCTACATTGCGCGTGGCTCACATACTTAACCGGTTTTATTTAAATTAAACCACTTGTGTCTAACTACATCATTATAAACTCGACAAATAGCAAAAGTGCAAGTATTATGCCAACATCAAGCAAAAAAAACTACGTCATTGAGAGTTGTTTCCCCCGCT
This sequence comes from Lycia hirtaria, assembly GCA_947563715.1. NCBI lineage: Eukaryota > Metazoa > Arthropoda > Insecta > Lepidoptera > Geometridae > Lycia > Lycia hirtaria. Next base: position 15,314,439 of record OX387378.1, read on the forward strand.
CGGGTACCGTTGCCATGTACTGGCTACCCGTCCGCGCATGCGCCCTACGCCGCCACTGCAATACGACGCGCGGAGTTGCGCCTATTTCGGGCTCACCGTCAGCAGGCTAGCTGCCGGTCGTCGTCACCTGACGCGCCAGTGCGTCACAGACGCCGCGTCACGCGCCCGACGACATGTAACCACTTCAAGGTAACAGTAAATGACGAGCGAAAAGACGTGTCCATCATATGCTTTAATTCCATATTTACTGAGCAGAGTAGAAACCGCTCAATTTACACGATATTTTGAAATGAAAACTTCGTTAGCAATTTATTTTGTAGATATTGTTGAATGAGAATCGTCACGCTCGGCTATGTAGCGCTCGTTCGGGAAAGTCGGCTCACTGCACACACACACGTCACTGCTATGATCAATGTGACGCTTGACCAAAATGCTGGTGCGTATCTGGCCCAACGTATAAGCATTGCCATTCAACGTGGCAATGCGGTAGCGTGCTGGGTACGCTGCCAACTGGTAGTGGGTTTGAAATGCTCAAACCTTATCTTTAGACCTTTATAGGTCTAATCGATATGCTTTTTGTGTAGTAGTTTAGTTAGTTGAGTTTATATATTGTTTTGTTGTAAAAAAAAATACTTTAATTGTATCTGTTTATTTCTGCGAAAAATTCATGATGTTATATTAATTAAATGCAAAACAAATATTAGGCAAAATGTACACGAGTGTCTTCAACATCATCTTCATCTTCACAATCATCTTCATCTTCATCTTCATCATCTGGATCTTCGCAGTCGACTTCATACTCCCAGTCGAAGTCTACTCCACTGACTTCAGTAAACCAGTCATGGTAGTGACCAGGTCGAATGAATCCTGAAACAAATTATTATGATTCTTATTTCCGTGGTTTCTACACGTGGTCGTGGTCAAGCTCTGTCTTTTAGTGGGTCAGTGGAGCTGACGCCATCGCTTGTTAGAACAATGTCTCCAATAGAATTACGAGTATGTAATGTTAAGGCGGTACGATTTCGAGCGAGGGAAGCGACACCGTCACTAGTGAGTGGATTTACCCAGCTCTTTTTCTTTATCTTATGAATAATTATACTGTAAAAAACTGAAGAAACCGACTTCAAACTACGCAATTTGTTTACTTGGATGATATTTTACCAGTTATTTGGTTATAAAAACCAAAACAGATTTCGATAAAACTTATGTGGTACCACTTCTGAAGTATGACCTACCAAAAAAATAAAATCATCAAAATCAATGCACAATGTCGGAGTAATCGGTGAACAAATATACAAAAAAAAACATTCGAATTGATAACTCTTTTTTTGGAAGTCGATTAAAAAATTATGTCCGTCTGGCGCCCCAGCAGAATTTCTGATAAACGCAAATTACATGACACAAAAAAATACGCTCGTTTGTCCTCGTTGTCTGTCAATGAGAACTGAGCCTTATAAAGGTATAGAGGTCGCTCACCAGCTGGGAAGTCAGTGTGGCATCCAGTTCCAGAGACGAATGAAGAGATTCCAATTTGGGTGATTTTTCCATCGTCATCAATCACGGTTAGGGGGCCCCCGCTGTCTCCCTGAAAGAAAAATGCAAAGTTTAATGAAAATACTTCTCATTGAAATCCCAAAAATCCGTACTCAGCGATATCGAGTAACGTTATTGCTGCGTACGGCACAGGAATGGATTTGTTTGCCGCCATATTTGTTTCCTGAGAACTACAATCTTGGAATTTGCAAGGCCAATAGATATCTTCTAGGTCGACGCCCATCCTCGCTCACACCGTCGCTTAATATCAGGCGATTAGGTAGTATATCGTAGAAAAAAAAAAAAAAAAAAAAAAGGAATGTATTAATGGAAGTTGTGAATCGTTCTGACAAAGCACTCAGACCACACGAGCAAACAGTCAGTCGTATACTCACCTGGCAAGTGGACTGACTGGAGACATTGTAAGCGCGTGCGCAGATGGTGGAATCCACTACGATGCTCGGGTACTGGTTGCGGCAGGCGGCATGCGAAACTCCCGTCAAGTACACCCAGTTCAGGTTCTCTGGAGAGTCGCCGTCGGTCCAAGTGCGGCCCCAACCACTGGCGATCAGCTGCTTACCTTCATAGTCTGCGTTTCTTGCAGAGTATCGCTGGATCCTGATTGGCTGGACTACAGCTGGGAAAATATTATTTGTCGTTTAATAGCTGTTTGACTTATTTAAATATGTTTTTCATTACTCATACTCTGAAAGTAGGTCTGAAGTTGCCTGAGGAGCGGGTTGAAAGTAATACTTTCAGCCCTAGGGAGAATCGTTTTCAACTGCCAGCTGTCAAATCAAAAAAAAACTAGTTCCCTCGAACTATTGGCGCCCACACTTCGTTCATGCGCCAAGCCACGTCTAGGGACTAAATAAGTTACTTTCACCCATAGGGTAACAATGTACTATTGATAGCATTTCTTATTTAAATATGTGTATATTTTAATATCTTTGATATTCTCCTGTGATCTCAGACTGATCGCGGTTGCCTAGAATATAAAACGTGGTCACTTACTATGGACCTAATAAGAAAGCTCAACGTCACTCAACAACCTATGGAGAGAGCTATGCTCGGTGTCTATCTGCGAGATCGTATCAGAAACAAAGAGATCCGTAGACGTACAAAGGTCACCGACATAGCACAGCAGATTAGCAAGTTAAGTTAAGCAAGTTAGCAAGTGGCAGTGAGGGCACATAGCTCGTAGAAGCGGCCAATGGGGACAAAAATTCTCGAATGTAGACCACGAACTGGCAAGTGCAGCCTAGGAAAACCAGCCATAAGGTGGACAGTAGATATTATGTGGCAGGAAGACACTGGAATCAGGCCGCTTCCAACCGGTCTTTTTGGAAATCCATGGGGGAGGCCATGTCCAGCAGTGGACTTCTTGTGGCTGAGATGATGATGATGAATTATAGTCCTAAGTGTAAGCGTTAGAAACGTTTGCCGTTTCTCTAAGTTTGAACGGACCCTCCGCCTCTCGTCATACTCGCCAATCAGACTACAATACAACCATAGCTCCACACATAAACCGTCTTACTTATACACGCTGAATAAGCGCATTTAAGTTAAACAGTGTTTTGTTCCGTTTTCGCGCGTGACGCGTGACAGTTACCGTCAGACAGGTACCGTCTGTCAGACGGTAACTGTCTGACAGAATGTGACACTGACAAGTCCTAATTCAGTAAATAAGATTTTAACATGCGTTTATTAGTAAAACGGAAAATATGTGTGTTATATACAGACGTCAACTTGCGTATGTGTCACTGATTAACGCGCCGTTGTATGGAGTGTCCGACGTGTTTTAGCTTACCGTTGTAAACCAGCGACCTGCCGAACTCTATGAGGCCGATGTCGTGGGGTTGCACGACGGCGGGGATGCTCTCGTTGTACTGGGGATGGTTGTAGTACTTGGTGGTCTCGAAGATGGCGTTAGGCTGGGTCAGGTTTACTGTGCCCGCGCGCACCACTATTGTTACACGGCTGGCGAGGAAAGTTAGCGTTTGGAAAATCATCGATTCAAAATCATAGATTTTGTTTTCTTAGGTTTTCTCGATTGTAATGATGCAATTTTTTACTGATTTTGTGACTTGAAATAAAAAAGGACTACTCGGTTTCTAAAAACTGTCATTTCGCAGAATGGGACTAGTTTATACCATATAATTTTGTTCGAAATTTTTGTTTGTTTCTACACACTAATATGTATAAATATATAAATTGATATCTACAAATCACAGAGCTACAAGAAAGAGTCCTCCTAGTTTGTCAGAGCTACAAATATAAATTTGTCTATAAAGACAGTTCAAAAATTACAAACATCCGACGGGACTAGTCACACGCTTGAAGCTGTGTTACAGGTGGCGCTACCAATGCAAAAGAGACTGTTCAAAAGTATCGACCATCCTACGTGACACTTCCGTGACCAATATGGTAAAGGCTCCCAAGGTACATGTCGGGATAGTGCGAGTTCAAGTCCCTTCGAATGTGTGTAAATTTTTGACTGTGTATAAAATTGCAAACCTAATATTAATTTAGGATTGTAATACAGGGGGCATACCTTATTTACGCACCTTCTTGTTTGCAGATTTTATATAACTAATATTTAGATTATATCTAGTTAAATTTCGGGGACGTTCTCTAGGTTTTTAAAAAAACTATAATTAAAATACTTGTAGGCGATATAGAGCCTTTAATAATTAATCTTAAAATACGGTAGCCGATTTAGAGGCTCTAAGACTACGTGTAGCCGATGCGAAGGCTCTATAATTATTGAATTAAATCTACTACAAAAGCTTACAGCCAACCTATGCTACGGCGGTGGCCCGCTCCTCAGTAGTCTTACTCAGCACTGATAAAACAACATGTTATGCTGAGTACTGCTGAGTAAGACCCTTTTAATCTAAGGCAGAGGGATGAGGGGGATGCAACTATCTATTATGTTCTTGTTATTGTATTATTATTTGTGTTTATGTCTCTTATATTTTTACTACATTATATTTATTTTTATTACATACAGTACAATTTCTATTAATTTCTACATTATAATTTATTTTCCTCATTACTTACCCAGCGGTACAGTGTGCAGCAGTCAAGGCCCATTCCTGGTTGAGGATGGAGGCTCCACAAGAGCCGACGCCCCCGATGGGGGTGACCATGCGGATCGAAAGCTGGAACGGCAGCTGCCCTGGCTCAGCTTCCCATCCCGATACGATACGGCCTGAGGAGCGCTCTGTAATACCGCATATAGTTGAACAAGGGGCCGCCACCGTTTTTAAAAATATATCAGCGATATCAGTCCACGTTCTTGATGCGTACTGCACCGGAATGGAATTCTTTGCCACCATCTTCTAGATCGACGAGCTCCATCCTCGGCCACACCGTCGCTTAACATCCGGCGAGCTGATGGGCAATCGTAGATCTATATGTCTTACGTAAAATTCATTGACAAGGAACATTATAAAAGTAAAAGTTAATTTTGTTTATTTAGATAAAAGAAACATTGCAAAGTTTTTTTTTTAATATCTTATAAATTGGCCGAGGAGTATCGACATATAATTATGTTATTTCAGAACTCCGTCTCCAAAATAAATGACACCTAAATAAAACTTTGTTCAAAACAGTTTTATTGTCATTCTAAATCAAATGCACATTCGTTTCTTACTGATACTCACTCACACACTTACTGATTTTATATGTATATTTAAACATGATAAAATCTAAATCCGCCATGTTGGATTTTCGGTGACGTCTCATCCAATCCCCCAAAGTGATGTCACCCAAAAATCCCAAAATCCTACTTCTCACAAGTAGGGTGCAATACCAAATGTAGAAGTGCTACGACTCTACGAAAGTGCTACGCGCTACGAGGACGACAAAACGCCATCCGACCGTAATTATTTTAAAAAAATTAAAAAGAACTTCTTCAAAATACGAAATTCGTTTACTTGGATGTAATTTTTCACTTATTTTGTTATAAAAACCAAAGTACTGAACCGAATTTGTTAAAGTTTATATGAGACCACTTCTGAAGTTTTGAAGTTTTTTTGTCTGCCAAACAAAATAGAACCAACAAAAACAATTCATAATTGGCGAAGTATGCGCGTAACAAACATACATAAAAAACATAGTCGAATTGGGAACCTCCTTCTTTTTGGAAATCGGTTACAAATAAAGTTTATGGAAATAGAACAAGTAACTTTATAATACTTAAAAACACCCGATACAAAAAAGCCTGGGTCGACTTTGATGAAACATAGCTAAGAAGACTCCCAATCAAATCCAAACTAGACAAACAAAATAAAAACTAGATAAAAACCGGTCCATCTGTTTGCGAGCTACGGTGCCACAGACAGATAGATACACAGATATACATACGATACACACATCAAACTTATAACACCTCTCTTTTTGGATCGGAGGTTAAAAAGAATAAAATGCTCTAAATGGTTAAAGTTTTCTAGAATATGATAAATGATAATAAATATGATATGATATGATGAAATATGATAAAGATAAAATAGGATATAGCATATTTACAAATTTTCTACCTCCCTGTAGGTCCCTGTAGGAGGTGTATTTGAACTCTCATGACTTTCTGTTCCATTATATTGAAAATAGATAACTATTATAAGCAGTGAAACAACCGACTTCAAAACACGCATTTTTTTAATCAAACTACTCAACTGATATTGATTAAATGTCTATGGGACCAATCTGAAAGTATATCCTTACAAACGAAAAGAAAAATTTCCAAAACGGCTCATGAGTTATGTGTTAACAAACTAAAAAAAAAAAAACTCATTTGAGAACCTCCTCTTTGAAGTCGGTAAAAATGTGGAAATGAGTGAGAAGGACAGCGAGCTTTATTCATATAAGCTATTAAGAGTGCGCTCACCTCTCGCTACTTCAGGAAAAGTGACATCTGCTTCGGAGTAAACCTGAAAATAAAAACGTAGATTGTAATAAAATTAGTAAAATATCGACAAACAAGGCATTTTGATGCACACAACTACCTTAGAATAGTAGGGCCACTTACTATGGCAAATAGGGCAAGAGAGACTTGTAATAATATAATGTAAAATGTAATTAGAATATTTTTTTTACTTTATTATTAATGAAATGACATTGAATTTAAATTGATTTAATTATAATTATTCCTGATGTTATTATATTTATATGATATATATATTTAAAAAAATCTGACGTGAGATTATGAGAGGGAGTCGAGGCAAATTTAGAAAGGACTTTTCAAAAGGAATTATTTAGAGGTTGATTGACATTCTATTATAGTCACATAATTTTGATGTTAGTGGCATGAAATTTAAAGTTAAGTAAATAAATACTTTGAGAAGATTTTTAAGAAGAGATGTAATAAATTGGTCTAAAGTGTAATTTCAGGACTGGGGTGGGAGCGGGATGAGGACAGGTAAAGGGTAAGCCGTAGGTAACAGGTAGTAGGTATATATTAAATGCTTATAATATTATTGCGATAAGTTAATACCTATCAGTATTTTTTATAAATCATTGGGTAGTGATTAATAAATCTTAATCCGTTAATTACTCGCGCTAAGTGTGGATATAACGTGAAATGCTTAAATTTGTAAATTTTCGCACGACTACCGGACGAGAGTTCGAAAGTAATGCTTTTTGACCGTATTTATATACCTACATATGTCTAATTCTTTGCCATGGTCTACAGCCTAAGTTGATATAACAATTGAAGTTTTATTGAATTCGTTTTAGTTGTGTCGTACATACTTGTAGTTTACATACATTTTAATAATGCGTTCACGACTAATAAGTAGGATAATTTTTTTTTTTAAATAATTCTTAATTATTACCTAATATAAAAAACAACAAAAGAAGGTGGACAGAAGATATCATACAAGTGGCAGGAAGACGCTGGATGCAAGCCGCTTCCAACCGGTCTTTCTGGAAATCCATGGGGGAGTCCTATGTCCAGCAGTGGACTTCTTGTGATTGAGATGATGATGATGATGAATATAAAAAGTGACGGTATGACCAAGGATGTACCTTGTAGATCTTTCATTTCGTTCATCAATACAATTCGCCTTTAAAATTCCAAGATTCTTCTAAGGTTCTAAAGAAACAAGGAACGCTGCAACTAATTCCATTCCTGTGCAGTGTTCATCAAGAACATGGGTCAAAGTCGTTGAATTAGGATTTACTTGGAGGTAGCCTCCAAGGTGCCACTGTGCTGCTGTTATACGAATGTGAACCTTTTGTTCTGGTGCAAAGGCTCACATTTGAACTTCATCCTTTTACCACTCTCCCCATTCTAGGACAAGCAAAAAGTCGGCACAGTACCATCAATTTCACATTGAAATACCCAAAATACATACACAACGATTTTCCTCTACATTCTTGATGCGTACAGCACAGGAGTAGAGCTCCCGTCTACTCTGCTACCTGGTTACTATAATTTTGGAATTTACAAGGGCAGAGTGGATAGATCTATTAGACCGACGTAACCCACCCTTGGCTACACCGTTCTTTATCATCAGGCGAGTTTGTGGTCAAACATAGATCTCAAATCAAATATTTATTACTCATAAAATTATTACATTAGTTCCTAATTACACTGTGGACTAGACACAGACACAGGGTCCGTGTTGTGGGAACCTAATTATCGAACAGTTGAGAGTTGTTACATGAACCAGAAAAGATCTATTTCATATCAAAAAATTCTTACCCCCAAAACAGAGACCAGTAGAAGAGCGAATACTTCCCACACCGCCATTATTACAACCTCTACTAACATGATTTTTTACAGAAATTATGCCCACGGTAAGGATTTAAATGATAACAGCTATCGTTAATTATTTCATTAATCTATAATCACTGCCCCTAGCTTAGTACGTAAGATGATAAGATTTTACTAGATTTACCGATGTTGAAAAAACAATTTTTGTTACCAAAGACTATACGATACGCATAAAACCGATAAAATTGTGTTAAAATGTGGAAATTCATGAGCAACATCTCACGCATTTCCACATTTTTAACACAATTTTACTTAACTATAAGCAATGCTTAACATTAACATATTTTGTCAACTTCTCGCTGACATGTAATGACACTTGCGGAAAGAAGACTTTAAGACCTTGGTTAATATTAGGTAACGTTTTTCGGTAAGGCCCATTATGTCAACTTCTACTTGCGGAAAGAAGACAGAGAATTTAAGACGTTGATCAACCTCCAACTTTGTTTGGAAACCGATGGAGTCCAAAGGAATTAATATGTAACCCCCTATTTATACTCAGCCCCTGCTACTGCTCCTGCCGCTGGCCCTGTTGCTGCCGGTAATATTATTACTATGACTGACTTACGCTTGACCGTTAACTCGCCTGATGTTAACTGACAGTTGCGGTCTACGGCTGAGCGCGCTTACCTAGAAGGAACCTATTCCAGACAATTATAAATATAAGACACCCAGATTATATCCATCCAGAAAAACTCATTCAGAAAGCGTGCTCCACATCTTGGCGGTACGCATATTAAAAGTGGAGCTAAAGACTAGGGTAATTAAAACTAAACACATACTCTTAAACATTTATTAAATACGGATCCAAACTAATAATACAGGTTCTGTATACTTTTATATAGTCCGCTAATTAAAAGCTGTTAGTGTTTATCCCGAACGAAACTAAGCAAACTGTACACGAGTATCCTCATCTTCTTCTTCATCATCATCATCATCATCATTATCATCATCATCATCATCTGGATCTTCGCAGTCGACTTCATACTCCCAGTCGAAGTCTACTCCGCTGACTTCAGTAAACCAGTCATGGTAGTGACCAGGTCGGATGAATCCTGAAAAAGATTATTTTTATTACTTATTTTTGTATACAGATTATTGTTATTATATACAGTACCTGGGCGACCGAGCTCCACTCGGATTTTTTATGACTGAAAATACGAGCAAATCCGGGTTCACTAAAAATGAATCCTAGCAAGATCGATTTATCGTCTCCTAATCTACCTACAAACCAAATTTCACTAAAATCGTTGAAGCCGTTTCCAAGATTCAGATTATATATATACATATGACTGGCCTTGTGGCTCGGTTGGCAGTATGTCTGCTTGCAGGTCGTGGGTTCGATCCCCACCCAAGGCAAATATTTGTGTGATGAGCATGGATGTTTGTTCTGTGTCTGGGTGTTTCTATGTATCATATGTATATATTTACAAAAAAAAGTATAAATGTATTCTATCAACCATCTAGTTCCATAGTACAAGCTTTGCTTAGTTTGGGCTAGATGGTGTTGTGTGAAATGTCCACAAATATTTATTTATTTATTTATATATAGAAGAATTGCTCGGTTAAAGGTATTTAGAAGATGGAGTTAATGATTTCACGTTTCAGGTCCAGTTTCTTAATGCGTACAGCAAAAGTATGGAATATTTGTCACCTTCTCTGTTTCCTAAGAGCTACAATCAAGGAATATTCAAAGCTAGAGTGAAACTTCTAGATTTACGAGCTCCATCCTCGGTCACACCGTCGCGTCGCTTAACATCATGCAAGTTGGTGGTCAATTGTAGATTTGTATAATTATTCAATGTAAAACAAGTGTAAGTTTAGAAAACTGATATCCTCCTACAAGAACGCTGCACCGATTTTGATGAAACATTAAAAAAAATAACTAGATTAAAATCGGTCCATCAGACAGACAGACACACAGATCCACAGATATACAGATACACACGTCAAACTTATAACATCCCTCTTTTTGGGTCGGAGGTTAAAAATGAAGTAATCAAAAAAGTTTGTAGTGGTAGGAATCTTACAGTTGTTTGGAAAGCAGTAGCATGTAATTCTGAATTAAGAGGTAATCATACCAACAATTTAAGAGGTAATCATACCAACTATTAAGAGGTAATCATACCAACTATTTAAGAGGTAATCATACCAACTATTTAAGATGTAATCATACCAACTATTTAAGAGGTAATCATACCAACTAATTTATTTGGGTACATAGAGGTTTAACACCTAATATCTAAATATCGTTATACAACGGTTTCGTTTAAAGTTTGTGTAAGTATATTACACATTCGTAGGGTTCCCACTCTGTCAGATACATGAACCATGGTTAACCGAGGTCTTCCCCGTTAGATAATATAATTTAAATATTTTTTAATCTCGTAAAAATCAATTTGAAGCTCCATCGTAGATCGTGATGGTCATTTAATATCACGCGAGTTGGTGATGCAGCATATCAACAAATTAAGTGCCAGTTGATGAATTCTTCCACCATTTATCTCCTACATTCCACCACGCTTCAAACGTAGAGGGGCGTGGGTAGTTCATACAAGATGAATCATCAAAAAAAAAAGAAACTCTTGGCTAAGTTACTCACCAGCTGGGAATGGAGTGTGGCATCCAGTTCCAGAAACGAAGGATGTCACTCCAACTTGGCTGATTAGGCCGTCTTCGTCTATAACGGTCAGGGGACCGCCGCTGTCTCCCTGGGGGTGAAAATTCAGTTCAGTTCCAGAAATGAAATCTGCCAAACGGTATCATCATTTTCGCAAATAAAACTGCACCAGAAACGTATTTTCAGACTTCTACACAAAGTCTTTTATGCGAAACGACTTCTTTTTGAAGGTCTACTGACTGACTTCTGACTTTTGGAGAGTAACACATCTTGTTAATCAGTGAAAGCAAAGAGCTTCAAATTGTATTTAAAGTCCACTATTCACTATATCAAAATTAGCAGTGCTTATAGTTGGTTATGGTGGTTATGGTCCAAATATTCAATTCAGTGATTTTATCAGTAGTGGAATAAGTTATTGCAAAAGAAGATAATAGTCCATCTCGGATTTTTATGTTTTAGTGAATCATAAAATTCAGTTTACTATGTATTTAAACATGGCCTATGAGTTCAATTTGACGGGATTTTTTCGATATAAACAGTCATACAAACACTTACAAATGTCTGTTTATAAGTTTCTGTTGTAACTACAAGGAACCCTTATGATTTCGCACTGTCCGTCTGTCTGTCTGTCTGTCCGTATGCCACAGTCATTTTACTCAGATACTATCAGCCCTACATAAACAAAATTTGGCATTTAAATGAGCTGTGAACCGCTAAAAATGCCATAATCAAATTAAAAAAAAAATGGGTGGCACATATAAAGAACGGGTTAATTTTTTTTTCAACTCCACCCAAGACTTATTGAGGTATCGGCACAGAAGACATTAATAGTTTGTATTACATACAAAATGGACACTCCGCCTCCCGCTAATATCAGGTTGCTCAACCGCTCCCCACGCTTGCCTTTTACTTTATTGTCTTTATATACAAAAGACAACTGTATGTGTTACTGATTAGCGCGCCATTGTATGGAGTGTCTGACGTTTAGCTTTGATATACCTGTATAGCGAACATTAGGTTTAGTATGGTATTGTATATGTCATCTTACTTGACAAGTGGACTGGCTGGAGACGTTGTAAGCACTCGCGCAGATGGTGGAATCCACCACGATGGTCGGGTACTGGTTGAAGCAGCGCTCTTGTGAGTCTCCCAACAGATACACCCAGTTCAGGTTCTCAGGGCTAGTGCCTTCGGTCCAGGTGCGGCCCCAGCCGCTGGCAACGAGCCTCACGCCGTCGTAGTTCGCGTTCTTTGCCGAGGAGCGCTGGATCCTGATGGGCTGGATCACATCTGCACAAATACAACCTTTCACTTTAGTTGAAACTAAAAGAACAAAGAGAGAAATTTATTAGGAAACTCAAGGTCACGAAACGAACTATGGAGATGACTATGCTTGGAGTATCTCTGCGAGATCGTATCAGAAACGAAGAGATCCGTAAACACACAAAAGTCACCAACATAGTATAGCGGATTAGCAAGTTGAAATGGCAAAATGGCAGTGGTCAGAGCAAATAGCAGGTAGAATTGATGGCTGGCGGTGGGGCCGAAAAGTTCTCGAATGGAGACCGCAATCGGTCTTTTTGGAAATCCTTAGCGTCAGACTTACCTGTAAAGACCAGTGACCTGCCAAACTCCAAAAGACCTATGTCATGAGGTTGCACTCTGCCAGGGATGCTCTCATCATACAGGGGATAGTTGTAGTACTTAGTGGTCTCGAAGATATTGGCGGGCTGGGTCAGGTTCACAGTTCCAGCGCGAATTATCACTGTTACACGGCTGTAAAGAAAGTGCTTTATTTATAACCAAAATTAGTTTTTTTTTTATTAAAATTGAAATTAAAATTGAATTATCACTGTTACTGAAGATGGAAGATGGCAGTCTAGCGTCGACCAAAGCAGAAGTCTTGAGGGAAATCGAGAGGTTCTATGGACAGTTATACACGTCGGTCGCAAAACCTGTTAGCAGTTTGGGCAAAGATCCAAGAGCCAAACTGACTCGACATTATACCAAAGATATCCCAGACATCAGCCTGTATGAGATTAGGATGGCCTTGAAACAGCTCATGAACAACAAGGCACCGGGCGACGACGGCTTTCATCAGAGCTACTGAAAGCAGGTGGAACACTGGTACTGAAAGTCCTTCAGAGGCTCTTCAATTCCGTCGTGCTTGAAGGTACAACGCCAGAAGCATGGAACAGAAGCGTGGTGGCGCTACTTTGCTGAAGAACTACAGACCCATCTCGCTTCTGAGCCATGCCTATAAGCTTTCAAGGGTCATCACGAATCGTCTTGAACGCATGTTCGATGACTTCCAGCCTCCCGAACAAGCCGGTTTCCGAAAAGGCTATACCATAGACCACATCCACACGCTGCGGCAAGTGATACAAAAGACCGAAGAGTATAACTTGCCCCTTTGCTTAGCGTTTGTGGACTATGAGAAAGCCTTTGATTCGATCGAGACCTGGCCGGTGCTTGAGGCTCTCCAGCAATGCCGTATTGACTATCGGTATGTCGAAGTGCTGAAGTGTTTGTACAACAACGCCACCATGTCAGTCCGAGTACAAGACCAGAACTCAGAGGCAATGCCATTGAAGAGAGGCGTGAAGCAGTCTCTCCGAAACTGTTTACCGCCGGTTTGGAAGATGCCTATAAGCTTCTGGAATGGAAAGGGCTCGGCATCAATATTAACGGCGAGTACATCACTCACCTTCGGTTTGCCGACGATAAAGTAGTCATGGCAAAGTCGATGGAAGAGCTCAGTACGATGCTCGAAGAGTTCAATAGAGTTTCCCAACGGGTGGGCCTCAAAATGAACATGGACAAAACGAAGGTTATGTCGAACGCCCATGTAGTGCCCACCCCAATATGTGTGGGGAACTTCACTCTTGAAGTTGTTGACGAATACTTCTACCTAGGACAGACGGTCCGATTAGGCAGGTCCAACTTTACGAGGGAGGTCAATCGTCGTATCCAACTCGGCTGGGCAGCGTTCGGGAAACTTAAAAGCGTCTTCTCGTCCAATATTCCCCAGTCCCTCAAGTCGAAAGTTTAGAACCAGTGTGTGTTACCGGTGATGACATACGGCACTGAAACGTGGTCCCTAACTATGGGCCTTATAAGGAAGCTCAAGGTCACGCAACGAGCTATGGAGAGGGCTATGCTCGGAGTCTCTCTACGAGATCGAATCAGAAATGAAGTGATAAGTAGACGTACGCTCCTTTTTTTTCTTTATTTGTTTAAATAGGGCTTTTCACATGTCGCCCTTGCAACGCACCTAATGCTCCTAATCCTAACTATTTCTGTCGGCTGAACCAATCGTAATGAAATTTGGCATAGAGATTCTTTAGAACCTGAAAAAGGACATAGGCATATATTTTATCATCGTCATTATCACGTTTTTCATCACTACGCGGGTAACCTCGCGGGGCGCAGCTAGTAATAATTATAGTTAAAAAAACAAAAAATCCGACATAACAAGTATCTATCTTAAAAGAAAAACGAAATACCCGACTGCAGAAAAGCAGTTTTAGCAGTCTAACTTACGATTTCGTTACGCTTGATATGCTGTTGAGTGTAGGTTTTTTGGAAGAGTACCCATAAAATCGCTATAAATGATTATAAATGCGCATTCTTTCGAATAATTCCAGTAAAACTACTTGTTTATTACGAAAACTATACTATACTATTATTATTATACTATTACAAAAAATGTAGCTGACACTTTGGAAGTGAAGACGAATCTAACGACACTTCGCACATCAAAATCGGTTAAGCCGTTTAGGCTGTAGGCGATCATATATAAACATACATACATACACACATTCATACACTCGAAAAACATAACCCTCCTTCTTACGCAGTCGGGTAAAAATACGCAATTCATTTACTCGGCATTTTTTCAGTTATTTTGTTATGAAAACCAAAATACTGATTTTGATAAAATTTATATGGGACCACCTCTGATTAGACCACCTACCAAACAAAAAAGAATCATTAAAAATAATTCATATTTGGTGGAGCAATCAGCTAGACAGATTTTGATGAAACATAGCTAAGAACACTCTCGATATAACCTTCTTTCAAAGGAAAAAAACTACGTCAATCCGATTGAGAGCTACGATGCCACAGACAGACACATATTCATGGCTCAGTGGTAGTATGTCTGCTTTCTGTGGTCGTGGGTTCGATTCGATCCCCACCCAGGGCCAAAACTTCTGCTGCCTGTGGATGTTTCTTCTGTGTCTGAGTATTAATTGTTTATGTATCATATTGAAACATTGACTTTATTCGTCTGTGAAACTAGGTGAGTGAGCACATATGGTGTTATGTATGTATTTACAAAAAAAAAGTATATAATTGTATTCCATGAGCCACTTGGTTCTCATAGTACAAGCTTTGCTTAGTTTGGGTTAGATGGTGTTGTGTGAAATGTCCTCCAATATTTATTTATTTATATGTACACTTTTTATATACACGGCAAACTTCCACCACCCCTCTTTTTGGGTCGTGGTTAAAAATGTAACCTACTTAGCGGTACAGTGCGCAGCAGTCAAGCCCCATTCAGGGTGGATGATGCTACCACCACAGGAGATGACGCTGCCAACGGGGGTGACCATTCTGAGCGAGAGCTGGAACGGCAGCTGACCCACTTCAGCCTCCCATCCTGACACGATGCGGCCCGACGCGCGTGTACTCTCTGGAAGACAATTATAGTTTAGTCTCGAAGATAGCTATAAGTTATAAGAAGCTATAAGATAGCTATAAGTTATAAGTTATAAGAAGCTAAGCTATAAGAAGATAGTTTAAGTATAGTTTAATATTTTCAATAAAAACTACGTCTGTTTTGAGTAAAAAATTCCACTATAGTTTGGAAACCAAAAAAATAATTTAACTTAATTACAGTCAACCTGGGGAACTTTGACTGTGCGTCAAACCATGTACGTAGCCATTTTAGAAGGTTTTTTCCCAAGAAATTAGTAGTCAAATTACTTGATAAATTAATTTACAGTCGTTTTGTTTTGACTACTAATCTCCTGAGAAAATAATCGAGAACCTTCTAAAAATGCCACATACAATGTTTGACGCATAGTCAAAGTTACCCACGTTGACAGTAATTAAAATTTATTTAATTTATTGTTAAATGTGTGAAAACCACGTTAGTTTCTTTAGTTTAATAATTATTAAATTAAGTTTAGCAAAACTCAAAAACCCGCGACAAAAAAACGGCTATGAACACTGTCGATGAAATCTTATTTTTGTAAATTCAACAAGCAGATAGATCAAATTCGGTATATCCATTTGAGAGCTACAATGCTACAGACAGACATACAGACACACACATAAAACTTATAACACCCCTCTTACCCCTCATTTTGGATTATGGGTTAAACACTGAAACAACCGACTTCAAGATACGCAGTTTCGTTTACTTGGATGACAAGTTTTTTCCAATTATTTTGTTTTAAAAACTAAGGTACTGAACTGATTTTGATAAAATTCATATTTGAGTTCCTCTGCAGTACCTATGACCTATAAATTACTATAAAATAGTGCACTAAACGTATCAAAAATGTAAATTAGTAGACCGCTAAAAAAATAAATAGCTACTTAACATTGGTAACTTTGGTGTTGGTGGCCTTAAACAACTTGGAGATTAATTTAAAAAATAAATAAAATGGCATATTTTTCAAAAAATAAAGCTATCGAGATTTTTTTCAGCAATCGTGTTTTTATACTAGGAGAACCCGAGCCAACAGACCAACATTTTACATACAAAAAATTTGAGCTTGAACTAATAGTACAAGTATTTTTTGTAAATTTTCAAAAGGCTGCTTTTGGTGCTTTTGCGGGTAAGCGTGGCCTCCAAGAGTTAAGTTTTGATGGCGGAGTTCTTGAAACGGATACAAACTTGACTGTGTATTTATTTACCTCGCGCTATTTCCGGGAAAGTAACATCTGTTTCGGCACAAACCTGAAATGAAACAAGTTAAAATATTAATTGAAACATTTAAATTTAAATTTTAAATGTAATGATGATGTATATTCTGCACATAAAGACGTTTTTTTTTATCACGGGCAAGTACTTTTATTAACTACAACAAAACAATATACAAACTCACTAACTACACGAAAAGCATATCGATTACCCCAGACCGATAAAGGTATAAAGACAATCCAATTTATTTATTTTTAAATGCTCAAACCCATTACCAGGTGGCTGCGTACCTAGCATGCCGCTACATTGCCACGTTGAATGACAAGGCTTATGTGTTGGGCCAGATACGGCCAGATACCAGCATTTTGGTCACGCGTCGCATCGAATTTGAAAATAAGAGAATCAAAGAAGAATTAAATAATTAATTGAAGACGTATTTAACTGCTACTTAAATAATAGTAATTAGATACTTAGGGGTCGTCCAAATCGCGTGAGGTTTGAAAGGGTTGAGAAAAATCAAGAAATATCAATAAATATAAAAATATTAAACAACAAGTATCTATATTAAAAGAAAAATAAAATACCCGACAGAATAACCGAATGCAAAAAAGCAGTTTTTGCAATCTAGCTTACGATTTCGTTGCGCTTGATACGCTGTTGAGTGTATGTTTTTTGTGAGAAAATAAGCGTAAAAATCCTATAGAATAGTTCTAGTAAAATTCATATTCATATTCGTCTTCTAGTTCTAATTCTAGTAAAATCATTTGTTTATTATCAAAAGGTTCGTTGGAGGTTACGAAAAAACGCATGTTTTCTATTTTTGCTAGAGTTGTATCATTATTACAAAATAATATACCGTATGACACTCGGAGAGTGAAGACGAATCTAACGACACCTCACATATCAAAACTGGTCGTGCCGTTTAGGCTGTAGGTGATTATATAGAAACATACATACATACATCATCATCATCATCACCATTTTTGTACAATACGCGTGTGAATCTGCGGAGCACAGCTAGTAGTCTATATTTTTAAAGATCATCTAATGTCTTAGATTATTAAAGAATCGAACGTTTTATCTATTTATCTTTTGATAATTTGGTGATCAACAATCTTAATCCAATTTTAATTCCTCGCGTCACTATGAGAAATGAATAACATTTGAAAAATTAATAACATTTTTTTTTTACACGAATAAGTCCGCGTTTACATCTTAAAAAGGCCTAATTAGTCCAGTAAAAATAAGATTTGTGACAACGTAAAAGTCAACTAAGTATATTGTTATTTAAATGAATGTACTGGTGATTTGAAATACATTTGACACAATTTCATAATGATATTATAAAAGATAGTTTCGTTACCTTTACACGCTCAAACGGCTAAACTGATCGTTATAAAAATTAGTATAGAGATAGCTTAGGACCTGGAGACGGACATAAGCTACTTATCATCATCATAATCATCACCGTTTTTAGGGTTCCGTACCCAAAGAGTAAAAACGGGACCCTATTACTAAGACTTCGCTGTCTGTCTGTCTGTCTGTCTGTCTCCAGGCTGTATCTCATAAGCCGTGATAGCTAGAAAGCTGAAATGTTCACAAATGATGTATTTCCATTGCCGCTATAACAACAAATACTAAAAATTAAAAAAATATATTAAGGAGGGTCCTCATACAATAAACATGTTTGTTTCGTATTTTTTTGCTCAATATTAAAAACGGTAACAGGTAGACGCTTCAAATTTTCACAGAATATTTACTTGTATATTATCTTTCAAAATAAATAATTCAAAATTCAAAATAAATAAACAATAAAGTAAATTTTAAAGGGGGGCTCCCATACAACAAAAGTAATTTTTAAGCAATTCTTACTCGATCTTAATTAACAGGTAGAAACTTGAATATTTGTAAGTAAATATTTAGAAATATATTAACTATAAAAATAAATACCTAATCTAATACATAAAAACTCACAAAATGAAAATAATCCGTGCATCTAAACGCGGTGCGAGCACCGCGCCCCGGTGTGGTGGTGGCGCGAGCGCGAGGCGGTTGATAAGCAACGGCCGCGCGGGTAGCGGGGAGGTAACATCACGGAGCGACCCATAGCCGCGCGTATTCGCGCGAACGTCGTCATGCTGCCCGGATGTGTATCGAAAACCTACCTATAAGTTTGCAATTTACTACTTGGAATTTCGTTGATTTCTCGTTATTTTATAAACAGAACTAAACAACGGGTTATACTCAAATAGATAACGTGTTTAGCAATATTGACTTAAATGCTGGCACGTACTGTGCACTATTTAGTTACCATAGCCCTTTATGGATACAATTTCGAATTGAGAAATAGATTTTATCAAAACTACCCGAAAAGCAAGAATAAACTCTCATGGATTTATATAACAACTAAAACAGACTAAAAATTAGTATACCTACAACAAACGTGAATTTCTATTATAGATGATAGTACAGAACCCTTCGTGCGCGAGTCCGACTCGCACTTGGCCGATTTTTTTATAACTACGCGAGTGAAACCGGGCAATGCAGCTAGTCTATAAATCGAGGATTATTGTTGATTTATGATTTTTAGTTATTTTCCTATCATAATTTCAAAGAATCCCCCCAGTTGCAAATACTGAGATCAGCTCCATACAAACGGATTTATTTTTACTAGACTAAATTGTCTAAATGAAGAAATAAGTGAGATTTTTTTTGCTATACTAGGCTCGAAAGGTGTATTTCACTGTGCCTGAACATCCAGTGGAAGATCTTCATAACGCTTTGCTTGTATAAACAGTCAACGCCACCACTAAGTCCTATAGAAGCAGCGCTTCAACCGCATTTCGGTCATTGGCGGACCTGTCAAATTTAGTTCCAATATTTCACCATAGCGGTGACGCGGACTCTAATTTGAAGGAACCAAGCGAGTATGCCTGACAGTAGAATCCTTATTTAGGAAAACTTACCACAAATAATTATAGTAAAAAACTGAAAACCAAGTCGGGTTTATATAAAATATGCAATACAACTGGCCTTGTGGCTCAGTTGGTAGTGTGTTTATGTCTACCTGCTGAACTGAAAGGTCGTGGGTTCAATCCCCACCCAGGGCAAACATTTGTGTGATGAGCATGGATGTTTGTTCTGTGTCTGGGTGTTTCTATGTATCATATGTATATATTTACAAAAAAAAAAAAAAAAAAAACTATATATGTATTCTATCAGCCATCTAGTTCCATAGTACAAGCTTTGCTTAGTTTGGGCTAGATGGTGTTGTGGCTACAGGTACTCGTATGATATTTAGCAGTTATTTTGTTATAAAACCAAAGTACTTCATTTATTTATAAAAAAAAATATGGGACCACCTCTAAAGTACCAAATACAAATATAATCATCAAAATCAATGCACAATTAGCCAATCAATCGGTGAACAAACATACAAAAAAAACCATACAGACCGAATTGATAACCTCCTTCTTTTTGGAAGACGGTTAATAACAATACATTTTCACCTTATCTTAACAAGGAATATGCTTCTACAATTTTCTCTAGCAGAAACTTAAAGCTACTAGCAGAAGTGCAAACCTATTTCTACATAAAAAAAGCCACAATCTCATAAACAATGAGCAATTAAGTATAGTCACTGTCATGAAAATCACAGAGACCACGACAACTGTGATAATAAGGACATCCAGGGGAACAATGGAACATAATACTACGAGTATTTACTGATATTTATTTATATTTATATATTTAAGTACTCTGCACAGTTTACTGTTTTATAAATATTACACATCAAAAAAATCGTACAAAGTTTATTTGCACTTCTCACTATTATTTTCCGAGATGAAACGTAATTTCCGTACAATACTAAAAAACTATAAATCGGAAACTATATGTCCATCTCTGTCTGTCTCTGTCCATTCAGAATGGAAATGACAGAAATGGAGATATAGTTTCATACCAGATTCCGAATCCGAATGATTGTAAATAGGGGTGCTGGTTACTCAGCTGAAAAGTGATATACTTACTCCAAGCTGGTAACGTGTAACATCTATTTGCTGTATTTATGTACCTACAGTCGATTTAAATATAATGCAAGAACCCTTACCGACGAAACAGCGACTGCAAGAACAGCTATCACTTTCCAGGCCTCCATCTTCACAACTAATCCCCAAAATTGTGATTACGAGTATTTAATAAAAAAACTACGGCAGCGTTAAACGCTGGATTAAACGATAACCGCTATCACTAATCGATATTCCATGATCAATATAATTATAATCACTGCTTAATTTAAATACGTAAGTGATAACAGTTCTTGGGTTTCCCGTCTTATTCAGTTTTGAAAGAGGTGTCACGAGTGTCACGTGTGTCACGAGGTGTAAAGCCTCGATGACACTGGGCTAGTTTACGAGCTGCTAGTCGGCGAGTTTAAAAGCTAGTGAGCGAGCAGGAATAACCGTGGCTCGACCCGTTATCATCTCATCATATCTTCTTTCCTCTTTTCTTGCTCGTGTTGTTACTTAAGTAGGCACTTATAGAAAATAAACTCGCTGACAATATGACAAGGCTCATATCTCGCTAAACTATAGATCCTAGACTAGTGGTTTCCTTACAAAAGTGATAGGTCTCGATTGATTGATTTCTTGGTTAATGGCTTCAGCGACAGTTGTCGCAATCTGCCAATGTCCGTTTCGTGAGCTTCGTAACCAACTTCTTTTTACAGTGCTTCTGAAAATATTTGGCAGGAGTGCGTTGTTGCGAGAAAAATTCAGTTGATACACCTTAAAACACAATGGACAAAGTTAGTTTATGTATACTTATAATAATAAAATATATTAAGATATATTAAATATACAGGGCACGGATATATGTATGAAGCGTTAATACATTAGCTGTTATTTTACAGTTTTATGTTATTAATATTTACAAATTTACAAAGAATATAGTTTATTAAGGAGGAAAAGGTGAGGAACAATAAGCATTTTATGGAGGAAGGACGAGGGATGCTGGGAGGGAGGATATTATAAAGAGAGAAGCGTAAATTGGAGCATGCAAAAAATATGTGGTCCACGTTTCCCTCATAGGTCTCATAGAGATCTTAATTTCGGATGGCAGCTGTCAAAATTGACAGTTTCGTATTATCTCAAAAACTATATCGACAGTTTGTGACTAGTGGCTTAGGAGTCCTTAATTTTGGAATGACATTTGTCTTGTGCTCTCAGCCTGTCAAGTTTGATAGCCGTATTTCAGTTTTGGTCAATTGCGTATTTCAGTTTATGGTCAATTGCGTACACAAGTTTTAGTCAATTGCGTATCTGGCCATGCACGTATCTGGTCATTTGCGTATCTGGTTAAATGCATCTAATGGCCTCTTGCGTTCTTGGTCATATACGTCGATCCCCTCGCGAACTCGCTGGCTTGTAGCTTGTAAACTGGTCCAGTGTCATCGAGGCTTAATGACAGCTACAATTAGTATAGTTTATAAAAACTGAAAAAATCTACTTCAAAATACGCGATTCATTTACGTGGATGATATTTTTTTAGTTATTCTGTTATAAAAACCGATTTTGATAAAATTTATATGGGACTAACTACCTTGTTTTTGATGATTTTTTTCTGTTTGATATTACCAATTAAACAGAAGGAGAATCATCAAAAACAATTCATAATTGAAGGATTACCT
Source organism: Lycia hirtaria (assembly GCA_947563715.1). Lineage (NCBI taxonomy): Eukaryota > Metazoa > Arthropoda > Insecta > Lepidoptera > Geometridae > Lycia > Lycia hirtaria. Next base: position 15,336,991 of record OX387378.1, read on the forward strand.
AATCTTTAAAAAAACATACAAAAAAACATACAGTTGAATTGAGGAAGCCCTGCCTTTTGAAAGTCGCTTAAAAAAATATCTAGAAACACAAGCGCTACTCAATTTTGGTAGAATAAGTAACTAACATTTACGTATCTTGTTATACATGCTGTTGAGTAAGACTTCTGTGGTTACGGTTGATAAAATATATTATGATGTTGAGTCATTGAGCTGTATGTGCTTACGTACCAGAGGAGCTATCTGATGCAAAATTATTGTTAATTTTTATGCTAATCAAAACAAACAGCGTTACAGCACTTCAATAATAATTACATACGATTTATGATTACAACGCAGAGTTTCTATGGTGCGTTTTCTCGCCAGCAAAACGTCGAAAGCACTCACTCACTCAGTGGCTTACTAGTGAAGTGAGTGACTCAATTCGTGCGGTGCGTCGAGTGAGGTGCGGCGCTCTCGCCGCAGTTGAAAGTAACAAACTAGCTATAAATATGGTGTCTGCTCTCGTACGTTAGTACATACAGCTCAATGTGTTGAGTGTACGTTGTAATGCCAAGATAATTATAATCAGATCTAAAAGATCATATAGGTCCGCTCCGGTCACGAATAAAAAGTATAAAAAGCAGTTTTGGACCTGTTTGACGGAAGATATGACAGAAGCTAAATACAATATTGAATTTCTTTGCACTCGCTTGACTAGCGCGTTACGAAAGTTATCCTTAGTATTTTTGGGATATATTATGTACAGTCCTGAAGGCACACTAATACGAGTAAAACACATATACCTAATGATCGAATTAAAAAACCTTCACAATGCTCTCTTCGCTCCGGCATTATTGTTAGTTGCTTTGTTTATCTGGGCCATAAAATTATTGAAGCGCTAACATCAGTAAAAAGTTTATTCCTACGTAAAAAAATCACAAAAACCTTGAAATTTTTCATGCTTGCTTCGTTCGCGCACTATTACTATTTGTCGTACGAGTATGCTCGTCTAGAGCTGAATTGTCAGAGGCCCAGGTCAGAGGCAGTCGCTGCTCAGAGCGAATAATTTGTCACTTTTTCAAAGAAAAACGTGTCGGTGGAACTCTGCTATTCTATAATCTGAACCACTTCACTCAGGCACCCAATTAAAATATTCACATTTTTAAAAATTATTAAAAAAATTGGTCGTCTGTAAAGTCGGTTTACGGACTATAGTTTAACGTGACAACGTCATAACAAAACATTGATGAAATGCAAACGTTACAATGAGCGTAACGGGACAATGAGTCATCCTTTTTCGTGCGTCAGCCGGCGTTCATCGAATTATTAGACGTTGCCACGTCAAAAATAATAAAGCAAAACTGATAAAGTAATTATGGACCACCTCGGGAAGTTTCTCTTTATAATTATCCAAGAAACATCTGCGCATATTACTACCCATTGGGGCAAGCAAACTATTTCTTTCCACTTGCTACGATCTTGTCACACGTTTTTAAAGAAACAAAAACATAAAAATAATACGCGTATATTTTAATCCCAATCATAAATCATGGTGTCCTGTATAGTAAACTTAATTTGCTCTTTTAATATTGAAAATACGCAGTATTATATTCCTGGTCAAGATTCAACTTCGTATTTTCCTTGTTGGCATCGACTACGTTTATTTTCTCAATGTTGGCAGTATCTGCTGCCTCTACGTCGGCAGTATCGTCGTTAGATGTAGGGTTCCAGTCGAAATTAATGCCTGTTGTCCGACGGAAGAAATCGTGGTAGAAACCGACACGGGTGAAACCTGCGGAAACGGTAATTTCAATAAACAATTTTTATTTTGACTTAAATATATTTTATCTCGAACTTTGATAAAGTATCAACGGGATGTAGCGTCAGCCCTCAAAAACGTCTGAGCTCAATGAGGTCTAATTACACCCCTAACACGATTTAAATAATTTCGTATTTCAAAATAATTCGAAGCGGCAAAATAGATGTCTCTAGACTTCTCAATCTAAATTAGGCTTTCGCGCGGCGACATGCCACCTAACTAATGATGGACGCACGTACAAAAATATAGACATATTTTTATAACCACTGTCAGCAATTTTTATATGTCCATGTATTTTTAGCAATATATAGTGGTCACGGTGTGAAACACTAGGTATACCCTCCATCTATTGAACGTGGCGAAAAATTCTTCATCTATGAAGAGAACAATCCTAAGTCAGTGACACATGCCATTCTGACAAGGATTCATTCTAATCCAAGGTTTTTTTATTTGATTAATTATGGGACCAACTTGGGAGCTTTCTCAATATTCTAATTCACGAAACACAAAAATTGGATCAAGAATGAGCGAGAAATTCCAGTACAAAATATACGGTACAAATTGATAACCTCCTCCTTTTTCAAAGTCGGTTAAAAAATTGATCACCACAGGCTCCAGGGTCCGTGCCTTTTATAAACTAATACAAGTTAGTTTAGTTTTATATTTTAACTAAGTTTACTTTTTTTTAACTAGCATACAAGAGGAAGGCGGATATAATGTAATAACTCAAATCCAAGTTGCTTACCTCCCGGAAAGCCGACGTGACAACCCCACGAAGCCACAAAGGAACCCACTCCGATCTGCGTTGGCACTCCGTCAGCCTCCTCCAACACTAGAGGGGCTCCGCCGTCTCCCTGAGGTCATGGGGATTAGTGTTGGAGTTTGTGTTGTAAGATTTAATATAGTGTTGGAGTTTGTGTTGTAAGATTTAATATATTGTGTTTAAACTGCGAAGTAAATTATTTTTCTAGGTAAGCTCAATCCATCATTGACTACAACGTCACTTAACATAGGGTGAGTTGGCAGAATATCAAATAGAAATCTAAAAGTGCAAAGAGAATATCTAAAAGTGCCTATCTAGAAGTGCCAATATCAATATGGTTGCCTCGTCTAAAGTCAACGAAGGTAACTCTGTTTCCTAAAAACTACTTTTGGAATGTTCAAAGCTAGAGTGAATAGATACATATCTTCTAGATCAGAGGTGGCCAACTGGTCGATCGCAGCTATTAGTCCAGTCGATCGCGGCAAGGCAAATAAAACCAGCCAAGTGCGAGTCGGACTCGCGCACGAAGGGTTCCGTATCTATCTATAAAAACGGCAAAAAAAAAGTTTGTTGTTTGGAAGCTCCTTAAATATTAATTTTATTTTAATTTAATTATCTATTTTTAAAGTGAATAATATAACTGACTTGAAATATTCACAGAATATAACAATATTTTGTGAGTATTTCAAGCGTCTACCTGTTGCCGTTATTAATATCGAGCAAAAACGAGCAAAAAAAATCACGTTTATTGTATGGGAGCCCCCCTTAAATATTTATTTTATTCTGTTTTAATATTTATTGATATAGAGGCAATAGAAATATATATGGCATCATCTGTGAAAATTTCAACTGTCTAACTATTACAGTTCATGAGATACAGACTGGAGACAAACGGACGGACAGACCGCGGAGTCTTAGTAATAGGTTCCCGTTTTACCCTTTGGAACGGAACCCTAAAAATATAAATACATAGAACAGACTGAGCAACGTAATCACCAACTGCTGCGCGCATCATCTTGCATCATTTCATAATCGCCTAATCTTTATCAAAATTTCTGGGCATAGGTTTCCAACGACAAATATCCAAATTAGAAAAAAATTGTTAATCAACTGCATTCAGGTTTTAGTTCAACATATTTATGAGAATCAGCATTTTCCTACTTAAACTAAACAAAAAACAAACACCGTTCACGCTTGACTGACGCTCATACATTGGATTCTTTAAGGTTGGCAATTTCTAACTACAAACCTGATTTTGCAAATCTAGTGCAAGATGCTCTGACGCAATGCTCACACTAATATAAGAAGTAGTTTTTTTTTTTTTTTTTTGTTTTTCCTCATAATAAAATAAAAAATACTACATACTTAATGAACTACATAATTATATGACAAGCCACGAGATGGACAGATAACCTTATACAAGTGACAGGAAGACGCTGGATGCAGATCGCTTCCAACCGGTCTTTTTGGAAATCCATGGGGGAGGCCTATGTCCAGCAGTGGACTTCTTGTGGCTGAGATGATGATGATGAACTATTGTTTCATTTGAAATCTCAAGAAATTTGTCATTGGCAGATCTTACAGGGTTTCGTCAGTAAACAGTAGATCTTGGGTCTAATCAAGTTGGCCATCCCTGCTCTGGATCCATTAGCTACATCCTCGGCCACACTGTCGCTTAACATCAGGCGTGTTGGAGGTCAATCATACATCTATCTCGCATAAAAAAACTCTGGAAAACAATCGGCAAGAAAACTCTGACGCTCTTTTCGCATGGACTAACCTAAAAATTCAATTAAAAATTTCTTTTGCCGAAATATTTCATAGGCTAAATATTTATGTTTTAATAGAATAGCAAGTAGGTATAATGTAATCACTAAATTCAAATTCATTTATCTAGCCCGTGGACATGGGTTACATAGGTGTTGTATCTTATTATATAGAGTGAAGTGCTCCATGTCCCGATAAGTCAGCATACAAGCGGAAAAATTACAAATAAATAAAGAAGCTAAAAGTTACAAACCATAACGTATAAAAATGATCTTAATCAAATATACTATGTTGTTTTTTTTTATGGCAAGCGCCTTTATTAACTACAACATAACAATATACAGACTCAACTAACTAAACTACTACACAAAAAGCACATCGATCACCCCAGACCGATAAAGGTCTAAAGATAATCCAAATGCTCAAACCCACTACCAGTTGGCAGCGTACCCAGCATGCTGGCCGCATTGCCACGTTGAATGGCAATGCTTATGCGTTGGGCCAGATACGCGCCAGCATTTTGGTCACGCGTCGCATCGATCAGGCGCTCAGATAAATTTTTGAAAATGAGATGAGCTCCCGGTCCCCACGGACCCAAAGTTTCGACACCAAACGGCTCAAATATGTAACTCCTACCGAGATTAACATATTTACGCCGCTTGTGCTGCTCCGCCGAATTAGCCGCAGCGCCAGCCCTATGTTGTTCATAACAAAAATACTATGTTGTTCATATTAAAAACCATAGATAAAATATGTAGAACTAATAGAAATATATAGATGATATATGTATGTATATGTTAACTAAGTAGAGATAACTGGTAATATACATACGGAACATATCCCCTGGCTGGTGACGTTGTAAGGTCCGGCGCAGACAGTCGTCTCCTGCACGAGCCAGTTGGAGTTGTGCATCAGCAGGCAGACGAAGTTGGAGACGCCTTGTAGGGTCACCCAGTTCAGGTCCTCCACGCCTTGATGGACTGGGGATCGAGAGGAATATTGTCGTGACAGACATCACAAACTGTTTGCCGAGCCCCGTTGTCGTACAGCAGCTCACTCCAACTCACACATCCCTCACGCTCTCGCGTCGCTTAACGCCCTTACACTAAGTAAGTTCGTACAGACTGAGTGGCCAGTCCTAGTGACAGAGTTATTAAGCCGCCCTTACCCTTACCCTTTAATATATCGACGGTTAAAAGGTAATAGGGTATAAGCGTCATTGTAGTCGTAAGGTAATAGGGAATAAGCGACATTTTAGTTAAAAATGAGTTATGAATACTAATGAACAAGTATCAATGTTAAAAGAAAAACAAAATACCCGACTGCAGAAAAGAGGTTTTTTTCAGCCTAACTTATGATTTTTTTAAATTTTGATGTACCCAGTGTCACTCTCACAACTAAGACGAATCTATTGACACCACTCACATCAAAATCGGTCAAGCCGTTTAGGCTCTAGGGCGTGTCAAAGAAATATACATACATACATACACTCGAAAAACATAACCCTCCTTCTTACGCAGTCGGGTAAAAAGCGGAAAATTTTAAGTAAGCTAGCATTCATAACTTATTTTTGACTTATGTCGCTTATGCCTTATTACCTTCTAACCGTCGATATGTACAGTCACGATCAAAAGTCCATTAGCAGTCTCAAAACTCAATATTCTAAAAAAGTGGTTTATGTGACCTTATTCTGTGAGTCAATTCGCACTTGCACAATGTCATAATAATCGGTTAGTGTGTTGTACTACGATACACATACATATACCTAGTCTTGCCATAAATATTGTCACGAAGAAAAAAATAATTTTTTTATTGCAAATAATATTTATTACTTTTACAGTGTGTTAGTTTAATACATAAATATAAAACAATTTAAAATATTAAAGCTTATTCGAAGTGGTCTCCATTGGCTGCGATACAGTCCTTTAAACGTTGAGGCCAGTTATCAATAGAAGCACGCACTCTTTCCATGGGAAAATTCTTCACTGCCAATCGTATGGATTGTTTTAGGGACTCCAAAAAATCATGGCGCTTAGAGCAAGCCATACTCTCTAAAACTGACCATAAATCATAATCCAGCGGATTAAGATCAGGACTAGACGACGGCCAGTCTTCAGCTCTGATGAAGTCCGAAACGTTCACTTCCAACCAAGACTGCGTGGACCGAGCTTTATGACCTGGCGCCGAGTCTTGTTGGAAGGACCATACTTGGTTATTGAACATGGTGTTGTTAAGGGGCTTAACTACCTTCTCAAGAATGGTATTTTGATACATTTGTGCCGATGTTTTGATACCTTTTTCACAAAAATATGGCTCAGTCACTCCTTCATAGCTAACACCCCACCAAACCATCACTGAAGTCGGATAATGCCCACGTTGCACTCTGTCGACTAATTGAGAGCTTTGAGCATAAATACGGTCATTTTGTTTGTTAAAATATTTTCTCATCCGTAAACAAAATTTTTCTGTGACCTCCCTCCCTTTGCGTACCGCTTCAGTAGTTGTTTCGATTTTACCACCCTATTCTTTTTTAAATTATCAGTTAAAAAATGACCAGTGCGTCTCTTATAGGCTGCAAGTCCTAAGTCATCTTTTAAAATACGCGACATGGTTCTGGGTGCTATCTTCATCTCCCGAGATAAAATCTTTTGCTTTCGGACAGGATTTCTTCGAATTCTTTCCCTTACTGCTTTGACCACCTTTTTCGTACGAACACTACGTGGACGGCCAGATCTTTTTCTGTCACAAACAGAGGAGGTCTCATTGTACCTATTAATAACCCGATACACAAACATTTGACTAATACCAAGCGTATGGAGAGTTTTAAAAATTGCATTTGGCTCCATACCAACTTTGTGTAATGCAATCACAGCGATTCGGTTCTCTTTATCACCCCACTCCATTTTAATATCGCAAAATATTGTACAATGTATTGGCGCCAAAATTAGAAAAGACAATGAATAATCGTATAAAAATGACAGATTCCAAATTCAAATGTAATATCTTCCTTATTTTTAACTGTAACAGTATTTATGGCAAGACTAAGTATATTATACGCCCATCATTACTAGCTATTATGTAACTGCTAGAGTCTCACAGCTTAATAATAGCCCGATGTTTATTGATCTTAAGGTGAGGTGACAATGAAATATTGAAATTGAAATATTATTTATTTGGAACTGTAACATAATGTTTTAAGAATAGGCACGATGCTACCCACAGTAGTTTATGTAAATGGACTTTTGAACCCTGACTGTACATACAATAAAATAAATAGTAAGAGAAAGTAGATATGTGTTACTTCCTGTCCAGGTGGAGCCCCAGCCGCTGGTGGTCATCTTCAGGCCGGAGTAGTCGCGGGTGCGGTGCACGGATGGCGCCAGCCGGATAGGTTGCACGTAGGCTGAAATTACGGACAAAGAATGGTACAGGCAAAGAACAGGGAATGTCCTAATTAATTGAATTGAATTCTAATGATTGGAATTTAATATACCATAGACAACGTGACATTCCCTGTTATTTGCCTGTACCATTCTTTCTAATAACACAATGCTTACTTTCAAATTTCAGTAGTAACGTGGGTATTGGTATTGTTGTTTTTATAGGTTTGCACTTGACCGTCAATTCGCATGATATTAAGCGACATTGTGGTCTACGATGGAGCGCGCTTACCTAGAAAAACCTAAATAATTCGCGAGTTCAAATGAGTCTATTTTTAACTGTGATATTTTTAACAGACGCTTCAAATTTTGTATTGGCAGAAAAGGCGAAATTAAACGAGCACGAGTCAACTTTGCATCGCTATAAGAAATGAACATAACCCCACAGTTAAAGCTGTGTCTCTGGAGACGGACATAGACTACTTTTCATCACCATTATCTTTGATAAAGTATCAACGGGATGTAGCGTCAGTTCTCAAAAACGTCCGAGCTCAATGAGGTCTAATTAGATCCCTTACCCGATTAAAATAATTTCGATTTTCAAAATAATTCGAAGTGGTAAAATAGATGTTTCTAGACTTCTCAATCTAAAGTAGGCTTTAGCACGGCGACATAGAGTTTTTATATCAAAATCTTTAAGTTCGTTATTGTTGATATATGAGTATCGGTCAACCCAGGACTCTATTGAATTTTGTTTTAGACTTTAGGGCCACTTGAAGGAAACTCATTGACCATTATACATAAATCTTACCATCAAAAACGAGGTCTGTGTTGAAGCCGATGAGTGCTATATCGTGGGGCTGCGTGATCGGGTGGATTTCGTCGATGAACTCCGGCGCAGTGATGATGGTGGACGTCTGGATGAAGAACCGGGGCCTGTTCACGTTCACCATGCCACCGGTGACGATTAAGTACACTCGACTATAATAAAAAGGCAGCTTTATTAAACTGCAAACTGGGTTAAGTGATTCTGTTTGTTGAAATGCCAAAAATCCGTACTCAGCGATATCGATCCACATTCCTGTTGCGTACTGCACAAGAATGGAATTCGTTGCCGCCATCTCTGTTTCCTGAGACCTAACAATCTTGGAATTTTCAAGGCTAGAGTAAATAGATATCTTCTAGATCGACCAGCTCCATCCTCGGCCACACCGTCGCTTAACATAAGGCGAGTTGGTGGTCAATCGTAGATCTATAATGTATAAAAAAAAGTGGGGTATTTCTCTCAAAACAGGGCGAAGTTTGCTGAGGCGCTATTTACTACTGACCGATTCTAATAATATTAGCTAGAAATGTTTAGTACTTAATTCTAAACAAGAATTTTATGTATGAGTAAAACCGATCAAGAGATAAATTCTCGGTTGAAAAGAGATACGAGGCCATTTGTCGGCCAATTTTAATAATATTTGACATAGACATTCAATACTCAATTCTGAAAAAAGATTTTCGAATATGAACGGTATGCTTCACATGTGTATAGACGTTGTCCTCGCGAGGTCTACTGTTCGTAGAATAGAACTACTATAGTAATATAGAATAAGAATAACTAACGTAGCGGTGCACCGGCCTGAGCTGAGCCCCCAGCGGCGATGGATGATGGAGCCGCCACAGAAGCCGATGTCTCCAAACTGCGTCACCCCCCGGACGTACATCATGTGGGGGAACTGGCCCTCCGCTGCCTGCCACCCGGACACGATGCGGGAATCTGGGGGTACATTGGTTATTTATTTATGTTTCGTTTTCTACCCCTATTACGATATATACGTACTTGTCGCGGCTATATTCGCCAATACCTTTCTTCAGTACCTATCTATGCCTTTCTTCAAACAACAGATTCCGAACATTATTTTTAGGGTTCCATACCCAAAGGGTAAAAACGGGACCCTATTACTAGGACTTTGCTGTCTGTCCGTCCGTCCGTCTGTCACCAGGCTCTCATGAACCATGATAGTAAGACAGTTGAAATTTTCACAGATGATGTATTTCTGTTGCCGTTATAACAACAAATACTAAAAAAAGAATAAAATAAATATTTAAGGGGGCTCCCATACAACAAACGTAATTTTTTGCTCGTTTTTGCTCGATAACAATAACGGCAGCAGCTACCTGTTGCGCTTGAAATATTCGCAGAATATTGAGTTGTACCTACTATTAACTTTAAAAATAAATAATTAAAATAAAATTTATATTTAAGGGGGGCTCCCATACAACAAACGTGTTTCTTTTGCCGTTTTTATAGATAACGGTACGGAACCCTTCGTGCGCGAATCCGACTCGCACTTGGCTGGTTTTATTTTATGCGCCTAGTAGGTATTTTGTAATTGATGTAATAGGGATAAAAAACACAATTTTTTTAGTATTTTTACCGACTTCAAAAATTCTATTGATTTCCAAAAAGATCAAACAAACATACCTTGAGGCTGTTCTTCCTACGCTGCTCTTGCCGGTGCGTGGTCTCCACTCGAGGACTTTTTATTATTATTTTAAAGATAGAAGCTCCACAGACTCCAGGGTCCGTGCCTTTTATAAATTAATAGGTACATATTATTTTCGATCGAGAACTTTACGACGCCGCCGTCGGCCATCAGTTCTACGTATATGTGCTTTGCCCATTTCCACTGCAACTAGCTAATCCGCTGTCCTATATCGGTGACTTTCATGTGTCTACAGATCTCTTCATTTCTGATCTAATCTCGCAGAGACCCCAAACATAGCCCTCTCAATAGATCGTTGTATGACTGTCTTTGAGCTTCCTTAGGCCCACAGTGAGTGATTTCCCACGACCTCTGCCTATAATAAAGCCCTACTAATACAAGACCTCTGACTCGAGGTGGTTGGAGGTCATTTGCCTAGAAAAAACTATACCATCGAGATTTGAAGACGCGCAGATTATATCTATTCGGAAAGACCTATTCAGGGAGCGTATTCTACATTTTGGTGGTACGCACAATAAAAGTGGAGCTAAAGCGTTTTGTTCGAGTCTTTGGAATATCCACCATAAAATGGCGTCCTTTATAATTCTATTACGACCGCTTCCTCTGCAAGGTAGCTAGATTGCAAAGAAGAATGGTCTTCTACTCACCATGTTGTTGAACCGGGACAGGAGAATCAGCGGATACCTGTACGCAATATTAATCATTCTCTTTATCCCTACTAATATACTTAAACTAATATTAAGCTATAATAAAATAATACTCTATTAGTACTATTATACTAATAATATTATAGAAGCGAGAGTACCTGTCTGTCGTCTGTCTGTTTGTTACTTCTTCACGGCAAAATGTCTGAACCAATCGTTATGAAATGTGGCACAGAGATTCGTTAAGACTTAGAGAAGGACATCAAAGTAAGCTAGATAATATTTTATCATCACTACCGAGCGAAGGGCGCAGCTAGTAGGTACTTAATATAAATAAAATTGAATATATAAAAAATTAAGTCCTAAACAATAAGTACTTACCAATATCCCGGCGGTGCAAGCGAAAAATACGACCGCACCCCACATATTTGCAGCTGTGATTAGTTACTAATTAATTACTTAATTTTAAAATCCGTTTATTATCGGAACTTATCTGCAATATCGGTATTCGAAGATAAATTAATGGAGTTTGATTTTCGTCACACAAACTTAGCATGTTTTGATAATATTTACAATAAATCTATAGAAACAGATTTGCACTGTTATTCCTTATGTTACCTAGTTATATGGGCCCAGTGTGCCCCAAGCCTTTGTGAGTTAGAAGAATTCACCTTAGAAGCTATACTGAGAAGACATCTAGCTGATATTGCATTATCAGGGGTCACGGAAAGCCAAAAGTTTATTCGCAATAGCTTAAAAACTGAAATAACAGACTTCGAAATACTTCGAATTCCGCAATTTAATTTATTGAATAACATATTTTTTCAAATTGTTTCGTTTCAACCCCCAACCCAAAATAGGGATATTATAAGTTTGACGTATCTGTCTGTGGCATCGTAGCCCTAAGACGGATGGATCGATTTCGATCTAGTTTTTTTGTTTGAAAGAAGATTTCATGGAGTATTCTTAGCCGTTTCATCAAAATCTGTTCAACCGATTTTTTGTCGGGGGTTTTTGGGTTTTCTAAGCTTACACTTGTAAAAACCCAAGTACTGGCGTACAGATTTTGATAAAATTTATGTAGGTTTTTTAGTTTTTACTTGTTGAAGTTAGTAAAAAATAATATTGAATTTAAGGGTGGCAACTCGACCACGCGGACCAATTTATTGCTGCCGAGATAACTACCGACTTCACCTCTATTCTAATAAAATTACATTTGGTTAGAAAAAATACTTTATTCAAAAAAACGATTAACAAAATCAATATCTTACTTTACACTCTCGAGAATGGTTCACATCACAGTCATTTTGAAGACTACCCACTTTTATAGGTTAACTGGTTAACGGTTATTTTGGCTTCTAAATAAATTAATAAACTCACTAAATTAAACAAAAACCGTATTTTTGGACAGTTAGGTATAATATTCTTATATTCTCGCTTCAAGGTTGATTAAGGAGTTAACATATAATTAATATACAATATCCAATTTAGATTAGTTACCTATGATCCGAAACATTGAATTTAAAAAAAAACCGGACAAGTGCTAGTCAGACTCGCCCACCGAGGGTTCCGTACAAACTAAATAAAAGGGGGAAATCATATTTTTTTGTTTATATTTTCCTTCATAAACCGAAAAATATACATCGTAAAAATATTTAACACATTCCTTGCTCACCACTCGGATCCGAGTGCTATTACTATCCAGGGCTATAGTAGCGGCGCCTCCCACTCGGATCCGAGCGAGCGTCTTGTTCATTTTGTAGTAGTCAGTAAAACGCTGGCGTTTGAGGCAGTCAACGTTGCTTTGCGCGGCCACTCTGTACTTAATCAAAATTCGCCTAAAAAGTTTTGGTTCCCATCTGAAGGGTCTGCAAGGGACGAAGAATGTGTTAGAAACCTGTTTTGGCTTATGCTAATGAGGCTCTTTCATATGATACCCCACATGATACGGTTAATTCACTTTAAAATTTGGGCCCTCATTCCTTGCATAGATACATTATTTTTTTGTGATTAAATAAAAAATGACCAGTTTTCGGATTTTTTCCTAGATGTGTACTCTAACACAATGCTTCTTGCCAAATTTCAGAGTTCTAGGTCAACGGGAAGTACCCCATAGGTTTTGATTCCTCTGTGAGTGTCGAAATGTGCGTTTTTTACGACATATTCGTCTGTAACTTTTTTTTACGAAAACTAATAAATTTAATTTTTCTTTCTGCAGCAAGATACTATGGATCTGCGTAAATGGTTTTAATTTCAACTCGATACCTTCACGCGTTCCCGAGATAAAGGTCTTGACACCCGGACGGACGGACAGACAGACGGACAACAAAGTGATCCTATAAGGGTTCCGTTTTTTCCTATTGAGGTACGGAACCCTAAAAATGAACTTATGGCTAGAAAATTTATGGAAGCATAAATTCGTGTCATGTCTAAGATTCGGAGAAATATGATTCAACCAAAATTATTTCGGAACATAAATAGACTAATTGAAATATGACACAATTTCTACAACTGCCACAATAATGAGAGTTATTTTAAATTGAATGCTGTGTTTATTCAAATCTTGCAAAACATTACGAATATCTATCGACGACAAGAAAACAGTACAAAGTACACGGCACAAAAAACTACAACATTTACTAAAAAAAAAATTGGCTGTCATCCTGTTTTTTATAAATCTAACTTCATAATCTCATCACCAGCGAGAAATTGAGAACAATATAACATCTCAGATAAATTAGTCTAAATATCCAAAGAAACGGGAAGCGATGTTAAATTGACCAATAGATTTGTATGAAATTGACACACGTCACACAATTGTCAAATTTTCTGAGCTGCTATTGGTCAATATTCCACCACTGTAGGTATACGTAACGCAAACATCTTGAGCCAATTTCATCGTGTCCTCTTTTGTTTTCAACAAAAACCAAAGAGAGGGCATTATTAAACATTGCTCAAGATGTTTGCCGCTATACACTCTGCTATAAACGTTTCATATACTAGGCCACCTAGTTCGAATATCTGTACACGAATAGCGTAATTGCTTCCAGCATATAACACTAGAGTGGAATAGGGAATACGCATGATTTATTTTTATTTGATCAACAAAAAGCTAACCATGAATAGATCCATTACACAAAAACAAAATAAAAATATCTTCGAAAATAAGAAAGTTACAAGCATTTTAATTTCATGTTAGACAGAGAGCACACGATCGCGTTAGATGACGTCGCGCAGTCGTACGCAGTACAAATTCAATACAAATCCTTGTTTCGCAAGAGCGGGAGAGAGTATTCCTCTCCTAAATCTTTAAATGTTTATATCTCAGAAGTTTATTGACCGACCGAAATATTTTTTTAAGTAAATGTTTTGCATTTTAGTATGTTATCAAATAAATATATTATTCCTATCAAATAATTAAACTCCATGCATATTTCCTATTACAGTTCTGTCAAGAGTCCGTAACCGAAGAGTGATTTTACATTCTTAACAGTAACTTATATACATAAGTTACTGTTAAGAACATACGCGTAAGAGCATACGCATCGCTCACACTTACTGTTTTCTAGCGCCATTTTTGTTATACAGATTAACCAATAACCAGCGCATTCTTATCAAAACTCGGAGGAATTTACTCCGAAATAACCGAATCATCTCTTACGTTATTTGCTCGAGCCGTAAATACAACAGTAAATAAATTCGTACTTGTGCGTTTTTATCTTCAACTTACTTATTATTATATATGTGTGAAATCCAAAAACAAAATCAAACAAAATCTGGTAATCTTGCAGGATTTTCTAGTAAAACCACAGCCTACTAATTCATAGTTATACACAGACTTAATGTCTAGATGGTATATAACTCTGCTCTGGGCACACAGGGGTCGGCAGGCGGTCAGTGCCTGCCGACCACGTTTTAGTGACTGTCAAATGTACTTTATTTCTTTGACTTTAAAACTGGAGGCTGTCAAATTACATTCATACCAATTTGACGATCACCATTTTGGCAATATCAAATTAAAAATAATGATAGTCACGCCATATTAATCCCCGATTGGACATCAGTGGCAGCCATTTGTTTATTAATAAATTAGTACGCGAGACTGACTCCAATGATACAACTAAATGACGTACAAATGAACTGTCATTGGTACATGAAAAGAAAGTGCCATCTCATGAAAAAATCAAGGTCGGTGATACCGAGTAAATTTAAAAATGCGCGATGAAAGAGTGAGACATGAGTAGCGTGTTTTCAAACTAATTGACGTTTCGCACGCAACAATAGCAATATAGCAAAGACCCCATGTGTCAGGGTGAAATTAAAAAAAAAACAATTTGTAAACGAAAATAACAATTAATATGATAAGAAAAAACAATGAAAATTAACACGAAGGAAGCTCGTGCGAAGAAAAAATATCAGCAATTCTGTTCAATTAAAAAAAAAGATGAAAAAAGAAACTATAAAAAAGAGAAAGAACAAGAAGAGAAAGAAGAAAAAAAACTAGAATTTTTTTAATAAAAAAATTGATAATCTCTTTTTTGGAGTCGTTAGAAAAATGCGCGTTGAACTGACTCCATACAGAGAAAATTTCTCCTCTAACACCCAATTAAAAAAAGACAAAAAACAGCATACTACAAGTAGTGTAAGCGATTTACACACGGTTTAATGGTTTGTTTAAATAGATCGAATGTAGAAACAAGTTAAAGATAATATCACACAAGTATGGACTCGATTTGCCAGCAATTTAGCTGGCATTCTCTAGCTGGGCTTCGATAGCCCATAATATGATAATATAAACACGATAATCCATGACACCTCAATGTGATGCTTCGTTTAAATTGAATCGGTCAACATAAACAATAACCATGACATAAAAAAATACCATTAACCCATTTACATGGATTAAGGTTATTTTTTATGTCACACGAGAATACTTTTTATTTAACCACAAACCACAGCTAAGACAGTATCGTTCCATTCCAAGCAAGCACGGAGATCATACCGACCTATAATAAAGAACGGAACCTCAGCCAATCAGACTGGGTCACATATTATCGTGTTTTATATTATTGTCAATAATTAACAGCCGATTCATCAACGACGCTCAGTAGGATTAACTATAGTAATAGTTAATTTATTTCTTGGACAGCCGCAATATCTTGATGTTGTCGACTCCTTCGTAAACGCAGTCCGTTCGCGACGGGTACACGTTTTTCAGGTTACCTTCTGTGTCTACCACTTTTACCTGCAAATAAATAAAATAAATTAATATTACTAATCAAAGGAATTAAATAACTTAGCGACTAATATTTGCGAAGAACCTTGAACGAAATTGTCACAATTAAAGTATATTCTTTCCTAACTCATTGCAACAAATAAACAAAACTCTTTTACCGCAACCGTGAAATTTGGCAGGCCGTGTTTGCTTCCCAAATTTGTAATTACGTTACAGTTATGTTAGGTTATAGCATAATGGAACAACTATATTTTACTATGGAAACAACTATAGACAACTATACCACTAACTATAGACTTTTTTTTTAGAACAACTATAGACTCATTGTTTTTGTGTAAAATTTAATTGATTTATAGTTATTCAGTTTCTGGTCACTTGTATTTTTATTTGGAAAACATTGTAAAATTTGCAATGATGTTTAGCGCATAATTTAATTTATAAATATTGTCTTGATTTAATATAAAGATAATTAATTGACTTTTATGAATTGTAATAATGTTTCAATATTGGAACTTCCGGAAAATCTCGAAGGCTATGGTTTCGAAGGCAGGAACGCCATTCCTGATTTAACAATAAAAGTAGCAAGATGTTGATAAACCTCAAGGCTATGAAATTGTCTAATTTGAAACAATATTGCAATATAAACTGTAAGTGTATAATTTTGGATGGATTTACTTATTTTGGCTCTGCCAAAAGTTAGTGTCTCATAATCAACTTACATCCAAAAATATTATCCTCATTTTAGTCAGTCGGGTATGAAAGCACCACCAACATCATAAACAGCTATACTTTAAAATTAAAACTCTCGCAACACAAAATCACGTTATTTTCAAACATTACTAAGAATACTCTTAATCAAGTCACTATTCAATCAAATGAACCAAATCAAAATCGGTTCAACCATTTAGGAGCTACAGTGCCACAGATAACACCCCTCTTTTTGCGTCCATGGTTAAAAAATAATTATTCTCGACTTTTCTGTACGGGATCGTATCTAAAACTAAGTAATTCGATAGAAAAGCAAAGTGACTGTGGGCCAATCATATCTACCACAGATAACTCTTGGGTCATGTTTAAAGACGATAGCATTCTCGGGGCAAGAGGGCACTACATTAAGATCAGAGATTCGGGCTTCAACCGAATTATAATAATGAAAGTCATCTCCTTTAATTTTTAACGGAGATGTCTATCTTAGAGATTGCAAACCGGGCCCGGCTGGGCTCAACCCGGCCGGGCCCGGTAGGTATGAAAACCGCGGCGCGGGAGGGAGCGCGAAATCATAGAAAATTCGCATGACAACCGCTGCGAGCTGCCACGTTGCCGTTCTGACGCGCCAATAAGAATTTGTTTTGTTTATACCAAATATTACCAAAGCTACCAAAGTTTATCTATCTATCTAATCTAAGTTGTTATGACAAGTTTAGTGCTTTAAGCTTTATTAGTTTCTTATTCTAATACTATGTTTCAAATGGACACTATAACGAGTAAAGAGAACGACCTGCTTGCTTAAACTTAAAAAAAAAATATAATTACTAATACTAATGTTACTATTCCGTCCATAAGTAAAAGTAATCAATTCTGTATTAAATCAGAGATTTTGAGACTTTGAGTGAGACTGATTATTGTTGATTTGAAATAAATATTAATTCGTAACCTTGAATCATTGTCCTTTTCCATTCTTATATAGCAAATTTTCATAAAATACTTTAACGGTTTCATCGCTAACACATCAACCCGCCAACCCGCGGTTGACGACGAATGATACTGGGCCCGGCCGGGTTGAGAAACATACCGGGTTGCAATCTCTAGTCTATCTGCTTAATACGTCATTCGAATGCTTATGTGAGTGTCAAAAGGAGAGTAATACTAATCTTAAAGTAGTACTAATCTTTAGGGTTCTGTACCTCAAAAGGAAAAAACGGAACCCTTATAAGATCACTTTGTTGTCCGTCTGTCCGTCGCCAAGACCTGTATCTCGGGAACGCGTGAAGGTATCGAGTTGAAATTAAAACCATATACTCGTACGCAGATCCATAGAAAACAAAAAACATTTGTATGAAACATTTGTAAAAATGTTTGTTCTGGGTGGGGATCGAATCCACGACCGACAGCTCAGAAGGCAGACATACTACCACGGAGCCAAGATGACAGTCAAATTGTATAGTACCTGTTGCACGGTGAGCGAGTGATAACCGTCCACGGTCTCTCCGATACCGAGTAGAAGACACTCCTGCAGCAGCTTGTCCATAACCGTCTTGCATGCTCCCAGCGACGCGTGAGACGTCACCTCTACCAGCATCGACTTGCTTTCCACTGACATCTGTAGACATATATGGACATATAAGAACAATGAGATTTATCTATAGAGAAGTTATACCAATTGAATATGAAGTAAAAGACTGACAAATCTCAGTTCTCAGCACTTTCGAGGATAAGACGCATCCTTAATTCCGTAAATAAGTATACCTTGGTGTTATCCGAGTTAGTGATAGGAGGGAAGCTGATAACCTTCCCGCTGGCGTCCTGGAGACACGGGTAGAGAGGCTTGCCTTCTAGCAGGTACAGGTACCTGGGAATAAAATTCAGTACTTTTGCAGACAATGCAATAGGGAATATGCATGAATTTTATTTCATAGGAATAATAGTTTTAATTGATAACATAGGTACTAAAATGTAATATATTTACTAAAAAAAAAAACAATCGGTCAATACACTTCCAAGATATAAACAAAGTTTTAAGGGAGGGCTGCTCTGTCCCTCTCTCGCAAAACAACAGTTTGTATTCAATTTGTACGGCGAACATGAATCATGACGTCATCATTCGCTATCGTGTGCTCTCTGTCTTACACGAAATTAAAATGCTTGTAACCTTCTTATTTTTGAAAGTATTTTAATTTTGTTTTTGTGGAATGGATCTATTTGTAGCTAACTACAAATAGATCCATTCCACAAAAACAAATAAGACCAAATAATTAATTCCCTATTGTAAGACTTCTTGTCACTCTATGGCGATTACGAACAAATTACATAGTTCAAAGAAACAAGCTATTTATGTTCCCAACCATCGAAAGTACGCATCACATTCTTACGGTCTGTATTTTACCAAAAAAAGCTCGAGAGGTGCACCGGCCGTCACAAAGATCCTTCCTTAAGAGTCTGTAGTTCAACCATTGCCTGTCTCGCTCGCATTTTTGAAAATATAATATGACTGAATGAACATAAAGAGAAAAACGTCGTTTAGGAAACTAGAAAACAACACCATAAATTTTCGAAAAAAAAAAAAACAATTTAATCTAAGTTAATTTTCATACTGGATGAATGGAGTCATGAATTATATGTATAAAAATTAAATTTGATAGGCCTGAGCTGATGCCCTATTGAGCGGAATTTTACTTTGGTCTTTTATTTAAACACTAGTTTTAAGAAAATACCATCTTGTGTCGAAAATACCGAGTCTGTATTACCTATTTAAGAGAAATGTTGTCTCCCATTAATATAAGAAATAACTGGTTTCTACCCTAAAAATTAAACAACTTCAATGATTTTTGTTCTTATCTGATTGAAATTATAAATGTCCATGTCTGTACAGTTCGCTTTTAAAAAAATTCCACTATGGTTCCAAGAGAACCAACATATAATGTTCGAATTTTGAAAATAGGGAACTGTACAAGTATAGCCAGTAATGGTTCCAACCATATGAAAAAAAAGGATTTCTGGCTGGAATATATATATATGTTATATATTCTGGCAAAATATCGCGCGAGAACGATTCTCTTAAGTGGTGATTTTATTGTTTGTTAATTTTATTCATTTATTACATATTTGAATCTATCTTTAAAATGCCATACTTATGAATTCCAGAGTAAACATTTCTCTTCTTCTCCTTTCGCAGCGCCTCAGCCTCTGCAGTGAGCTGTTGCACAAGATGCTCACCGGAGTATGGCTTCAGTCGAGAGAGAGGCGTGAGCTTCAGGGCAGCCGGGGGCTTAGCTGTGTATGTTAGGTCTCCTAGAAGTTGACAAAAATAAATTTATTAACTTTCATGGCACTGGATGTGGACCTCTTTTCGTTGTAACAAGCGTATATTTAAATGAATAATGACAAATTGTTAAATAATTATTATATTGCAAAATGAAATTAGTAATTTGTAAATTTTTTAAGATCATCTACATATTTATTATGCATGCCATGGTGCTAGAGCATGGTGGTCACTATTATGTATCTTTACATCTGCATTTATACCCACGTCTCTGCAAATAAATACTTAGAATTTGAATTTGAAAACCAAATAACTGACTGTAGAAGAGTGATTTTGGCAACTTACGATTTCGTTATACATAATTATATATTTCGTTACGATACTTGATGCGCTGTTGAGTGTATGCCATAGATAGCCTATGACACTCAGGAATATATCTATAGAAATATACCTACACACATACCCACAAACATACATACATACACTCTAAAAACAACCCTTCTTCTTGTGCAGTCAGGTAAATTGGTAAGATTCATGTTGTGAAATGAAAGATTGAAACACTTCTCACTAGTTGAAAGTTTGTTTCTTGTTTTTTCTGAATTTGAAGCTAGTGAAACTTAAGAGAAGTGTTGTCATGCTGCATGCTGTTGTCATGCTGCATGCTGTTGTCATCTCCCAAACTAATTGTTACTAATAACTAACTGATACTAAACTAACATTTAATTAAAACATTCAGTCACAATATTACTTTCCAAATAATGGTATTAACATTACCTGGTGCAATCTTATTGAAGTCATGAGTCGCTATAGTTGCCGTATTCCTCTTATCACAAACAGTGTCATGCAGCTTAGTTTGCATTTGTATAAACTTTTTAAACAAGGCATCGTCAAATGCCAAATCCTTCACCAGACAGCAGAGAATATACGGACGGACATTTGCCACCTGCTGTTCCATAATTTTTACTCTGATTACATCATCTTCTACATGCAAAATTTTTAATGCATGACATAGCTGCTCCTCCTGACTTTCTGGAGGTGGTTCGTCTTTCTTTCCCTTCTTTCCTTTGCCTTTGCCGGTGGGTTGAGCTGAGTCTCCTTTGGGGCAGTGGTCTCGGATGTAGTCTATGATTTGTTTTGTGCGACACTGGTCAACAAGTTTCATGAATCGTTTGTCGGATAGCTTGTTACCTTTGAGATTCAATTCTGGAATGACAAAATTAGTTACAATAAAAAAATATACTTTTTTTTAAATCTTATATTTTTTTTATCTCATTGGAATCCTGTTTATATAATTGAAATCATGAATGGATTGACCCAAAAATAATGTGATTGTTACTATTGCACTTTATTTTGAAATTGACCACATCAGAACATCAGGAAGGTATACGGTTGAAGATAAATGTCAACTATATTGCACCATAATTTGTGTACTTTTTGGGTTAGGAATAGCTATTTAATAAAAAAAGTGTCAACTAGTATGTATATTAAATGAAAAACAAAATACCCAACTGCAGAAAAGCATTTTTTGCAGTCTAACTTATGATTTTGTTATGCTGGATATGCTGTTGAGTGTATGTTTTATTGTGAGAAATTATGCGTAAAATCACTGTAAGATATTACAAATGCACATTCTGTAGAATAATTGAAGGGTTATAAGTCTAAAGGGTCTAAGTGCCATATTTTTTTTTTCATTTGCATATTATTAAGCATAGCACATAGATCGTATTTTTGTAATAATATTGTTTAGTTTTTTTGGCACTTGGACCCTTTAGAATTACAACCTTTCAATTCTAGTAAAATCACTTGTTTATTATGAAAGATTTCATTGGAGGTTACAAAAAAACGCATTTTTTTATTTTTGCAAGAAATGTATCATTATTATTACAAAAAAATACAGCATATGACACTCTTAGAAGTGAATAGACAAATCTAATAACACCTCGCACATCAAAATCGGTCAAGCCGTTTAGGCTGCAGGCTGTCATATAGAGGCTATTATAAGTTTGATGTATTTCTGTGCCTGTCTATGCCATTGTAGCTCTCAAATGGATGGACCGATTCTGATGTACTATTTAGTTTGAAAGAGGATTTTTGAGAGTGTTTTTAGCTATGTTTAATTAAGATAGGTTCAGTTTTTTTTTTGTTGGGGGTTTTTGAGTTTTCTGAACTTATACTTGTTATAGTGTATTTATCTTACAATGGCAGATAAAACTGCTAGTTTCCTTTTGAGACTTTTTTTTATCAAATAGCTATTGCACAATTATTTACCCAAAAAATACACAAATTATGGTGCAATACAGTTAACATTCCACTACTTTTTCTAAGTAGACAATCTATTCATACCTTTCAATTTAGACATACTAGCGACTTCCCCAGGAATTGTCTTCAATTGATTATCTCCAAGATCAAAGTTCTTCAGAGACGGCAAGCTTCGGGCGACATGTGCCGGCAGCTCTTCAATAGCATTACCTTTCACCCTAACATCAGTCAGGTGGGGCAGATTAGCATTCTCTACATCGATAAAAGTTTTCAATTTGTTATTGGACACATCCAATGTTATAAGGTTAGGCATATCGCCAATTTTTGGCATCTCCTCGATTTGATTATTGCTGAAGTTAATACTAGTCAACTCTTTCATGTTACTCAGGTCTGGAATACTTTTCAACTGGTTCCGGGATAAATCCAACACTTTTAATTTGGACAAAGAGGTTATATTTACGTTGAACTCTTGAATCTTATTTCCGAAGAGAAGTAGTGTTTGTAAGTTGACCAGACGTTTTATATTATCTGGGATGGTTTCAAGGGATGTGTCGCTGATGTTTAATAGGTTTAAATTGGTAATACTGAAGATAGTTTGATCTAAACCGTTTTCAGAAATACGTTTCGAAATTGCAGCACCTGCCAACTTGATTTCGTGCCTGTTTTCTGACTTGGCAGTCGCAACCTCAGGCCACGAACTCATTTTGATAAGAATTTAAAAGAATGTGAGTTCAAAACACTACAAAAACTAGTAATAGCGAAGAAACATTGAATTTACTGAATTAACGGAGCACCACCACGAAGCAACGGAAAACTGAACAAAATGAATGGAACAACTGTCATTGTCAAAATAACCGTTTGTCAAACTAAATTTCTATTTTTTCTTTTTTTATTTAGACTAATTTCGTACGTTTTAAAGCATTTGTTACCGTTTAATCGTTGACTTTATATATCACAAAACTTATATTCACGCCTACGCCTGTTCGCGGACGTTCACGGCACAAGTAGATAGTTTTCACGGCGTTCGCGGGCGTTTACGCCTCTTCCCCGATCGAAGTCGGTATTTTGTCCTGTGAATCCCGCGATAAAGGGTTTGCGGTAGTTCGCGCGGTATTAACTCGCGCACATTCACATTCAAGCGGCACCGTGCCAGTTTGCTCCTGACCATATAGGAATATTATAACAGCTCCTGACTATAGATGCGTACGGTTAATGTTTATATAATGCGAGCTAAATGGCAGCGCACCGGATTAATTTAACTTGAGACAATGAATAAAAAATCGCTTTTTGAAATATTACCACGCTGAACGTATACTGTGGGACTCGAAGCATCCATATCCTAATAATAAAAGTAAACTAATGACGCCTGGAGAAGGATTAGTTTTACGATATATTTCAGTCATCCATCATCTCCTTTTTCTCCAACGCTTTCGAACGATTTTCTTATTTTGTAGGTATAAATAGTTATATGTTGCTACATCAAACAAAGTTAACGCAGCAGTAGAGCTGGGTCGTTTTTAGTTTTATGTAAAACGAAATGAGGCGGTTTTTTCTTAGAAAAAAGCGTTTCTAGAAACCGTTGTAAATAAAACGATTTTTTCTTATTTCACTCAATATTAGTCTTTATTTAGTTACAATAAAAAATATTTTGCCTTATATCATTATGTAGTTAGAAAAAACTGGTTTCTAATTTCAATCAATAATAGAGTTTATTGAGTTGAGATAGAGAACTTTCTAACTTGGGCAAAAATGTAGTTACAAAAAACGGGTTTACTATTTAGTCAAAAATAGACCGTATGCAATAGAGATAGAACATTATACTAAATTCGCTCAAGTCGATACGTTACGTTTTTGTTGTTTCGTTTCGTTATCACTGCTGCACTCAGCAGTCGCGCGACGCGAATTCGTTTCGACCGTTTTTTTTTTTACTGGTTGTGTCATATCGGCTTAAGCGTTTGTTCGTTGTTCATAGTAACTAGATTTTAAAACGGTTATTGTAAAAAACGCCCAGCACTAAACGCGCAGCAGCAGTTTCGATTCGACGTCCGTTTCACTTCACAGCAGGTTTCACGGTTTCACGGCAGTCGGCACAAATTAGTGACCCCCGTGAATGTGGAGAGAGCTCTTCTGCCGCGAATTTACGGCACAAGTGTAGAGCCGCGGTGACAGTCGAAAAATATATTTTCTTCTGTATCCCTCTTACTAGTCTGTGTAGTCATAAAAAGGGTCTTACCGAAAAAAACCTGTCTGAAAATCGCTTAGCATCATCCTAGCTAACCGATTTTTAAACCCCTATGCAGTGGCTAACTTTTTTTCACCGAAAAAACCGATACACATCTGCACCCTTATTCAGATTACATTCGATTCGATTCGATCTTCGATATGGAGAGAGATCTCGAAGGATTTCACACGGTTTGCGGAATTAGCGATTCAGGTTTCTCGAATATCGAATAATTTTGACATTTCCATTCCATAAGGTATCAGCTGATCATCCCACACGGTTCCATTGATTGAAAGCGGCATGTGATATGTCGATTATCAATCGATTAATCGGAAATTGTTTTTCTGACTTGGAAAAACCGATTTTTAGATTTATCTCATGCTGCATGTCATTTTCGTGAAAGTGTAATTTTCGTTACGTTATTGTATTTTTACTACTGTAGTACCTACTTTTAAGACAGCACAGTTATTTATGTTTGATGTAATTTACATAATATATATAATAGTACACCTACTAAAATCAATTCTAATTTAATATTATTTATGTCATATTGATTCACTATCTAATATTTGCACTTGAGAAATGATCGAATGTAATGGAAAATTGTAATTAATTTCTAAGACCTTATTTACCTACATTCTTGCAAATAAATTTCATTTCATAAGTAAATTCAAACCAACATTTATTCATTTGTTTGCCAAATGAGCAACGTAAAGACAAACATGAAACCACACACTTCTCTCCCACGCTCTTCTCTCTGTGTGGTAGTTGTTTTAAACAAGCACTAAAGTGACGTAATGTTACACAATTCAAATAATAAAACTTAGTATTTGCTATGATGATGTAAGATAATTAATATGATTTGGATAACAGTGAACGTCCACCGGACAAAGGAATACGAGAGACAGTGTAGGTCGAAAGCGAGAAGGAGGAATGACACCGGATGCTCCTCTAGTAACAATAAAAAAAAATATCATTATTTTATAAGCTATCACTGCTATCATGGAGTCGATAGATCGGTGTAGCATTTATAATATTGTCAACAAAAAAAACATACAGTTGAATTATGAACCTCATTCTTTTTGAAATCGGTTAGAAATATAAATGTGTGCTACTTCAGCCCCAGCAAAATATAAAGAACTTTCTTTACTAGCTCGCATTATTGACTGATCCCTATTTGAGCTGTAAAAAAATACGATTTTCTTACTTTTATTTGAAAATGAAAATTTTGAAACACAAAAGAATCGTACTTTAATCGATTTTTTTAAACAGTTAATCGAAATCTTTAGCGGTATCAAGTCACTAAAAAAAGTTTGTAAATTTAACAGTAGCAGCCGTCAAATTTTTTTTTCTTTTATTGGCCACGATTGGCTCATTTGCCAAAATAATATGTTAAAAGTTTCATGAAAAATACAAATAATATAAGTTTTAGTCACAATCTCAAGTTACTTGGTAAGCCAAGTAACTTGAATCTAAGGATCATAACGAGATACTCGGTTGATAGTGAATAAAGTTCATGTCATGACTTGGTTATTTTACTAGGAGCTGTTAAGGACTTTGTAAGTTACAACGTGAAGAAGTATGTTTCATCACTCTCATTTCAAACTCGTGCACGTAAGCGAACACTAATAGATTAAAAAAACATCATCTTTACAAAATCTTTATGTGAAATAACACAAGTTTAGAATAATAAAAGAAAACTGTGACATTTTTTAATTAAGTTCCCGCGAAAAACCTACCGAATCGAATGGATAACCTTCGATAACCCTATTCACAAATTCGAATGGCACCAGTCGGTACCAAATCGGTAATGACCTCGTGTTACCGATAGGATAACATAGACAAGCTAGTTTTCAGAGTCAGTTTCATGTTTTTAGATAGGTGATTCGCGATAGAAGTAAAAAAATGGTTAATTATGACCAGCGACTGACAAAATATGTAATTTATTGCATAATATACATATAACTTGATCCATCATATTAATTATGGCATATAATTCTTTGGTAAATTTGTAGCTTCAATAAGTGAAGCATGCTTCGAAAATATCTTGTTGGTTGTGTGTGTGCATGTGTGTGTGCGATTTCAAAGTTCTTCTATTTTCTACCTGTACTCGTGCATTTAATGTATTTGCCATTTATTAGTAACAAGTATAAAATATTTAATATATTTTGAGCGCCATGCGTGTAATCTGACTAAGCTCTCCAACTATAAAATATTACATTTTGAAACTTTGGAAATCATAATTAGGGGAATTTTAAAACCCGTAAAATCGGTACATTTGACTATTAGGTGAATATATTATGTCAAATTATGGAAAATGGTAATTGAAAATATCAAAAAAGTGCTCTTATATTATTAAAATGTATTAGTAAAATGTATTCGATATCGCTCCCGACAGGTTTATCCTGTCGGGAGCGATATCGAATTAGCCATCGAATTTATATGTCAAACTCCTTCGGATTCGAGTTTGTGAATCGGTCTACCCGAATCCCGGCGGATCCAGTTGAGGATGAGTGGAGATTGTCTTTGGTTTCTCGAGATTTCTATACTAAAAATGGGACCGACGGGCAT
This sequence comes from Lycia hirtaria, assembly GCA_947563715.1. Classification (NCBI taxonomy): domain Eukaryota; kingdom Metazoa; phylum Arthropoda; class Insecta; order Lepidoptera; family Geometridae; genus Lycia; species Lycia hirtaria. The sequence continues at coordinate 15,364,104 of OX387378.1, forward strand.
AAATTCGAATTCGTGAATACCCATTGGAGTCGAATGGAGCTTTATTCGGTAGCTGGCTCATTACCGACAAAATTGACAAATCGACAACCGATTAGAACTAGAATACAGGTGCTGTACCCTTATTCTAGTTCTAATCGGTTGTCGATTTGTCAATTTTGTCGGTAATGAGCCGGCTACCGAATAAAGCTCCATTCGACTCCAATGGGTATTCACGAATTCGAATTTATGCCCGTCGGTCCCATTTTTAGTATAGAAATCTCGAGAAACCAAAGACAATCACCACTCATCCTCAACTGGATCCGCCGGGATTCGGGTAGACCGATTCACAAACTCGAATCCGAAGGAGTTTGACATATAAATTCGATGGCTAATTCGATATCGCTCCCGACAGGTTTATCCTGTCGGGAGTGATATCGAATACATTTTACTAATACATTTTAATAATATAAGAGCACTTTTTTGATATTTTCAATTACCATTTTCCATAATTTGACATAATATATTCACCTAATAGTCAAATGTACCGATTTTACGGGTTTTAAAATTCCCCTAATTATGATTTCCAAAGTTTCAAAATATAATATTTTATAGTTGGAGAGCTTTGTCAGATTACACGCATGGCGCTCTAAATATATTAAATATTTTATACTTGTTACTAATAAATGGCAAATACATTGAATGCACGAGTACAGAGAGAAAATAGAAGAACTTTGAAATCACACACACACATGCACACACACAACCAACAAGGTATTTTCGAAGCATGCTTCACTTATTGAAGCTACAAATTTACTAAAGAATTATATGCCATAATTAATATGATGGATCAAGTGATATGTATATTATGCAATAAATTACATATTTTGTCAGTCGCTGGTCATAATTAAGCATTTTTTTACTTCTATCACGAATCACCTATCTAAAAACATGAAACTAACTCTGAAAACTAGCTTGTCTATGTTATCCTATCGGTCACACGAGGTCATTACCGATTTGGTACCGACTGGTGCCATTCGAATTTGTGAATAGGGTTATCGAAGGTTATCCATTCGATTCGGTAGGTTTTTCGCGGGAACTTAATTAAAAATGTCACAGTTTTCTTTTATTATTATAAACTTGTGTTATTTCAAATAAAGATTTTGTAAAGAAGATGTTTTTTTAATCTATTAGTGTTCGTTTACGCGCACGAGTTTGAAATGAGAGTGATGAAACATACTTCTTTACGTTGTAACTTACAAAGTCCTTAACAGCTCCTAGTAAAGTAACCAAGTCATGACATGAACTTGATTCACTATCAACCGAGTATCTCGTCATAATCTAAGCCAAGTAACTTGAGATTGTGACTAAAACTTATATTATTTGTATTTTTCATGAAACTTTTAACATATTATTTTGGCAAATGAGCCAATCGTGGCCAATAAAATAATAAAAATCTAGATGGCTGCAACTGTCAAATTTATAAACTTTTTTTAGTGACTTGATACCGCTAAGGATTTCGATTCACTATTTAAAAAAATCGATTAAAGTTCGATTCTTTTGCGTTTAAAAATTTTAATTTTCAAATAAAAGTAAGAAAATCGTATTTTTTTACAGTTTAAATCAGGGATCAGTCAATAATGCGCTCTATTAAAGAAAGTCTATTATATTTTGCTGGGGTTGAAGTAGCACACATTTATATTTCTAACCGATTTCAAAAATAATGAGGTTCTTAATTCAACTGTATGTTTTTTTGTTGGCAATATTACAAATTCTAAACCGACCTATCGACTCCATAGATAAAGGAATTTGATGTTCTGTGATAGCTGTGATAGTTTGTAAAAAGTTGAATATATTTTTATTTGTTGTTACTAGGAGAGCATCCGGTGTCATTCCTCCTTCTCGCTTTCGACCTACAATGACACCCGTATTCCTTTTTCCGGTGGACGTTCATTGTAATCCAAATCATATTAATTATAGTACATCATCCTAGCAAATACTAAGTTATATTATTCGAATTGTGTAACATTACTTCACTTTAGTGCTTGTTTAAAACAACTACCATACAGAGAGAGGAGCGTGGGAGAGAAGTGTGTGGTTCATGTTTGTATTTACATTTAGTGTGTCATTATGTTTTTCATTTAGCAAACAAATGAATAAATTTTGGTTTGAATTTACTTATGAGTTGAAATTTATTTGCAAGAATGTAGGTAAATAAGGCCTTAGAAATTAATTACAATTTTCCATTACATTCGATCATTTCTCAAGTGCAAATATTTAATAGTGGATCAATATCATATAAATAATATTAAATTAGAATTGATAATAGTAGGTATACTATATATTATGTAAATGACATCAAACATGTATAACTCTGCTGTCTTAAAAGTAGGTACTACAGTAGTAAAAATACAATAACGTGACGAAAATTACACTTTCACGAAAATGACATGCAGCATGAGATAAATCTAAAAATCAGTTTTTCCAAGTCAAAAAAACAATTTCCGATTAATCGATTGATAATCGACATGTTACATGCCGCTTTCAATCAATGGAACCGTTTGGGATGATCAGCTGATACCTTATGGAATGGAAATGTCAAAATTATTCGATATTCGAGAAACCTGAATCGCTAATTCCGCAAACCGTGTGAAATCCTTCGAGATCTCTCTCCATATCGAAGATCGCATCGAATCGAATGTAATCTGAATAAGGGTGCTGGTTAGACGTATAATACGTAGAAGACGCACAGAGAAACAAAATACATTCGGTCAGTAGAGATTATGGTTAGAATAATCGAATAAAGAACGATATCGGAAGGAAATCTTAGCAAAGTTATCAATTTGACGTCAGGTACAGTGAAATGTCATTGTCATTTGACGTATAACCGTCAATTTCATATCGCGAAAACACATGAAAATAATTAATTCCCCGTTTCCCAGAGTTTAGGTTTATTTCTTTCAGGCAGAGTTGTATTCATATGAATCACAAGTAATAAGTTGAAGCTTTTTATTCCAAAATGAAGTAAACAAAGAAAAATCTTTCTCAAATTCGACGGAAGAGGAAAAGTTTTGTTGTGTGAATATCGAGGTTTGTTATGCTGGTTTAGACGAAGTTGAGCGCTGACAAAACACGGTGATGATGATAAAATATAGCCTATGTCCTTCTCCAGGTCCTAAAGAATCTCTGAGCCGAATTTCATAATGATTGATCCGGTAGCGGTAACAGACAGACGATAGACAGAACTTTCGCTTTTATAATATCAGAGATTTAAAGGGCATTGGGCATTGCAAATTGTTCCCGAATTCTGTGGCTTCTGTACTAATATTAGTTGAATGCAGGAGCCACAGGGTTCGGGGTTTGAAAAATAACATGTTATTATATACTAACATGTTATTTTTCTAGGAGGTGGATGTAAGAGAATAAAAATGGATCTACTAACACCAACTATGCTAAAAAAATAGCTGTAACTAGTATCAATATTTCTAATGCATTACGTTTTTACAGATATTAACTAAAAGTGCTGCATTCCATGATAATCCATGCCATGACATGATAATGAAGTAGATAAAATATAGAGAGGCAATTATGCATCAAGAAAACAGTCCATGAATGCAACATGACAAATGAGAGAAACGCATGGAAATGATTTAAAGACTATTATATATCCGTGAAAACATACTCAAGAAGCATACTATTGCAGTCCTGGTGATGAAAGGAGAATTTAAGCTTACTGTTCGCATGCTTGGAATACTCATAATGAAAAAATTACACTTATTCATGTTTGTAAACAGTTTTATTGTGGTTATCAAAGCATACATTAAAGAATACAAAAGTACATGTTCACATATTTATTTCTTTTTAAAAATATAATTATGTAAATAAATAAATTTTGATTTTGACAAAAGTTTCAGTAAATTTAAATGATATTACTAAATTAAAGACACTTTTTACAAAATGTGCCTAAAGTAAACACCATCAACAAACTTAATTTGTTAATTAATACTATACACTTATGTATAGCCAGCTAGTTCGGTCATACAATTGCCAAAAAGTATTAGTTTTTTATTTTATTTTTTAAATCATGTAGATATTTTATAAATAAAAAATATAGCCTAAAAGTAAATCTAACAACACTTCTTACACCAAATATCAGTTAGGCTCTAGTACATAATACAAAAACAAATGGTACCTGTAAATTTTCTCATTATTATTTTTCATTTATTTACATTATTATTTTCTGTATTCTTGGACAGTTGGGTAAAAGATAGGGTTTCCAGTAACAGGGCAGAGCTTGATTTCTATCAGGGTAATGAGCAAACATTGTATATGCATATAATAACCATTTGATACCAGCTGTGGTCCACAGTTTGTTAATATATATTATAGCCTATGTCCTTTCTAAGATTCTAACTTCTTCATAATCCAGAGGCACTGCACCTAAGAATAAATATAGTAATAGATATAATTGAAAGAAAACCAATATACCCAACTGTAAAAAGAGGTTTTTCTGTGAGTGAGGCAACGAGCTCGTTGGAGTGAGGTACCATTTTTTTAAAGTAGCATACAACACTTGGAAAGTAACCTTTTTTAGCTTACAGTAGGTAAAATGGAAACATACACAGCCATCACATACACCAAAATAACCAAATAACCCTTGACCCAAAAAAAGGAGTACCGAGTGTTCTAAGTAAGATGTGTATATCTGTCTTTTATGTGGCATCGCAACTCTCAAACAGATGGATAGATTTTAATCTAGTTTTTTTGTTTCTAAGAGAATTTAATCGAGTATGTTCTTAGCTCTGTTTTATTGAAATCGGCCTGTTTTTTATTTCTTTGGGGGTTTTTGAGTTTTCTAAATTTAACGCGTTCAATCAGATATTCAAGAGATACCTACACACCTGTTTCATCTTTATGAATACCTAATTGCTATACCTATTATGGAGCACAGGACAGGCGACTTGGGACAATTGTACCTTTGATAGTGGCGTAGGTAGCTCTTTCATGGGGGTACACATGACACAAGTATGTGTCATAATTACCCCTTCTAATATTCTGAATCTTTGCTTCAAGATACCAAATCAATTATATCAAAAACATTTGTGTGTTCATTGCTTAAAACGTTCCACTTCTTCAGTGTTAGGTTTCTGAACCGGTGTTATGAGATGAGAGATATATGGGTAGCCGGTATTATCGATGAGACTTCCTATAAATTACAGCTTATAGTATATTTTCTGGAGCGATGCCTCAGACGAAATTCGTCGTCGGTAAGGTCTTGAAACGGAGTATTTCTAATCTTCTAAAGTTTTCTTCTTATCCTCAAAGACTGAATTGTCGTAATTTATCGACTTCGCTTCGAAAATGTTTGAAGAAAAGAGTTCAAATATTTGCGCTAGGTTAAGTACTAACACAATTTGGTTGGCACATAAAAAAAAAAAAAGCCGCCATAATGGCTTTTAGCGATTTAAACAACCTCCCGACGTTGTTTAAATTTGACAGCTAGTTAGCATATGCTGGGCATATTTATAACTTTCCGAAGCATACAAAGATTTTGACTCCGTTCGCGCCATAATAGCTAGCACACGCGAGTCGCGACTTAGGGCCTTACCGAAAAAAACCTGTCTGAAAATCGCTTAGCATCATCCTAGCTAGCCGATGTTTAAACTCTTATGCAGTGGCTAACTTTTTTTCACCGAAAAAACCGATACACATCTGGTTAGACGTATAATACGTAGAAGACGCACAGAGAAACAAAATACATTCGGTCAGTAGAGATTATGGATAGAATAATCGAATAAAGAACGATATCGGAAGGAAATCTTACCAAAGTTATCAATTTAACGTCAGGTACAATGAAATGTCATTGTTATTTGACGTATAACTGTCAAATTCCATATCGCGAAAACATATCATGAAAATAATTATTTCCCCGTTTCCCAGAGTTTAGGTTTATTTCTTTCAGGCAGAGTTGTATTCATATGAATCACAAGTAATAAGTTGAAGCTTTTTATTCCAAAATGAAGTAAACAAAGAAAAATCGTTCTCAAATTCGACATAAGAGGAAAAGTTTTTTTGTGTGAATATCGAGGTTTGTTATGCTGGTTTAGACGAAGTTGAGCGCTGACAAAACACGGTGATGATGATAAAATATAGCCTATGTCCTTCTCCAGGTCCTAAAGAATCTCTGAGCCGAATTTCATAATGATTGATCCGGTAGCGGTAACAGACAGACGATAGACAGAACTTTCGCATTTATAATATCAGAGATTTAAAGGGCATTGGGCAATGCAAATTGTTCCCGAATTCTGTGGCTTCTGCATTCAATTAATATTAGTTGAATGCAGGAGCCACAGGGTTCGGGGTTTGAAAAATAACATGTTAGTATATACTAACATGTTATTTTTCTAGGAGGTGGATGTAAGAGAATAAAAATGGATCTACTAACACCAACTATGCTAAAAAAATAGCTGTAACTAGTATCAATATTTCTAATGCATTACGTTTTTACAGATATTAACTAAAAGTGCTGCATTCCATGCTATGGCATGATAATCCATGCCATGACATGATAATGAAGTAGATAAAATATAGAGAGGCAATTATGCATCAAGAAAACAGTCCATGAATGCAACACGACAAATGAGAGAAACGCATGGAAATGATTTAAAGACTATTATATATCCGTGAAAACATACTCAAGAAGCATACTATTGCAGTCCTGGTGATGAAAGGAGAATTTAAGCTTACTGTTCGCATGCATGGAATACTCATAATGAAAAAATTATTCATGTTTGTAAACAGTTTTATTGTGGTTATCAAAGCATACATTAAAGAATACAAAAGTACATGTTCACATATTTATTTCTTTTTTAAAATATAATTATGTAAATAAATAAATTTTGATTTTGACAAAAGTTTCAGTAAATTTAAATGATATTACTAACTTAAAGACACTTTTTACAAAATGTGCCTATCAGTTAGGCTCTAGTACATAATACAAAAACAAATGTTACCTGTAAATTTTCTCATTATTATTTTTCATTTATTTACATTATTATTTTCTGTATTCTTGGACAGTTGGGTAAAAGATAGGGTTTCCAGTAACAGGGCAGAGCTTGATTTCTATCAGGGTAATGAGCAAACATTGTATATGCATATAATAACCATTTGATACCAGCTGTGGTCCACAGTTTGTTAATATATATTATAGCCTATGTCCTTTCTAAGATTCTACACTATCTCTGTACCAGATTTTATAACAATCAGTCCAGGAATTTATCTGTGAAAATAAAAGAAACTCTGAGTTATTCAGTTTTACAATATTACTTATTTTAAATATTTCCTAGGTAACTGTTGTATCAAAGTCATCGATTATTATAGAAGATTCTGTACCACTGCCAACTTCTTCATAATCCAGAGGCACTGCACCTAAGAATAAATACAGTAATAGGTATAATTGAAAGAAAACCAATATACCCAACTGTAAAAAGAGGTTTTTCTGTGAGTGAGGCAACGAGCTCGTTGGAGTGAGGTACCATTTTTTTAAAGTAGCATACAACACTTGGAAAGTAACCTTTTTTAGCTTACAGTAGGTAAAATGGAAACATACACAGCCATCACATACACCAAAATAACCAAATAACCCTTGACCCAAAAAAAGGAGTACCGAGTATTCTAAGTAAGATGTGTATCTGTCTCTGTCTTTTATGTGGCATCGCAACTCTCAAACAGATGGATAGATTTTAATCTAGTTTTTTTGTTTCTAAGAGAATTTAATCGAGTATGTTATTAGCTCTGTTTTATTGAAATCGGCCTGTTTTTTATTTCTTTGGGGGTTTTTGAGTTTTCTAAATTTAACGTGTACAATCAGATATTCAAGAGATACCTACACACCTGTTTCATCTTTATGAATACCTAATTGCTATACCTATTATGGAGCACAGGACAGGCGACTTGGGACAATTGTACCTTTGATAGTGGCGTAGGTAGCTCTTTCATGGGGGTACACATGACACAAGTATGTGTCATAATTATCCCTTCTAATATTCTGAATCTTTGCTTCAAGATACCAAATCAATTATATCAACAACATTTGTGTGCTCATTGCTTAAAACGTTCCACTTCTTCAGTGTTAGGTTTCTGAACCGGTGTTATGAGATGAGAGATATATGGGTACCCGGTATTATCGATGAGACTTCCTATAAATTACAGCTTATAGTATATTTTCTGGAGCGATGCCTCAGACGAAATTCGTCGTCGGTAAGGTCTTGAAACGGAGTATTTCTAATCTTCTAAAGTTTTCTTCTTATCCTCAAAGACTGAATTGTCGTAATTTATCGACTTCGCTTCGAAAATGTTTGAAGAAAAAAGTTCAAATGTTTGCGCTAGGTTAAGTACTAACACAATTTGGCACATAACAGCTGGGAAAAAGCCGCCATAATGGCTTTTAGCGATTTAAACAACCTCCCGACGTTGTTTAAATTTGACAGCTGGTTAGCATATGCTGGGCATATTTATAACTTTCCGAAGCGTTTTTCGGTGAGATTTTCGCTAACCATTAGTCTAGCAATTGGCTAACTTTTTAAAAACTTTTTCCGGTAAGGCCGTTATTGTGTAAAATTATTGTGAATAGTGTTGTTTACGACGTTATTCGCTACTAAGGATAGCGCAGAGCTTCTGTTTCTACTGTATATATAAGGTGGTGGTTTGAATTAACTCAGGTACGTAGTATTAACATAGAAGTTTGGTTTACTAACATAAGTGGTGTTTGAGCTCCATTATGGAGCCAAAACCACCCGATCCGGACCCACCGGATGATAATATGGAGTTAGATGCATCAAACCCGACGGGGATCAAACGTCGATTGGACGACAATAGTTCAGTAACATCCAAGAAAACTACAGCAGCCCCCGTATTCTGAACCCATTCGGTTTCGGAATCGATTCGATTTGAATATCTCTGTCTCTGTCATTTCCATAGAGATTGACAGAGACGGAGATATACAAATCGAATCGATTCCGAAACCGAATGGGTTCAGAATACGGGGGCAGATCAGCCCCCGTATTCTGAACCCATTCGGTTTCGGAATCGATTCGATTTGTATATCTCCGTCTCTGTCATTTCCATAGAGAATGACAGAGACGGAGATATACAAATCGAATCGATTCCGAAACCGAATGGGTTCAGAATACGGGGGCAGGAAAGGACAGTGCCTTCAGTCCAACAGGTTTACACCCACCCATCTCTTGTGGTAGGTATTAAACAATACACACCAACAGATAAAGGTCCGTTTTTGGTCCATGTTTCCCGCTCTGAACCGGATATAGTGTTAGGAACATCCATACGACATATTAAGTTTGGCCAATTCCTCCATAAACACAAAATACCCAATATCTGCACTGATGGAGTTCAGAAAGTGGGAAGGAATAAAATATCAGTTCAGTTTCGTTCCAGCGTTGATGCCAATACATTCCTAGGAAACCCCTTGCTTGAGAAAAATAAATATGTGGCCACAATACCTAGCTATAATATAACAAAAATGGGTATTGTTCGTCAAGTCCCAGTAGAACTATCAATGGATGAATTCGCTGAGTCATTGATAATTCCCAGGGAAGCTGGAATTCTGTTGAAGTCACGCAGACTTAATAGAAAGGTAATAGAAAATGGCACAACTTCATGGGTCCCAACCCAAACAATTGTAATTACACTTCAGGGACAAGTTCTCCCAAAAAAAGTGTTCCTTTTCTATACCTCTCTTCCAGTGGAAACATATCAATATCCCACTATCCAGTGCCTGAATTGTTGCAGATTTGGGCACATAAAGAATTTTTGTCGCTCAAATTCTCGTTGCTTCCGCTGCGCCCAACCCCATACAGGTGAATCTTGCTCAATCGAAGAACGCGAAGCTACATGTTTACATTGCTCAGGCCAACATTTTGCAAACAACAAGGTTTGCCCTGAACAAGGGAGACAGAAGGCCATTAAACTCCTGATGTCCCAAGACAATATGTCGTATGAAGACGCATCTCAGAGATATCCCAGAGTTACCAGACCGTATGCCGAAATTGTTCAAGAACGCAATCCCACACAATCACAAAATCGCCAAACCTCTGTACATCCTTCTCGGATGTCTTACAGAAAAACTGTGCTAGCAACTCCCCGTCCTAGAGCCCCATTAGCAAAAACTTATGACAGATCTGCCCATCAGGCCATAGTGGCTGAAGAGCCATCTATTTTACCCAATGGTTTTACTCTGTCTCAACAACTCAATTCCTCATCCACATGTCAGGAGGATAACCTCCTAGAAGCTCTTCTTAATATCATTATAAATATATTATCAAAACCCAACCCCAATCTACCGTCCCACGTTGCCCAAAAACTTTCACAAATTATTTCCCCACCCATCCATGGATCAAGTCTCCATTCTACAGTGGAACACTAGAAGCCTACGGCCTAAAAAGCCGAGTCTTTTATATATGATCAATAAATACCACCCGGCAGTCATTGCCATCTCAGAGACCTGGTTGGTGCCAGGCTCCCAATTTAGGGTTCCAGGGTACTCCTGTCTCAGGGATGACAAGCCTGACGGGTGGGGTGCGGGATGCGCCTTATTTGTAAGACGCACTCTGCCTTTTTCCCATATTCCTCTCCCATCTCCACATCCTGGTATTAATATTGTGGCTGCAAAAGTCATGGACATCACATATGTATCTGTGTATATACCTCATCCTCACTCTGGCATGATTGCTGATATCTCATATATAATTTCCGCAATTCAACCCCCTATTATTATAATGGGCGACTTTAACGCTCACCACACTTCTTGGGGCTCTAGTGACAATGACCTTTTTGCCCTTTCTCTTCTAGAAGTTTTTGATGATAGCGATCTTTGCGTTATCAACAATGGGTCCCCTACCCGCAGAGTTTCCCCAACCCAAAATCCCCATAGTGCGGTGGATCTTACTATATGCTCCCCCTCTCTTGCCCCTCTCCTTTCCTGGCAAGTCTTGACAAATTCCTATGGCAGCGACCACTTTCCTATTATCATTTCAATCCATAATAGAGTAATCCCAGTTCAAAATTTTTTCCCATCTCTCAAATACAGGTTAACCAGTGCCAATTGGTCTTCCTATGCATCCTCTTTGGATAATAAAATAGATTGTCTTCCTCTTCTTAGTAATGACAATATCACGGAAAACTACTCTAAATTTGTTCAATCAATTCAAGCAAGTGCAAATGAAAATTTCCCACAAAAGAAACCTTTCAACTTCAAAGTCTCAACTCCCTGGTGGGACTCGGAATGTACAGCCGCTGCAAAGAAGAGGAAAGAGTGTGAAATAGCTTATAAGGCCTCTATGACTGTAGAAAATTTTCTTGAATATAAAAAATTTGCAGCCAAAGCTAAAAGACTCTTTTCAAAAAAAAAAAGGCAAGGCTGGATAACATATTGTCAAAACTTGTCCCCTAGAACACCATCCACTTTAGTTTGGAAACAAATTAAGCGCTATAGAGGATCCCTTGGTACTGATAAGACTGTAAATATTGATCCATCTTGTTGGCTTGAAGCCTTTTCAAATAAAATGGCCCCACCTTCTGTTCCATATTTTGACCTTTTCCCTTCTTTACCAAGACATCTTCCTTCGCTCCATAATCTTGAATCTACATTTTCCTTTTCTGAACTCCAAATTGCCCTAAATGGTCTAGTTGATACCGCACCTGGAGAAGATGGAATCCCATACTCATTTTTAAAGAATGCATCCGACAAGGCAAAAGAATACTACCTAGGAATAATTAATAATTTTTATGATTATGGAGATATCCCACAACCTTGGAAAACCCAAGTAGTAGTTCCATTGCTGAAACCTGGTAGAGATCCATCTAACCCAAACAGCTACAGACCAATTGCTCTGTCTTCGGTTCTGACCAAAATCACAGAACACATGATTAAACATCGGTTAGAGTGGTTGATGGAAAAAAATAACCTACTGGCAGCATCACAGTATGGTTTCAGAAAGGGTATGAGTACCATGGACAGTCTTGGTATATTAACTACCGACATCCGCAAATCCCTTTTGAAAAAAGAGTTCCTGGTGGGAGTTTTTCTTGATGTAGAGTCTGCTTATGATAACGTACAGCTTCCTATACTCAGGAGGAAACTCATACAGCTGAGTGTTCCAGAGAAGCTAGTTCGATTCATCTGCAACCTTCTGATGGAAAGATATATCACAGTTAAAGGTCCAAACTCTTTCCTGCCGCTGAGATGTGTCTGGAAGGGACTAGCACAAGGGTCAGTTGTGAGCCCAATTCTCTACAACTCATACACATACGACCTTGAATTGACGGTACAGCCTTTCTGTGAAATACTACAGTATGCAGACGACATAGCTTTATATGTGCCCGAAAAATCCCTGGATGAAGCTGTAAAAAGATTGAATAAAGCCCTTGAATATCTATCGGAATGGCTCCAACGACATGGGCTATCTTTATCAGCATCCAAAAGTAAAGTGGTGACTTTTACTAATAAGAGATTAGTTCCTCCTGCAATTATTAAGGTTAACGATGAAGTGATCCCAGAGGACAATAAAGTTAAGTTTTTGGGTATTTGGTTAGACCGAAAGTTATCTGGTACCACCCACTTTGAGTATGTTACCCAAAAGTGTGAGAAGAATTTGAACATGCTTAGAGCTTTGTCAGGTGTATGGTGGGGCGCACACCCATTTACCCAAAAATTACTTTATAATGCGATTATCCGTAGCCATATGGATTATGGCTCTTTTCTGCTAGATCCGGGTAATAAATCGGGCCTTGATAAACTGAATAAAATCCAGGCAAAATCCTTGCGCATAATCCTAGGAGCAATGAAATCATCACCAATTAATGCCATGCAGGTTGAGGGTGGTGAACCACCTCTCTCTCTGCGTCGACAGTATCTATCCGACAGATATTTCTTTCGAATGGCCCAACACTTTGAACATCCCCTGCTTAATAAACTAGAGCAATTATCTGCTCTATACCATCCTTCTCGGTTGGCTGATGATGATATTCCCTGCTTACTTCGTAGTTTCATACTACTCTCCCGTCTTCCGAACCCACTTTTTCAATCCTCAATCTTACCACTCTTTTCTACACCTTATGACTCGTTAATCTTCCAACCCAGTATTATCTTGGACTTTGGAATCGACAAGCACACCATAGAAGCAAACAAAATTTTTAATTACAGGATCCAATCTGAATATCAACAATGGTTCAAAATATTCACAGATGCTTCTAAGGCTCCTCTTAGTCCGGTTGGTGCTGCGGTATGGATGCCGTCAACAAAAATTATTTTAAGTTACAAATGCCCTTCAATTACCTCAGTCTTTACAGGAGAGTCGATTGCCATTTTAGAAGCTATCCTGTTCATTAAATCTCACCACCTTAATAACTCTATCATTTTCTCAGACTCTAAGAGTTGCCTTCAATCAATCCTAGCCAATCAATTTCGAGTAAAAACCAGGTTCCCAATAATTATCAAAATCAGAGAAGCTCTATTAGAATGCCACAATCTCGGTATTAACATTATTCTGGCATGGATACCTGGTCATGCAGGTATACTAGGCAATGAATGTGCTGATTCTTGTGCCAGGGCTGCAGCTCTGACAGGTTCTCATGAACATTCCCAAATTTACTCTCATGATGCATGCACAATTCTAAAACCAATACTGCATTAATGTTGGAATCAGAAATGGCAATCTACAAAAAACTTAAAAGGTGTATACTATGGTGAAGTCCAAACTGAAATCCCCCATAAACCCTGGTTTTATAAATATCAAAAAGCAGATAAAATTACCACTTCTACGATTTGTCGTTTACGTCTTAATCACTCTTGTACTCCTGTTTTTCTGGCCAAACTTAGGATTAGGAATCACTCTGTTTGTGAATGTGGTTTGGATGAAGGAAATGTGGACCATATCTTTTTCAATTGTCCTTTGATGCAGTCCTCCTTATATGATACCATCCCACCTGACATCCCTCGTCCTACCTCCCTTAAATGCCTCCTCTCCCTTGTTTTTACACCATTTGTACATATTTTGTGTAAATATATTAAAAAAAATAAGATTAAATTGTAAATATTCATGTCTATTGTAATAAGTATTTGTCCTATACTAACCTATTGTTGTATATATATACTAAGTACATTTTTTGTGCATGTGTGTGTTGTAGCTTACAATGTTTTGTATTTTTTTTAGATGGGAAAAACAGAAACTTTGCAGTCTAGTCACCGATCAATAGCGTGTAAAACTATAATATTCTCAGCGTTTGATGGTCTATTTAACGTGACATTGGCGGAGTCATGAAGTGAAACACCTTCGTAAAAGCCATAAAAACAAAAAGTTGAAGTTGAACTTTCCGAAGCGTTTTTCGGTGAGATTTTCGCTAACCATTAGTCTAGCAATTGGCTAACTTTTTAAAAACTTTTTCCGGTAAGGCCGAAAGTAAATTACACAAAGTACTCTTTGCCTCTCCCTCTCTCTAGTAGTTTGTGATTTTCTTTTCTTTGATTGTCAACAAGTTGATACTAGTGTTGAGTGAGTTTTGCAATTTTAAAATGTGTTTATTTTTTATTCATAGTGGATTGGCAACAAACTAAAAATGAGGCGCAGCCAAGCGCCTAGCCAGACCGGCTCCAGTGATAATGTATTCAAGAGTCCTCTTCTTATTACAACTAAACGAAAACGGCGGGAATGTGTACGGATCCCTTTGGCTCAAAAATCCCCTTCGCAGGCTTTATCTACCTCCGACCATGAAATTCTAATCCGTCAGATATTGAGCAAACCTTTCAAAGTACCAATACCTAACTACGTATCCTCTTACTGCGGCAAAAGTTTGGGATTAAAGAGAAGTCAGGTTAGACGCGCTTTACATGACCCCGATGAACCGAATTCATTAGTTTTATACCGCCCACCAAATATTCCCGAACACGAAAAGATGAAGATGAAGCCGGAAGATATCAGAGTGGCTGTTGTAGTGGACCCGGTACTTGGTAACATTTTGCGACCTCACCAAAGGGATGGAGTAAAGTTTATGTATGATTGTGTCACAGGACATCAAATAGAAAATGCTTACGGATGCATTATGGCTGATGAAATGGGTCTGGGTAAGACACTACAATGTATTACACTCCTTTGGACACTATTAAGACAGGGGCCAGAATGCAAACCAACAATATCAAAAGCAATCATTGTGTGCCCAAGCAGTTTAGTAAAGAATTGGTACAATGAGATCCAGAAGTGGTTAGCTCAGAGGATAAATGCATTGGCAATGGATGGAGGCTCCAAAGCAGAGATAACATTGAAGTTACAGCAGTTTATGAATACATTCTCAGCTACCAGAGTTGCTACACCTGTTCTGATCATCTCTTATGAGACTTTCAGAATATACACCAACATATTACACTCATCTGAAGTTGGGCTGGTCTTATGTGATGAGGGGCATAGATTGAAAAACAGTGAAAACCAAACATACCAAGCTTTAATGGGGCTCAAAGCTAAACGGAGGATATTAATCTCTGGAACACCAATACAAAATGATTTGACAGAATATTTCAGCTTAGTTCACTTTGTGAATGAAGGAATA
This sequence comes from Lycia hirtaria, assembly GCA_947563715.1. NCBI lineage: Eukaryota > Metazoa > Arthropoda > Insecta > Lepidoptera > Geometridae > Lycia > Lycia hirtaria. The sequence continues at coordinate 15,379,695 of OX387378.1, forward strand.
TTAGGCACGGCTCAGGAGTTCAAGAAAAAGTATGAAAATCCAATCTTAAGAGGTCAAGATGCATTAGCTACTGAGTCGGAAAGAGAAAAGGCACAGGAATGTCTCCAAACCTTAACTTCAATAGTGAACAAGTGCATGATTCGTAGAACGAGCAGTCTTCTTACAAAATACTTACCAGTCAAGTTTGAACAGGTCATTTGTGTAAAAATGACTCCACTTCAGACACAAATCTACAAAAACTTCATAAACTCAGATACAATACGGAACAAATTCTCTGGTACAGGAGAAAAGAGCAACACATTGAGTGCTCTTTCAAGCATCACTACTCTCAAAAAGCTCTGCAACCATCCTGATCTGGTTTATGACAAAATTCTAGAACGGTCAGAAGGATTTGAAAAGGCGAGAGATCTACTCCCAAGCAATTACGACATCAAAGATGTTAAACCAGAATATTCTGGAAAACTTATGATTCTTGATTGTATTTTAGCCAACTTGAAAACAAATACAGATGACAAAATAGTTCTCGTTTCAAACTACACTCAAACCCTAGACTTATTTGAGAAATTATGCCGTAAAAGATGCTATCAGTATGTCCGACTTGATGGATCCATGACTATCAAGAAGAGAGCTAAAGTAGTTGAAAGTTTCAACAGCAAGGAATCAAAAGAATGGATATTCATGCTTAGTTCCAAAGCTGGAGGCTGTGGCTTGAATCTGATTGGAGCAAATCGGCTTATAATGTTCGACCCAGACTGGAATCCTGCTAATGATGACCAAGCAATGGCTAGAGTATGGCGAGATGGGCAGAAAAAACCTTGCTACATCTACAGACTATTAGCAACTGGTACTATAGAAGAGAAGATATTCCAACGCCAAGCACACAAAAAAGCCCTGAGCGACACAGTTGTAGACCAAAATGAAGAATCATTAAGGCATTTCACTTCTGATGACCTTAAAGATCTCTTCAGGCTTGAAGAAAACACTTTATCAGACACACATGGCAAGTTTAAATGTCGTAGATGTGTCAACAACATACAAATAACATTGCCAGCTGAAAATTCGGACTGTACATCTGATTTATCAAACTGGTACCATTGTGCGGACAAGAAAAATCTAGCAGATTTAGTTCTAAAGCAATGCTGGGACTTAGCTAAGAGTATTTCATTTGTATTCCATCATAGATCAGCTAAGACTGAAGCTACAATAGAACAGAAAGAAGAAGAGAAGGAGAATGTACCTGAATGGAAAAGAAGGAAAATAGAAGTAGATGAAGATTATTCTGAGCCAGACCATAGTAGTGATGAAGATTATGAGTGATTTTATTTTATGTTTTTTGTTAGTATGAAACTGAAATTATGTTGTCTGTAAATATATTTTTTTATTTTTAAGAAATTGTGAAGAATATAGTTTCTGTGATTAAAATATTGTTACAAACTTTTTTGCAACTTTTATTGTCAGCATAGCTTATTTCTGAGGCCCCTAAATACAGGGTTATTATGGTGTTGAAAGTTTGTTTGTACTCATCAATATATGTAAATCACATTTTTCTATGCCCTAACTACCAAAATATGCGTACGAGCTGTTCATAGAAATATTTTACTAACAAAATTTATGGAAAACCTTTTTTTTACTAATTTTGAGTAGTGCCCATAATAAATTCATTCATATTAAAAAGCTTAGTGTACAGGGTACCCCAATAAGCTAATAACCCTACAAACAGCCAAAGAAAAAAAAACAAATTCAAAAAATATATTTATTGATAAAATAACATTTCAAATATAAAAACTATTATGACTCATATCTATTTATTAGCTTCGCAAGCATTAGTGCAATAAAAATTAATTCTTGTTATACATACATATTAAAGTATCTACATCATTTAATTATATTAAACTTATATCACAATTAATTATCATAACTTTTTCAAATGAAACAAATTTTAACGGATTTATCGCGTATATTTTACATAAATAAATCAATTTATGACATTTCAATAAAAGTCATAAAATATTCGCGATAAATCCGTTAAAATTTGTTTCATTTCAATTTAACAATCGCGAAAATCTTAGAAAACATCATAACTTACTCATAAATAGAAAAAGGCGCCATAACCATTTTTTACATAAATATCTCAATAATAAAAGGTAAAATGTCTGACAAAAGGTACTCCTTTTTGATATGAACATTGTAACTAGATAACTACCCATTTCTAAAGAATTCACTTTATCGGTGAACATTACAATACATAAAACAAAAGTATGCAAGTGAAAACTTCTTCATGACGCGTGCACTATATCTGTCTCTTTCCCTTAGTCGACTCGAGGCGACTTTACCCGAACAAGCGTTATATAGCCGAGCGTGACGGCTTAGTCTCATTCAACACCCAGAAAATAAGGTGCCGCGCGCCTAAAGAAGTTTTCACATCAAAAATAGATCCTATATTAAAATTTTCTGTACCGACGACCACAAGCAGTTTTTGGAATATGTTGACCGGACACTTCAATACTGTTCCGCGTGCGAGAAGAGATAACAGCTACATAATAGAACGAGATCCACACTGTTTGTAATTTAATATAAGAAGCAGGCTGGCTCCTGTGCAAGACAACTTGCACTTTATTGCGTCGTAACAAAAGTATTTAATAGAGAATATGCAGGAACTTCATGGGAATAATAGTTTTAGTGGCTTGAAGGGAGAGGGAGGGAGAGGATACTACACAGGCTAACATATGAAAATGTAATAATGCATATTATGCTCTCTGTCCAACATTGTAACTGTAATTTAAAAGCTTGTTACTTTACTTTTTTTTTCAGGCCCCATCGCTCAGTGGTAGTACGTCTGCCTTCTGTAAGTCATGGGTTCGAACCCCACCCAGGGCAACCATTTCCGCTGAGAGCATAGTACAAGCTTTGCTTAGTTTGGTGCTAGATGGTGTTCTGGAAATGTCCTCTAATATTTATTTCTTTCTTGTTTTTGAAGGTGAAGGCATTTTAAGAGCAAATAAAAACAAAAACATAAATATATGTGTTCGCGGAATGAATCTTATTTGTATGTATTCTAAAGTATTCTGTAGCGCCAGTTTTCTTGGGCCCCAGACTCAGATCTGGCATTACTCCTAGCTGGAACAACTCAGCTTGAGTCCGTAGGACCAGCTGGGAGGCTGTGACGAATATCCTCTCTTCTCTGCTTCTTCGTTCACCTCAAATGGCCTCCGGAATAACTGCAGTAGAAACCTCACCTGCATATAATAAAATAAATTGTAAAACGGCTTTGCACATATTATACTCTCTCGCAAAAACTTAGTTAACTCAAGATTTCAGTACCCATTCATAACTTGTCGGATACGGAATCGTGTCGGAAACTTTATCACTATCACTATCATTTGCATACAGAATGACAGAGATGAAGATAGTTTCCGATTCCGACAAGTTTTGAATAGCCCTACACGTTAACCGAGGCGATATCTAATTTAAGTTATAATTAAAGATCAAAATGATATGAAAACTTCATGGTACCAGACAACAGGCCTATTTTCGCGAAAAAAAATATCCGTCCGACTTACTTCTAAGCCCTGAATAAGCGCAATTTAAATAAACAGTGTTTTGTTCCGTTTTCGCACGTGACAGTTCCCGTTTGACAGAAAGTGACTTTTAACATGAAAAAACGTATGTATAGTATTTTGTAGAGTACCTAATCAGTGTTGATTTAATAAGAATACATTAATAATACAAAATACGTTTTACGTCGTTCAGTCTCTGTCAAATGAAAAAGTTTCAATTTTTGGCAAGTAATACCTTTTCAAAGTCGTTCTTTTCAGCATCAGCGATGGCTTCTTGCAGCATCCAATTCCTTGGTACGTATATTGGGTTCACTTTGGCCATCCTTTCCCGACGCTCCTCTTCGCTAACTGGAAAAATGTTTTACATCACTAATATATAATTTAAACAATTTTAGTAAAGTTAAAAGCCCTAAAAACGGCTAAACCGATTTTGATTAAATACAGCTAAGAATGTTCGAGATCAAATCCTTTTTCGAGCAACTAAAATTAGATCCAAATCAGTCCATCCGTTTGAGAGCTATGATGTCACAAACAAACACACAGATACATACGTAAAACTTAGCTCACCCCTGTTTTTAAGTGTACCTCTTTTTGGTAACAGCAGAAATAAGATCTGAAAATCACTTACCATTTCCCTTATGAAGCCTCTGCCGATATGTTTCAACCCATTTCTCCCACCCTTTCGCCGCGCTTATCTTCGCGAGTGACCATTTACTTTCCAACACAGACTTGTCTGAAAGATCTTGTCTGTCTACCTGCAAGATAATATTAATATAGTATCTATGACGCACGGTATGCGCCACGCATACCCAACTAGGTGCACACTTTGCGTTCGTGTACACAACGGGGTGCTCACTGTGTATACTGGTACATAACGGGGTGCTCACTATGCGTCCACGTACATAAAGAAGTGCTCGCTGTGTATGCTGGTACACAACGAGGTGCTTACTGAACGTTCGCGTACATAACGAGGTGCTATGAGCTTACATGTGTTGTGTTTTGCGTGCTCATTAAGCATTTGCGTAGACGACGAAATGGTAACATACGTGTTCGCGAACGCAACGGAATGCGGAATGTGCGTTTGTGTACACAACGGGGTGCTCACTATGCGTACACGTACATAAAGAAGTGCTCACTGTACTTTCGCGTACACACAGGGAGCTCACTGTGAGCGCTTGCGTACTTGATGATATATTACCTCAGCTAGCTGCCTGAAGGTAGCGGTGAAGTCTGACATTGTATCTTGCATCAAATCTAACAACTGGTCCACTAAATCCTGGTCTCCATCTTGGATATCATGTAGACCTAGTTTTTGGAGGTAGGTCGTTCTGAAACGTAAGTTATTTCCACGATTCTAAATTATTTAATTAAAGCATTGTTTTTTTTTTTTTTTCGGTGTAATAAGTGACCTATATATATAACAATATGGCTAACTTTTTACACCACTTATGTATATAATAATATTACTTACAAGACTTTCCTCTTGACATATTCCTCTAACGACGCCAGGATCTCCTTGGTCTTCTCTCGCTGGTTGTCGTTGAGGACGGATTCCATCGCCTCAGCTAGTTTTCCCATGTTCCATATTATTATCTGAAAATACATGTATCATAACTTACATACTTAGAATATGTATTTATTATTTTAAGAACAAGTAGATACTTGTACTATGAGATTGAGATAAAAAAACATAGATATATAATAAATTATTATAACATAGACAAAGATATTAAAAGAAAAACAAAATACTCGAATGCAGAAAATAGGTTTTAGCAGTCTAATTTAAGATTTCGTTACGTTCGATACGTTTTTTGTGAGAAAGTATTCTTAAAATCGCTGTAAAAGATTATAAATGTGCATTCTTTTGAATAATTATAGTAAAATCACATGTTTATTACGAAAATGTTCGTTGAAGGTTACGAAAAAACGCATTTTTAACCGACTTCGAAAAAGGAGGAAGTTATCAATTCGTACCGTTTTTTTTTATGTATGTACACGAATTACTCCGTCATTCGAGAACCAATTTTTGTGTTTCCTGAATTGGTGTATAGAGAAAGCTCCCAAGTTGGTCCCATAATTATTTTTTAAACATCGCTTTATTAGTTTTTGAATAATCTCTAAAAATGAAAATATTTTCTATAATCTGACGCTAAGTGCGTCAGATTATAATCGCAGAGTTCCACCTACACGTTTTTCTTTTCAAGAGTGTCAAATATTAAGGATTATCGTATAAACATCACATTTTCTAATCTTCGAAGACGAGCATTTGACATTCAATTGACAAAAGAAAAAAAGAGCGAGTGAAGAGAGGTCTCTTTAAAAAGTTTACAATCGTGAAGGATTTAGTAAGTTGCGTTTGAAGTCGGTTTTTTAATAGAAAAAATATTTAATTTTGAAAGAATAAATCCTATAAGAGTTAAGTTTTATATAACCCTAAAAAAATTGCGACGAACAGAGAAAACGTTTAAGTACAAAATATCTAAAATATTATGCCAAATGTTTTAAAAGCCAAAACTTTAAAAATGTCTAAAACTAAGATCAACAAACAGAAACTCTAATGAAATATGTCCAAATTCAAATTAAAAACGAACACCACGGTTATGATTTTTAGTGATATATAATAGATAATATAATAATATGGGATTAAGGCAAAATAAAATCTCAAAATACAGTTTAACGAAGTTTTTCCAAATCGCATATGACACAACAGTTGTGTCACCAGCCACACAATGAAAGATTTCGATGACTTGTTGTGTCATCAGCACTGAAAGGGTTAAAGTTAAGTGTTGAGAGAGTATGGTGTAGTGGCAGTGGTCTCACCTCAGGTTGTTTGTTGAACGCGTACCGCCCCATGTCGTCGGAGGTGTTAGGTACGTAGTGCTTATAAAAGTGGTCTATGAATCCGTACGGGCCGTAGTCTATGGTCACACCCAGCACGGACAGGTTGTCTGTGTTTAGAACGCCGTGGACGAAACCTAGCCCTAGCAATCATAAAAAGACAAAATTATTAATTATTTTTTTTATTTTTATTTATTCATGAAATAAATATTTGTGGACATTTAACACAACACCATCAAGCCCAAACTAAGCAAAGCTTGTACTATGTAACTAGATGGCTGATAGAATACATATTATATACTTTTTTTTTTGTTGTAAATATATACATATGATACAAAGATACACCCAGACACTGAACAAACATCCATGCTCATCACACAAATGTTTGCCCTGGGTGGGGATCGAACCCACGACCTACAGCTTAGCAGGTAGACATAATACCAACTGTGCCATAAGACCAGTCAAATTAGAATTTAATAGAATAACAATGGGGGTATGTAAATTTTTAGGTATGTATTTTATGCTTTTATTTGAAAATTTGACCTATTTTAAGAAACTAATTTCAATATTTTTGTGAGTGATCTTGTCTTTATATTATTAATCATTTGTTAAAGTTTTGTAGTGGGGTGCGCTGTGACGTGTAAAACTTGTCCTAGTACTTTTGACTAATCTTCACTCGGGGAGTAGATGTATCTAACGAGACCTCGCACATCAAAATCGGTCAAGCCGTTTAGGCTGTAGGAGGTAATATAAAAACATACATACATACCCACATAAGTACATACAAACATATATAATCTCGAAAAACATTACCCTCTTTCGTACGCATTCTGATAACAATAATTTTTGATGAAATTTATCTGCACAGACTCCGGGGTCCGTGCCTTTTATAAATTAATATATGTATTTTTTAAACTACATATATTTATTTTTACAATTATGCAAATGGAAGACAAATTACACTTTTTCAAGTAAGGAGTACTAAATTATACTTCATTGAAATGATATACGTCGAGCATTACAGCTGTTCACGAGTTGACGCATGCGCCAGCCATCGCTCTCCTCTACCACGTTTGAGGGAACAGAACGGCCCGCTACAATAATAAATATAATACAGCATTACCTTGCCATGTAGCGACCATATCTAGATTCCTATGGCACACCTCTGAGAACCATTTCACGTATCTGTCTTCATCTGCTACATCTATCTCTGGAAAGTGATGCTGAAAAAGAAAGTGAAAGTGTTCTTTTAGCGAAACAACTTCAAAAAGCAGATTATAAGTTCGTAGAATTTTTTTAATTCGTTGATAGGTTTGAGCTTGACCGCCAGTTCGCCTGATGTTAAGCGACGCTGCGGTCCACTGGAGCGTGCTTGCCCAGAAGAAACTTATTCACTCGTGATTTGAAGACACCCAAGTTACATATACCAGGAAATAAGTTTGTTATCTGTAAGTTTCATTTGACCGAACAATTATTAGTTTAGGTTCGTTATGTTTCTGTTTATTATACACAGAAATCATCTTATTAAAAAGAATCGATTAACAGACGAGTTTTCCAATGAGCTTTCGGGACATCTATAGTGTCTATTGAAAAAAAAATGAATATCGTTTTCGAGGGAATGATATTCGATAATTCATATTTCGGATTATGAATATGTAAACCCACTCCTCTATTTGGGTCAGCCTTTGGATTTTGTAAAACCAAATGACCACGAAGTGAAGTGGCAGTAGTAAATGACATTAATCTGTATCTGACATTTCTCTTCAGTTTTCAACTTGACAAATAGAATCTCGGTGGGGCCTCACTTCAATTGCGCGGTCACTTCATTTAGGGAATCGACAGGTAGATGAGGGTTTAAAAAACCGAAAAGGCCTATTACACCACCAGATTTATCGTGCTCTGTAGAGTTTGTAGCGGGGACAGCGTAATGTAAGAAAAGACAGGATCCCAATTTGGTTCCGATCTCCATACATCCCAGACAGGGACCCGATAGACCGGGCCTGAGAAATCGGGTACCGTAATAAGCTTTTTAAGAAGCCTTACCTTGATGATGAAGTCTATCAACGTCTTCATCAAGTCAGGTTCCCTCCGTTTGTGCAGTATCTCTACAGAGCCGCCGCGGTACCAGGCGGGCGCGAGCCGGAGTACGGTCGCGCAGCGCTCCTGCCGTGCCGCGCCCGTGTACGACTTGTCTCGGTACACTTTGTGGTCGTCGCTCACTACCAATTACAATTATATCATTGAAATATTAAATTAAACAAATTTATCGGGTATATTTTACATAATTTTATGACCTGACTTTTTTTTATAGCGAGCTATTTTCCCTGATATTAATTCAGTTGTGGCGGTCAAGTGCAAACCTATATAGTAAAAAAAAAAAGGATTGAAGGGTTAAGCTTTGCAGCGTCGTGGTCATTGGTGAGAGTAACAATTATCTATATTAAAAGAAAAACAAAATACCCGACTGTAGAAAAGCGGTTTTTGCAACATACTTTCGTTACCTTTGTGAGAATGTATACGCAAATACGCTGTAAAGTAAAAGATTATAAATGCGCATCCTTTAGAATAAATCTTAATAAATAAAATTATTTATTATGAAAAAGTTATTTGGAGCTTATGGAAAAGCATTTTGCTTTTTGTTTTTGTTTTGCGAGAGTCGTATTATTGTTATTTTACGAAAAAAATATAGCCTATGACACTCAGAGAGTGAAGACATATCTAGCAACACCTCGTACATCTAAATCAGTCAAGCCGTTTAGCCTGTAAGAGTAAATAAAGAAACATACACACATACAGACAGACATTCGAAAAATATAATCCTCCTTCTTACGCAGACGGGTAATAATAATTGAAAAAAACAGACTTCAAAATACGCAATTCACTTACGTAGATGATATTTCATCAGTTAGTTAGTTTGTTATAAAAACCAAAATACTGTTCCGATTTTGATAAAATTTATATGCGACCACTGCTGAGGTATACATGAGGTATGAGATACACCTACCAAACAAAAATGAATAATCAAAGTCTATTCACAATTGGCGGAGTAAGCGCTGAACAAACATACAGTCGAATTGAGAACCTCCTTTTTGGAAGTTTGTTAAAATTAATTTCTATAGAAGACTGTACCATTCAGAAGATTAATCAAAAGCAGAAAACTAAAACTTAAAAATTTGCTTACACAAAATTGTATAAATTATATCTTACCCACCAGCGCAGCCGCCCTAGTGGTGGGTATCCCGAGGTGGTGGCAGGCTTCCGACGCGACCATCTCTCTGACCGAGGAGCGCAGCACCGCGCGCCCGTCTCCGAACCGGGAGTACGGCGTCTCGCCTGACCCTTTCAGCTGGGGCTGCCACGACTCACCCGCACTGACCACGACAGAGATCAAATTACATACACTTAGACATGGAATTTAATATGATAAAAAAAACATACAATAAACAAAAACATATAGATTCTAAGACAACATAAATAAGAACAACATGACAAGTTAGTATTTTATTGAATAAAATACTAAAAAAACAAATTTTTCACAACAAATTTTGTTGTTTTTTTTTTGTAAATTGTTTTTAAAGTTCCTAACTATAGTGTTTTTTTTATGCAAGATAATAAATCTACGATTGACCACCAACTCGCCTGATGTTAAGTGACGGTCTGGCCGAGGATAGATCTCATCGATCTAGAAGATATCTCATTTCAAACAAATTCCAAAGAATTCCATTCCTATGCAGTATGTAAACATTGTAATCTTAGAATTTTCAAAGCTAGAGTGAATAGATATCTTTTAATTTAAATCGACAAGCTGCATCCTCGGCCACACCTCGCTTAACATTAGGCGGGTTGGTGGTCAATCGCAGATATAAAATTTAAAAATGTCTAGAGAAACTGTTATTGCTATGTTCATATGTTTGTCTATCTGTAACTCTGTTTGTCTACATGTTACAGCCATTTTACTCAGAGACTATCAGCCCTACATAAATAAAATTTGGCAGTTAGATGTGTTAAACCACTACAAAAAGCCATAGTAAAATTTTCAAAAATGTGAAAAATAGGGCTGGCACTCTATACATTTTCCAAATTGTGTTTATGTAGGGCTGATAGTCTTCAAGTAAAGTAGCTGTGACGTACGGAGAAACATATATACAATATAACATATAGACAAAGGGTCTTACATTGTGAATTTATAAGGTTTCTTCATAATTAGTATGGGACCCTAAAAAGGTATCAAAAGTGAGTGAAATAGCTACCACCCAACTCTGCACTTTACGTAGCTTTGATATTTACCTGTTAACATATTCCCCGAGTATGTGAGCCCTGCCATCACCGAGCTGGTCTGCCCAGAACCCAAACTGATAGCCACCATATCTAAAAAAATATATAATAATGGTATTGAAAAAACACTTACATATATTGTTACTTGTATAAAAGTTTTATTTCATTAGTACAAAATAATATTTTACTATAGAAACTAATGTGGTTTTCACACATTTTTGAATCAAAACTACAAGTCATCTAAACAGATGTGAGTGTCCTGTAGTTTTCATTGAGGTGAAATATCAGACTATAGTTTTATTCACATTTGATGGTATTTTTCAAATAATCAGCCCAAACGACACTCTTGGTCGATGTTTATGTTGCTCCTTTGAAAAAGACTGCTGAATGCGGTTGAAACTATAGTTCGATTTCGACTCAAAACATACATAAGTGACCCGTAGTTTTTATAAAAAAATACAAACGAGTATTTTTTTGACCTTGGGTTTCCTTCTGATTCATCTGACAGCTTTCCTTCAGTCAACATAACGTGCTTACTTCTTGTAAGTACTTTAAATAGCTAAACTGATTTTAATGTGCGAAATATTGTTATTCGTCTTTATCTTTTAAGCATCATAGACTACATTTACCATGTCATTCATGTTACATCTTCTTAAAATTTATTGGTATTTTGCTGAAAATGCACTTTGTTTAATCTAGACTACAGTATTGTTCTGTGTTAAAAAAAAACATAGTATTTGGAAATTTCTAAAGATATTCAAGGTGAATATCGAATATCTTATTTCCATCACCTGTGAGACACAGAAAGTCCTCCAGAAGGCAAGTACTTTCCGGCAACAAAGCTTATAAATTCTTCTGATTCCGTTACAGAAGGATCCAAATCTAATATATCTTGGAGAGCATCTTCAGAAACACAGACCAGGTGGAGAGTGCCAGTGAGAGGCTCTGTGGGGACCTGGAATAATACAAATAAATATGAATTACTATAATAGCAGCACTACGAGGTATCACCAAAGCAGTTGTGAAACACGGAGATGATGATTCAGCTATTTGATCGTGAAATGGTGACAAACATAGAGAAAGATGAAAGAGTTTAAAAATAATTCGAGATATTGTACCTTCGAGAAAACTGCATTATTTACAGCAACCGGTATATTGTACTCTGGATTTTCGTTAATCGGCAGCTCAGCGTAGTTTGGAGGACTCTTGAACTTCCACTCTTTAAAATAGTTTATCAAATTCATCTTCACTATGCTTGGTTTTTCTTGATGCAAGAGCGCTGCGAACGCGCATATACTTCTCTTCATAAGGCGTAATACAACAGATTACGTAGTTTGATAATAATTACCTCACTGTCTGTGTGAGTAGGTACCATCGATTTCATCAATATTTTTTATTAAAATGCCGTTTTCGAGATTTAGGATGACTGATCAACAAAAAATTATAAACAAGCAAGTTTTCTAATCAATTTTTATCCTTTTCTGAATGGATTAAGAGTTATTTTTCCAAAATCGCAAAAAAAAAACAAGATGATAAGCATCAGCTGTCAAATCTACCAATGTGACAATGTCATATCTTCTTTTTTTTTACTAGTACTTCATCATTAAGCGGAAGTCAAAAAGAACTGTTCAGTGATCAAGTTCGCAGCAACAAAGAGTTTATAAGCGTTGGTTACCTATTAGAAAAATAGCGCTACTTTCAATAATCATGAATAACAATTTAGAAATCCAGCTTAATACAAACTAGATAAAAAAATAAATACTCACGGAAGTTTTAATACAGTTAAAATAAATAAATTCATCGACACTTCAAGAAAAACAGTAAATTATTAAGTTTTAAGCATTTTATTTAAATAATAAATAAAAATTAAAGATATCAATAAGAAACTATGTGGAGCAACTGATCTTCAAGGCATACGCCCATTGAGGAGGCTGGGAAGAATATCCACACTTCTCTGCTTCAGGATGAACTTGATAGGGAGTGCGGAGAACTTCCAAAAGAAAACGCACCTGCAAAAATATTGAAATTGACTTATAGTTTCACTAAAGTTTCACATCCCGCCGTGATTTGCCCTACTAAATCTGTTTCTAAATATGAAATAGCAGAGTAAGATTTTATACTATCCTTTATAAATAATTTTAAGTATGATAATTAAATCATTATTAATACTTTCATGTCTTATTTAAGTTAACAAATATATCGTATCGTTTCCAGTCACCACCAAACGCAAATAACGAAACCACGATGTTCGTACATAACAAGTACGTACGTACTAATTGCTGGTAATAATGATATAATTTAATAGGGAAGCATTATCGTAAAGTACGGGAAAATTAGAAGAAAGAACTCTGTGTGATTTTACGTTTGATATATTTGAGAAAAAAACTTTCAAACACAAAAGATTTCACAGCGGTAGTAAAATTAATCACTGTCTGATGAATCATCATCGAAGATCAATCATATCTATAAGATGATAATTACAGTCCCAAAGAAATTCATACCTTCCTGAAGTCTTCTTTCTCAGCATCAGCGATAGCTTCCTGCATCATCCAGTTGCGAGGTACATACACCGGGTTTACAGCCAACATGCGCCTACGACGCTCGTCTTCAAACACTCCGCTTGAGGATGCGTCCACTGAAATCATATTACAAAAATTGCTTTATCTTAAAATGTGACCTCGTTACTTTAATTCTATGTTAACAGAAAAACAAAATACTCAACTGCAGAAAAGCGGTTTTTACAATGTAACTTACGATTTTGTTACGCTCAATACACTATTGAGTGTACGTTTTTTGTGAGAAAGTATGCGTAAAATCGCTGTAAAAGATTATAACTGAGCATTCTTTAGAAAAAAATATCTGAACGTCAAAACAGCTCTATTATAGTGCAATTATTCTTTTCAAGATTAAATTTATTGGATATCATTTCTAATTACCAGCTTCCTTATCCAATCTTTCGCGGTATTGGTCGAGCCAGCAGCCCCAGGAGGCATGCGAAGAGAGGCGTTTCAGAGCCCACTTGTCCGCGAGCTTTACTTCACTCACCATCTCGTTAGGCTCAAGCTGGAACAACAGTTAAGCAACAACACTGTATCATATTGAAAAAATGTGTCATTCTCAATCATGTAGGATGGAGCGGGGGCTGAGGACGCTGTTTACGCGTCGGTATCATGTAATGTTTCGTGGTGGTGAGGGTGACTCCCATTGCCCGCTGACTCCCATTACCCTACTCTCCACTAATCAATCTATCTACTAATCTTACCTCTCCACCCAAAAAGAAGGGTGTTATATGTTTGAAGTGTGTATCTGTGTGTCTGTCTGTGTCATCGTAACTCTTAAACGATGCACCGATATTGATCTAGTTTTTCTTTTGTTTGAAAGAGACTTTCATCGAGTGTACTTAACGTTTCATCAAAATCGGTTCAGCCGTTTTTTTGTCGGTGGTTATTGGGTCTTCTAAACTGATACTAGTAGTAACAAATAATTTGGTTGATCTTAGGGCGTTCAATTTTTTCCACTACATAGTACAAAATACTAAAAACCTCAGCAAGTTGTCTAAAGGAGCATGTGAAGTCAGCTCCTGTCTGCTGCATCATATCTAGGAGCTTCTCCACAAGTTGTTCGTCACCCCAACGCTCTTCTTTAAGGCCTATCTTCATTAGAAAAGTTTCCCTGGAAAATGGGAGAAGATTAGACGAAAAAACAAAGCATCATTTGTAAGTTAATAGTAAGGATTAAAATGTTTTCTCAAAATGTGTATTTAAAATATTCAAGTGTTCATAAACTAACAGTATTTTATTCTTGCAGTAAGTGTCTAATGTTTTCAGAATGTGTGACATATGGACTTGCTGAGATGACGTGAGCAGCGGCTTCAGAGCATTGGCTAGCTGTCCTATGTTCCAAACCACCACCTTAAAATTCGTATTACATATATAAATTATCTAGTAACTGAATGAATACGATTTAAGATTAAATCCTTCAGAGTCTGGATTTAGAAATAAATTACAGTTTAAAAAACTAAAAAACACGCTACAAATTATTGTGGTCAAAGTTCATTACAAGACTTTTCTAACAAATCCAAACACAGCTATGATACGATGTTCCATCATGAAGTTCTAGTTCATATCTTCCGGCTCCATCACCAGATCAGTTCGACAGTACCATATTATTGTATTGTCATCAGAACTACACTAGGGCGTCACCAAGTGGGGGTAGAGGGGGTAGCTGCCCCCCTTAAAGATTTTAAAAAATGTAGCCAACTGCAAAGCAACCAAAGCCCTAAGGCCATGCAATTGCACCTACAATTCATATTTTTCTCATCCTCTACAATATTAACTTGCCCCCCCCCCCCCTCTGGGCTATGTGCTGGCGCGACGCCCTTGGAACTACATACAGCTGCCAATTTTCATGACGCTACGATCCTTGGAAGATGGTTAAATTAGTTACCTTATATTTCATAACATACAGGTCGACCTAATAAAAGCGTGTTAAAAAAATCATACTTCTTATTTTAATAATTATTCCTACACAGTAAGAACTAGTGTATTTCTGTTACACATGGCTGACATAATTATAATTATGTTATCCATGTTGAACATTTATTAGTTTAGCATTATTAGTTCCGTGAACACGGACATATAACTTACAGCAACAAAACTGGGGAAACAAATAAGCACTAGTATATTTAGACTTACAGTAGTCCGTGTATAAAGTCTGAGTTGGAACACAAATGACTTAGGCAGAACCTCTCAAGCCCTTGTCACGACCCTTAAGACTGCATAGGACATCTATGGTAAACAGAAGTGGTGAAATAAACACTCAACAAAACATATTTTTAGTAAAATCTTCTCACATCAGGTTGCTTAGCAAGCGCATATCTTCCCTCGCCGTCGGAACAGTTGGCCACAAATCCACCGTCATACGAGTCCACAAACCCAAACGGGCCATAGTCCAAGGTCACGCCCAAGATGCTCATATTGTCCGTGTTTAGAAGACCATGGGTGAAGCCGACACCTGACAAAAATATATTTTTGAAAAAATAAATGAAACCAGTTGATTAGGATGATTTTTAACGGCTTACCAAAAAGAGAGGAGTTAGAAGTTTCATGTGTGAGTGTGTATCTGGCTGTGACATCGTAGCTCTCCAACGTATATACTTATTTTGGTCTAGTTTTTTTGCTCTAAAAAAATTAGGTATACTGTGTCTATGGAGGCTGCGTTAATAGCATATCATGGTTATGTGTCATCTCTACTTAATTACGGCCTGATAATGTGGGGGAACTCAGTTGACATAGATAAAATTCAAAAGCGCTGTATTAGAGTTATAAATAAAGCTTGGTTTTTAGACAGCTGCAAACCATTTTTTAAGGCATTCAACGTACTTCCTTTACCATGTATGTACATTAAGGCTATTTGCATTTTTACAAAAGAACACCCAGAGTATTTTAATAAACGTAGTGAAGTTATAACTCGCCAAAAAAGAGACAAATTCACGAACTTATTATATCAACCTCCAGCCAGAAAAGATATATACAAATAAATGTTTTCAACATGTCCATTTCAATCTACAACGAAGTCCCAAACCATATCAAAGTGTTGGATGGCATCAAATTTAAGAAGTCCTTGACTGAATGGCTTCTCAGGAATTGTTTTTATGGTGTTAAGGAATATATAGAATTTAAGTAGGATAATAAATATTTTAAAATACATTTATACGCAGAATTTTAAACATTTGCACGTCTTCCTGCAGACTGAATACAATGTGTCTACAAAATTAAAATTAAGAACTCTATGTACTTGTATTCTTGCAAATAAACGAGTTGATTTGATTTGATTTGTTTGATAAAATAATTTTGATCGAGAGTATTTCTCTCTAGTTTCATCCAAATCTAGAAAATATAGAACCTTGAAAAATACCTTACCTTGCCATTTAGCCACTAGATCCAGCGTGCGGTGAGCAACCTCAGAAAACAATCTGATAAATCGGTTTTCATCAGATAGGTGGATTTCTGGGAAGTACTCCTAAAAATAGGAATATAATCACTGAAAGAATTTAATATGAATGTTTGACCTGATTGCACCCTACCTTTTATATATGTACTCGTATATGCCTAACAATGATATGCTTTGGAATGAGTACAGATTATCCATATCATGGCATTAAAGTAAAAATAGTTTACTTTTAAAGTAAGACTCACCTTTATTATAAAATCAGCAAGCTGCTTCAATGGTGCCAATTCTCCAGACTTTGCTGGCATCTCCAAAGATCCGAAACGAAACCACGAGCGAGATATGCGTAAGAGTCCAGCTGCGTGTTCTCTACGTGGACTTCCGCTATAGTACATGTCACGAACCACTAACTCGTCACTTACTGGAAATGGAAAAGAAAAGAAAATGGAAGGCTTCATCATCTCAGCCATAAGAAGTCCACTGTTGGACATAGGCCTCCCCCATGGATTTCCAAAAAGACCGATTGGAAGCGGCTTGCATCCAGCGTCTTCCCGCCACTTGTATGAGGTCGTCTGTCCATCTCGTGGCTGGTCTTCCTACGCTGCGCTTGCCGGTACGTGGTCTCCACTCGAGAACCTTTCGGCCCCATCGGCCATCAGTTCTGCGTGCTATGTGCCCTGCCCACTGCCACTTCAACTTGCTAATCCGCTGTGCTATATCGGTGACTTTTGTACGTCTACGTATCTCTTCATTTCTGATTCGATCTCGTAGAGAGACTCCGAGCATAGCCCTCTCCATAGCTCGTTGCGTGACCTTGAGCTTCCTTATAAGGCCCATAGTTAGGGACCACGTTTCAGTGCCGTATGTCATCACTGGTAACACACACTGGTTGTAAACTTTCGACTTGAGGGACTGGGGAATATTGGACGAGAAGACGCTTTTAAGTTTCCCGAACGCTGCCCAGCCGAGTTGGATACGACGATTGACCTCCCTCGTAAAGTTGGACCTGCCTAATCGGATCGTCTGTCCTAGGTAGACGTATTCGTCAACAACTTCAAGAGTGAAGTTCCCCACAGATATTGGGGTGGGCACTACATGGGCGTTCGACATAACCTTCGTTTTGTCCATGTTCATTTTGAGGCCCACCCGTTGGGAAACTCTATTGAGGTCTTCGAGCATCGTACTGAGCTCTTCCATCGACTTTGCCATGACTACTATATCGTCTACTACTATATCGTATACTAATGGAAGGCTTAGGCCCACAATTTGACTGACCTCGCGGCTAAGTTGGTAGTATGTCTGCCTGTTAAGCCGTAGATCGTGGGTTCGATCCCAGGGCAAACATTTGTGTGATGAGCATGGTTATACATAAGCACCCAACCTGACAAGCAAATATTTTTCTCATAATTTTGTAGGAAACTCTCCTTTAACAATCCTACTGAATTGACAGCTAGCCTACTTCGCGTAATCGTCACAGCTGGTTAGATCCGGCCGTAGCTGTTTTACGTCAAAATAAATTTACTTTTTTGATCACAGAGCGTTGGTAGGTACATATCCATTCCAAGGACTTTTTAAATACAAGGGCATATTACTCAATTCGGTGTATTGATATAAATTGTCTACTATAGTTACTGTTATCGGAGCAGTCTTTTAAACTTAAACATTTATAAGTGTACATGTTGTAGCCTAATTGTAGATTACATATAATATTTTTATCTCTATGTCTATATTAATAGTAAACTGTTGTGGAACTGGATGGAATTTGTTGGGGATACTACTCTGGTTTTTAAGCAGTAGAATGGAGAAGAAGGGAGACGCTGCTTCTCCACCTCATACATTGCCTCTCATATACTCAGTATTACCATTCAACCATTCAAATACTTATAAATTGGTCGCAGCGAATTTTGCACGGACTACGGTGCCTACTTCAGTTTGAGTCTTCCATCTCTTAGTATCGAATAAAGTATTTCGTTATGCGAATGGTACTTGACTTCTCATAGGCGACTACTCTATATGGTATGGATTCACCCGTAACCAGTCTGGATGTCTCACCAACTAATCCAGCCACTCTTGCCGTGGGAACTCCAAGAAAGTAGCACGCTTCACTTCCAATCATTTCTCTGATAGCGGCTCGAAGTACAGAGCGACCGTCATGGACGCGCGAGTATGGGGTTTGACCGGAGCCTTTTAACTGCAGCTGCCATCGTTCACCAGATCTTCAATCAAATCAAATAAATAAATAAAAAAACAGCTATCAAAACTTTAAGCAACTGTGAAGAACACTCAACTCACACAAAAGTAAATGGTAACATAATATCTTTATGTAACTATACGTATGACGTATGATTGAACGAATATAAAAAAAAATGATGGAAGGTGAATCAAAATTGGCACAAAGTGGTAAAACACTATAATGGTGATTTGTTCAATCGAACACATGACATTCAAGTATGTTGCAAATATTGGTATTTAAAACAAACTTTATTACCTATTCACATACTCTCCAAGAATATGAGCCCGTCCGTCACCAAGCTGTCCAACCCATAGTCCATATTGATGTCCTCCATACCTGAAGTAAAATATCATCAGGGAATTCGTAGATTTGTAACCCGTAGTTTCACTGGCGTGGTGATAAATTATAATTATAAAATACCCTTTTCCCTTTTTCTAGCTATTTTTTCAACCGTTATTGTTGACCTCCAATTTATACGCTTTTACGCGATTTTACGCGACGCGTGACTTTTATATCGGAGCTTAGTTATCGCTATATTAAACTTTATAATAGTCATTAAAAATATTTTGTTATGAATCGGTTACAATAACTTACAATTAGACAGAAATATATTATAGAGAAATGTATAGGTTCTGTAAATTCACCTATGAGCGACAGGTAATGCACCATACGGTAATTTCTTTCCAGCGATGAACTCTGCAAATTCCTCTCGGCTTGCAATGTCAGGATCCATGTCGAGGATATGAATTAGAGCATCAGTAGAAGTGCAGACCAGACGGACGTTGCGTTCCAGAGGGTGAGGGCTCGCCTAAATAAAATAAATACAAATTTTAGGGCTCAATCACACAAAAAAAATCTAACTCTTATTTACACTCCGTCCGTCCCTGCCATTTAGTGCCATTGCTCCTGTCATTGCTCCAGTCGCTGCTCCACGCGATGCGCTCCCACTAATATTATCCTATATACTTCTGAGAAAGTGATGCAATTGACCTATTTACATTATCGCAATGCACAAACTGCCCTTCACTGCACAAAAGAGCTGAATGTAAACATAACTATATTAACACCCATTTCTCGCTGAAATGCCAAAAATCCGTACTCGGCGATATCGATAAATATTTTTGTTGCGTACTGCACAAGAATGGAATTCTTTGCCACCATCTCTGTTTCCTGAGACCTACAATCTTGGGATTTTCAAGGCTAGAGTGAATAGATATCTTCTAGATCGACGAGCTCCATCCTCGTCCATACCGTCACGAATTGGTGGTAAATTGTAGATCTATCTTGTATAAAAAAACTTAACTTAAAGTTATTTTACTCTATATTATAAGAAAAACCCTAGTTACAATTTATCCAGACAAAATAATTATGGTATAATTTTACCAGAAAAAAATCATACTTAAAAATAAGTAGAGAATCAGTGAGTTACGAAGTCAATTATAATATGGAAACTTAAGAGTTGAGAGCTTTCAAATTATGCTTATATAGGAGAAGAAAATTCACGTTCGTTTTGTTAGATGTTGGTGTAATAGCTGCGGGGCCTACTCCATTTATCCTACCATTTACCTACACAACTTCATAAACAGGATCACATCATTTCCTTGCGTTTATTTGTCGATAAGCAACATAGATCGTATGACACAGACTATAAGCAGCTATGAAATTACTACCAGGTGAAGTATTTTTCAAGTATTAAGCAAGATTTTTAGCACAGGTTTCAAAAGTATAACTTCAGCTTACTTCAGAAAAAATAACATTCTTGATGTTTGATCGAATTTGATCGTGATTCTCTTCAATCGGCAGAAGAATATACTTTGGATATTGACTGAATCGCCACTCAGTCAAATTTTTCTTCAACGGTGGTGTCTCTCCTTCCATTTTCATGTTTTGTAATAAAACTTGCTTTTACATAAAAATATTAAACTTCAGGCATAAAAATCAAACACAAAGAAGATACAAATCAAAGCCATTTTTATTTAAAAGACAAAGCCATAAACTACTATGGGGTCAAAGTAAGCAAAGAGTACCATCAACGAAGCAAGTAGTATGATATCCGTTGATCTAAAATATTGTTTACGTATTATTTCAAGTTCAGTTTTAATGCTCTATTTTAAGATAGAAAATGTATATAAGTCATATTGTCTTTTTGAAATATTATTAGTGTACAATATGAACCGGATGTAGAGTTTTGTAAAGAAGAACAAACTTTTAACGAATATTATTCTCGTATATATCACAAAAAGAACTGATCACAATAGTTCAATACATACCACTCACTCACAGCTCATCTCTACAACTCGAACTCGAATGCAAAGAAAAGTTCGATTTTCGAAATCTCGAACCAATGGTTGTTTGGCAGGTCAAGGCCACGGTAATGCTATAAAATTCTAATGATCACATATTCACAAATGTTTGGCAGGTGAATGTAGGTGATCTAATTTAGCCGGGTTGCTCACAGCAGAATTCATCCGGTGTGAAATTCGTTAGTTCGGCGACCGCAATTTCACTTTCGTGAGCCGCTTTCTCGTTTCTCACTTTCCAAAAAAAATCCAATTCTTGCGTAGATTTTAGAACCAGTTTGTGTGTAGTAAATTCTAGTGAGAGGTGTAGTTTAATTTTTGTGGACAGTGCACGGGTTTTGTGTTACAATAAATGGATTTTTGCTCATAATTATGGTGATTACGGAGGGTTATTTGAAGGAAAAGCTGACCCAGGAACTGGACGCCGTTCACGTCGTAAGTAATCTGTCAAAATTACTATCAACTCGTAAGCTGCTGCGTTGTTAGTTATTTTTGTGAATGAAAATCGCCTAAACTAACGTTAGACTGTTTATTTTGGACTATGACGAAGAAGTTAGACCCGGAAAGATTTACATTGTTGAAAGATGGGTTATTATTGCCGGGTGTATTTTTCGCTTTGTTTGTGCGGTGGTGTGTTGCTCAATATCCTTACTCCGGATACAAGAAACCTCCAATGTATGGTGATTTCGAGGCTCAAAGGCACTGGCAAGAGATAACAGTGCAAACTCCTCTGGCATCCTGGTACCACAATACAACCCAAAACGATCTAAACTATTGGGGGTTAGATTATCCTCCTCTCACGGCTTATCACAGTTATATGATGGGTTTAGTAGCAGAATGGCTAGATCCTGAATCAGTACGGCTATTTGCTTCGCGGGGCTACGAAAACGAAAACCATAAGACCTTCATGCGGTGGACTGTCTTCCTCAGCGATGTGTACTTCTTTGTGACTGCTGTTTTGTGTATTTGCCTCGACGGCGAGCGTGTCAAGATAAAAGAAAAAGGACTCGTTCGAAATAAGACCCACAGAAACATTTTCAAACGAGCAGATATTGCTACCACTTTATTTTTATTATACCCCGGTTTAATTTTAATTGACCATGGTCATTTTCAGTACAATTGTGTGTCACTAGGACTCTTTCTCTGGGCTACTTTCTTTGTGATTGCCATAGAAAACGACATACTTTGCACAATATTTTTTGTTCTTGCTCTTAATTATAAGCAGATGGAGTTGTATCACTCGTTACCATTCTTCTTTTATTTGTTGAGAAAGTGTTTTTTAAACTTACCGCCTAAGAGCAAGCTGAAATTTATAACAACACGTTTTTTTAGGTTAGCGATGGCAGTTGTGTGTTGTTTTTTTATAATTTGGTATCCGTTTATGACATCAATCCAAGATGTTCAGCAAGTGATCCACAGACTGTTTCCATTAAAACGTGGCATATTCGAAGACAAAGTTTCTAACATTTGGTGTTTCATTAATGTATTTGTAAAACTCAAATCTCTTTACACTAATGAAGCTATGGCTCTGATATGCGTAACTGTCACCGGGCTAGCAATCCTACCGTCTTGTTTAGATTTGTTCTTCCGTATAAACAAAAAGAAATTTGTCCTCTCTCTTATTAATGTTTCCTTAGCATTCTTCCTATTTTCATTCCAAGTTCACGAGAAAACAATTCTTTTAGTGTCAATCCCCGTATTAATCCACTTCCCCGATGATCCATTCATGTGTTTTTGGTTTCTCTTGATATCTAATTTTAGTATGCTGCCGTTGCTTTTAAAAGATGGCTTAGCAATGCCGTTCATTCTCACAAATGCTCTCTATATAACACTATATAGCTTTAGCATTAAATTGTGTCAGCCTAAGGCAACTTTCTCATTTTTTAATGCTAACAGCGTAGATAAGATTGTTGACCCGAACTGTGGTGACAATTCCATGTTATCACGGCTTGTTTCCATTAATTTTTTCTTCTCTATGGTTGGTGTTGTCTGGATGACACTAATGAGTATGTTTGCAGAGCCACCTGCTAAATATCCAGATTTATTCCCCTTATTTGTATCTGTTTTCTCAT
The DNA here is from genome assembly GCA_947563715.1 of Lycia hirtaria. Classification (NCBI taxonomy): domain Eukaryota; kingdom Metazoa; phylum Arthropoda; class Insecta; order Lepidoptera; family Geometridae; genus Lycia; species Lycia hirtaria. The sequence goes on from OX387378.1 coordinate 15,402,919, forward strand.
TTGTACATTTTGCATTCTTTTTCTTGTATTTTAATTATAAGCAAATATCAATGCCTATGTCTTTAGAAACTAAGGTTAAGAAGAATTAGTGCTTATAATATAGTTATTTTTAAATACTAATTAAGTCGGGTCCAGAACAGTGTTATCGGCTGTTATTAACAAAATCTAACAAATATATTATTGCTCCTGTCAAATTCCACATGTATTTATTTCTGATTTCTCTGAGCATACATTTGTATAGAATTTCCAAAATTGTATCTGTACAAATAATTTGAGTGGAAATTACAAATGTATAAACCGCTTTCTGCATTTTTCTGTAATTTTTGTTAAAAAAAATATCTGTAACATTACTTTTATATGACAGATTAATATGAGAGAACACTTTGGAAATTTAAAATATACACATTTAAAATTTAACTTGTGCAGTTATGATGCAAATTTAGACTGTTATTAACACAAACAATGATAAGCTGTAGACCCTAGTATGCAGTAGCATATGAATTTTAATCTTTTTAATGCATTCCAGTCAATAAATATGTACTTAGAACAATTTCATGTTTTATTTCCATATAATAGAGAAACTTCTGTGTCATGTGATGAATGTCCTGTGTTCCTTTGTAGCCCCAGCTTAATTGATTTTTGGTTTAAATTTAGATTAATTCTATTACTGCACACCCAGTTGTCATATTACTTTCTTTTTGTTCATCTCCATCCAAAGGTTGTCTGGAAGAGATCGCTATTAGCGAAAAGGCCGCCAATTGTTACACTACTTTTATATTGCTCTCTTATTGTAATTTTATGGTGTGTACAATAAAGATTTTATCTATCTATCTTTTAAACACGAATGTGCGTAACAAAACCTACCCAATTAAAAAATTTCACGCCAATAAAGCTACAGGCAATATACAAACATGCACATATTCACATACACAAACTCAAAAATATTAACCTCTTTGTGTAGTAGGATAGATACCTACTTAACCATTATTTAGGCCATGGCATGACCCTAAAACACAAGCGAAATGTATGCAAATAGGCGAGCTGTCACCTAATAGATACCTACAGGCCTATAAAACCCGATGCTTTGTGTGAATAAATTGAAACAAGGGGCTGGGTACTAGGAATTTGTCTTTTGTATGCTATATGCTCTATAGGCCATCTAGATAAGGTTTTCTTTGTATGTTCTTTTTCTTTTCAAGTGTTCTGAAGTTTAAATTTAAATATAACATAGACTGTGATGTAATGGGTAAGATGTTCGTTGAGACAGCAACTTTTGCTAGTTTCGCGTTTTTAGCCGACTGCGTAAAAAGGAGGGTTATGTTTTTCGAGTGTATATATGTATGTTTCTATATGATAGCCTACACCCTAAACGGCTTGACCAATTTTGATGAGCGAGGTGTCGTTAGATTCGTCTTCACTCCCTGAGTATCACAGGCTATATTTTTCTGTAGTAATAGTAATACATCTCTCGCAAAAATAAGAAAATGCGTTTTTTTGTAACCTCCAACAAACTTTTTCGTATTAAACAAGTGATTTTACTAGAATTATTCTAAAGAATGCGGATTTATAATCTTTTATTTATTTATTTATTTGATGATAGGCAAGCAGCAGAAGCTGATGAGCCTATATCCTGCAGTGCAGAAATTTACTGGTTGTCTTTTAGTATAATTTGTTCCTTTTTAATCCAATCCAGTTTATTTTTAAAAGAGTTGATCGTTTTTGCCGTGACGACATCTTCAGGCAGCCGGTTCCAGTTGTGTACAACTCTGTTGCTTAAAATATGATGTGCAGTATTGGTTTGAGACGATTCACGCCACAGTAAGATGTTATGTCGTCTGCTTTCCCTTAAGTTCTCTTTTATAGTATATAGGCTTCTTATGTTAGGCAGATTGTAGAACCCATTCATGATTTTGAAAGTTTCAATTAAGTCACCCCGTAGCCTCCTCTCTTCGAGTGTAGTGAGACGCAGAGCTTTCAATCTCTCATTATATGGTTCACGTCGCAGGGCAAATGGCAATTTGGTGGCTTTTCTCTGGACACTTTCAAGTATGATAGATATTATATTATAAAGTTTTGACGTGTAAATGTGAATTACGAAATAAATGAATATGAATATGTCAATATCCTTCCTAAAATATGGACTCCAAATTTGGAAAGCATACTCGAGCAGAGGCCTGATGTATGTTTTATATTTTTTTTTAAATACTTCCAGAGTCACAGTTTGGAATGACTTGCGTATCACATACACAAAAGAATTGGCCTTCTTCGCGATCATGGAGATATGTTCTTCCCATTTCAAGTCCGATACAACTATCACTCCCAAGTCCTTCTGCTTAGTGACTGAATTTATGGCCACCCCATCCAAATAATATGCAGCCTGTTGGTTATTCTTACCAAGATGAAGGACACCACACTTCGAACTATTGAGCTTGATAATCCAATCCTTGGTCCAATCCTGTATACGATTAAGATCTTGTTGGAGTTGTCCAGATTTAAGCAATGGGTTTGCAAAAAACTTTCCATCATCAGCGAAGAAGGCAGACTGGCTTTCAATGATCTCTATAAGGTCAGTAATAAAGATTCCAAAAAGCTGAGGAGCAGTCACTGATCCCTGCGGAACACCACTGGACACCTTTTTAATCTTCGATAGCGAATTCCCGACTCGAACCTGGAAGGTGCGTCCTTTCAAGAAGTTCTCCAGCCATTTGAGTAGCTTACCCCACGTACACCATAGTGTTCCAACTTGATCAGCAGGCGCTCGTGGGGGACTTTATCAAATGCCCGCGATCGTGATGGCTTTATCGATTTACAGCGATTTTACGCATACTTTCTCACAAAAACCGTACACTCAACAGCGTATCAAGCGTAACGAAATCGTAAGTTAGACTGCAAAAACTTTTTCTAGTCGGGTATATTGTTTTTCTTTATATAGATACTTGTTTCATACAATAGGTGGAAAGTGTTTTCTAACCTTAATAAATAAATAAATAGTTGTGGACATTTCACACAACACCAATCCAAGCAAACCCAAACTAAGCAAAGCTTGTACTATGGAACTAGATGGCTGATATAATACATATATACTTTTGTTTTTGTAAATATATACATATGATACATAGAAATATGCTTATCACACAAATGTTTGCTCTGGGTGGGGATCGAACCCATGACCTACAGCTCGGCAAGCAGACACTGCCAACTAAGCCACAAGGCCAGTCATATTAATATTATAGGACTTCCATGACTACGAGGATACATATATATGTTTCTATATTAACTTCTCTAGGCAAACATGTGTAACATTACACCTTAATTCCTAGCTGAAGCAAGACTCGTTTAGTAGTTAAGTATATTCCTAGAGCAGGATAAGCCTACGTGCTGCAAGTGACCTAGATCTAATATAGCTAATGCGTTTGTCTGTACTTAGTAATGAGTTCATGCTTAAACTGCAGTTTACTGTACTCATATCTATTTATAGTACGTTATCAGCAAGGCCGTAGCCAGGAATTAATTTCGGGGGGGGGGGGGGGGGGGGTTAGCTCTCATAGAGGGGAGGGGCGGAAGGATTTTTGATAATGTCCGGGATGTTGAACCCCCCCCCTGCCTACGGCCATGGTTATCAGGTTAAGGAGGTATACACTATCCATAGAAGTAATAAGCTTAGAATGCGAGTCGAGTGATGCAACTTTATTGACACCACAGAAAGTAAAAATTACACATAAGAGTATGACAAAAGGGCGGTCTTATCGCTAACAGCGATCTCTTCCAGACAACCTTTGGCTGTATGTGATAGTGGATGGGTGGTGGTGTTTGTAATACTATTACATTAAGAACCTAAGCTTACTTAAATATTTCTAAAAATATACTAAATACAAGTACTGTGTACACAGATACTGTAATATATAAATAAACATACATATGGGTTTATAAACTTACATAAATGTTATATAGGTACGATAATAACAATAATAATTATGAAAGAACATAATATATATTATTCATAATTATAAAGTCTTGGAGAGATAATGATTCCTGATCTGAGCCCTAACCGATTCCAAGCTCTGCGCACGCCTGCGCCTTACCGAAAAACGTTACTTAACTTTAAGCAGTGCTTAACATATTTTGTCTACATCTCGCTGACACCTAGAACTATGAAATTTGGTAAGAAGCATTGTGTTAGAGTACACATATTATAGGAAAAAATCCGAAAACTGGACATATTTAATTTAATCACAAAAAATAGTGTCTCTATGCAAGGAATGAGGGCCCAAATTTCAAAGTGAATTAACCGTATCATGTGGGGTATCATATGAAAGAGCTTCATTAGCATAAGCTAAAACAGGTTTTTAAATAAATAAATAAATATTTGTGGACATTTCACACAACACCATCTAGCACACACAAATATTTTTCGGTATATGAAGGAAAATATAAAAAAAATATATGATTTCCCCCTTTTATTTAGTTTGTACGGAACCCTCGGTGGGCGAGTCTGACTCGCACTTGTCCAGTTTTTTTTTCTATTAACAACTTTTTGACTGTGACAAATACGTCTATTCGCTAGAATCATATATTATTAAGTAGGAACATAACGAGTATATTATAAAAAATGTAGCCCATAACACTCGGGAAGTAAAGGTGAATCTAACGACCAGCACATCAAAATCGGTCAAGCCGTTTAGGTTACAGTACGTAATATGGAAACATACATATATATCTATGTACAATACTTACATCATCCTTGCTCAGTCGGCTAAAAGCAATATCTTTATTATCAACTAGCTTCGCCACGCGGTGTCACCCGCGTAGTGGTGAAAAACGGTGATGATCATTATCTACCATCCATGCTAGGCAGCTGGTGCAAATAATAGTGATTATTTTACCCCTTTCTGTTTTGTGTATTGATACATCAGCCGTGCTTAACCGCTCTTCCCGGCGGGCCGCACGTGCGGGCCCGGCGGCGGCATGCGGCCCGCGTGCCGTTTTCACCGTGTTGCATATTTACACGCATGGACTCCGGGCATGCACGCTTTGGGGTGCGTGCGGACGAGCATTCGGCCAGGGCTGGCGTAACGAATATTTATCGACTGCACATAAATACTTACTTGATGGGAGTACTTACGAAAAATATAAAATAAGTGGCCAAGACCGTGTCGAGATACGCGTATAGTAGGTTCTGTAGCTAATGCTGTAATTTAAAAGATCAGTAACCTCAGTTAGTTTGACCTCACTTAAATAATTTTAGTTAATGATTTAAGTGTTTTACATATTTATTTATTTATTTATGCATATACATACATGTACATTGGTGCTTATTTCTAAACCACAATTAAATTACACATATGTACCCCGTTAATTGGGGCGTAGCATATATTATTACGGTTAATACATTTGGCTAAGTAGGTAAGTATTTATCGCTATATCTCGAATTGTTGTCAAAGTGTTCAAAACAAAAGACCTATTTAATATACACCACACGAAGGCCTAAGGTTGAAAAAAAATCATCCCTGTATGGAGAGTCATCTATTTTTTTTTATTTGACTACGGCATTTTGTAGCGATTCACAAAACACCTCCACATGCCAAATTTCGTTTGTGTAGGGCTGATAGTCTCTGAGTAAAATGACTGTGACATACGGACGAACAGACAGACGGACATGCCGAAATATGGAATGAATGGAAGGTGCATTACACTACTCGTTTTCTCGGGCCCTGTCTATCGGGTCCCTGTCTGGGAAGTACGGAGATCGGGACCCTGTCTCTTATTTTATTACACTACGCTGTCCCTGACGATAGGGCACGATAAATAAGGTGGTGTAATTGGCCTTTAAGTCGAAACTACTATTTACAACAATACGAGTCATGATTTTTTATCAATCGATTTATCATGATTATATTATTATCGAAATATCGATAGCTTAGATCCGAAAATAATCATGTTAAAATGGATTGATAACAAGTATCTATATTAAAAGAAAAACAAAACACCCGACTCCAGAATGCAGTTTTTACAGTCTAACTTACGACTTCGTTACGCTTGATGCGCTGTTGAATATAAGTTTATTGTGAGAAAGTATGCGTAAAACATTAAAGTTATATCTATATTCGCAATCACCGTTAAAAATTCTTTATTTTGATACCACACTCGATGTATTTTGAAAACATATTTTTTTTGAGATAACTTTTCGCCGCCAAAACCTTAATTTTGTTTTTTTTTTTATTTCGATGTACCCAGTGTCACTCGCACGACTAAGACGAATCTATTGACACCACTCACATAAAAATACGACAAGCCGTTTAGGCTCTAGGGCGTGCCAAAGAAATATACATACATACATACACTCGAAAAACATAACCCTCTATCTTTCGCAGTCGGGTAAAAATAAATCAATATAAAAATAATTCATTTAAATAAATCAGTGTAAAAATAATAATTATAAGTAAGTTAATATATAAAATTATAAATACTAATTTTTGTGAGCGAAGTATGTATTAGATTTTTTTTAAACATATGGATCTAACAACTGGGCGTCTTTGCTGCAGGTAGAAATATAGAAACACATACATACACCCGAGAAAGCTTACCCTCTATAATTTCCGGTCGGGTAAAATGCCGACTATGAAGTAGCAATTACATCAAGAATATACCCAAAACGGTTCTCACCATACACGGAAATTTAATTTTAATAAACAAGCATGTTTTTCACTAATTACCTATAATATCCGTTTCCAAGGCTTGACACTTTCCCATACTCGTTGACTCACCCGGAACGGAAGACAGTATGTTAGGTAACCTGTTAATTTGTTGACAAAGAGGAAATATTCGAACCAGGGTGGCGAGCACACTGGGGTATCATAATACGGTGGCTGTCCACCATTTTTCAACAGTCGAAGACATAAAAGTTCATTTGATTGTATAGTTGTTGTTTTCAATAACTAAATCTCCTTCTAAAAGTATGTTTTTTTTCTCATTGGAGGCGGCAAAATCTTATGCGACCCCAGGTGTCAGTAAGTAGCCCACGCTACGTCGCTACGCCACTCTAATTGCTACGGGCAAGTGTACCAAATAGTGCAGCCCCGGATCTAATTGGCAAACCGGGGCACCCGCCCCGGGCGGCATTTTCAGGGGGCGCAAAAATCATAATTAATATGATTAAAAATAAAATAACTTGCTCCACAAAGCGCCTAGAATACGAAATCTTGGTTGACTCACCGTTAACTCTTAAGAAAAAGGCGCCACATAGATAATTATTATATCATGTAAATTTTGTTACAATATATAATTTTGCATTTTTGAATTATATTAAGTTTTTTTAGGCGCTGGAGAGAGGGGCGCCACCGTCAAGTTTCTGCCCCGGTTCGAATAAATCGTAGATCCGGGGCTGAAATAGTGTATAATGTGATAACTGATAACCCTAGATCAGTTGCAAGAATGCTACGACAATCTGAGAACGTACATATGTCGTGAATATGTATCATGACTACTCAATCTGATCATTGAGAGAATAAATGTTTAACATATTTTGTCATCTTCTCGCTGACATGTAATGACACTTGCGGAAAAAAGACAAAGAATTCAAGACGATGGTTAAAGTTAAGTAACGTTTTTCGGTAAGGGCCGGAATGTGCACATCAAATTGTTTTGTGCTTTCTTGTATTTCTTGTGACTAGGTGGCTAGCGGCTGCTCTCATGGTTTAAAGATTTGTCTTCAAGAACCTAGATAGGAGGAAATATAGAAAACTGTCACACATACATAATTGACCGAGCGAGCGAAGCGACTCTGCATCAACTGGCCAAATTTTCTTTCGTCTGTCAGTTTGGTTGTTTGTGATTTGTTTGTATGTTCGTACTCGCGTACAGGCCGTAATTTTGAACCAATTTTGATGAAAATTGGTGTATAGATTCTATGGATTATTATTATTTTTTTGTCGTCGGCGATTTTTGATGAGGGGTGGTTCCCATAAAAAAGGGGGAAGTTTATTGCGGCGTTAATTACCAGCCGATTTTAATGATATTTGGTAGGTAGGTAAAGTATACAATTATTACAACTTGTAGCAAAAATAAACAAAATTGGTCAGTGGTTGTCGAGATATGACAACCAACTTCAGATTGCGTGTAACAGTGAGGGCGCGTGGATGCGCTTTAGCGCTGAATAATTTTCTTGATTTTACGTTTTCTCCATTTATAAAATTATTATTTGTTTTTATAAGAATATACATTGTTTTTTTTTAATTAAGGGCATCTAAACATATCCTATTTTTTGTATTAATTGTGTATTAAAATTAAATTGATCTTTCAAGGTGCTTAAACTTATGGAAAAAATGTTTTTGACCGTGAAATAACGTCTGTAAAAACACTTAAAATTGCGAAATCGGCTAAAATGTTACATACGGCCTCCTAAGCCAACTTTATGGAGGTATTATGTACAGATGACTCAAGGTGAGCTGCAAATAAGCTCTCTCGCGAGGTCTACTGTTCGTAGAACTACTAGTAAATCATATGTGCCAGCATTCTGCACTAGCCCAGGGCCCTGATTCCGTATGACCATAGGCCGTGTTACGTGTAATTGGCGTGGGTGTCTGACAATGAAAGTTAGACTTTAGAGTTTTAAACTTAAAGTTTAATTGTCAACGCACCCACGTCTAGTACACGTAACGCAACCGATGGTCATACTGAATAAGGGCTTTTCTCCAAAGTGTAGATACTCGACAACGGCCTCCCAATTCCTGCAGCGTTTGAAACAATTTTTAGGGTTCGCTACCTTAAAATGGAAAAATGGAACCCTTGTTACAGGATCACTTTGTTGTTGTTTGTTGACCCTTTATCTCAGGATCGCGTGGCGATATCTCACTGAAATATCACCCTCCTTCTTGGACAACCCGGTAAAACAAATACAGTTTTATGGGAACAGGTATTTATGTGATGGTATAATAAACAAGAAGCACTTTGTTTCGCTCCATCTGCTTCATGAGTTGTTGAACCAAATACGTGAGTGCGTATGCACAACCGATTCAAGTACGTATTTGCGGTGGAACATGTCTGACTGTCAGCTCTTTATTATTAGCTTCATTGAGGGAAGGATTTATAAAGCATATTGGAGGAGTACGAGGGTATGAGGGACTGTTTTTGCCCGATTGCGTAAGAAGGAGGGTAAGGTTTTGCGAGTGTATGTAAGTTTGTATGTCGCAATTGTTCGTCCAATGAAAGACAGATTTAAAAATAAATGGATGTTATTGGATATCATTTACAATATAAATTAAATTAACATTTAAATACAATAGACATAGAAATAATTTTATTGTAACAAAAACACACAGAAAATAAAAAATCATACACAAAATAGGTCACAAAATTATGTTTTTGTCACAATAGCAATACTAGATTTAATAACGAATACAAGTATTAGCAAATTTTGCACTTACGATTTCGTTGCGCTTGATACGCTGATGAGTGCACGTTTTTGTGAGATTGGATGTGTAAAATCGCTGTAAACCGATTTTGATCTAGTTTTTTTTTTCTTTGAAAGAGGATCCGATCGAAAGTGATTAGCTATTGTGTTATCAAAATCGGTACAGTCTTATTATATGGCGGGATTTTTATATGCTATTCTTATATGCGAAGAAGTGCGCACCCAACGATTCTTTTAATAGCGACCTAATATATGTACCTATGTCACCTAGTGTAATATATGGTCCCTAACTATGGGCCTTATAAGAAAACTCAAGGTCACGCAACGAGCTATGGAGAGGGCTATGCTCGGAGTCTCTCTACGAGATCGAATCAGAAATAAAGAGATACGTAGACGTACAAAAGTCACCGATATAGCACAGCGGATTAGCAAGTTGAAGTGGCAGTGGGCAGGGCACATAGCACGTAGAACTGATGGCCGATGGGGCCGAAAGGTTCTCGTGTGGAGACCACGTACCGGCAAGCGCAGCGTAGGAAGACCAGCCACGAGATGGACAGATGATCTCATACAAGTGGCGGGAAGACGCTGGATGCAAGCCGCTTCCAATCGGTCTTTTTGGAAATCCATGGAGGAGGCCTATGTCCAGCAGTGGACTTCTTATGGCTGAGATGATGATGATGATGATGATGATATGTACCTACATGTTATGTTTTGTCTGGTATCAAAACGTGTGTACCAGATGTTCTATAAAGAAACGCGTTCCCATCTGACTCATATATTTAATTTAACCGGTGTATATCCCAGAATTATTGGACTTGTTCTTAGATTACTGATTCATCTGAGACTTACCTATAGACATCCAGTCATCACCACTTTAATTTTTCATCTATGAGTAGTAGTTATATATTTTAGAATTTGATTTTGAGTTCAATAATGCAGATTTTTATTAAAACATGTTTTTTTATTGATAAGTTCATCTAGTGAAAAATTATCTCGATTTTATTTTTATTCTGAGAAGTCTTAAAGTTCTCGGACGTCCCGAGACTTTAGTCATGAGTGGTCTCGTGTTCCGGGACTTTGAGAATATCGAGACTTCGCAAACCCTAGTCTGAACGATATTTCATATTCATATATTGTTTATGTCATATATGGGTACATAACATATAGTTACAGTGTAGTAGGTAGGAATTAGATCGCCAAATCTGCCTTTCGGCATGCAAATACCACCACCTTAAGAGTGAAATAAATGAGGGAGGAAGTGAATCCGTTAAATACCGGTCTATTCTCGGTCACACCGTCGCTTAACATCAGGCGAGTTGGTCAATCGTAGATCTATCTTGTATATAAAAAAAAAACTAATATTCAAGCGACTTTGTGACGATTTTCCAAACTTTGCGGCTTAGGTTGCTTAAGTTGGTCAACCCACATCTCACGTGATTTCAATCGTTCCCTCTAGCCATACATTTGTCTCTTGATGTCGTAAAATGCCGCATCTATTAGATCATTTCGTCAAATACGGTCACACATCTGCACTTTGGGAATCCCAAAAGCTTCGGCGAACCGTATGTTAAGTGAAACAAGTGAGCCATGCCTCATTGCTTCCCTGGAAGCCTATAGATGACAATCATATTGTTCCATTGAGGGGTGTTGACTCAGCCGTGGCATTCTTAGTTCTTACAGAATCGGTAAGCAAGTTTTTATGAGTACTTGGAATATTTTGGTGACAATGGCAACAATGTAAAGTTTACAACTCTATATTTAGACATAATTATTTTTCGCTTACAACTGAACAAGTTAAAAATACGAGTATATTCACAACAGTGCTATAAATGACTATTTGGTCGAGGATCGAGCACATTAAGGTGTTAAGGCGCCGGTGTATTAGTGGTATGCACTTTTTATAGGTTTAATATATTATTATTGAATGTTTATTACTGTCCCATTGCAAAAATCTCCCTCAGTTCCTTCCATAAGTCGCGCGCAATCCAATGTTGCCTGCTGCCAATATATCCGGAAGTTTCCATATTATGGTCATTCCAATGTTTATAGAATTTATTTTACAACGAACACAAAATCTTTAAACAAAAAATAGGGAATATCCACGATTTATTTTTATTTAGGCATAAAAAAGTCTTATTTGTAGTTAAGAAATATATTAATTCCACAAAAACAAAATTAAATAAAATACCTTCAAAAATAAGAAAGTTACAGCATTTTAATTTCATGTAAGATAGAGAGCACAAGATAGCGAATGATGACGTCATTGTTCGTGTTCGCAATACAAATTCATTACAAAATGTTGTTTCGCGAGAGAAGGACAGAGCATCCCTCCCCTCAAAACTTTAAATGTTTATATCTCAGAAGTTTATTGACCGATTGAAATTTGTTTTTTTTTAGTATATGTATTACATTTTAGTATGTTATCAATTAAATCTATTATTATTCTTATGAAATAAAATTCATGCATATTTCCAATTGTTATTTGGCGCACACCGCCTTGGCGCCTTTAGACTTTATAAATATTGATGCGTTACTGGTCTTCTACATGCCACTGATAGACGGCACAAAAGGTCCATTTACAGATCTCTACAGTGTGTTTGATAAATAGTATCCATCTAGTGCCATGCGTTGTAGATTCGGTGTTTTTATGTATGTATGTGGGTATGTATGTAATTTCTATGTGATGCTTGACCGATTTTGATGTGCGAGGTGTCAATAGATTAATCTTCACTCCTTGAGTGTCATAGGCTATATTTTATTGCAATAGTTATTACTATACATCTCGCAAAAATAAAAAAAAAATGCGTTTTTCGTAACCTCCGACGAACTTTTTTATGAAAAAGTGATACTTTAATAATATCTATCATTCAAAAAAGCTGTAGGTACTAGTCTGAATCATAATCTAGTATTGTATAAATAAATATAATATTGTATAAATAAATATAAAATTTCGCGATTGTTACTCGTTGGAATTAAAAAAACAATTTTTAACGTATTTATTGCGTATAATTTTATGACTTAACGTTTCGAACACTTCGCAGCGTCTGTAGTCCTCAACTCCTCGTGGACACCTCGCGGATTAGACAACAGCTGCTCAAACACCCTGTATACCCACATATTTTGTTTGACAAAGGAATCTGCATCGTCCGACGCTCGCCATATGTACGTGCCTCGGTTCCGAAATACCCGCTCCCCCATATGGGCCGTGTTGCCCGATTTACAATACGAATTCCGATGCCCTGATCGCGGATCGAATACTTTGAAATAATATTAGGTCGAGACGTTTTTAAAATTCACCATCATCTGCAGCCGTCCTTATTTAATGCTGTGTATGCATGTATTATTATTATACAATATATTATATATTATACAAGTTTCCGGCAGCCTAGTCAAGAGACCGTCTTACTTGCGATCCGCAGGTCCTGGGTTCGAATCCCGCGGCACGCACCTCTGTCTTTTCGGAGTTATGTGCGTATTGTTGATTGCCACCAACTTCAAAACGGTGAAGGAAAAACATCGTGAGGAAACCTACATGTCTGAGAGTTCTCAATGATCTTGAAGATGTGTGAAATCTGCCAACCCGCACTTGGCCAGCGTGGTAGACTATGGCCTTACCCTTCTCATAATGAGGAGATGGCCTGCGCCCAGCAGTGGGACAGTTTTTACAAACAAAGAAAATTAAAAAAAAAAATGTATTTATCTCATTATAATTATTTCATTTAAGTAATATGAGTTTTGCTGAATCCAGTGATATTTCTGGGTGTAAATGTTTGACCGGGCAATGAAAGGAGATTGTCCGTTTTCGTTTCAATTAGGAATCCCACGAAACCTCGTTTTTAGAGTTCCGTACCCAAAGGGTAAAAAACGGGACCCTATTACTAAAACTTCGCTCTCTGTATGTCCGTCCGTCCATCCGTCACCAAGCTGTATCTCATGAACCGTGGTAGTTTGAATTTTTTACAGATGATGTATTTCTCTATAACAAACAAATACTAAAAAAAAACAGAATAAAATAAATATTTAAGGGAGCTCCCATACAACAACCGTGATATTTTTTTTCGTTTTTGCGCGATATTTATAACGGCATTAGGTAGACGCTTAAAATATTCACAGAATATTGAGTTATATTATTCACTTTAAAAATAAATAATTAAAATAAAATTAATATTATCCCATACAACAAACGTGATTTTTTTGCCGTTTTTATAGATAATGGTAAGGAACCCTTCGTGCGCAAGTCCGACTCGCACTTGGCCGGTTTTATTTTTATTGTGTACATTTTAGAGTCTGTTTGGATAGAAAACTACACGGCAGAAAATGGGAACTAACGCTTCGATTTAACATAATAATGATATAAGGACAGTAGCGCCCTTGTTCTCGAGCAAAATAAACAAAATAAAGAAATAAGGACAGCGGCGTTCTCAATTTCAAAGATTGGCTTCGTAGCTCAGTTGGTAGTATGTCTGCCTACTAAACTGTAGTTCGTGGGTTCGATCCCCACCCAGGAGAAGCATTTGTGTGATGAGCATGGACGTTTGTTCTGTGTCTGGGTGTTTCTATGTACCTATTCATAAGTACCTATGTATTTACAAAAAACTATAGTACCTATGTATTCTATCAGATATCTAGTTCCCAGAGTACAAGCTTGGGTTAGTTTGGGGCTAGATGGCGTTGTGTGATAATTATAGTTTAAAAAACTGAAGCAACCGACTTCTCTTGAATGCCATTGTCAGAACTGGACCAAATTGAAATGGGACCACAAGGGAAGCACCAGCTTTCAAATATAAAAAAAAAGAATCATCAAAATCGGTTTACCCAGTCGAAAGTTCTGAGGTAACAAACAAAAAAAATACAGTCGAATTGAGATCCTTCTCCTTTTTTGAAGTCGGTTGAAAAATGCCCTTCAATATTTATTTATATTGGTATTTATTATTAGGCATTAATTCCCTAACTGAACAGACTCTCATCCACTTCTTTTTATTCTTACCCTGTTCCCACTTATGTGGCGTCGGTACAGTATTATGTACGTTTTCTCCATTCATCTCTTGTTATTTTTTTATTTTTTTTACACATTATAGATCTACGATTGACCACCAACTCGCCTGATGTCTCGGTTCTCTGTTACTCGTCATATATGGACTGTATCTCGAAATTTCGAATAAAATCTCAAGTACACTTTTCTTAAATAAAAACTACGGGTCACTCACGTCTGTTTTAAGTCAAAATATCCGACTATAGTTTCAACCGCATTCGGCGGTCACACACACACACACACACACACACTTACACACTACACACACATTTTTCACACACACACACTTTACACTTTTCTTTCTTTAAAAAAATATCGGACTGCAACTGATTCCAAGTATAGGAAATACATATGTACATGTACATATGTATTTCCTCGTATGTATTCGATTACATCGTTAATAATGTAATTTAAAAAATCAAGCAAATTAACATTTTAAAGGGTACACCTGCCCGCATCCGTATAGGGCTCCGATACCCGTCCAGCACAAGGCCGGCAAGGCAACTCCTGGCCTTTGACCTTTCTACGACATTTTTCAGTTGTCCCGACGGGTCGCGACCGACCTCACCTTGGTGCGTTAATGTTAACACTATCAGGTCAATTATGAGAGCTGTGGAGAGGGCTATGTATGGATTCTCTACGAGGTCAGTAACGCCAGCGGCATAGGTAGTAGCGTAGCTTGGCCAGGTGTTCTCGAGCGACCACCAATGTTAAGCAACGGACGGAGCAGTCAATCTTCGGATGGGTGACCGTTAGTGGTATTTCTTTCCGAGTGCTAATATAAAAAAAAGTTTTTTCTTTGATATATTTTCAAGGCTAGAGTGAATAGATATCTTCTAGATCGACGAGCTCCATCCTCTGTCATACCGTCGCGTAGCAACAGGCGAGTTGGTGGTCAATTGTAGATCTATCTTGCGTAAAATAAAGATGTCTAAGGAGTAGGACAATATACTTTTTGCACTCTTCAGTTAGTTTAAAATATATCAAAGAAACTCTTTTTTATATTTCTCCTTTTTAGGGTTCCGTACCCAAAGGGTAAAAACGGGACCCTATTACTGAGACTTCGCTGTCTGTCCGTCCGCCCGTCCGTCTGTCACCAGGCTGTATCTCATGAACCGTGATAGTTAGACAGTTGAAATTTTCACACATGATGTACCTATTTCTGTTGCCGCTATAACAACAAATACTAAAAAACATAATGAAATAAATATTTAAGGGGGCTCCCATACAACAAACGTGATGTTTTGCTCTTTTTTGCTCGATATTGATAACGGCAACAGGTAGACGCTTGAAATATTCACTGAATATTGAGTTATTTATTTATTATTTATTTATTTATTTAACAAAATCTACAGCCCTGTATAACATACATAAATAACTTAGATAAGGCTTAAGGCCAATAATAGATTTACATTTTATATTTAATCATATACAATTACAGTCGTTGCAGTTATATTATTCACTTTAAAAATAGATAATTAAATGAAAATAAAATTAATATTTTAGGGGGTTCCCATACAACAAACGTGATTTTTTTGTCGTTTTTATAAATAATGGTACGGAACCCTTCGTGCGCGAGTCTGACTCGCACTTGGCCGGTTTTATTAAATAAGCTTTGGTTCGTCACTTTTCTAAGATACCTAACCAATGATTTTAAATGTTTAAAAGGTTGTGAGGCGCGAGAGATGTGCACGTCACAGAAATAAACTCTGGTTTGCAGGCCACGCGAAAACCGATCTTTGGTATTCCATTTGGGACGAATATGTCCAGCAGTGGACTTTTTGCGGTCGCTGATAACGATAATGTAAATTAGTTATATTGTAAATAGTTACAAATTCTTCTACATCGATTGTATAATCGAGTACATAATCAATTAAATTGGATTGGAATCGGACGTCATTTTGCGGAAGCGCCGGGCGTCATTCATAACGTAATCGATTTGAATATTTTGTGTATTTCCGCACCAACATTGACACTTGCTCAACCTCCACGAGACAACACCGAAACCAAACTCGTTTAAATGCCAAAGATCCGTACTCAGCAAGATCGATCCACATGCTTGATGCGTACTGCACAGGAATGGAATTGTTTGCCGCCATCTCTGTTTCCTGAGACCTATAATCTTGGAATTTTCAAAGCTATAGTGAATAGATATCTTATAGATCGACGAGCTCCATTCTCGGCCACATCGTCATTTAACATCAGGCGAGTCGCTGGTCAATCGTAGATCTTGCATTAAAAAAAAAGCGCGAAGATCAACACGCTCTGAAGATTCCCGTGAGAAGGTTTTGAAGTGTCACAACACTTAGGTATAGGTAATCTTATGATAAAAATCTAACGACATCCGGTGACGCAGAATATAACAACAAAACACTATCAAATATATAAAACTAACTGTGCCCGGCGGTTTCACCAGCGTAGTGATGAAAAACGGTGATGATGATGATGACGAAAAGTAGCCTATATCCGTCTCCAAGTTTTCAGCTATCTCCTTACTAATTTTCGTAACAATCGGTTCACTCGTTTGGTCGTGAAAAGGTAAACAAACAGACACAGAGACAGAGTTACTTTTGCTTGTATATTAGTTAGGATTATCATAGTTTAAGGATCCATTTTAGTTTATTGTTATTTAGATTGGAGATAATTGGCTTAAAAAATAACTGGCTGAAATTACAAATGGCTACATGGCTACATTTTGAATAAAAACTACGGGTCAGTCACGTCTGTTTTAAGCCGAAAAAATCGACTATAGGTTCAACCGCATTCGGCGGTCTTATTCAAAGGCGTTTTTTTAGTTTTTATTTAAAATGTGTGAAAGCCACTTTAGTTTCCATGGTTTACTTTAAAGTTTGCTATTTACAAAATTCGTTATATTGTATAGTTAAAAAAATTAAAATTACATTATAGGTTATATACATTACAATTATAAAACACAATTTCGAAAAAAGTAAGTCGAACTGGCATACAGCAAGTCTTTGGTTCCAACATTAAAAAATTGATAAGGTTTCCCAGGTTTAGGGTTCTACAAAAGTGATAGGTCTCATCGAGATCTTAATTTCGGATGGCTGCTGTCAAAATTGACAGGTTCGTATTATCTCAAAAACTTGTGACTAGCGGTTTAAGAGTCCTTAATTTTGGAATGACATTTGTCTTTTGCTCTCAGCCTGTCAAGTTTGATAGCCGTATTTCAGTTTTGGTCAATTGCATATTTCAGTTTATGGTCAATTGCGTACACAAGTTTTGGTCAATTGCGTATCTGGCCATGCACGTATTTGGTCATTTGCGTATCTGGTTAAATGCGTCTAATGGCCTCTTGCGTTCTTGGTCATATGTGTCGATCCCGTTGCCTTGAAAACTATGCTCTTGAGGTGTTGAGCTCAAAACGCAACTATCTCTCTCGCGCATCACTACATTTTTAAACATGAAATCAGTGAGTGGGGATATTGTAAAAATGAGATCATAATTGTTTATTTAGATAGAATGAATATTAAGAAAAAGGTGTTTCAGGTATAATTTATATAGGCGACGGAAAAATATGGTGCGCGAGAGAGATAGCCTTTTTGAACCCACCCTTTAAATATAAGCTTGTGAAAATTTGAGTGTTTGTGCATGCAGTATAGTCTAGTAAAAATAAGATTTGTGACATTCTTATGTAAATGAATGTACTGGTGTTTTCAAATACATTTGACACAATTTCATAATTATATTAGAAAAGCTAATTTTGTTACCTTTACACGCTCAAACGGCTGAACCGATCGTTATGAAAATTTGTATAGATATAGCTTTGGACCTGGAGACGGACATAAGCTACTTATCATCATCATAATCATCACCGTTTTTCATAACTACGCGAGTGAAACCGCGAAACGCAGCTGGTCTATAAATCAGGGATTATTGTTGATCCATGATTTTTAGTTATTTTCCTATAATAATTTCAAAGAATCCCCCCAGTTGCAAATACTGTGATGTGCTCCATACAAACGGATTTATTTTTACTAGACTAGTATTGTCACGCTATAGTAGGTAAAACTATATCTGGGAGCACGGCAGTGGCCCCGGTCAAGTCGAGTGGCAAGATATACTTATCTACTAGCTTTTTGGGCACACATATATTCTTTTGAAAATAATAGGCAGCTGGACTGACCTTCTAGAACACAATGTCGAATTCTCTCATTTAAATGTCTCGTCATGAACCTCTGTATTTTATCTTTCAGCTCCATCAAATAATAAATTAAGTTAGTCCGACATCTTAGTACCTATCATTATTTTCCCATTCTAACTGTACAGAACAGATAAAACAGCGTATTAATTATTTTAATACATGGTCGTATTGTTCAAAAGTGCAGTTAACGTTTTCAAAATATGATGACGCAAATGCATCAAGGCAATTTCAGGTAAATTACTCTTTAAAGGTAAACCTCGGTTTTAATCTTTCACAATCCTTTGTGTGTTCTTTATCATTTAAATCTCAGATATAATGATATGTTTTATATTCAGCTAACAAATTTGTGTACCTAATTAAGTGATCCTAATTTTTATTCATGAAGAATTTTCGATGATCATAATTCTTAATGATCAGGTCTTGTTTTTCATAAATCTCTTGTTTATTGTAGCAGTCACGGTTTTTCTGTTATAAAAAGCTTCTATTTATTGATCAAGAAAGCAGATGGGCATTATGGACAGTCCTAACTGTACTGAATGTGATGTGGTCGAGGATGTCCAACATGTTCTGATGGAGTGCATCCGGAACGAAGCGATACGCTGAAATTTATTGGTCGGACTTCAAAACAATGTGGGCACTTGCAATAGTTTCTTGGCTTCACCGCTGGCGGAGAAAGCCATGAAGCTTGTAAGGCTTTACTTGTTCATTTTTGGCGGTATAAGTGGATAATTGAGCGAGTGAAAAAGTGGCGTCTTAATGTACTAGTTATTTAAGTAGATATTAATGTTGTTATATAGATAATATAGGCCTTGTAAATATGTAATAAGATTTAATAGGTCGATCATCGATAAAACTCCTACAAATAAATAAGATAAAAAAAAAACTGGTTCTCCAATTTATAGTTGGATTATTTTCTCTCTTACCTGTGTTTATCATCATCATTATTGCAGCCACATGCAGTGGTGACGCAAGACCAATATTTTTTTGTGGGCAAGGTACCAGGCACGAGGCCCCTTTAAAATTATATTAAAAAAGAAACCGGTCACAGCTTAAATTTGTTTCGTACACCGAGGCTATCGTGACCCGGTCATCAAATTAATAAAAGCTCAACCTCAACAGTGTCACCAGGTTGACACCGGCGAGCGACTTCTGCGTGCATAGGGAACGGAACGCATAACAATAAATAATTGGCGATAGCAATTAATATTTTCACAATAAAAAAGACAACTGTCTCACCTGTGACCACGGACGCTGCGAAGTGTTCGAAACGTCAGACGTCATAAAATTATGTAAAATATATTATGTATACGACAAACCTGTTAAAATTTGTTTTATTTCAATGAGTAAAATCGTGAATATCTTAGGAAACATTAAGAATGACAGTTACTAAAAAATAAATGTAATAAATTACAGTTTCAAAAAACTAAAAACACACTACAAATGATTGTGGTGAAAGTTCATTACAAGACTTTTCTAACAAATCCAAACACAGCTATGATACGATGTTCCATCATGAAGTTCTAGTTCATATCTTCCGGCTCCATCATCAGATAAGCTCGACAGTACCATATTATTGTATTGTCATCAGAACTACATACAGCTGCCAATTTTCATGACGCTACGTTCCTTGGAAGATGGTTAAATTAGTTACATTAGATTTCGTTACATACAGGTCGACCTAATAAAAGCGTGTTAAAAAAAACTCCGACCACGACCACGTTCGAGATGAACTACTAGTAAATAGAATGATTTAAAATAGGCCATTAACAGTTACAATTCCAGAAGTGGGTTCCAAATGCCAATTGCAATTCTAACGACATCTATCAAAATTTACAGAACAGCTGTTTAGAAATGTTCCGTATGATGTCTGCCCTCGATTCAATGATGCCAATCTCGAGAGGTGTCTGATGAGCTTGATGACAATGATGAGCTTGGAGAATATTCTGTTACGACTGGTTGAAACGCTGGTAATTTTGGGTTCGATTTCGTCCCATTTAACTGAAACTGTTAAAGCGTAAGGACCTTTTTTAACCGATTTCCAAATAGAAGGAGGTTCTCAATTCGACTCTGTTTTTTTGTATGTTTGTTCAGCGATTACTCCGTCAATTATGAATTGCTTTTGATGATTTTTTTAAATACCTCAGAGGTGGTCCCATATAAATGTTAATGTCAAAATCGGTTTAGTACTTTCATTTTTGTAACAAAAGAACTGAAAAAAATATCGTCGATCGTAAATTAATTGAGTATTTCGAAATCGGTTTTTTCCTGTTTTTTTAGGGTTCCGTACCCAAAGGGTAAAAACGGGATCCTATTACTAAGACTTCGCTGTCTGTCTGTCTGTCTGTCTGTCTGTCTGTCTGTCTGTCTGTCTGTCTGTCTGTCTGTCTCCAGGCATACAGCCTGGAGATAAACCGTGATAGCTAGAAAGCTGAAATTTTCATAAATGATGTATTTCCGTTGCCGCTATAAAAACAAATACTAAAAATTAAAAAAAAAAAAAATATTAAAGGGGGTCCCCATACAATAAACGTGTTTTTTATGTATTTTTTTGCTCAATATTAAAAACGGTAACATGTAGACGCTTCAAATTTTCACAGAATATTTACTTGTATATTACCTTTCAAAATAAATAATTAAATAACAATAAATTAAATATTAAAGGGGGCTCCCATACAACAAACGTAATTTTTAAGCAATTTTAACTCGATTTAATTAACAGGTAGAAACTTGAATATTTGTAAGTAAATATTTAGAAATATATTAACTATAAAATAAATACCTAATCTAATACATAAAAACTCACAAAATTAAAATAATCCGTGCATCTAAACGCGGTGCGAACGCCGCGCCGCGGTGTGGTGGTGGCGCGAGCGCGAGGCGGATGTGTATCGAAAACCTACCTATAAGTTTGCAATTTACTACTTTGAATTTCGTTGATTTCTCGTTATTTTATAACAGAACTAAACTTTGTAGTATTATAGATGATAGTACGGAACCCTTCGTGCGCGAGTCCGACTCGCACTTGGCCGATTATTTAAACTATATTACTCTTACACAATCAAACGAGTCACGAAGCGGTAATGGTAGTAGAAATAGTTGGGACCCTCGAGAAGGACACAGGTCATATTTTCAACATAATTGTTTCACATTTTTCGTCATCATAAGGGTATGGGTAAGAGGGTAAGGGTAAGATATAAAAAAAAATTGCTATATTAGCGACATCGAACTTTCTCTAACTTCGAACGTGTAGTTTTTTTGCTATGGATGTCCAGGATAATGAAAAGGCGAATCTTTTCAAAGTTGATATTTCAAAAACACTAAAAAAAGAAGATTATTCATCATTGACATTTTTTAAATCTAGATTTAAAAAATGTCAATATATAGAGTAGATAAGAATCTTTTGGTCTCGAGCAAATGTGTTCCATCTTGTTCCACACATTGGCCGCATTGGGGTCAAGGTCAAGGGTCAAACACACGAAAGCTTATTACCGAATAAACAAAATATTACCCCTTTCTTTGCTATACTTACCTAGAATGACAAGACAAACTTATTTAACTTAGGTCAGACGTAGGCTGCGGTTTTCCTCGCAATTTATTCCCACGTCGTGGTTACCACAAGGTTCCTTCTATTTTTATATTTCTAATTTTAAGACATGAATTGTTTAAGAATTTAATTTTTGAATATTGCGAGATAATTGTAATTGGTCTTTTTCCGTTTTTATCTCAATAAACGAATTTGAATTTAAACTTCCTCGGACCCGTAGATTTCAATATATCTCTTTCCACTCTGTCTGCCCACGTAGTGACTGGTAAATTAATATGTATTGGTATAGGTAAATGGTACCAGTTTTAAAATAAATATTGACTCAGTAACCACGTGTCTGTTTGCATTACCTAACGTAATGTTTTAAAAAATTTCTCACTAGCTCGCGGCTCGCATACTGATGAAGTATAACAAATACTTAGTGGGATGATGTTGATCTGTGGATGTATCACGTTTTCGTGAGTGTGACGTATCAGAATAGATTAAATTGGTACCAACAGCGTGAAAAAGAAACAAATGAGAGTGACTTTGACTGACCTTGCAGCTTGGTATCACGTCGTCTAAACTATCGGTTGTCGGTTCCATCTCCAACTAGGACAAACGTTTGTCTGGAACATGGATGTTTATTATGTATCCGGGTGTCTATTTAAAAAGTAGGCTCGTATTGACTAAGTGGCCAGCTACACACAGTGGCTGGCTCTGACTAGTGTCGAGAGTTATTAAGGCCGCTGAAAGGTTTCTAACCTGGCTTAACAATTGCTGTTTTTAAGAACAAACAACTGGGACCTATAATTTAACGTGTCATCTGACCCACGGTATCGCTTATAAAGATATGCCATTCACGGTCACCCATCCGAAGACTGACCGGTCCATCCGTTGCTTAACATTGGTGATCATTCGAAAATACCCAGTCAAGCTACGCCACGAGCGCTATTTATTGGATGTCTATATATTATGTATCCATTAGGCTCTTTTTATACTCTTACCACTAACTAGTAATAAATGCTGGAAGCTATGTCTTCAAAAGTGTCAATGTGGCCTATAAAGGAACTAACCAAAATCAATACAATAACAATAAGTCAGTGGTAGTACAATAAGTATGACTTCATAGCTACGAAGGCATTGTGAGGCTTCAGTTCTAAGAACGTAATGTGCTACTGTATCATCGCTCCTGTATTAAAGGATGCGGTTAGAGGCGCTAACTAATAACCTTTGGAAGTCCGTCCTATGTACATCCAGTTTAAAAATAAATTGTTATTTGGAAACGTTTATTTCAAACACAAAAACATTATGCTTGATGCTTTCAGATAGTCAACAAAAATTGTCACGACTCGCTGCTCAGCAAATATGATCTTAAAGGGATGAGATATTTTATATATACTATATATTTTATACGAAATAAAAAGCTATATTATAGTTAACCCAATGCTATAATTCTTAGGAAACAGAGAACCTTCTCCTCTGTTACCTGTGAGGTTCGTATTGAGAATGTGGACCGAAATCGTAACGGATTTCAGGCGATTCAATGAGCAATTTAATTTAAATTGAATTGAATTGGGAGATAATGTGTCGACTTCTGCATGACCCTTAGTGGATTGGGGAGGGTAAAATAATATATTCTTTAATTATTCATCCCATTATATTCACAGTTACAGCCTTCAACAAACTTATACTGCATATGGTATCTTCTGTAATACATCATTATTATGTATATAATACTATGTATATATATATATATATATATGTAAATTGTATACATGAAGTTGCATACGTGTTTCTACTGAAAATGCATACATCATCTCGAAAGTTTCCCCGAAATGATCGCCTCAGTATCATATACTAATTTCATGACGTGAATTAGTAATCTGATGAAATGATTCTGAAATCCCAAGTGTAACTGTACAAATATTGACTCTTTATCTAATTAGGAGCATGCTTGTGTATCGTTGCCAGTTTTCCTTATATTACGTACTGTATATACTGTACAATGAGTGCCCGGGTAAAGTGCCTTGAGGGAAGCAAACAAAATGTGCTAATGACGACATTATAGTTTGACCAGGCGAAGACCGGAACTGGTACTTATTGGTACACGTTACTTACTGAACAGTTTTAGGTGAGAAAAAATATATTGACGTAGGTATCCAGCTAAGTCTATGTTGTTTTTGGCGAATTCTTGTGTCTAGCGACTTCATTGTTGATAAGTGCATTAGGCTTACTCTATGCTTTGTATCGGCTAGGCAGTTGTCAGTATGGATTATTTTAAAACACATTCTTCTCAAGGGCGTCGCCAGCTACATTAAAAAAATGTAGCCAACTGTAAAGTAATCAAAGTCCTAAGGCCGTGCAATTGTACCTACAACCTACCTACAATTCATATTTTTCTCATCCTCCATAATATTAACTTGCCCCCCCCCCCCCTACACGTGAAGAGTAAATTACGTGATGGCTATGTACATATTTTTATAGATTTTTGGCTTCACCTGTGAAGGCAATTTTGAATTAATCTTTCGCTCTAACTGCCATCAGTATATTCTATTTATATAGTTACCATAAAGCCTCGATAACGACAGGTCGCCGTCATTTATCAGGTCGATGTGGTAAACTGATATCTATGTCAATGGTGAATTAATACAGTTCAGAAGTCGACTCGTCCGCTTAAAGTATCATATTCAGTCGTTTCTTGACCTATAGGCTGTGCGAGGTCGAGTCTAAAATCAAGGATTTAAATAATTTAGTGCTACATTAAATAATGATTTTTATATTCTACTCAAATGTTGTCAGATTTAGTCATCTGCTAGATTTATTTAGACATTCAATAAATTTTGATTAAGAATATTCCTTAGTCCACGTTCTTGATGCGTACCCGCTACTCAGGATTGGAATTCTTTTCCAACTTCTGTTTCCTAAGAGCTATAAATCTTGGAATTTTCACGGCTAGAGTGAATAGATGTATTCTAGATCGACGATCTCCATTCTCGGCCACGCCGCGTCTTGGTGGTCAATCGTAGATCTATTTAACAAAAAAAGATGCAATTCAATCTAAAAACTTTCATATCTCGTCTTTAAAACGCAATTCTGGTTCATTAAATCCGCAACTGATGCTTTTTACGACCCGGACCATATATTCTCATTTCTCTGGCTCGGGAGCCATTACTATGGGATGACGTCAGCGAAAACAAGAGTTGTTATTAACCGACTGAACTAGAAGGAGGATTATCCTTTTCGGGCTGTATGTATATTTTTATGTATGTAAATATATACATATGTTTCTAGAATCTGAATTTTTGATTTATAATATTGAATTTGGCGGTTTGACAGATTTAGATGTACAGTGCGAGGTGTGTCGTACTGATTCATTACGGCTGACACGATAGGTGTGTCAAAGATTTTCTTGTACGGCGCGTGGCACGACTGTAGTGCCATATGCGATTTAGCAAAACTTCGTTAATTTTTGGAGGTCTCATCTCAACTAAGTTGACCTCATACCATGTGTTTTTAACCCCCGACGCAAAACGACGGAGTGTTATAAGTTTGACGTGTCTGTGTGTGTGTCTGTCTGTGGCATCGTAGCTCCCGAACGGATGAACCGATTTTTAATTTTGTTTTGTTTGACAGGTGAATTAGTCGGGAGTGTTCTTAGCTATGTTTCATCAAAATCGGTACAGCCGTTTTTTTTGTCGGGGGGTTCTGAGTTTTCTAAACTTATACTTGTATTGAAATAGTAATAAAAGAATTCTCATATACAGTAAAGTATATTTATTTACATATACAATACACACTTTATTGTTACAAAAAAAACACACAGAAACTGACAAACAAGCAACAATATACCGACCTCAGCTCACCAGCTATGCAGCTTTTAGTTGCGAGGAGCCAGTGCTGGTCTTCCACTGGGACCGGCAGGTGACATCACGTTCGAATGTATAACACGGAACACATACTTTCTGGTGAATAACGACACTCAACATTTTATGCATTTGGGGATTTTGATATACTTGTGTACGACCCATACATTCAGGCATATATTATCATTTGTCCGGCCTAGGGGGCTATTACTATAGGATGATGTCAGCGAAACTTGAGGCCGTTGTCCTGTAATGGAGTTTGTTCTTGGGCTAACGATCCTTTCCTGTTTGGTAATGATGTTTCATTAGCCTAAAACTTGCCATAAAAGTGAGGATTGTGAGGAAGATATCGTGGGATATCGTGGAGGGAATTTCGTAGATTTATGTAAAGTATTTGAAGTGTTTTCATAAAATACATTTATTTGCGCATATGTGTTACAAAGGTGGTAATAAAATTAACATGAGACCGCCATATCTAACCTTTCGGCAAGCAAAAAAAAAAAAAAAAATTATCCAAGTACATAAGATTTATCACACGCCATTCACTATTTACGAAAGCAAGGAATTAAATGAATCAATTCATCGATCGATCCGCACGCCATACACAATACATATCAGATTAAAGCCATCTATAAATGATACAATTTATAAATAATAATGATAAAAACAAAAAATACATGTCAAGTTCATTGATTAAAATATACGTAAATAAGTCAAAATTATGTCAGAATGTCAAGTGAAATTTTTGAATGTCAAATATTAAATGTCAGATTATTTATCAATACAGAAATACTTCAAAATTTGACATTAAGTATTCGTCAGTGTCGTGATATGCCTTTTCTTGAAGAAAGATTTTGAGTCTATGTCTATGTTACCACACAGAAGGAATGAGCTTAGAATGTGAGTCTAATGGAGTTTTTTTGTCTTCAAAAATGTTGGCGCGTTCGGCCCAAAAATGCGAACGAAACGTTCAGGGTCACAAGGTCCATAAGTGTCACAGAATAATTAAGAGTACTGGTAAAATAAATGCACTCTTGCTACGACGCAATAACGCGTTAAAAGGCCTATTACACTACCCGATTTCTCGGGCCAATTTACAGACGTATAAACGTAGCGTAGGGGTTTATGGCCCTACTCTTAAATTAACTTACACGTACAAAGCGCTTCTCGTTCTATCTCGTAGCTCTTATTTCTTCAGGCGCGCGTCAAAGTACTGGAGTGTCCGGTCGGGCCGGCATGTCTTGTAGCATTGCACCTTAACTGGCTGACCTGCTACCGTGCCTTAACAAACAACTATGGCTTGTATTGTACAATCGCACGCGCATGATGCCATGCCCGCTGAAATTGTTTTTTGCAAACATTCGTGCATGTAAATAATAACCTAGATACTCAGCTCCATGCAGGGTCGCTGTTGCTGTCTACTCCAACATGGAATGTCATTAACTATTTCCATATTTAGGCTTGGATCTGTATAAGATTAATCAAGTTATAAAATTTGATTGTAAATTTTAACCCCCGACGCAAAAGGATGGGTGTTATTAGTTAAGCATGTGTATCTGTGTGTTTGTTTGTGGCATCGTAGCTCTCAAACGGATGGGATCGATTTTGACCTACATAGCTTTTGTAGATCTTTTGTAGATTGGATGTTTTCAAGTTTTCATACTTACATATTTAACTTCTGCTTGGTCTTTATTTTTAGGGAGCCGCCTATTCCGGTTATACGGTCTTTTAACCAGTTACATATTAATAAAATACGAAAAAAAACTTCTTCGTTCGACACTAGTGTCCTACCAAGAATAATTATGTTTCGTTCGAAACTAGTTACGATACTATAGTTATCTACGCGGCTGAAGCGTATTTTTCTAAGCTTTTTTTGTCGATGTCCGATCGACCATTGAACACACCACCACAAGGGTCAGCCTCGGGCGCTGCAGTGGGTTTGGCCCAATCGAATCGGCGGAATATTTTTCGTATTTATAACCGCGGTTTCGTAGCAGGAAAAACATATATTTGTGAAAGTACATAGTTTCGGAAGCGGAATTTTTATTCTTTGCACGTAACTTTATATAGCGTGAAGTACTTGAAAAAGGCTTGAATGCTTGAATGAAAGCTTCATGAAACACTTCAGTCCAATAATAATTTAATGTATTAAAATGATATAAACCCACTACCCAGCGGATTAGCAAGTTGAAGTGGCAGTGGGCAGGCCACCTCGCACGGTCTACGACAGTAACCATACCTACCAAGACTACGTATGTTAGCACATACTATTATTTCATCTGTGGTATGACTCTCATTAAACCTGTCAACTGCCGAGACAACAGCCAACGTTGCAAAACTGTGTCTGAATTTTGCACAATATTTGTACAGCTAATTCTTCACACAACATCAGTGGGATGTTTTGTATTCGGTTTTATTATCAGACTGCGTACAAAGGACGGTCTCTCTATGTCTATGTTACCTCAGCCGGCTTAGACAAGTGGCAAACGTTTATATTTCTACAAACGCTTACCTTCCTATTCTACTGACGCATGGCGTTCACGAAATTAGAATACCACTTGTCTACAAGAAAAAGGTGAGTTGGCGGTCAAGCGCATTTCCATTACAGTATACTGTGAGACCAGTCATTATATTGAATGAGGACTGCCATAACATATGCCATATCCCCCATATTTTATCGACCCTATTCCAAACCACACTTGCCCAACCGAATGTCGTCAGTCCAACACGGCATAGTGAGGCAATGTCTGGCAGCTGCCCTAGAATCTTAATGCTCCCTTGAAAGGCAGATATTTATAGAGTGCACGGATCAAGCAACTTTCTTCGCAGGTTTCTAAATAAACAAGTTTGCGGCAACTTGCGTTCAAGGTTGGGTTCCTAGGTTAATTGGTTCGTTGCAAGGTCTAGGAAACAATCGTCGCTTTCCTCTAGTCCGATCTAGAGACGGAAGCTTGTTGAGGTGGTTCGATTTTCATACAAAAGTATTTTTACCAATTGTGGTCGAAAAGAGTAGTTGTGGTTAGCTTGAATCTCGGTCTTTATTCGGTCAAATCACTTTGGTTGAAGAAAACAGGAGATTAATAGCAGAGTTTATTTATATATTTAAAATTAATTAAATAATTTAATTATAATTAAATTAATTAATTATTTAATTAAATCATTTTAATTTAATATTTAAAATTATAGGTTTTCGTTTTAAATTAATATAGTATTAGTTAAAGAATGATGTAGATGTAGACACCTGTTAAAGGTATGCATATCAGAACTTATAATATTAGAGATTACCTACTAAGTCATAATATGTAATAATATGTATACTGTTGGTGTTTCTAAAATAAATAAATAAAATATGTTCATAAAAGTGGAATTCAACCTACACACTTTTTTTTTACCACAAAATAAATCTTATTTAATAATTTTGAAAAGAAGATTTTTGATGCTAATCTTACGAAAAAATCGTAATACTGACAAATATATTCAGTTTTTTTGAATTGACGGTCTTAGGTATTGGATATCTACCTTTTTTGTGAGGTTCGCAAGCAGTGATGAACGTGATGAACATGTTTCTTATCTGTACCAAAATACACTCTTTCGGAGAATGGTCGAGCAAAAAACTTATCTGCTCTTGTACCTACCGTACCCTGTTTATCGAGAAAGCTAAAAAAAACTGCTTTATCTTATGAACTCTATTTATATTGCTTTTCAAGCCACATCACGTGCTTTTATCTGCGATCCAGCAGTACTGTCTTAAACGGATTCTGGTCCCATTTTTGATGAGGGGGAAATCTTTCAAAGTTTGGGTTGGGGATGCAACCGGAGTCAGAGAGATCAGGGTTCCAATCCTGACCTACCTTGGCCCAGAAGGCCCCTTTTAGTAGGCTTTTAGTTCAGGCAGGGGACACCGATGCAAACACCAGAGCGCAGGATTCTGGTGCCTGGTGGGTGGGTTTATATTATGATACATCTACATACAGTACTTATTTAGTTTTACCACCTTTGTGCTTCTACTGATAATAAAATATCTTGACACTGAACCAAAATAAGTACATGCTCTATAGTTTCGTTGTATCTGCCTTGACTTCTTAACATTTGTAAGACTGAAATCAAATCCCGTCTGACCTTCTAGTCTACGTTCTACGCCATCGGTATTCAGTGTTAGTGATTTACCGATTTCACTAAATTAAACGATTTCTCCAAATGCTAATTTAGCCTATTGTCTGGGCAGACACTGCTTTCGTTAATGAATCAACCTCAAGGACTTGTTAGGCAAAATCGGCTGTTCGGTTTCCTTTTGCGCAGTTTTCTATGCCATTGAATTTATCGATGTATATTTAAATCTACATATACCTGGTCAGCTGCGCCCACTAAATCGAAAATGCTTTAGTCGTAAAACACAAAAAGTTACGACAGCTAAGGCCAAACACACCACACACACTGATGCCAGATTGGGTGATTTTAAAGTTATGGGGGAAAATAGGGGATATCGGTTAGTTAATTGGGGATTTATTATTAGTTTTTTTAGGTATATTTCTATAGAAATGGCTAAACATTCTTTCATATTTCTTTACCATTTCCACTTTTTTTACCAATTGAAATCCAAGCCTCCTAACTAGGCCTAACTAATATAATAAAAGCTAATGTCTGTCTGTCTGTCGGTTTGTTATCTTTTCACGGCTGAACATTTCGTTATGAAGTTTCGTAAAATATCGGGAAATCCCGCCATGTTCAAGTGGTTATTTTGTTGCATTTAAGCACCGAATATGCAATGATTATTTTTTGAATCAGTTCCAACAATGTGGCCATGAACCGTGATGTTTGCGAAACTTGCTCGGGAATATTTAAAATCATTTTCCTCCAAGATTGTATGTATCTCTGATAGTGTAAATCGTTATATTGCAAGGTCAGACACAATGCAGTTAAGATAATGTTACAAGAAGGCTACAAGCACATAATAATGACTAGGGACCGGATTATATGCATTTGCATATGCAATTTGCACATTTACAACATTTTCAGTAATCATTGCATATTTTGCGTGTTTAGTGTTCATGTACAAGTGCATACGACCTGACGGCTCGACTGGACCCCTCAGGACTTTGCCACGAGCCAAAAGACATAGGAGCAATACGGTAGAACGAAGCACTCGTGGCGCCTGTGCAAGTTGATTTGTATTTTATTGCGTCGTAGCAATAGTCACTATTCAATGAAATACGTAATTAAGTGAGTCTTCTGTAACTGTACTATTATATATTCTGTGACATTTTGCTGTTGGCAAGGGTGACAATTATGAACCGGTGAGAAGGTCGCTTGGAGTAGTACGGAGTCAAATTTTCGCGCGACTGCTCCAATCCTCAAGGTTTTCGGGTAATTTACTCCGCAAGTCGTTGTGTAACGTTTAATACGAATTGAATGACGTGGTGAATGTTACTTCACCACACTAAGTTGTTTTTGAACGAGTTTTTAGAAGTATTTTTGAAGTGCTTGAAAGAAAGGGTAAAAAATAATTAACTACAAAAATAATTTGTAGTTAAAATAATAGCGTTTATTCCCGTTGTCCCCCACTTCCGTAGCCACCACTAGTAGACATCGTCACCTGTTTCAACAACTTTTTACATTGTTCCCGTTGTCCACTAGTGGACTGTGATACATTTTCAAAAAGTTTTCCTTCAGAGTCATAAGGTCCAAGTGAGCCAAAGAGCCAAAAGGTCCAATGGGCAAAAATTACAAGACGCAAAAGGTCTAGTCTGAAATTCAGTTGTAAATAAAAGCCGCGCATAAGTCTTAAAGTTGCATAATTCATACCAGTTTAATAGTGGGTAATTCTGACAAAGGTCACGGACCCCGGTGTCTGTGAAACTATTTTTTTTTTTAAAGGACCGGTGCGAACTGTCCTTGTTCGCATAGATTGCAAAAATCTCGTGCGATCAGATCGCGTGATGAAATTTTCGTCAGGGATTCAAGTTTTTTTATATGAAATATATCTTCGTTTTACGTTTGACCAGTAGCTCGCCTGATGGTAAGCGACATTGCGTTCGAGAATGTAGCACGTTGTTCTATTTAGTCTAATATACTAGTCCAACAACCTGCTAATTTTAAGGACCTATGCAACAATAAGGTTGCGCACAAAGAGTGCAGCTGTCTTACTCATGCACGCATCACATCATTTTTAAACATAAAATCAACGAATGGATAATATAATCGCTCTACAAAATGTGATTGACGCCGACCGGCGCAGGCGCGGCTTCGTTTGCCCTTCCTTATGCAATTTGTCTCTTACGTAATAGTTTCGATCGTCGTCTGCGCAGCCCGTTTGACGCGTAGAGGCGTTACCTCAGCCGGACGCGTGCCAAGTACGAGTCGGGACGTGCCGGTGCCGCGAGCGGTATTGACCTGACACAATGTCTTCAATTGCATGATCGAGTACGGTGGATAGTTTTTGGATGATTTGTTTGTTATTACTACGCATAGTGAAATTCGTCGTTTCGACAGTATTCTTAATACATGTAAAAAAGTAAGTACATGTATAGAAGGTGCACTCCGCAAACACATATTTGATTTAATAGAGTATCTTAATAAGTGTAAGTCGACTTGCACAAGTGCTCAGTGCCTCACAGAATATATGTTGTTCTATCATGTAGGTCTTGTCTCTTCTGGCGTTTGAGATTTAGGATATAAGTAGATATATAAGATGAATGTTTAATAATTAATTATTCTGTTACGTGGTTGACACAGTTATTGGGTGACTAGATCCCTTTAAATAATAAAGATAAAAAATAAAAAAAGTTTAAAGTTATTTGTTTTAATTTCTGAAGACCATTTAGCAAAGTTTTATCTGTCTTAGTACAATGTTTTAAAGAAAAAACTAAAATCTTTATAATCGTATAGCTAAACCATTTTATTTTTAATCTTCATGTCTTTAGAAGACCAATTGTGTGTATCCAACAAAACTGATAAATATACTTTAGTGTGGAGCAAGATTATTTTAAACGACATTGCGAAAAAAGATTTACAACTAGAAATATTGCACATAAACTGAAGCTTAGTTCTCTAGTTAATCAATTTGCACATTTGATGGTTGAATTTAGCACAAGTTAATTAAACGTCCATCGGATTATACTTACTTCATCTTTACATCATTCACATATTTTGCAATAGTAGATACGTCCGGCATAATATATTTTTTTTTATCAGCCCTGTTTGTACAAACGGGCCATCTTCTCATTGTGAGAAGGGTTAGGCCATAGTCTGCCACTCTGGCCAAGTGCGGGTTGGCAGACTAGTGTACAGTGACAGACAGACCGGCGTAATATATGTCACTCATATTGTAAAAGCGAAAATAAGTTTATCTATCATCTGCTTGTTACCTATTCAAAACGAAACGGCTGAACCGATTGTTATGACTCTTACCTGGATTTGATGGAATATTGGTATCCGCAGTTAGTACAAGGGCGTCGCCAAGGGGGGGCAAGGGAGCCAGCTGCCCCCCCCCTAGAGATTAAAAAATGTAGCCAACTGCAAAGCAACCAAAGTCCTAAGGCCGTGCAATTGTACCTGTACCTACAATTCATATTTTTCTCATCCTCCATAATATCAACTTGCGCCCACGGTCCATGGGCTGGCGACGCCCTTGAGTTAGTATAATAACATTCAAGGTTTATTGTCCAATCAAAGGACCATAAATACATAATAATAGATGAGGACATCCTCGGGAAAATCTAACAAGATGGTGGATCGCTTCTTGAAGGAAACGCAATTGCTGATAGCACAAATAGCTTCCTTCGAAGGCCGTTCGTATACGATCTTGACCTGAACAAAATTGGAATAGGACACCTTTAGCTACGGAAGCCTGAAAACGATGTGTGATATGGTTATAAAGGGTTTTTATGGTACTGTATTAAGCCGAAGGTCATCATTTTACCGACTTCAAAAAGAAGGAAGCTTATAATTCGGCTGTATTTTTCTATGTTTGTTATCGCATAACTCCGACATTTATAAACCGATTTAGAAAAATCCTTGTTTTTTTTTAAAGGATAACTATAGGTAACTATAACTATATCTTTCAGATTTGTTCCCATAGACATTTCACCAAAATCAGTTCAGTAGTTTGGAATTTGTAAAACAATATTGCGCATTTTTAAGTCGGTTATATCAGTTTTTGAATCCATTTTATTAAAACCAGTTTTTACTGTGGGCACAACTTTTCATAATAATGAGTACGATGACTTTTTTCAACTTAGTACGGTACCATAAGCAACTCTAAGTTAAATTGCTTACGAGATGTGTCGATTGATGTCCTATTTATAAATAAAATATAATGATTTAAAAAACAAAAAAAAAAACACGCTCAATCTTATCAAATTATTGTATTGTCATCGGTCCTCGATAAGTCTACCGAAAGTTTGACCGAAATCTGACCGTTTGAAGTGGGTCAAAATCATGTTCAAAGTTTCCGTTTTAATATACGTATGAAGCTATTAAAAGCGTATTAAAATCGGGGCTGTTGTTTAGTAGATTAGATGAAAAACGTCGATAGCAAAATGCTTTACAATCATGGAAATAAAAACTAACCTAACGACACCTCAGCAGGAATACAAGTGGCAAAAGTTTCTATTTCTACAAACGCTTACGCTTCGAAATGCTAACAAACAGTGACGTGCTGTCACGTGACATTTCATTAGCTACTGTCAATCCCTTATATTTACTGACATGTTCTACTGGCGTTATTAGAATGCTACTTGTTTATGTTGGAGTGAAACGGAACGCAAACTGAAGTGTCATAATGCAAGCGCTGCATTGATCCTTCTTCTTGCTGTCACTTATACGAGTCGGTCATTGGCTCTGTATTTAATTTCATTTTCCAAATAAATCATTAGTCAAAATCCTCGAGTCTTCATCATTTTCCATCTTGGGCAGTCGGTTGATCTTTCCGTCTTGTATAAAAATAAAGAAAGTATGACGTTTTTTGCTCACTGAAATTGGGTGAGATGGCGACCTGAAGACCTTAATTCGCATTCATGTCACTCATCTGTGACGACCCAGACATTGTTGTCGTAGGTATGGCGTCGTCTATATTTGTAAAGATTTGCTGAGAAGCATCTCTTTGTAGTCGAGCCCGGTTCTGTGAATTTGACTATTTGTTATAGGAAAGTTCTTTTGATATTTTGAAAGGTTTTAGGAGGTGATAGTTTCCACTTATTCGGGAAA
Organism: Lycia hirtaria; assembly: GCA_947563715.1. Lineage (NCBI taxonomy): Eukaryota > Metazoa > Arthropoda > Insecta > Lepidoptera > Geometridae > Lycia > Lycia hirtaria. Next base: position 15,438,115 of record OX387378.1, read on the forward strand.
CTGTGATTGGTCCGCTAAAAAGAGTTCGCATAATTTATTAATACCTGGGCGACCGAGCTCCACTCGGATTTTTTACGACTGAAAATACGAGCGAACCAGGGCTCACTAAAAATGAAACCTAGCAAGATCGATTTATTGTCCCCTAATCTACCTACAAACCAAATTTCATTAACATCGTTGGAGTCGTTACGAGATTCAGATTATATATATACAAGAATTGCTCGTTTTAAGATATTAGATAAATAGTTGAAAAAACTGAAACAACCGACTTAAAATACGCAGTTTATTTTACTTGGATGTAATTTTTTTCCAGCTATTTTGTTTTAAAACCAAAGTACTGAACCAATTTTTGATGAAATTTCTGTGCGACAAATCTAAATGTTTGTATATCTTTTTAAATAAAATGTTACAAGAAAATAAATGCAGCGAAAGATTTGTGATCACAGACGAGGCGAGGTGATAATAATATTAGAAGCGTCAGGTCATAAAATTATGTAAAATGTAAATGTAACTACGATAAAAGAATTTTAATTTTCAATTAAAACAATCGTGAATATATACGAAAAAAATTTTTTTTTGACGTATTTGCTATTTTCGAATAGCAAATAAGTCAAAAAAAAAGACTTTTTTTAACCAAAAAGAAAGGTATTGATTTATTAACCGACTCGAAAAAGGAGGAGGTTATCAATTCGTACCGTATTTTTTTTAATGTATGTACACGAATTACTCCGTCATTCGTGAACCAATTTTTATGTTTCTTAAATTGATGTATAGAGAAAGTTCCCAAGTTGGTCCCATAATTATTTTAGAAACATTGCTTTATTACTTTTTGAATTATCTCTAAAAGTAAAAATATTTTCATTGTATTCCTGAGTGAGTGCGTCAGATTATAGAATCGCGGAGTTCCACTGACACGTTTTTCTTTGCAAAAGTGTCAAATGTTGAGGTTTTTCGTATAAACATCTGCACATTTTCTAATCTGCGACGACCATTGATAAAAAAAAAAAAAGGTTTTTTTTATCAATGGCGACGACGAAGCATTTGGCATTTAGTGACAAACGTCATTCTTGAAAAAAAAATGAGCGGGTAAATGTAGTTCTTTTAAAAAGTTTACAATCGTGAGGGATATATTGAGCTTGAAAAGTAAAACCTACTTACTCCTCATCCAATGTGTATAAGGAGAAAATAGAGTTACTTCAACGCTGGAGCGCCTTGTTTAATTATTATCCTTACTTATATTACAAGTAAACGAAATAACGTACTTTGAAGTCGGTTGTTTCAGTTTTTTAAACTATAAAATTATATTATTTTATAGGTACGGTACATACTTTTCGTATTTTATGCGCATCATGCTTTGTTAGAGTTGTAGTAGGTAAAGGCATTGTAATGTTTGTCATCGTTTGTTTGTTGTGTTGCGAAACACATGTAAGGCGGTGTTAGGTGTTAACTCGTCCGACCTTCGAAGCCTTCAGTTCGTTATTGTTAGCGAAGTATTGTTGTCAGCTCGTGGCGGCGGAGAATGACCAGGCAGATACAGGTTTTGAACTTGAATGATCATCATTAGGAACCTGTTGTGGGCTCGAGGTTTCGACATCCTATTTATTGACAGACCTTGATATTTAATAGTTGCCTTAATGTGGTCTATTTTAATGAAGGCACGCATCAGTCTGTCACCGTCGATTATGTGGATGAATCCGCTCGTTATGGAATGGCTGGTCGGCGTTTGGTTGCATGCCTAGGCTGAACGTTACTCGCCGAACGCTCAAGACTATGGGAAACGGCTGGCCCTAGGAATGTTTTTGACGTGACAACGTCTAATAAATCGATGAACGCCGCCTGCACGCACGAAAAAGGATGACTCTTTGTCCCATTACGCTCATTGTGACGGGAAGTGTTTTCATCAATGTTTTGTTAAGACGTTGTCACGTTAAACTATCGTCCGTAAACCGACTTTACAGACAACCAATTTTTTTGTGCTAAAATCCGTTATTTACAGCTTTTCTGTCACTAAATGGACCTTTATAGTAACAGTGATTGGGACATGTCCCAATCACTTGTTGCGTTGAGTTGTATACTCGAAAACACGTTTTTCTTTAGCATAAAAAAGTTTTTTGGATGCCCTTTCGTCATATATACTTCTTAATGTATTTATTAAAAATTCCCAGATTTCAAGTAGGTAGGTAAACTTAAACTTGTTTGGTTATTAACCAAAACTATTTTTTTAAATGCGTTAAAACCACAAGTCCGATATCCGGATGTTTTTCCCTTGCTTACACTGTGAGACCTGTAAAAATATTTTTCTAGGTTAACGGGAAGTATCCTGCAGTCTACAGATTTTGATTTATTTACAAGTATCAGAAGTTATTTACAAGTAAGTATTATTGCCTTGACTTAGAAGCTCCAAGAAATCGTAGAGCTAACCTAGTTTAAACTAAAATGTATGTGATATCAATTTAAACTTAATACGTCCACGACAATCCACGTTCTCTTCAAAACAAGGCTCTTGGTGACCGGACGTACAACAAATAAAACATACGTCATTATTCTGAATGTCTGCATGCGAATGTTGCCATGGAAACCCTATAAGAACACGATAACACAAATCACCCTCAAAATCATACTCTATATTGTAAGTAATAAATATAAATGATAATAAATATTGGTAGACATTTCATACAACACCATGTAGCCCAAACTAAGCAAAGCTTGTACTATGGAAAGTAGATGGTTGATAGAATACATACTTTTTTTTGTTGTAAATACATACTTATGATACATAGAAACACCCAGACACAGAACAAACATCCATGCTAATCACTCAAATGTTTGCCCTGGGTGGGGATCGAACCCACGATCTACAGCTCAGGAGGCAGTCGAACTACCACTGAGCCATGACGCTTGTCAATAGGTATCATTTTTCGTGTATTTATACATGCTCTAATTTTCGTAAAGTTTTTTGAATGACATTAGGCCATCTATCACATTTTATTATTTATATAATATTATTATTTTTATTTATTATTATTATTTATATCCTTTGTTCATTTATTTATCATATCTTATTAATTTAATTGATATATATTTACAACTGAAATAAATTCTTCTTAATTTCATTAAACCTAGCTGTACGATGCGTGGAGAAGTTTTTTTTTTATAAAAAGCAGCAAACGGGCTGGCTTCTCGCCTAATGGTAAGCGATAACCGTCGCTTATGGACAACTACAATATCAGTTATGTCACTGTTGCTTTGCTAGCTCTTTGTTGAAGCACTGCGGGAAAACCTGATTTGTTTGTTGATGATAATTCAATAAGTAAATGGTATATCTGCAATGAATTTATGTGCAAATGTTTTTATTTGTATGATAATTAAACTGATGTCGGGGCTGATAAATTTGCGTAAAACCCAAAAGAGATGGTGATAGGTGTTCCTAGCGGGATGAGATCGTGTGAAAACCATGATGTCACTGCCTCTTACTTACTCCACCCATTAAAGATGATTTTAGAACATGACATATGAACTTCTATAGCTGATGCAGATAGTTAGACTTCGCGGAATTTAGCGAGGATTGATTGAACTACAACTGTACCTAAATACATAATACTTAAAAGGCGTCGCTTCTTTGAAAAAGACCGTCGAATGTGGTTGAAACTACAGTCGACAATTTCACCTTAAAATAGACGTGGCTGATGTGACATTGTCATCCACGTCTATTTACTCAAGAATGTGTGACAAATCATGTTAGTTTTCACAAGTTAAACGGCTTGTGTACATTTTTACTAAATAATTTTTTGCTTGTCTTGATAAAATTCACACATTACTCGCATGCGTACGTTTCTTATCTTATCAGAATTCACATGCTTCTACTTCTAGTTACGCATGTTTCTGGCTAGCATTGTGAATATTGATACCTGTATTTGTTTTTGTTCATATCCATAATATCCTTACTGCCTTACTAATCCTAACATTGCTAACTTCATATTAATAAATCCTCTATCATATAAAAAAACTAGATCAAAATCGGTCCATCCGTTCGAGAGCTACGATGTCACAGACAGACACACAGATACACACGTCAAACTTATAATTACAGCCCTCTATTTCGGTCGGGGGTTAAAAAGCGAAAGCAACTCTGTCTCTGTCTGTTTAGGTATATCGATTGTTATGAAGTTTAGTACAGAGATAGCCGAAAACCTGGAGACATAGGCTAAATTTTATTATCATCACCCAATGTTGTATTATACGTAGATAGGGTTTCCTCGGCTCTGCGTGACAAGCCTTAAGTAAGGTAATCGCCCGACGTGTTTCTCGTCTTTAGTTGCGACACATCGGACAACGGTGTTAGACGCTAAATGTCGTAACTTTGCACAGTGACAATGCCATCCTGAGTGTTTAGAAAGTGCAACACAAAGATATTAATAAGGCCAAGATACTAAAACTTATCCTCGAAGTGCTGAGAACTGAGATTTGTTTTTTTTGTTGTTGTCTTTTTTTGTTTGTACAAACTGTCCCACTGCTGGGAACGGGCCATCTTCTCATTGTGAGAAGGGTTAGGCTATAGTCTGTCACGCTGGCCAAGTGCGGGTTGGCAGACTTCACACATCTTCAAGATCATTGAGAACTCTCAGACATGTAGGTTTCCTCACGATCTTTTCCTTCACCGTTTGAAGTTGGCGGCAATCAACAATACGCACATAAATTCGAAAAGACAGAGGTGCGTGCCGTGGGATTTGGACCCAGGACCAGGACCGACTAGGCTGCCGGAAATTTTTCTCATTGTCATCAGCGGTCACCATCACATCGTTTTTCATCGCTTTACCATAGTTCATTATACTATGATGTATTCTTTGCTACAGTTGAGAACCGTTTATCGGTTTCTCGGTCGGCGGCGCGTTCGGCGCGCTGTCGGCGCTTATCAGCGCGCGGCCGACCTTGTGACGCGGTATCGATAACAACTTATGTAACTGTTGGGTTGCATTCTGAACTTGCTACACTTGTTCATTTGTTTGGGTTCACAAGAAGTTACCTACGCGGGGGTGAGTGTTCATTTGTACTGGTAACTGATTTTCATGAGTAACCTATTTAATAAATATATAAGTTCTAAATTAAAAGAAAAAAAAATACCCGACTGCAGAAAAGAGGTTTTTGCAGTATAACTTACGGTTTCGTTACGCCTGATACTCTGTTGAGTATACGTTTTTATGAGAAAGTATGTGTAAAATCGCTGTAAAGATTATAAATGCGTATTCTTTAGAATAATTCTAGTTAAATCATCTGTTTATTGCAAAAAAGTTTGTTAATATAAAAAAAAACGCATCTTTATATTTTTGCGAGAGATATATTATAATTATAAATATAACCTGTAACACTCAGGGTGTGAACATGAATTATAAGATACCACGCGCATCAAAATAAGTTAAGCCGTTTCGGCTGTTTGCATTCATATAGAAACGTATGTACATAAAAATATTATATACATATACACCTGAAAAACATTCCTTCTTACGCATTCAGGTAAAAATACATATTAACTAGTAAAGCACTATTATTGCTTTGGTTATGGTTCGCGTTAATTTTGAGCTCCCGATATTTCAGCACAGATATACTATCGGGATATTTTCCTGTTATTAATAACAATAGTGCTTTAATGAATGACCGTTATAGTTTAAAAAAGTATATTATCTAGTATCTATATCTATCTATGATAAAATAAAAACAAACCACCCGACTGCATAAGTAAGAGCTAATCAGAGAGAGAGACAGAGCTATAGATTCTGAATGTTTTTCTAACGAATGTGTGGAAGGTAAATACAAATATATAAATTCGGCAACAGTATTACAAATAAAAATCGGCCAAGTGCGAGTCGGACTCGCGCACGAAGGGTTCCGTACTATCATCTATAATAGAAAATCGTATAAAATAACGAGAAATCAACGAAATTCCAAGTAGTAAATTACAAACTTATGGGTAGGTTTTCGATACACATCCGGGCAGCATGACGACGCTCGCGCGAATACGCGCGGCTATGGCTCGCTCCGTGATGTTGTTTTTATAGTTAATATATTTCTAAATATTTACTTACAAATATTCAAGTTTCTACCTGTTAATTAAGATCGAGTAAAAATTGCTTAAAAATTACGTTTGTTGTATGGGAGCCCCCCTTTAATATTTACTTTATTGTTATTTATTTATTTATTTTGAAAGGTAATATACAAGTAAATATTCTGTGAAAATTTGAAGCGTCTACCTGCTACCGTTTTTAATATTGAGCAAAAAAATACGAAAAAAACACGTTTATTGTATGGGGACCCCCCTTAATATTTTTTTTTTTTAATTTTTAGTATTTGTTGTTATAGCGGCAACGGAAATACATCATTTGTGAAAATTTCAGCTTTCTAGCTATCACGGTTTATGAGATACAGCCTGGAGACAGACAGACAGCGAAGTCTTAGTAATAGGGTCCCGTTTTTACCCTTTGGGTACGGAACCCTAAAAACGTTTCACAAAAATACATTTTGATTCAACCAAGATTATCTATCACACGGAATCTATTTTTTTGTACTTAATGTTGTTCTTTATTATATTTTGATAATTTAAGTAAGTAAATATTGAATAATGTACTTAGTAATGCATGAGGAGATGGCAAACTCCATACTTATAGGCCCTTAAGCCATTTCTAACAACTTCCCGATCTATCATCAGTCAGATCATGAACGAATAGAGTGATGGATGTGAAAATGAAACAGTTAAACACAAAACGTGTTTGTTACGTCGACGTTACGTGTCCAAGCACGTGTGTGCATTCGCAAAGAAAGCTAATAATATACTCTAGGGTTGCCAACTTTTTGTACATCAAATACACAATTCGGGTCAAAGAAGCAATATTAACAGTAAATTTCTTCTTTCGAAGATTTGAATTAGTTTTTATGGCGCTCCTCGAGCAATTTAACATATTTGTGTCAGTTTTTTTAAAGCTTCATAAGTTTTTCTACATTTATCAATGTTTGTCGCAATTAAAATCAATGAGAAGTTCATTTTTTTATCATCATCATCATCATCTCAGCCATAAGAAGTCCACTGCTGGACATAGGCCTCCCCATGGATTTCCAAAAAGACCGATTGGAAGCGGCTTGCATCCAGCGTCTTCCCGCCACTTGTAGGTATGAGGTCATTTGTCCATCTCGTGGCTGGTCTTCCTACGCTGCGCTTGCCGGTACGTGGTCTCCACTCGAGAACCTTTCGGCCCCATTGGCCATCAGTTCTACGTGCTATGTGCCCTGCTCACTGCCACTTCAACTTGCTAATCCGTTGTGCTATATCGGTGACTTTTGTACGTCTACGTATCTCTTCATTTCTGATTCGATCTCTGATTTTTTTATCATATTGCTTTTAAAAGTAAATACATGACTCGATTAGTTCAGAGCGAACTTAGATCATTTCGTTTGTAGAGCAGTTCGCCGAACTTCGCTATGACGACGACTTCAATGTGACGTCACACCAAAAAAGTGTAAAGGTTCGCCTCCAACAAATCTGATCGTGTTTTGGTGCTGATGAAATAAACAGTATTTTGTTTATTTTATATTATTTTTGATGAACAGTAAACTGAATTATTATTTATTACTTACTGAATATTTATTTATTTTATCTATTTATAATACTGTTTTTTACAATATGGTTGACAACCCTACGTACAACTGTCTCATTTACCAGTTTTCTGACAAATAGACGAATAGAAACTTGATTTCTGTGTATGTTCTATACAATATTCGATTTGTGGTATGTTTGGATTTCGCAATTGGGTATGTAAAGAAAAATGTAACATATGCTGATTCCAAAACCATTTCGAGATTATATGTCTATAAACCATATTTTTTTATTTAGGGCACATAAAATGATGAGATCGCGCAAATTTTTGCGAAAATATAAAAAATATTTGACCTTCAGTCGACCTCTAAAATGTAGTAAAATAAAATGTAGTTTAGTTAGTAAAAAAAGATGAAACTGACAGCATTGTCATTGACAAGAGAGACAATATCTCTATGACAACTGTCATACCAAAATAAATAAACAAAGAAAAGAATTATTTTGTGTTTGGTGCTCTGCTACTCTATTCATTTGTATTAAATTAATTCTGTTCATTATCTTTACGACGACCTTGCTTTCCTACCGTTTTGATTGATACTGCATTTACGTTGACCACTGCTTTGTTGTAAGAAACTGTTTGCCTACTGATTGGATAAACTATGGATAATTTTGTACGTGCCGACTCTGCTAACTTACCTAAGGTTGAGAATCTTATCATTCTGGAGTTCATCTCAACTAGCGGCAAGAACAACATCACAAAAATCCGAGGAGCTAAAGAGCTAAAACTTATGAACAATGCCAGGATATGAAATAAAAGTGATTGACAGTACATAACTTCTTTTTTGAAATGATTTTATTGTGTTTAATTATATAGCAATTTCATTGTAATTATATAAGAGATTAATTTATTTACATTTATACATTATTTATTTTATTCTGGTTCATTGTAGTGCAGCATCAATGCTTCGCCCAGGAACTTAGTCTACGTTAACTTGTTCACACCAGTCTTTTAAAGGTTTCCTTTACTTGAAAAAAAACAGTTTATTAGGATTTTTGGCACGAAAGTCGAAACATTTCACAGTTGTAGTTTCGGAATAATATTGTGAATTTGTTTCATTTTAATGCGCAAACACAATCGCGAAGACCTTAGAAAACATTAATTAATTACAACGAGCTCAATATTAATTATTAATTATTCTTTTTTTCATTCTTTATGTTTACACAACGTATTTGTTTTTTCAAAACACAACAAAAACCGATGATAACTTGTATCAGTTAGAGACAATATAGGTACATGTCACTGTCAAGTTGACGTATATGTATTTTTTAGTTCATGTTGGCTATCACAACATCTTATTCAGTAGGTACGATGACGTCATCTTTCCTACGGACGATTTTATCTTTAAAAAAATATTAAAAAATAAGTACTGAACAGAATAAAAAAATATTGAAATTAGTTTTTCTAAATGATCCATTCTATGATATAAAAATATAAAAAAAATATCAAAAAAAAACTTTACATACCCAATTGTTATTTATTTAAATTTGATTACTTTTAAGGGAACTATCGTATATTTTACCAAATGGTAAGACAGGACGTTTCGAAAGTTTTGCAGTGTTCATGGTCACAGGTTAGACTAGATATCAGGTGAATTCGTTCACTCTACGTCGACTTTGTGTCTTAGGTTCTGTGCGGTCACTTGAGTGGTCTGTTTTTTAGAAGGAATTACCTATAATAGAATAACTTACACCATACAGAGTAACTTAAATAAATAAATATTTGTGGACATTTCACAAAACACCATCTAAGTCCAAACTACGGAAAGCTTGTAATATGGAAACTAGATGGCTATAGACATATTTTTTTTGTAAATATATATTTATGATACATAGAAACACCCAGACACAGAACAAACGTCCATCCTCATCAAACAAATGTTTGCCCTGGGTGAGGATCGAACCCACGACCTACAACTCAGAAGGCAGTCGTACTACCACTGAGCCATGAGGCCTGTAAATCTAATACCTGTAAACGAGCAATTCTTGTATATAACCTGAATCTCGGATATGGCTCCAACGATTTTAATGAAATTTGGTTTGGAGGTAGATTAGGGGACGATAAATCGATCTTGCCGTCCTTTTCAGTGCCAAATACCACTTTAGTCACATTGCAGTACAAGTGCCCGGCCTGCCCGACGACTGCTTGCGTAAACCGAACCTAAATAAAACACCAAACCAGTATCGGTAATATATAAACACCCACTTAATTAAACCCTAATAATAGAAACCCTTTTTGATTTGAATGCTACTTATTTTGGTGTAGAGGAAAAAAACACTCAAATATTTTTGTATTAGTATCTAATTTTGTATTAGTATCTAATTAGTATATAAATGTATGATATTTATTAATGTGTTTTGTGTAATACGACGACGATACACGAGAGACGAACATACATGCACGTGTGCACGTCTGCTTGTCAGATACTCAGATTTTAGATTAAGCCCACCCTAGGGAAAACTAATAAGCCAAGACAGCAAATAAGAATAAAATATAATAATTTAAAAAACTAAAAAAACACAATCAATCTTATCAAATTGTATTGTCAACGGTCCTCGATAAGTCTACAAAGTTGGAATGAAATCTGACCGTTTGAAGTGGGTCAAAATCATGTTCAAAGTTTCCGTTACATACTAACATACGTATGAAGCTAATAAAAGCGTGTTAAAAATAGGAATTCCTCGTTTCTTGTGAGATAGACTCCTAGGAGACACGGGGAAATAAGCCAAAACCCTAAAGAAAGAGTAGGACCACCAGCTCTCTTGTTTCCTGTAAAATTTCGTAAGTATTTTCAAGATCAGAGCGTCTCCTAGGTCTACTAATTACTTCATCATTTCCATTAGACTAGATGATGATTTTTTTATTATTTATTTATCAACACAAAATTTACATTATAAATTGGCTTAGGTACCTAAAAACTACAGTTAGTTTGTACTGGTACCTTCATTCGCGCGCTGACACTGCTTCCTACACTATCGCTATTCTATTACACATATATTCAGCAAAGTTAAATAATACATTTACATACGGTTAAACTCGTATATTCTCAATAAAAAAAGACGTCATGCCTTTGTATGAAATCAATGAAAAACCAAAACTGGCGAACATTCAGTATGCCATTGTAATATGCTTCTTGCTTTAATTTGTGTACATTGCAATTCCGGTCGCGTGCCGGCGGCTGGTGATTACGTCTGTATGCGATGTGAGGTCATCCATGTAGAAATACTACCTGATTAGATGGGTGACCGCAAGACTATTGCTGTCGTGATTTACGGCTGACTTGGGTCCGTTTGTCTTGTAATAGGGTGATTTTTGGTCTACTCGTAAGATCTATCTCATCCGGGGTTTCGTCATCAGACCGATATAGTCCTCTGCTGCTATTAGACCTCTACTGAAAGCCACTCAGCCCGAGATTCAGCTTTCTGCGTCCGGGCACTGTCAACCGTATAATCTGGGTGTCTTCAAATCGCGGGTGAATAGGTTCCTTCTAAATAACAATTATTCTTATTTTGAGTTTCATTAACTGGTTCCAAGTGAGGTGAGCTTTTTGTAATGAAAAACTTCTCTATTTTTTAATGTTTTCGCCTGATTTATATATCATGGCGTTGCACATTCCGCAGATTCTTAAAAGCCTCTCAGGAAACTGTTCATTTACATTCATTCGCTAAATAAAATCATTTATGTCAACTGTTAGCTTTCTCCTAAACGGGCTTTCTATAAAAGCACTTCAGATATTATTGACGTGGGAAAACGTTGTTCATATTTACGGAATTGATTTTTATCACGTTACACCAATAAATGAGAATTGATACACGTTTGTAGTGTAAGTCAGCTCTGTGGAGTGGAGCTAACCTAACGGAAGACTCCCTCATAAAAAGCTACATGTATGTGATTTTATCTTAAAATTAATACTAGTAAAATCTCGACTCTTCTCACAATGAGAAGATGGCCCGTTCCCAGCAGTGGGAAAGTTTGTACAAACAGGGCTGACAAAAAAAAAACTCGACCCTGCCTGCAAGACAAGTCCTGGTCAAGTCTGGTCTGTAATACTTGTCGGTCGATACCCTGACCGACTTCGAGCGAAGGGAACGTATAAACAAAAGCCAGTAGATATTGATATTATTATTACTAGAGACCGGATTATATGCAACATAAAAAGCTTGAAAAATGGGTAAAATATGCATGTTTTTTTAAATATCCAACATAAATGAATTTTAGAAAAGTAAAAGAGGGAAAAGTGCCATTTTTTTTTTTTTTTTTACTTCTAAATCAGCATTAAATCAGTTAATTACGTATTCGTTCAATATTTAACAACCTTGTAGACTATACATTATAGACTATAATTATATTAATACTCAATTACAATTAAACAAACAATTATTTAACTTTTTTTTTGTGTAGATAAAAAGAGAAAAATTTTGTAAGACATAATTTTACTCTTGGTATATGGTAACCTACCGAAAAATGTAGTAAATACAGCGAAAATATGCATAATCACTAAATTTCAGACAAAATATGCAATGATGTGGTAAATATGCAAATGCATATGAATATATGCAAATACATATAATCCTGTCTCTAATTATAAAAAAGCCTTCCGGACCATAATGTTGAATTCTCGAAATGTTGAATTCGCAAAATGTTAAATTCTCAAATTGTTGAATCTCAATTGATTTCTCAAAGATATAGCGATCTGTTATAAACGTTTCATTATCAGAAACTCGAAAATCTGGGCTCTAGAAACAATGAGGTCTTGGAATGGCTAAAAGTTGAGGGATCTTCATGCACTTTACGGAACCTCGGCGATTTTTCCTAAAATCCTAGCCATAGATCTAATTGTAATATGTCACAATACATCGTACTTCCAAGATGTCGCACTGTTTCATCATAAATGGAGACCTTGACATGACCTGACCGTTATTATGAACTCTACCGTTTCAAAATAGAGTCCAGTTCAATGCCAATTTTTCTTCACAGCAGCATTGTGACGTGTCTTTTATTTTAGCACGTTTGGCTAGGATTAATGTTGGTCATGTTATGAATGTTTCGCAATAGTTTTCTATTGTTTCTCGTAACGTTTATTGAATAACTGTAATATCGATATAGCGGTTATCGATATGTGACTCACCGCACGCACGCCTCTCCCTATTCCGCCAGGGAGGTATAACGCGACACCAATCGCTTAAAAGTCCTACGGGTAGTGAAGGAGTCCCTATAGTTTGTGGTTTGACTTTCGTAGCACTCTGAAGAGTAGATCTCACGACGACAATACACTTTATTATACTTTTGTCTTTCTTTATATTATTGTTTAGTTTGTGATTATTGTTATGTCCTGTATTTATTGTTGTTTTTGTTGCTAGGACTCATTGTAGTTGTAAAATTATATTACGAATCCGTCTGTAAAACCAAAAATACCACAAATACATACTCAGGCAAGTGAATTGCACTTTTCGTCATTCAAGTTGCAATAAGAAAAATGTGGCCTTGTTATTTCTAGTCTGTATCTCCACTGTTTTAGATTCCAGTCAGTCACGTATTTAAACGTTATTTTATCTTTAATCAGGCTTACGCTTGACTCGACTTATCTGAAAACGCGAAAAAAACAGCGCCGTTAAAGTTTGTTGACCCCTGATGAATTGTGTGGAACAGCCGATTAATTTTTGGCTATATCGAGAATAATACCTGGGAAAAGTTGTTCAATTTTATGGATAAATAATATTACAAATTTCTGTGACCGCTGTATATTTAGAATAACATAATTTCTAAAATAAATGTGCATTGTGACCTCCGCAAATTTAAATTTCATAAATTAAAACTCATAATACCATTTGTCAACGGTCTCGGACCTTCGAATTGAATTTGTCAACGGAAGACCTTCGTTCGAGTTTGTGTACTCCCCACAAATAGCTGCTAATTGAATTTTATAATCCTAATTACAAAAGCGAAAAACTCTGTCCCTCCGTCTATTTGTTTTTAGGGTTCCGTACCTCAAAAGGAAAAAACGGAACCCTTATAGGATCACTTTGTTGTCCGTCTGTCCGTCTGTCAAGACTTGTATATCTCAAGAACGCATAAAGGTATCGAGTTGAAATTAAAACCATATGCGCAGATCCATAGTCTCTTGCTGTAGAGAGAAAATTAAATTTCTCAGCTTTCATTTAAAAAAGTTACAGCCGAATATGTCGCAAAAAACGCATATTTCGACACTCACACTCATATAACTGTGAAATTTGGCAAAAAGTTGTATGAATTCTATTATCATCATCATTTCTGTTTCATCACTACCCGGGCGAAGCTGCGGCTACAATTAGTTATAAATATTACTTACGTAGGTACTTAATTAGTTATTAAAGTAATTAAATACTCATCACACGAAATATTTTTCAAAAGCAGCTGTCCAAACTTGTCCGTCTTAAATTCATTGAAAATCAATTACCTATGTACTTATGTTTTGTAACCGACTTCCAAAAAGAAGGAGGTTATCAATTCAACTTATGTTTTTTCCGTACCGCAAAAGGAAACACGGAACCCTTATAGGATCACTTTGTTGTCCGTCTGTCTGTCCGTCCGTCCGGGTGTCATGACCTCTATCTCGGGAACGCGTAAAGGTATCGTGTTGAAATTAAAACCATATACGCAGATCCAAATATCTTGGTGCAGAAAGAAAAATCAAATTTCTCAGTTTTCGTAAAAAAATATGTGTGTTGGTGGTCAATCGTAGATCTATCTCGCATAAAAAAAAAGTTATCACACTGATCTGCTAATCCAAAAGGAGATCGTTGTACTCATTATTATAAACAACTTTACTAGTGGCAAAAAAAATCGCGGTAAAAAACCCTGTTCCATACATTTTGTCAGGGGCGTAGTATTAATGTTCTGCATCAGGTTAACGATCTATTTTTTTTTTTTATGAATTTTGAATTGTACTTATCCATAGTAAAAGTTGTACTATAATAAAATCAATAAGTACAATGACCTCCTTTCGATTTAGTAGTACAGATCGCTAAAATAACCTTGTATATTTTTAATGAATTATTTATTCTACATCGCACTTGAATACAGTGTAGCTAATGACTTACTTACCAAGACAAAAATGAGCGCGAGCCAACTTTGCATCGCTGTAAAAGTTGAGCGTAACCCCCCAGATATTTCAAAAATCTTATAATTAAGTATTATAAATATTTTTTTACAATAATTTTATATAATATGTAGCAGATTTACGTTTTACCACGAATTCACTTGATTGTAAGCGTCGCCGTGGTCGAGGATGGGGCACGTCGATCTAAAACATATCTATACACTGTAGCTTTACAATCACAAGATTCTGGTGACGTACAATGAAGTATTCCCAAAAACTTTTTTCATTCATTATTCAAACATTACTCAATGGCATGCTCGAACAATGATAATAAGATTTACGATGTAGTTAACGCAAAAAATATCTCAGAAACGAGCATCGGGAAGCCCGAACGATCCACTTATCGCATGTGTATGGCCAGTGCATGCGATGAAAAAGAAAAACTGGCCAGTATCCATTCGGCCACGTCCGTGAGCTGGCCGCATTCGCGCGGGAAAATAATTCGGCGCGCACCGGCCTTTCCGTTCTACGTGATTTAAAAAAAATCGACGCGTTTATTTTTTCGCTCACTTTTAATTGAAAAGAGTTTTTACTTTTTTTGTAGTGTTTCAGTGTGTTTTGTACGAGTGTTTAGTTTTTTTGGAGGTAGGTGAATGTCAGATGTTTTGCCCGTGACCCGGTTCATATCTCGCGTTGTTGTTTACTATTAATTTTGTTTAATTTTTTCGTGATTTTTATTTTTATTTAATTTAATAGTATACTTAATATTTTATTGCAAATTAAGGGAATATAAATTATATTTAGCTTTTTCAGAAAATTTTATTTTGTTAATAGATTTAAAATGTGTGGCATTGTAGCTTTCAAAACTAGACGACCTGGATCTTGGATTAAGTGACGTTTTTCGGTAAGGCCGAGTATGTTACCTGTAGCGCAACCAGTTAGCCTGCATAAACCGATAAAACAGCCAGGTTGCTCATTTGCCTCCGACTTACTTTATAAATGTCATAATAATGACCTGCGGGGTTACTCTCAACTCTTAAAGCGATGCAAAGTTCGCTCAGCGCCCGTTTATATCTTGCTTTTTCTGTAATTAAGAGTGTGAAACAAAAGTTGAAATGAGCCTACTTTCAATTGTGATATTTGTAATAATCGCTTCAAATTTTGTGTCACTCTCCTAATTGCAGAAAAAGCCATATAAAACGAGCGTTGAGCGAACTTCGCATCGCGGCTGCTGTACTCTAATTTTCATCATCAGAAGATCATACAGCTTCTCAGCCATTTTGTACGGAACCCTCGGTGGGCGAGTTTGACTCGCACTTGTCTGGTTTTATTCCGGTTAAGAGCTTCCTTAGTCCGGCCGCTACAGCTTTATATCAGAAAAATATATTTTTAAATACCATCAGTGGTTATAGAGTTGAAAAATCACAAAGTTGTAAACTTTTACCTTATACCTAATATAACTGTTGAAGTATAAACAATAGGCATATAATCCAAATATTACCTATGTGATTTATAACAAAGTATTTCTGCACTTTGACATCATCGTTAAAAGTTTAAAATATCCTGTGTTAATTTTATTTCCTCAAATATAAATTGAATATTATTACTATAAGGAAATTAGCTAAATCGGTATACGAGTCAACGGCTTTATCATGGACATAATATTTCTCGATTGAAATTGTCAATTTTGGAACCTTTACGGTTAAAGGTACCAGACAGAGTCGGACTGCAAGCTGCAAACCGACAGCAGGTGTGCAAAGCGACACCAATTATCATCATCAAAATATTATTATTTTCTGTAAATAGAACCAATCGTACAAGAACCACGAATTATACTTTCATAAAGTCACTTATTCTTTATGCTGATATATTTAAAAATAAAACACTAGTTGATTTTACGTATGTTACGTCTACATTAGAAAGTTATATAAATCAAGTTTACAGTGTTAATCATATTCAACACTATAAACCTCCTATAAGCAGGAATATGAATAAAAAACCGGCCAAGTGCGAGTCGGACTCGCGCACGAAGGGTTCCGTACCATTATATATAAAAACGGCAAAAAATCACGTTTGTCGTATGGAAGCTCCCCTAAAGCTGTAAAGTTTGTTTACGGACGATAATTTTAAGTGATAACGATGCGTCACAAGCCGAACGCTTAGGCCGATCGTGCCTCTCTATTACTTGTTCCGCGCTCTCGCTTGCACGCTCGGCTCAGGCGGAACGTGACACTTTTTCGTGCGTGCAGCCGGCGTTCATCGATTTATAAGACGTTATTACGTCAAAAGATCCGTAGACGAAAAAAAGTAATCGTCATAGCAACGGATAAGCAAGTTGAAGTGGCAGTGGGCAGGGCACAAAGCACGCAGAACTGATGACCGGTGGGATCGCCAAGTTCTCGAATGGAGACCGTGCACTGGCAAGGGCAGCTTAGGAAGACCAGCCACGAGGTGGACAGACGACCTCATACAAGTGGCAGGAAGAAGCTATTAACAGTATTCGGTCTTTATGTAAATCCATGGAATGAGATGGAGTAAGAATATTGAATTTAAATGTTCTGTATACCTTATTGCAAATTTATGTAAATTTGAATTAAAAGTGGTATTTATGTTTAAATCACGTAGTCCAGTCAAGGCTGGGTTGCGAAAATTGATCTTGTGCATTTAAATGTGCTTAATTTGATGCTATCTTTGTTTATTGTTATATTTACATTGGATTGTAAACAACCTACTTACCATTATAACTATAAGTAAGATATAATTTTGCAGATGTGTCAGGACTATCACCTTCCCAATAATATTGTTCGGGTACATTTTTAACACCCGACGCAAGAAGAGGGGTGTTATGAGTTTGACGTGTGTATCTGTCTCTGTGTATCCGTATATTTGTGTGTCTATCCTGTGACATCGTAGCTCACAAATGGATAGACCGATTTGTATCTAGTTTTTTAAATTTAACTTATTATCCGTTTAAATTTAACTTATTATCCCGGGTTTAAATAAACAGCCCCTCTTATTTAGGATACGTATGCTCTTCTTATTATTATTATGACGAATTTAGTTCAAGTCATTCTTCATTTATTTCTAGTAATACTATATTTTTAGGCTAATAATGATCCGTACTAAGGATGCGGAAGCCTATTCGTGTGGCTAGGCTGTCTGTCTGTCGTACATTTAAAGGGCTGTATCTTTTCATCAGTAATAGATACAAACACACTACCAACTGAGCCACAAGGCTCAGTTTTCGTCTACCTGCTGAACTGAAAGGTCGTGGGTTCGATCCCCACCCAGCGCAAACATTTGTGTGATGAGCATGGATGTTTGTTCTGTGTCTGGGTGTTTCTATGTATCATATGTATATATTTACAAAAAAAAGTATATATGTATTCTATCAGCCATCTAGTTCCATAGTACAAGCTTTGCTTAGTTTGGGCTAGATGGTGTTGTGTGAAATGTCCACAAATATTTATTATTATTATTATTTATTAAAGTCTCAAGATAGGCAGGATTGTAGGGTGTACTTTGATGTAAATCAACAAATACTATAAACTGGTCAAGTGCGAGACAATTTTACGTAAATAATTTTTGATAAATTATTGTGCGGAATTCCTTGTTGATTCCACAAAAAAAATGAAACGAAAAATGACAAGTGAACGTTTCATTGATAGTCGGTGTCATGTGACATAAACTTAAAATAGAGAAAACGATAATGTTAAAATCTCTTTGGATAAAGAAAATAGTTCTGTAACATTTACTCATTTGAACTTGGTATTGTGTGGGAACGCCTAGCAATTCAAACTATTCTTTCTGTAGAAAATACGTGAATTTACAATTATTCTTAGATATCAAGCACATTTTGTTGAGCAATTAGCCCTGGTGTCAGTGTTCATGTTTATATGTTGTGTCATGCGTAGGAGTACGGAAGCTTCGATGTGCGAAACTCGTACTTTACCAAATTTATTACCTAGGTATATGAATAACATTTTTCGGCAACCGCTTATTGAATTTATCAGTTATAATCTTAAATAATCAGTTTTTAGATTTTTTTTACTATAATACTATACTTAGATATTGTGTAATATTATTTTACTTTACATAAATATTAATTTTATGATAAAATATTCAGCGATTGTAATAATTTACTTTGACAGTTATTTTGATAGAGCATTCTTTTATTCAGATTATATTTGATATTTTGTTTAACATGAACCTCGAATTTAACTATTGCCTACATAATTATAGTTTCAATAATTATAGTTTTAAAAAACTGAAGCAACCGACTGCTCATGGACGCCGTTGTCAGAACTGGACCAAATTGAAATGGGACCACACGGGAAGCACCAACTTTCAATTAAAAAAAGAATCATTAAAATCGGTTCACCCAGTCGAAAGTTCTGAGGTAACAAACACAAAAAATAAAAAATATAGTCGAATTGAGAGATAGTCCTCCTTTTTTGAACTCGGTTGAAAACTGAAAAAAACCGACTTCAAAATACACAATTTGTTTACTTGGATGATATTTTGCCACTTGGTTATAATAATAAAACCGGCCAAGTGCGAGTCGGACTCGCGCACGAAGGGTTCCGTACCATTATCTATAAAAACGGCAAAAAAAAACACGTTTGTTGTATGGGATAAAATAAAATTAATATTTAAGGGGGTTTTTTAAATATTAATTTTATTTCAATATTCAGTGAATATTTCAAGCGTCTACCTGTTGCCGTTATCAATATCGAGCAAAAACGAGCAAAAAAAAACACGATTGTTGTATGGGAGCCCCCTTAAATATTAATTTAATTCTGTTTTTTAGTATTTGTTGTTATAGCGGCAACAGAAATACATCATCTGTGATAATTTCAACTGACTAACTGTCACGAGATACAGCCTGGTGACAGACGGACGGACGGACGGACAGACAGCGGAGTCTCAGTAATAGGGTCCCGTTTTTACCCTTTGGGCACGGAACCCTAAAAACCAAAGTACTGAATCGATTTTGATAAAAAAAAAATTGGGACCACCTCTGAAGTATGACCTACCAAACAAAAAAAAACATCAAAATCAATGCACAATGGACGAAATAATCGGTGAACAAACATACAAACAATATAAAAACACACAGTCGAATTGATAACCTCCTTCTCTTTGGAAGTCGGTTAAAAATGGGTCAAGATCTATACCTAGCTTATTTTAATATTAAGATGTTCTTCTATTATTTCTATATATTATTCAATGATACAAAATGTATATTAGAAACGAGGTGTGTCGATCTCAAGGCAGATAATGAATTTGAAAATATGTTATCATTTATATTCATATTCTTTAGATTTATTTCAATTAAGTGTTTATAATGCATAACTAATAAGAATCTTTTGCAATTTAAGTTTTGTCCTGTCGAACAATACCTAATACCTATACATTTATTATTAACGTAAACAAAAACATCATCATTGTCATTCCAGCCATAAGAAGTCCACTGCTGGACATAGGCCTCCATGGACTTCCAAAAAGCCCAATTGGAAGCGGCTTGCATTCAGCGTCTTTCCGCCACTTGTATGAGGCCATCTGTCCATCTCGTGGCTGGTCTTCTTACGCTGCGCTTGCCGGTACGTGGTCTTCACTCGAGAACTTTTCGGCCCAATCGTACATCAGTTCTACGTGCTATGTGCCCTGTCCACTGATACTTCAACTTGCTAATCCGCTGTGCTATGTCGGTGACTTTCGTACGTATACAGATCTCTTCATTTGTGCACCTAGCAGAGATACTCTGAGCATAGCCCTCACCATAGCTCGTTGAGTGACCTTGAGCTATAAAGCCCATAAAAAATATTCTCTTAAATATTCTGAATAATATTATCTTTGTAATACTTACTGGTTTTAGTTACGTTATGATTCACGCCTACATCTTTTCTGTCTTTTTACTATGAAGATGACTGTAAGAAAATGGTACATTAACCATTAAGTCCTCCAGTACAACTTGTTAATATGTACTTGTGTGCAATTAGTTTAAACAGACCTAGGGAGTGCGAGAGTAAAAAGTTTAATTTAATATAAATTCATTACGCAAGTGGAAAAGAGAGAGCGTTAAGGCAGAAATGAAAGAAAGTTTTTGAAAGGATTTGCTTACACTAGGAATATTTTGTCATGTATGTGTCATAGGATGATTTGATAATGAGTATGTTCGCAAAAATTCTAGGGATATCGCGAAAACACGGATAATTAGACAATGGCTATGACATTTCTCAATCTTACTGAAAAAAGATAAGGTCAAAACGTCAGCCGCCTTAGTAAGTAAATCAAAGTCAAGCCAACTAGAGTTAGGGATATTCAATCTTATTAAAGCCACTCGTGTTTTCGCAAAACCCCTATCTTTTTCAGTGAGATTGAGAAATGTCATAGCCATTGTCTAATTATCCGTGTTTTCGCGATATTCCTAGAATTTTTGCGAAAATTCGCATTATCAAATCATCCTACGACATATGTATTTTACCTTAACGTTTTAGCTTAGAATCATATTAATATAATTATTGTTTAAACAAGTATAAGCTTAGAAAGTTCAAAGCCCTCCGACTAAAAACGGTTGAACCAATTTTGATGAAACATAGCTAATAAAACTCGATGAAAACCTCTTTCAAACAAAAATAAAACCTAGATCAAAATCGTTCCATCCGTTTGAGAGTTAATATTCCACAGACAGACATACACACATCATACTCAACGTAAAACATCCCTCTTTTTGGGTCGGGGATTATAACCTGAAATAACCAATTTAATGCACAATTTTGTTTTAATAACCAAACTACTGAACCGATTAGGATGAAATTTATATATTTAGTATCAATCCAATCTGAAAACCAAGTATATCCTTTCAAACAAACAAAAAATACTGAAATAAGAAGCTCCTTTTTTAAAGCCGGTTAAAAAGAAACAAGTGAGTACACAATATTAATTTCATACGGAACTCGGTTGTCCATGATCTTTATTCCTCCGGGCCGTGTTGCCCGTTGACATTGATTGCCGGTGTCGCCAGGGTTGCCACCGGTGAAATTGATATAAATTGATGCCAATTCACACTTGCCTTTTTCTCAAGGATGCCATCGTAAGGCTGGTTGCACACGATACCGGTTGGGAGAAGATAAATATGAAAAGATTATTCGGATAGGTTGACATGTGATACGAGGTTATTCATCGCCATGTTTATTTTGCGACTTTGGTAGCAGCGTAGCTCTGCCATTTGTGCGTTGGTTTTTCATTCTAGAGGGCTAAGGGTTGAAACGTTGTGTGTTACCATCCTCGATCACACCGTCATTTAAGATAGAGCTGTGGCCAAATGCCTAGACAATCAGCGATCGATAATAGTATTGAGATATTTATTATTTTAGTGTTCAGTATCTAGTAGATAAACTCAATGCGTACATACACGTGATTGACTTATAAAATTAAATCTATCACTTAATTATCTTTCGCCGGACGTGTGTTTACGCATTGAGTTTTACGCAGTTAGTTTTAATTAATCTAAAATTGTATTTGTAAATTGCAGGTTACTTTGTTACATGCGCTTCTACTTAGTTTTTTAATTATAATTAATTTTAAAGAAGCTAAAAGTCATTGTCAATTACATTTCACAACCATTAATGGAAAACAAAGAATGAATATAATTAAATAAAGAACTAATTGGCACAAAAAACTGATGAGAAAATGAAGAAAATTATTAATTGGTTGCTTAATGTCTAAAAACAAATATATCGCTATTTAAAAAAAAATATACTTAAGAGTCCGTAGTTCAACCATCGTCTGTCTCGCTCGCGCATAACCACATTTTTGTGGTTATAAAATGACTGAATGAACTTGTAAAAAAATCGTCGTTTGTAAAACTAGAATACAACATCACAAATATTCGACAAAAATTTCAATTTGACCCAAGTTAATTTTATATCTGAAAAAATTTGGGTATACGCGAGCCAGACTATTTGGTCGAACTACAGACTTTTAAAGAAGAGAAAAGTAATCAATATGCTCTGACAGCATTGGCAGGCTTGGCGAGTCGAAGCATTCATTGTAATTACATATGTGTACACTAATTTATATCTTTTTTTCGTGTGTAAACTTACCCTAACAATCCAGATGAGTCTAAAGTTGGCTTAAATTGTGTCAGTATAACTATTATAAATGTGATCTAAGGTTATTGCTTTGATTGTAAATCTTCACTGTGGGGGAAACGTATGCGCTTAACTTTGCGCAAACTCTTGAGCCGAAAAATCCGACTAGTTTCAACCGCATTCGGCGGTCTTTTTTAAAGGAGCAGCGCAAACGTGACTCTCGGTCGGTGACGCGCCTCGCACTGCATAAAGTCGGATTATTCGGCTCAAAACAGACGTGGGAGACCCTTAGTTTATATATAAAATGTGTGAAAACCACGTTAGTTTCTATAGTAAAATGATATATTTAGTTGCATGTTTAAAAAAACCGGACAAGTGCGAGTCAGACTCGCCCACCGAGGGTTCCGTACAAACTAGTAGATAAAAAGGGGAAATCATATATATTTTTTTATATTTTCCTTCATAAACCGAAAAATATACGTCGTAAAAATATACAAAAACCTGTTTTAGTTTATGCTACTAAAGCTCTTTCATATGATACACCACATGATACGGTTAATTCACTTTAAAATTTGGACCTTCATTCCTTGCTTAAAGACATTATTTTTTGGGATTAAATTAAAAATGTCCAGTTACGCAGTTTTCACTCTAACACAATGCTTCTTGCCAAATTTCATTGTTCTAGGTCAACGGGAAGTACCCCATAGGTTTTGATTCCCTTATGAGTGTCGAAATGTGCGTTTTTACTATATATTCGGCTGTAACTTTTTTTTATGAAAACTTACAATCTTTCTTTTTCTTTCTGCAGCAAGATACTATGGATCTGCGTATATGGTTTTAATTTCAACTCGATACCTTCACGCGTTCCCGAGATAAAGGTCTTGAAACCCGGCGGACGGACAGACAGACAGACGGACAACAAAGTGATCCTATAAGGGTTCCGTTTTTTCCTATTGAGGTACGGAACCCTAAAAAATCTCAAAATTAATTATTGTTGTTGAAATAAAAACGGTGATTCTTTCCAATTCTTCTCCATTTCACTTTTCACATTATTCTTGTGTAAACTAGACCTAAACTTTACAACTAAACATTCAGACAAATGTAGAGTTGTGTTCAATTTGTGCCACTCTTTAATACGTTCTCCATTTCAATATTTCTCCTCGCTTCCTCGCGTGTGAACTCGGCCTAACAATCCGGGGCTGAAATTGTGCCACCGTGTAAACGTGGTCTATAAGTTTTATTGCTGTGATTAGGGCGTGAGCTCTTGACCAGTCCCACTCTGTTGAGGAGAGCTATGCACTATCCGTCTTACTTATAAACGCTGAATAAGCTTATTTTTGTTAATCAGTGTTTTGTTCCGTTTTCGCGCGTGACAGTTCCCGTCCGACAGAAGGTGACAAGTACTTATTCAGTAAATAAGATTGTATCATGCGTTTATAAGTAAGACGGTTTGTATTAATTTGTAGGGTCTGTTTACTTATAGTTTTGTCGTGGCAAAAAAGAGGAACTAACGTCTTGAAGTATATACTTTTTTAATGTAGTAATAGGTTTGCGCGCGACCTCCAACTCGCCTGATGTTAAGCGACGTTGCGGTCTACGATGGAGCGCGCTTACCTAGAAGAAACCAATTCGCTCGCGATTTAAAGAAACCGACTTCAAAATACGCAATTCGTTTACTTACTTAGATGACATTTCTCCAATTATTTTGTTATAAAAACCAAAGTACTGAACCGATTTTGATAAAATTTATATAGAACTACCTCTCTAAAACAAAAAAAAGAATCATTAAAATCATTTCACAATTGGCGGAGAAATTGGTGAACAAACATACAAAAAAACAGTCGAATTGAGGACTTCCTTCTTTTTGGAAGTCGGTTAAAAAGTGGAAGTAACGTCTTGAAGTATATACTACCATAGTATTCTGTGGTCTCGACTGAACAAAATAATGAAATAAGGACAGCAGCGCCCTCTATGCCACATTAATTCTCTAACTGCACGGTGGTGTATTTTTTGCTCGCACTATGCACTTTGTATTAGTTTATAGATGGTATATTTTTTGCTAACACTAATTTTGTATTCACTATATGTAATTACAATTGAATCGATTTAACCCAACGTGCTCGATTCTTCTACACGTAATACAACTTTTATTAGGTATTTAAAACTACATTGTAAAGCGACTCTGTGTATATACAATTATACATATTTACATAATGCACATACATAAATTCGTGCCTATTTTTACCTGACTGCGTAAGAAGGAGTGTTATGTTTCTCGAGTGTATGTATGTATGTTTCTATATGATCACCTACAGCCTAAACGGCTTGATCGATTTTGATGTACGAGGTGTCGTTAGATTCGTCTTCACTTCCAGAATGTCACAGGCTATATTTTTTGTAATAATTTACTAATAACAGCGTATCAAGCGTAACGAAATCGTAAGTTAGACTGCAAAAACTACTTTTCTGCAGTCGGGTATTTTGTTTTTCTTTTAATATAGATACTTGTCCTTTATGGCGTAGGGAGGGCATCAAAGATCATGAAGCTTAATTTTTTTAATTAATTTTTTTTAAACTTGAATTCTGTATTGTTCCCAGGAAGTAAAAGACGAGAGCGACGGATGCGGCGCCAAGTTCTCGGCTCTGATTGTCTCTGACAAGTTTCAAGGGAAACCTCTGTTGGCTAGACATAGGTAAGAAACCTACGAGTAAATCACTTATAAACTCATTTGCATTAAAAAAAATATGTGTTGAGTTCCTTTTTGGTTAAGGTATTTTGTCTATGCATACGAAATCGCAAGCAACAGCTAGTATTATTGGGAAATTTATAAATCGAACAAAAGTTTGAAAGATTATTTTGAACAATTGAATAGATCTTATTAAGTTTCTAAAATACTGTTGGGTCTTACTGAGAGTGAATAGTAACTAAGTTAATTATGTTTGTAATTAAATATATTTTTCATTTTCATTTTTAGGGTTCCGTACCTCAAAAGGAAAAAAAACGGAACCCTTATAGGATCACTTTGTTGTCCGTCTGTCCGTCTGTCCGGGTGTCAAGACCTTTATCTCGGGAATGCGTGAAGGTATCGAGTTGAAATTAAAACCATATAGGTATGCAAATCCATAGTATCTTGCTGCAGAAAGAAAAATAAAATTTCTCAGTTTTCGTAAAAAAAAGTTATAGCCGAATATGTCGTAAAAAACGCACATTTCGACACTCACAAGGGAATCAAAACCTATGGGGTACTTCCCGTTGACCTAGAACTATGAAATTTGGCAAGAAGCATTGTGTTAGAGTACACATATAGGAAAAAATCCGAAAACTGGACATTTTTAATTTAATCACAAAAAAATAGTGTCTCTATGCAAGGAATGAGGGCCCAAATTTTAAAGTGAATTAACCGTATCATGTGAGGTATCATATGAAAGAGCTTCATTAGCATAAGCTAAAACAGGTTTTTAAATATTTTTACGATGTATATTTTTCGGTTTATGACGGAAAATATAAAAAAAATATGATTTCCCCCTTTTATTTAGTTTGTACGGAACCCTCGGTGGGCCAGTCTGACTCGCACTTGTCCGGTTTTTTTTTTACAAAATTATAGGTTTTCGCAATTGTTACTCATTGAAATTAAACAATTTATTAATTATAAACGGATTCATTGCATATAGTATAAATAATTTTAAAACTTGATGTTTTTCAAGACTTACATCTAGAATCACCTGTGACTACGGAAGCTGCAAAATTATCAAAACGTTAAGCGATATATCAGTTAATAGTGCTTTAATTACGATGGTCTTAGTAATTACAAATGCGTAGAAAAGTTATGCTTTATATGTACTTACTATTAACAAAACAGCATATTATTGTATCTGTTTCTGACATGAACAGCAATAACTCTGTTCCTAAAATAGTCTTCATCAAGGAGTAAACGTCTCAAGGTCTAAGATGTTCTAATGAAGGGAGATTATTATTGAAACCAGTAGATGTGTACTTGTCATTAAAGGCGTATGTTACTTAAAACATCAATATACACGCTCTGTATGATGTCCTTAGATCGATAGAAGGGAACGTAAAGGCTGCTTTTGTTAGACCATATTGCGTCGATTTACATCCAATGCCACTAATATCACATATTTATTTATCTATACAGTGAACAAATACAAGGAAATTACGGAGAAGTAATTATATTATTTAGTAATATGAAGTAACTGTAGCTATTTTAGTGAGACTATTAACACTACATTATAAAAATATTGAAGAGAGGCCTTTGCCCTGCAGTGGGACAGTAATGGCCGAGAAAAAAAAAATTGGCAGGTCTAAGCTTACTTATTTGTTCAAAAGTTGACTTTAAATATAAACATAAAGGGCCTTACCGAAAAACTTTACTTAACTTTCATCAACGTCTTAAGTTCTCTGTCTTAAGCGCTAATAAAAATAAAGCCACATGGGGTGTTATTAAAGGGCATACATCTCAAACTAATTGTATCAAAACATCAATAGAAACCATACAATTAAATGATAAACGAGTAACAGATCCAACTAAAATTGCCACAATTATGAACGATTATTTCATAAATAAAGCAAAACAAAATCATGCAGGTAATACAAAGCAACATAAAACACCAAACTTGAGTTCTAAAAGTATATTCCTAAAACCTGTTAGTTGTGAAGAGATTAGAAATATCGTTAAACAATTAAAAAACAAACAAACAGCAGGGCATGATGGTATATCAGTACAAGTCATTAAAAATAGTATAGAATTTATAATAGAGCCTTTGGTGTATATTATAAATCTCTCCATAGAAACTGGCTGTTTTCCTGATGATTTGAAAAAAGCACTGATAAAGCCCTTGCACAAAAAAGGTTCTACAGAAGAAATGTCAAATTATAGACCCATAGCTATATTACCAAGTTTCTCAAAAATTTTTGAAAAGGCTATATACAATAGAATCATATCATTTTTAGAAAATAATAACCTTTTAAATACTAACCAATTTGGCTTTCGTAAGGGTAAAAATACAACGCTAGCCATTTCCAAAATGCTGAATAAAGTTTGGGAGGAAATAAATAACAAAAAAACAGGAATCGCTCTTTTCATAGACTTATCCATGGCATTTGATTGCGTTATTCACGAAACTCTCCTAAAAAAACTAGAATCAATAGGAATCAGGGGAACGTCTCTAGCCTTATTAGAATCGTATCTTAGAAATAGATGCCAAACCACAGTCTTAAATTTCTATAATAAACATAAAAAAATAATAGAGCAAGTGCAATCGGCATACAAATACATAAACCTAGGAGTACCTCAAGGCAGTATATTAGGGCCGTTGTTGTTTCTTATCTACATTAATGAACTTCCTAATATCATTGAAAATCTTTGCGTCATGTTTGCAGATGACGCTACAATTTTCATATCACAAAATAATTTATCCCTTACTGATTTTGAACTAAAAATTAATAACACCATAGAAGTAGCTACAGATTGGCTCAGTTCTATTAATTTGAAAATAAATACTAATAAAACAAATTATCTGCAATTCAGATCTTATAAGAGAAACCCAATAAAATTAAATATTGCACACAATGGAGAAAAAATTGACGAAGTTAATGAATCTAATTTTCTAGGTGTTACGTTAGATTGCAATCTTAACTGGAAAGCCCATGTCAGTAAAATTAGTAGCAAAATCGCAAGCTCTTGCTATGCATTAACTATAGTGAGCAGTATTGCATCCAAAGATGCGGCAATAACTGCTTATTATGGTTATATTTACCCCCATCTCAGCTATGGTATCATCTTTTGGGGTAATTCTGTAGAATCACAGTCAGTTTTTCTTCTACAGAAAAGATGCCTCAGAAATATTTTTAAAATGAAAAGTACAGATACTCTCCGAAATGTATTTAAATGCAATAAATTTCTTACTCTTGTTAGTATTTATATATTAGAATTATGCATATTTGTACAAAATAATAAAACTATATATTTCAACCATTTATCTAGTCGTGCTGATAATTTACGTACCAAACATAAATACAATCTTTGCGCTCGCCAGGTAAATAATAAGATGTATGCAAGAAGTCCGTTTATAAACGCTATTAAAATATATAACAATCTCCCTGTAAAAATAAAAATGTTAGATGGCAATAAATTCAAACTGAGTTTAAAAAACTGGTTGATTAGTAAGGCCTTTTATAATCTCAATGAATATTTTGATGGAGATGTAAATGAATAAATAGGTATGCAAGTTATGTAGTGTGTATGTATATCTCTTAGGTAAATACTTCTCTTTTCAAATTTTAATTTGTAAGTAGGATTAGAAAGATCTCATAGCATGTATTAAAATTATATTCATTGTTAATAAGTAGTGTCTATAATATTAATGTCAAAATATATATTTGTATGTTCGTAAAGGACAAAACTGTTGATACTTATTAATTATTTTAACATCATTGTACACAGTTTTTACAATAAATATCTTCTGATTTCTGATTTCTGATTTCTGTCTTCTTTCCGCAAGTGTCATTACGTGTCAACCAGAAGTTGACAAAATATGTTAAACATTGCATAATGCACATTAAATGTTTCAACCTACATACATCACATTATTTGATCGACGAATGTAGAATATCACATTTTCTACGAATTTAAAAGGATTTTTTTCATAATTTACCTACTATTTACCCGACTGCGTAAGAGGAGTGTTGCTTTTTTAAGTGTAGGTATGTATGTTTGTATGAGTATATGTATGTCCATATGTTACTATATGATCGCCTACAGCCTAAACGGCTTGACAGATTTTGATATCCGAGCAGTCGTTAGATTCATTTTTACTCCCTGAGTGTCATAGTCTACATTTTCGTGTATTAATAATAATAAAACTGTTGCAAAAATTAAATCTACAATCTTGGAATTTTCAAGGCTAGAGTGAATAGATATCTTCTAGATCGACGTGCTCCATCCTCGGCCACACCGTCGCTTAACATCAGGCGAATTAATGGTCAATCGTAGATCTATCTTGTAAATATAAAAAAAAAACAACAATAAAAGTTAATTAGGACAAGTTGACAGAATATTTTTCTGTTAACTTATCGCTGGTACAAAACAAATGCGGAAATTAGACGGAAAATTTGGGACAATGAAAAGAACGTTTTTCAGTAAAGCCTTTGGAGGAAGCTGACCTCGAAACAGAATCATGAGCTATAATTATTTATATATTTTTTTTTATTTATTTATCGTCATGAGGATCAGCGATATCGCAAAATCACCGTGTCATCATTACGAGTAGAAAGTCTGACGCAACTAATACAAAATTGCTGGGCGAAAGACGAAATTATACGTTTACACGTAGAAAGCGGAAGGTTTATGCTTAACGTGTTATTGATAGAAAGTTGTTAGTTAGTGTGAGCTTCCATACGAGAGAAAACTATTGCGTGTCTAATCTAAGCATACTTTTTTACGCGAGATAGATCTACGATTGACCAACGGATTCCGGCGAACCATCAACTCGTCTGATGTAAAGCGATGGAGTGGCCGTGAAATTAACTCTTACTGTTTTTTTGGGTTCCGTACCTCAAAAGGAAAAAAACGGAACCCTTATAGGATCACTTTGTTGTCCGTCTGTCTGTCAAGACGCAAGGGAATCAAAACCTATGGGGTACTTCCCGTTGACCTATAGCTTTGAAATTTGGCAAGAAGCATTATCATATAGTACACATAAAGGAAAAATTCCAAAAACTGTACATTTTTAATTTAATCACATAAAATAGGGTCTTTAGGCAAGGAAGGAGGGTCCAAATTTCAAAGTGCTTTAACCGTATCATGTGGTGTATTATATGAAATAGCTTAATTAGCACAAGCTACAACAGGTTTTTAAGAGAATATATATAAAACCATGAAAGAGGCATATGTCCAGCAGTTCACTTCTTGTGTCTGAGCCGACGACGATGATGATGATGAGCTATATCTTACCTTGCTCCATTACTCTCGGTCTATGAATGACAAACACAAAAACATGCATTGTTACGCATATAGACACGGCGTACGACTGCTCTGAATCCAAACAAACTTAAAGCAAAGCTGAAGAATCTTAACTAAGCCGATGCCGATATTAATCAAACTCGATGCAGAATATGAGGTAAATCATTTACATATATTTGTGTGGAACACATACAAATTCATGGAACTAGTACTACCATTGCTATATACAAAAGCCGTTGCGCATAATATAACGCCTAGAGAGGAATTCCTAGCGAGTCCGCGACTGAATTATGATTACTACATAAAACTAAGCCTACATAAATCAGCCTGTATAGTCTAGTAAAAATAAATCCGTTTGTATGGACCATATCACAGTATTTGCAACTGGGGGGGGTTCTTTGAAATTATGATAGGAAAATAACTAAAAATCGTAGATCAACAATAATCCCCGATTTATAGACTAGCTGCATTGCGCGGTTTCACTCGCGTAGTTATGAAAAATGGTGATGATTATGATGATGATAAGTAGCTTATGTCCGTCTCCAGGTCGAAAGCTATCTCTATACTAATTTTCATAACGATCGGTTCAGCCGTTTGAATGTGTAAAGGTAACAAAATTAGCTTTTATAATATCATTATGAAATTGTGTCAAATGTATTTCAAAACACCAGTACATTCATTTAAATAACAATATATTTAGTTGTTTTTTATGTTGTCACAAATCTTATTTTTACTAGACTAGTAGAACTGCACATGGCTCTACAAATTTATGGACAGTTAAAAAAATATTTAAAAAATTCAAATATGTTTGTGCCTTTTATTGTGTCAAATTCTATGAATTCCAGTTTAGTCTTCGCTTTCCTAACCTAACCATTGCTTTCAATAAAATTGACATAAATTTGACTGCGCATTAAATTATTTATGAAATGGTAAGGATAACTGTATTTGACAGGCCTCATGGTGCTGGTATGTTTGCCTTCTGAACTGTAGGTCGTAAGTTCGATCCTCACCCAGGGTAAATATTTTCTGCTGATCTACTGAGCAATATGCAATACTGAGCATATGTATCATAATGTATGTATTTACAAAAAAGTTATATACGTATGTATTCTATCAGCCATCTGGTTCCCATAGTACAAGCTTTGCTTAGTTTGGGGCTAGATAGTGTTGTGTGAAATGTCCACCAAATATTTTTTTATTGAAATCCGCCGCTAGCACAGTCTATGTTCGTCCACACAAAACTTTTTAACTTACCTAATGAAAACTACTTTAAATAATTATATTCCTACCTAAACAAATACAAAACGACAATACATCTGAAACAATTAAGTAGGTAAACCATTCTACTTCCTGTTACAAAGATCCTTTTTCACTTAAATGAAAGAAGAAAGATGAATGATAAAAGGTCTTAAGTCGTTTAGGATCAAGACGATAAAAGAACACAATACCTTTTTTATTTGAATGTTATCTGTTTCTTTTTGATACTGTATCGTCTGCAGTGTTAAATCTTTAACATAGATCTACAGTTGAAAGAAATCTATATTTAAAAGTGTCAATGCGGAAAAAAACAAATTGGTTTATTGTTAGATAAGATTACGTATACACTGATATACTGGTCATAAATAAAAAATAAAACTTATTTCTTCACTTTTTTTTATATTGCATATTTTGAACTTTTCACTATTTATTTTCACTATAATAAATCAATCAATCATATTTGAGCCGTTTGGTGTCGAAACTTTGGGTCCGTGGGGACCTAGCTCATCTCATTTTCAAAAATTTATCTGAGCGCCTGTTCGATGCGACGCGTGACCAAAATGCTGGCGCGTATCTGGCCCAACGCATAAGCATTGCCATTCAACGTGGCAATGCGGCCAGCATGCTGGGTACGCTGCCAACTGGTAGTGGGTTTGAGCATTTGGATTATCTTTAGACCTTTATCGGTCTGGGGTGATCGATGTGCTTTTTGTGTAGTAGTTTAGTTAGTTGAGTCTGTATATTGTTGTGTTGTAGTTAATAAAGGCGCTTGCCATTTAAAAAAAAATCAAATAAACATCAATTAAATTTCAATATTTTTGCGATTGTTAATATATTTTCAATCATTTTCAACGTTGTATAGCGGAGACAGCTGTGACGTCACAATCTACATATGTCTAGTCATCAGTGAAACATTTAAACTTCGTCGCCAAAATAAATGATACTCGAATAAAACTATGCTTAACACATTTCTAGTCTCTATATCTATATCAATAAAATGGTCTTTCACTTTGTTAATATCGTCGCACAGCGATTTTATAACTTTAGAATTGATATGTGCGAGAGAGATAGCTGCGCACCCCGAGAGCCCTCTAGTGCTGTTCTAATAAGACATGCTTTTATTAATACAAACACCATTCATTACGGACCAGCAACATTTCCACTGAATAACCTCTACCGTTTGCAATTCACTATAAGTTATTAGCGGCCAGTCCATTCCATATACCTACATTTGATGTTGAAATTATCATAATTTCCCACAGCATCTGTCTCCGGGATTAAAGCCCATTGTTAACTACAAGATATAATATAAGAATATATTATATTGTAAGATAGGTGCAGGCCACTTCACGAATAAAATGCGTTTAACTTGCGAAGATGTCTATTGATTTTTTATTTTATTTTATTTAGATTTATTTGGACAACCAAACCAAACCATCACGAAAAGTCCATTAGTATCTAAAGAATAAGATGCGCACGCACCAAAATTAGTCCTATAAAATTAAATATACGATATACTAATACACCGCTTATAGTATTAGTTTGCAAACTATTTGCGATATTTTGAAATCTACTTTGCGATCTGTACAGACAATGCCAGCTAAAATTATCATAATATTTATTATCTCTCAGTGTCATTTAGGTTTAATTTATATTTCATGATATAATAACTTACTGGCTGTTACACGCGATTTCGTACGCAGAATATAAACTCCCGAACCTAAACTAATAGGTAATCGTACCCATCGTAAAAGATACAAAATCTTATAATATAATTTATATGTATAACCTAACCTGAGCCAATTCTGTCTCAATTTGATCTCTAATTACTATTGCGTACACAGCATACGTCATAGTAGTTGCAGATTATAAATCTCATTTCATTATTGATCGAGCGAGCGAAGCGTCTCTGCATCAACTGGCCAAATTTTCTTTCGGCTGTCAATTTTTTGTATATGTGTTTATGAATTTTTGTTATTTATTTATTATGAAGGAATAATGACACTCCTTAAATTCCTTGATTTGAATTATATTTGGAATGGAGATACCTTATGGATAATAAGGATAACAAGTAGGCTACTTTTTATCTCGGAAAATGGATGAATACTTCTTCTTCGATGTATACACTGTCTACAATCTAGTTATCAAATTTGATAACTATTTGTTTAGTAAGGATAAGAAAGTACAGATCTAAAGAAACAGAGAGACAGACAAATTTGTATTCACTTTTATAATATTAGGTTATAATATTATATTGCAGTGAAAACCCACCTTCATAAAATTTACCTTCCAGTGCTTTCCACCAACGCAAGACAAATATACATATCATTTACATAATAAAGGCATGAACTGATCTTAAAACGGTATATATATATCTTTTTCAGACTCGTGAATTCAATCTTACAAGAGGAGCTGAAGACAATCCACGCGTTTACTCAGAAGACTCTGACAGTGGAACAGTGGAAGTCTCAATAATGTACTGAATATATCGTGAAGATTTCGAACTAGTTTGATTTAATCCTCCAAAATGTTGACCACTATGGATAGTTTGTACACAGTCAGTGTGTCGGCTCCAGGAAAGGTTATATTGCACGGAGAACATTCTGTTGTCTATGGAAAGACGGCCATAGCTTGCAGTTTGGGACTTAGAAGCTCTATTGTTATTAAGGTAATTTTTTTGTTTTGGATATTTGGTTTCGGTCCTTAATTTTAGTCTCTAGTTTAGCTTTTTGATTCTAACTGGAATTCTAATTGGCTTTATCATCATAAAGCCGGGCTTATAGCAACTGATTTCTTTAAGGCCATCGGCTTAAAGCGCGCAGATATCTCTATCGCGCTTGACAACATTTTTAAACATATACCTCATTGAGTAGGGATAATATTCGAAAAGTGAGACATGAATTTGTTTATTTAGATAGGACAAATATTTTCAAAAAAGTTGTTCTTCGATATCTTTTAAATTGGTTGAGGAGTAGGAAAATATATGTTTTTTTCACTACTCCTTCGCCAGTATAGAAGAAATGATATCTGAATAAAGCTTTTTTAAATACTTCTCCTGTCGAAATTAAATTTGAATTCATATCACACTTTTCTAATAACCCTGTACAATAATGTTCTATGTTTAAAAATGTTGTGATGTGCGAGAGAGATAACTGCGCACTTTGAGCCCCACCTTAACAATTTCTGCTGTAAATTTCGCTAGAACATTATCTCATTGTGAATGCCCACCTTTGCCTAGAAAGGAATACGAAACCTCATTTCATGCATTTATTCAATCACGTGCAGTAGAAATTACATTAGAATCAGTGACGGATTCGAGCGGTGTGAATGTCGGTACATCACCATTGTAACCCGTGCGACTTAACTAGACACCTCGCGCTTAACAGCACTATTGCCGCGCAATATCCCCTAAGTACACTCCCGACTAATTCACCATTCAAACAAAACAAAAATTGGTTCTATTTATCTCTGTATTATTCTTCTTCTTCTTCTTTTTTTGTATTGGACCCGCATTAAAGCGTTTGCCAGTGTCAAGTATTAGGATTTTTTCAAGTTTCTTGAATAAAACAAGTTGTAATTGTTCTAGTCACAATCTAAGTCACGTATACAGTCATTTTATAAGTCGAGTCCTGCTCCAGTAAAGTGGTGGTGACTTTAGAAGCTTCTATGGAGTTTTGCCGACAACGTAAAATCACACGTTTTACTGCTTTATTTCATTTGCCCGCACTCACGCACTTTATCGAATACATAATGAATAAAACACCACCATTTTTATAGCATTAATGTTCAAAATAACACAAGTTTAGGAAAATAAAACAAAGCAACAACACGTTACTAAGACGTTCCCGCCAAAACTCCCTTTATCGGTTGCTGGTTTATCCTCCTTTAGGTCCGACTGACTCTGACTAGCCACAGAGGACTCACTATTTTAACAGATACTTACTTTTGTTTGGTTTGAAAAAAATATCAGATATATTTTTAATGAAAATGCAAATGTTAGCCTCGAGCACTTTAAATTCATTAACATTATTTTTAACACCCGACGCACAAACGACGCGGTGTTATAAGTTTGACGTGTCTTTCTGTGGCATCGTAGCTCCCGAACAGATGAACCGATTTTGTTTTTAAAAAAAATTCAAATTAGTGAATTAGTCGGCAGTGTTCTTAGCTATGTTTTTTTTTTGTCGGGGGGTTTTGAGTTTTCTAAACTTATGCCTACTTGATTATGTTGATATCTCTTATTTTATCCGAAATAAGTGTACCTAAGTAAAAAAACTCGTTTGGTCGTTTATCTATGTGTATATCTATAATAGTTATAAAAGTAAAAACTTTTTCGTAACAGTTTTCCTGAAGCTAATGTTTTCATATTTATTATTTTCCTATCTAAAAATGATGACGTGTGCGAGCGAGGTAGCTGCAGTACTTATCCCGGTGTCTTAAGGTCTATTTAAAAACAGGATATGCGTCAATAACTAACAAAAAACAAATATTAATTTAGTTGATTTCTATACCTAAATAAATGTATTATTACAACAAAACAACACGTTCAGTTTACAAAATATTCCACAAAGAATGCATAGTTTGGCTATAGAACTAATGTGGCATTGAGGGCACTGCTGTCCTTATTTCATTATTTTGTTCAGTCGCGACCACAGAATAACATAGTAGTATATACTTCGAAACGTTATTTCCCGTGTTTTTCCATTTTTATTTTTTTAACTATAGACCGTATTTTAGTGCTATTTGAAGTTATTGGAGCAAGAGCTAAAATTAATTAATTACACAAAGTAAGTGACAAACACTGTATATTTAGCAATGATTCATTGAAAGCATGGTGTGAGCGTCATTGCTTCCTATAATTATGTACAGTTCAATAAAATATTAAAATCGTTGATTTATGTTTACGTTAGGACATGCCAAGTAAACATTATCTTGGTACAATTCAGCGTCACCAACCATCAGCAGTAATATGAAAGTAATCTTAAAATAAAATAAATCTCTCTCTAGCACGATAAAAATACTACATATTGTTTTTGTTTTCTTTTTGCTTAGTTTTTTTTAATCCAGAGATTCCAAATAAAATTTTGCTAAACCGTATAGCGGCTGAAGGAAAAATATTAAAAAACCGCAGAATTAGTTTTTATTAAAAATGTTCATTTGTCATGTCCATACGAAGTAATAAATCAAGGTATCTGACTCAAATCAAAACGTATTTGTCTTTACTGAACATGATAGGTACATAAAACAACAGCTACTGCACAATCATGAAAACAAAACTACATCTAACGGGGGTAAAGAAACCGCAGTCGCGTGAGCAATTACATCCAACCAATCTATATTTCCAGGAAATTCACACACAAGCAGAGCCGACCGTGCGGATCCATCTACCATGCGTCGACCTGCAAGACACGATACTCCTAGAACCCATCCTGAAAACACTGTTCCACCCGAAGCTGACCCCTGGAATCACGGGCAAGTTCCACTGGAGGATGCCCGACAAAATAGACCACGAATACCATCTCAGACGCGTCAATGAATTCCTAGAAATCACAAAGCCGAATTTTAAGAACCTACCGACGAACCAACAGAATTCATTACGCAGCTTCTTGTATGTTTTCTCCGGTATATTCGGGAGTACTTGTTTGCCTGTGAGAGCGATGGAGATTTCTATGGGTTCTGAATTGACTATTGGCGCTGGAACGGGCAGCTCGGCTTCTTTCGCCGTGTGCTTGGCTGGAGCTTTGATACAGCTGCTGAAGTTGAAGAGTTCTACTGGAAACTTCGATGCGTATTACGATTATGGCAGCGAAGAGTTCTCGATGACGGAGAAGGAGATTATATCGGATTGGGCGTTCAACTGTGAGAAGATCATGCATGGGACTCCGTCAGGTGAGTTGTTAAATTGCATTTATGTAGCCTTATCAGCAAACATTTTCTACAAATACGATATGAAAACACGGTTTATTATTATTACCGCGCCCTT
This sequence comes from Lycia hirtaria, assembly GCA_947563715.1. NCBI lineage: Eukaryota > Metazoa > Arthropoda > Insecta > Lepidoptera > Geometridae > Lycia > Lycia hirtaria. The sequence continues at coordinate 15,476,148 of OX387378.1, forward strand.
GTTCTTATAAAAGAGAAAAACCTTAACATTATCAGATTTTGATGATTCTCTTTGTACGTGTTTGGAATCATAAAAGGCTAGAGTTGTGTTTGCTTTCTAAAATTTCGTTATACATTCAACGTTAAAAAGTTGTAATGTGAAATAAGCAAAACATAAAAACCTAGTTAAAGTTAAACTTGGCATCTAGTCAGACCAGCCCAATGGTCAGATGATATAAACTCGTCCCCTGGACATGCATGTGCCTCGCATAGGACCGGAGGTTCACGCCATCCTGGGTGAAGTGTATGTGGGTGGACACGGACTGAATAAATAAATAGATAGACAAAAGCGTGCTAAATGATTATTTTGAATAAATGCTAGTTAAAATTGGGATACTAGGTTTTGCGGAAATAGGCCAATGTATCTTTAGTTCGATTGATGTTAGCAATACCAATAAAATGTGTCATAAAAATTAGTCTGACGGTCACCTCATTTCTTTAAACTATGTGTCTGGAGTTTGAGTTTTTATATTAGCAAAGACGACATAGCACAACGGATTAGCAAGTTAAAATAGAAGGTGGGTAGGGCACATAGCACGTAGAACAGATGGCCGATGGCGCCGAAAAGTTCTTGAGTACATGCATCGGTAAACACAGCGCAGGACCACCAGCCACAAAGTGGACAAACGATCTCATACAAGTGGCAGGATGACGCTAGATGCAAGTCGCTTCCAACCGGTTTTTTCATGGAGGTGGCCTATGTTCAGTAATGGAGTTCTTGTGGCTGAGATAATAATATACATATGTATATGTTTTTATATACGTAAATATCAAAGTTTTTTTATTATATTGTTTTTGTTTTTCAGTCCAGTTTCGGATGACTCACTTCAATTAGGTAGTGGGTAGTAGGTTTTAACAATATTAATTATTTATTTTACAGTACATACCTAATTTGGGTCATTACGTACATTTAAATAACAAAATATTAAATTATACGTTATGTAATTAACGATAATGAAATGCAAACGAACGATGTAAGTGTGGTCCTAAATTTTAGGGCCTTAAAAAATATGTATTTAGGATGTACGCACATATTTGCTAAGGACAATACAAATATTTTATATCAAACGTTGGATTGTAATCAGTATTTACTCAGATTATTTTCACATTTATATTTGTTGACTGGCCTTGTGGCTCAGTTGGTAGTGTGTTTACGTCTACCTGCTGAACTGAAAGGTCGTGGGTTCAATCCCCACCCAGGGCAAACATTTGTGTGATGAGCATGGATGTTTGTTCTGTGTCTGGGTGTTTCTATGTATCATATGTAAATATTTACAACAAAAAAAAAGTATATATGTATTCTATCAGCCATCTAGTTCCATAGTACAAGCTTTGCTTAGTTTGGGCTAGATGGTGTTGTGTGAAATGTCCACAAATATTTATTTATTATTTATTTTATTTATTTAAATATTCTTCGTTTTCTTATCTTTTTGTATAATTCATCATCATCATCGTCATCATCTCAGCCATAAGAAGTCCACTGCTGGACATAGGCCTCCCCAATGGATTTCCAAAAAGACCGATTGGAAGCGGCTTGCATCCAGTACTATCTATCCATCTACTTTGTATAATTATTATTGTTTAATTTATTTTCATTGTAAATATTTAAAATCCTCCAAAAGTGTTTAAGAGCCGGCAATGGGTAGGTCAAATAATTACATATCTAATACCATGTTGGCCTTCTGTATAATTGTAAACAAATCTTACATAAATATGGATGACCGTGGCCTATAGATTCTTGAATACGAATCAAACTCAATGAACTTTTGTTAAGTGCTTTAAAGCTCGTAAGTTTTCTTGACAATTTATGTTTTTTTTTTTCATCGCAGACCTTAAGTCCGCTTACTCATCTACAAACAGAAAAGGTTACTTTTATTTGATGTTTTTATAAACAAACTGTCTTCTAGATTAATTCTCAAATGAACAAAATAAAGGTAATAATATCTTTCGGGTATACTCAATTTTGAAGATATATCTACCTTTTTAAAACGACTTTTAAATTGACTGGCTTCTCTAATCTTGAAGTGTATAAAGTGGTTTAAAAAAATCTTCGGAATATCATAGTGTAGTTGTAGTCAGCTGTTAAGGAATATACAAAAATACAATCACACCTTTACTATTAGGGTGGTAATAATGTATTAAAGTTTACAAAACTGAAGTAACCGACTTCAAATACGCAATTTTTTTACTTAAAAAAATCATTTTTTATTTTAGTTTTTTTTTTCATAATGAAACTACTAAACCGAAAAAGAAAAAAAAAATGGTATAAATGGTTGGTATAGAAAAGAATACTATATCATTCAATATTAATGTACTAGCTGCCCTCCAAAAAACGAGTCTCGTTGTTCTTGATCGCGTCCTCTATCCGAAATCCCACTTTAAAACTTGGTGTCTGCTCTGTCTGAACTAGTGCAGATTGACATTTTTAACAGACTTCACAAAAGTAGGTTTTCAATTCGGTTATATTTTGTTTTTGTTTGTTACCGCATAATTCCGTCATTTATAAACCGATTTGGGAAATTCTTTTTTTTTTTTTTTTGTTTATTGAAAGGATAGGATAGATTTTCAGATTGGTCCTATTGAAATTTCCGTACAAATGATCCGTACAGTAGTTTGGCTTTAAAAAAAACGCATTTTGAAGTCGGCTGTTTAAGTTTGTAAACTTTAATAATAATTATAACTGGTCATATAGAATTATAGAATACTGCAATTGCTTCTGCTAGGAATACTGTAGATATACTTAAGAGATTTGAGGGAATTTGACAATTTTAATAGCTATTAGAGGCCTCTGTCACTTCTAGTCTTTATATATTATGTAACTTTCCAAAAACTGTCAAATAAGACGTCAAATAGTATCACGATTTTTGATGCTATTACCTATCCTGTAAAACATAGACACGAGCTTATGCGTGTTTGTATAGGACAACTTCAAACGGTGAAGGAAAACATCGTGAGGAAACCTACATGTCTGTGAGTTCTCAATGATCTTGAAGATGTGTGAAGTCTGCCAACTCGCACTTGGCCAGCGTGGCAGACTATGGCCTAACCCTTCTCACAATGAGAAGATGGCCCGTTCCCAGCAGTGGGAAAGTTTGTACAAACAGGGCTGATAAAAAAAAAAAAAAAAATAGGACTTATAACTGGAACCATTACAAATTAGTCTTTACATCTCGTTCAAGCTCTTGAACTATAACAATACCTTAGATTAATGATTGGTCTCGCTGCACTCGACTGTCGAGTGCAGCGAGACCAATCATTAATCTAAGAACAATACATAGCATAAACTGCCTACCGTGCGAAACAGGAACAAATAAAGATATAAATCAAATCTCTCCCAAAGATCTTATCTACGACATTAGCAGGAATATCCTTGAAGGTCGTCACAAATAGACGTGGGTCATTCCCGAACGTCCTCAACCTTGGTGTTCGACATCCGAATTGAAATTACGCAGTCCGGAACTGCCTAAGCGTATAGTTGCGGACAACGGATGGCAATTCCAAATCTATAGTCAATGACCTTTGATACAGAACCTTGACACCAATACTACTGTTATTAGTGATTTTACTCACTAACGGATGTGTAGAATTACATATCAATTTACGTTTGTTTGTTGGATAATGTTTAGGGTGATGTAAGGTCGAGTCGAGTCTGTTGTGTTATGTCACTTGAAACATCGCTGGAGACTATTGAGTGAAGGTGATTTAGAGGAGTAGACGACCGGTTATGCTTGTATTTATTGAGTACAATTTTAAACTTGATTTTTGTTTGGTCTGATAAAATTGAAAGTGTTACTTAATGCTTTCAATTGGACATTTTATTAAAGGATACAATATTTTTCATTGCTTACAGTTTTACACAATGTGTGTTCTATGTTGTCTTTGTACAGGCTTTGTCTATGGTGCGTGACCGACATGCTTGCTTATTGAGTATTGTTAGGTTTGTGTTGTATTAGTTATGTGGTTTGGTGTTGGCTGATACTTTCTTGGTCACCGAAAGATTGTTTAACTTTTAAAGTGTTGTTACAGAATATTTTGATATAATGTGTCGTTTGAATTAGTCTAGATTTTGTCGTCATCATTCCGTAGTTTTTCAGCAATAAATTCAAAATACAAATTAATTTATTTTGTAAAGAGTATACAAACATTACACGATTTTCTACTTAACAGATTAGTTTAGAATTTAGTGTTTAGTTGGCAACAGATAATAGATACGCGGCTGAAACCAACAATAACTCCATTTTCGTCCGATCGCTAAAATTGTTTGCCGTAACAATTTTGTAGGTGTCTATAAAATGTTTAATAACAATAGAGTGAATATAGGTTCGCGATAACAAAGTCACCGTATTGACATGCTGAATTGATCCGAAGGTCGGAACAAAAGGTAACATTGTCAGAAATACAATATGTGTTTATAACGATGAAGGCGTTGAATTTTATATATTACTAGCTTCGCCACGCAGTTACATACGCGTAGTGATGATGATGATAACAAAATATAACATATGTCCTTCATATTTCATAACGAGTTATTCAGGCGTTTAGCCGTGTAAAGGAAACAAACAGACAGATAGACATTGCCCGTACGACGGGAATGTTCGCAGCAAACAAAAATTAAAAAAAAAACTACTTTTTCTATGAAAATGCCTTCCAATTCAACAAAATAGAGACAAAGTTTTACTCCACCAGGTATAGACAACGCAACATGCACATTCGGCGCACTAGTATCATTCAAGAAAGGCAGCAAACCCCGCCACCTCGACATCCGCATGGAGCTGCGTGTGTTGCTAGTAGACTCACGCGTCACGCGAGAGACGCGCGAGCTCATATGCCGCGTGGCTGCGCTACGGCGCAGGAACGGACCCGCGGTCGACCACATCATGGAGGCTTGTGAACACATCGCGCACACTGCCATGCAGGTTAGTGACGTCACTACTACACTACACCACTTACAAAAAGTCACCTCGAAATACGCATGGAGCTGCGTGTGTGAGACTCACGCGTCAAGCGAGAGACGAATTTGAATTGAATTTCGTTCAAAAATGTTATCAATTTAGGCCCTGTTGTGTAATAATAGTAAACTTTATATTTTTTGTTATTTTGTAGGTTTTGGAAAAACTCTCCAGTGGCAAGTGTGAACCGGACACAGAGACGGACTATCAACATTTAGCAGTAAGTAATATACCATCTTATTTCTACCATTCTGCGAGTTATTCTAATTTGTATTGTATATTATACGAAGCTTACTTTTCCTCTTTTTCCCTTTTAAACTAAAGTCAATTTACGCATTTTTTATTTTCAAGTATATATCGATCAAAGTCAAATAAAATGAATCACAGTCAAGCCCAGGTCATGCCCTAGAGCGGTGGTGAGTTTGTTCATTGCCTATCGAGCTTATGATCGTACATTTAATGACCCAATTTTACACATTAAAAATTAAAATAACACAATTGAAACAAAATAATACAGCTGCATATTTTTACGGTCCCGTTGAAACTGCTACATAATTGTTGATATAATACGTTTGCTCAGATACTAACTGCACAGCTGCCTTTGGGCTAGTTATTGCTAGATCGCAGAAAGTCGTGTCTATTGGTGATTCAACCAATCAAAACTGCTATTGCCAGAGTGTCGATTTTGAGTTATATTACAATAAAGATTACCTACCAGAGACAGTAAGCAGATAAAGCCGCGCTAATATAATAATAATAATAATAGCCTTTATTTAACAATCTCATAAAACATAAATAGAAAATAATTTAAATTTTATTATGTGTCACCGGTAGTGAGATTGTCTTGCGTCTTAAGTCTGAGGCCTAAGCCGCGTTAATACTTAGAAGTAAATTTTCGGCTCTGTTTGGCGGTTAGATGGACGTACGGTAATGCGTGCTGTCCACGGGCGCGTTTGACGTATGCATGCATCCTATAAATGACGATTGGCGTATTTGTTGTGTCCACGCAGTCTTCATGCAATCGTCAATTGCGCTACAAAAAGTTCCAGTTTTTTTTTCAAGTTGCAAAACAAACAGTTGTTTGCGTCTCGCAAGTCGAGCTCGAATACTGACACGAACCGCGTGACGAACACATGACGAGAGGCAGACGCGACGTTGCCGCTCCTTGGACTCAGTTTTGATTGTTTCTACGCAAGATGTAAGCAATCGTCAATTGACGATAGCGTGCGCATGACGTACTGCTTACGTGAACAGTAGGCCTAAGTATACTGACGATTAATGTTGTGCTGTTGTAGGAACTGTGGGACATGAACCACTGCCTGCTCGCGGCGCTGGGCGTCTCCCATCCCTCGCTCGAGATCATCCGGCACGCGGCCAAGGCGAAGGGACTCGCCTGCAAGCTCACAGGGGCCGGCGGCGGCGGGTCAGTACACTATAGCTTATATAGGGTCTCTCAATATTAACGGCGTTATTGCGATTCACCTGCAATCTGATTTCACCCTTACCATTTCACTACATAATTAGCAGAAAGTCGGCACATTACCACCCATTTCTCATTGAAATGACAAAAAATTGTACTCAAGGAATACGATCCATGTTCTTGATGCGTTTTCTGAGAACTAAAACTAGAATCTTGTTTTTTCAACGTTAGAGTAAATAGATATCTTCTAGATTGAAGAGCTGTATACACGACCACACCGCCAATTAACATGAGGCAAGTTGGTGGTATATCCAAAAAAATATATCAAAATTAATTTATTAAACAAGTTCCTCCTCTATTCCAGTTATGCCATGGTCTTGATCCCGCCTTCAACTCCTCGCAGCATCATCGACTCGCTGAGCAGTAACCTCATGGAGCACGGCTTCCGAGTGAAGGAGACGAAACTCGGCGGCGAGGGCGTCGCAGTGGGCATGTGACGGACCACCGGCAACCTTGGCAGGATATGACACGGGACAGGTTGGCACAAGCTGTGACGACATGGGATCTGCTGTCATAAAGTGTGACAACTTAGGAGCACTTGTCACGTGTACACTGTGTATAATAGTTTGTGACAACGCGGGATCAGTTGTCACACTGGAGTTAACACGTTGACTACTGGAAATCTCTGTCATACTGGTTAACAGGCTGTGATAACACGCGTTACGCTCTCATATTTGTGTTTAATTGTGACCATACTGGAGCTTTTGTCACATTGGTAAATTTGTGACAAAACGGGCCACACAGTGTGTAAATTTAAAAATTAAACAGAGTGGCCAATAGGGACTTATAGAATGGGTTTTGGTAAGGTAAGCTGTCACGTGAGTTAACATATTATAATGAGCAAATAAGACTTTGAAGAGTGTCACAAATAGAGCATGTGAGACAAAATGTGATTGATTGAGACTATAAAAGTGTGATCAATTGGGACTGCAAGTGTCTACTTAGTAATAAGAAGATTGTGTGTGATCAACTGGGACATATACTATATTTACTTTAAAAAAAGGAGAGTGACGTATTAAGACTTAGGTGGAAGTAAAAAATGTATTTAGGCATAGAAATCGTGTGGCAAAGTACGTCTAATTTTAAAAGACCTTCGAAATTATGTTTGCGGCAGAGAACATCAGAAATAAAAGATTATGAATTGATTAAAAATAAACAATTATTAACAAGGACCAATAACAACAATGTTATACTTATTGATGTTACTCATTCATTCATAGTTTCAAAGGTCTTTTAAAAGTTCAGTAATGTGGCTTAAAAAAAACTGAAATGAAATCTTGGGTTTCTAATGTTGATTTTGAGGTTTTATGAGACAAATAAATAAATATTTTTTTACGGCAGAACTATATGTATATCCATATCTTTCTACTCGTTGATGGCGTATCAACTACGCTTTTTTTTGTCAAATAATAGCCTCTAAAACCTTTACATTCTATGGCATTGTAAACTCAGACTTAATAATAAGTGGCGTAGTAAAAACAGTGACAAATAAAGACTTTGTTTATCTTATTCAAATGAGAATATAAATTTACGCCTAAATTTAGCATGAAAGTAGCATGAGTGTGACGAATCGAGACTTAACCATTCTACGGTTAACGTTCGGTGTGACTAATCGGGATATAGTTAAATCTGTTAAAAAATACTTTTTTTGATAGGTCGGGCTTCAAAAACCTTTTAGTGTTAGGTCGGCAGAGGTATGTTATATTGATAGTTAAATTGATATTATAGAAATGTCTTAAATATTGTTAAAAACAGTGTTAAAAAAGTTACCCGTGCTACCTACTAGGACATGAAAACTGAAATTTGAATTTTCCTTATGTCTGGCGTCGACCCTTAAGAGCAAAATTTTATGGTAGTCGTATATTTATCATCTCAATAATGAGGCAAGTATGTATTTTTATCATTATTTAAAGTTTTGTAGTGGGGAGTGATTTGACGTATAAATGTTGTCCTAGTACTTTTGACCAAACTTTCCATTTACCTTACAAAATAACAAGAGCTCGTTTATGTAGGTATACAGTGTTGTTTTCTGTTTATATAGAATGTGATGTTAAAACCGGGTTAGGAATATTTTTTCGGGTCAATGGAATTTAAAATAAAAGGATATGAATTTAATGGGAAGATTAGTCAAAAGTACTAGGACAACTTTTATAAGTCACAACGCACCCCACTACAAAACTTTGAAAAATGATAAAAAATATAAAAACAACATCGATCACAAAAAATATTGACATTAGTTCAATGAAATAGTTCAAAATTTGAAATAAAATCATAAATGTCAGCTAAAATCGTATTGTACATACCCCATTATACAAAGTTTGTTTGTCTATCGCACCCGCTGTTGTCACTGTTTCGTCACAAGCGTTTATTTAAACAGTCAGTAACTATGTTCTATGTACATAGATGTACCATATCCTTATACGTATAGACATAGACCCTAATTGTGTGGGTCGAAGCTAATAGCTTTCCAAACTGGATGTGCAAACATACATGACGTACATACAATATTGATCCATACATATTTGTATGGGACAGGATGTATTTAGGCAAAGGCTATTTTTTTTAACAGAAAGCAAATGGAACTCGTGTACTGTACACTAACTGTCTTATTAATAATAATAATTAAACTGACAATGTAAGTAAATTCTTTGTCAACTTTTGTCAGACGGGAATTGTGACTCGCGAAAACGGAACAAAACACTTTTTAACATTACGCTTATTAGGTGTTTATGAATATGACGGTAAAAATCGAATAAATGACCTCCTTGTTCATTAAAAAGTTAAAACACAAATGATACATAACTCAGAGTCTAATTTCACATAAAAATCTACACAAAGGAACTTTTATAATTGTTATTGCCAGACACAAAATCGAGTCAGATGACATGATAAGAGAGAGGCCTATAACATATGTGCCTATACCCAGCAGCGGGATAGAAAGGGCTGTGGATGATGATGATGATTGCCAGGTTTTAAGTTAAAAAATATATAGGTATATTAAATGTTACTATGTAATGGGTACTTTTTCCCTATAAATTACATTTATTAACAAAAAAAAAATTGGAAAATTATAAAGTACAAAATAATATCAAATTTTTTATCGTATGCTAGTATGCTTTAATTTAGCTATCATCATCATCATCATCATCATCTCAACCATAAGAAGTCTTTCCCCATGGATTTTCTAAAAGACTATAGGTAGAATAAAGCTATACACTCCCGGATAGCGATGTTGCAAGATTTTTTTGAAGATTTCTCTTTTAGCACTTGTTTTGAGTTAAGGCGCATGAGTATAGTGCCGCGGCTGGTACTCACGCGCGCTGCTTCGTTCTGAAAACTTTAGAATGTTCACATTTATACGTTTATTTCTGTTTAAATAACAGACATCAAAATAAAAATAAAACATCTAAATACTTTACCTTTGTGTATTTATGATGCTAACCATCGCATATTTATTAAAAAAAAAACTTAGATACACAAAACAGTTGCGTGCGAGCGAGACAGCTGCGACATCCCACTTCTGTGTCTTAGCGGCATGTTTTTGAAAATTTTCTCAGAACGGAGACCTCGACGTGTTATTATTTTTTTTGTTCAATGGCCTTATCGACTAACTGATTTTGATAATTATCTTCATTGCCAGCCTACAGAAAACCTATGACCATTGGTGAACTTTATCGCAATTTTGAGGAATCGACCAATCAAATAACAAAGACCACGAAAAGACCACGAATAACAAAGCCCATACTAACGATTTTGGGTTCAATAACAATGAAGTGCATTGTCAGAGACAGTTAGCAGATAAGACTGCCGCTCCGGTAAATAAATTAGACACTGAGTTATTAAAAATAAATAATTGTTGATATTCAAAGTAACACTGAACTTGTATCCGTAATATTTTGGTCATGTCGAAACTAAGAGGGGTATTTTGTAATATTTTTCTAGTAAAGAATTATAAATAAAACAATAATTCATTAATTAATCGATATAGATTTATTCGATTAAATAAAAAAACAATGTAAATAAGTATGTAATTATCTTAAATAATGACTAAAGAAATCTCCAAAATACAACATTACTCTTTGGAAATCCGAAGAATGACTAAATATCTATAAAAAATAATAAACGTCCGAAACACAAGGAAACAGTTAAATTTGTGTAGAAAAATAAATAAAAATCTTGTAATTTTATAGAATTATAGTATAATAAACATTTGTGAAATCATATAAATCATAATTTATATGAATTACGTATATAAAAATCATGAATAATAAATTCGGAACACGTAATATTTTGTAATAAAATATGTACGTAACAGATGCATTCAATTTATAATAATAATTATTATATGCATTAGCATATTTATCGATATTATTTTATATTAATTTATTGAATTAGTTTAATATGTTTGTTAGTGCGCCCACCTTCTTCTATTTTAGTTACGGGTCTTAACGAATATTTATATATTAAATTTATTAGTTGTTTAATTTCTTTATGTTCTTAAATTTGTTGCATTTCTCGCAATGGGGTACGTAAAGTAATTTCTTAAGTATGTTTGATAATTTTATTCGAAAACGAACTATTTTAAGATGACAAATGCAAAATTGTTGTGATTAATGTGTTGTTTTTATGTTCAGATTGGTCAGAAGTACTAAGACAACTTTTACACGTCAAAGCGCTTCCCACTGTAAAACTTAAAAATAATAATAAAAAAAGAACATCTATCACAAGAATATTGAAATTAGTTCCTTAAAATAGTTCAAAATTTTGAAAAACAGCATAAAATACATCCCCAGAAATTTACTTTACATATCCCATTTCAAGCCTGATTCAGATGTGTTGTAAGTTATAACGAATATTATGTAAAACTTGGTCTAATGTCCATATTAGAGTTGAGCCATGCAACTCTACATATTACCCATAAGGTGGCTTAGACTTGGAGCCAATCGTTTTACCATTGACTCCATGAGAATAAACCGTTTGGCTTCTGTGAGGCTAGGTTAATCCTTGAATGTAAACAGTCTGGCCCCGTGTAGCCAATCCGTCTGGCTTTGTGAGGCTAAACCGCTTGGCTCCGCGAGGCTAAACCGCCTGGCTCCGTGAGGCTAAACCGCCTGGCTCCGTGAGGCTAAACCGCCTGGCTCCACAAGGCTAAATCGCCAGGCTCCGTGATGCGCAGCCGCATGCTTGGTCTTAAAACATACCGCAAAGAAGTTTTATTATAAACGATTTGTGTTACTAATAAGTATGTGTTATGTCAATAGACCCTCATCACTTTAAAACAGTTGGTTTTTTTTGTTTTCATTTTTGAGACATGAGTTTTGCATTTTCTTATCATTTTCTTTTTGGTGTAACACACCTTTGAATCGGGCTACAGAGAATCTCTTCCTACTTACTATATTAGCCTAAAATGTATTGTCTAATAAATTCTAGTTATTTGATTTCTTTTTTTATGAGAGCTAGGGGGTGTCAAACCACCCCCGCATTGGTATTCGCGGAGAGGTGTAGGGTTAGCGGGCGGGGGAAAATTTGATATCTCTCAAGTCCTCTTAAAAAAACTTTAATAATACCTGTACATCGCAGCTGAATATATTTATATGGTGTTGAGAATGAAAATTTGTTTGTGCATTTTCGTTTGGTTATGTAAACTTATATCACTACTTAAATTATATTAAAAAGTGTGTGCGAAAGAAAATAAGAAATATGTGCGAAAGAGACAAAGCTATTAATTGCCAAGTATTGTAAAGCTAAGCTACATTCTGTCGAAGATTTGAAAAATGAATATATAAGGCGTTCTTATGTTTGCCTCAGCTTAAAAAAAGTTAACTTTTGGCTTTGATAAAAATTGTGATCCAATATTGCTTTTTGACCTCTGATACCAAAGCGCTATCTTTCTACATAGGAAAAAGTTAACTGCTAAAATGCTACTTAATTATTATTTTTTAATCAGATTCAGATTTCATTTATTTGCCAAACATATCTACAAAATAAGATGTTGCAAGATATAAATAACCGGTAATATATGAATTAATCGGCATTAGATGTAGCTTATGTTTGAATGATAGGTATTTAGCTTGCCAATGATTAAGATAACATAAGGTGGTTCAACCAAACTTGCAGTTGTAATAAATTATCATGGATGTTTTAAATATTATTTATGAATTAAAATTACTTTACGCTTCAATAGAATAGTATAAAAAACTATGATTGAATCGATGTCTCAAAAATTTGCTATTGACGATCCATGGTGAAGCGATTCAAACTTTTGCTAACAATTTTCGACCCTAACGTACAGGCTTCCCCGTGTTTTAATAGGGAACATGCATGATTTTTTTCTCATAAAAAACTAGGCACATAAAGATCCGTTCCATGAAAATAGAATCAAGTGCTCGGTTGATTTAAACTATTATTCTTATGAAATAAAATTCTTGCATATTCCCTATTAATAAAGCACGAAGAGTGAATGCCCAGCGGCTTTTTATTCGTGACGGGACAAATACAAGTATTCTGGGTTCAAGGGTTTTGAACGCCTCTCTGTGTGTGTAAGATCTTAGTGTATCCGGTGTCTTCCAAAAGTGTGTTTCCTATCTTAAAAATTAGATTGCAATACAATTGACTTTCTTATTTCTTCTAAAATATTTATGAATGTAAATTGTTTTCTTCTAGTATTAATTTCAAATTAGACAGTTTCCGTAGTATATTAAATAATACCTCTATTTAGACAGTCAGTATAATTGATACTACCTCATGCAAATTATGTTTTTTTTTTTAATATGTACTTGTATTGCGGCATAGCTAAGGTATTGTGTTCTAGAGCCCGCGCCATCAATGAAGTCCGACGGAACTAACTTTGCAATTTTTACAGATTCGTCATTGTCCGCCAGAACACAGATGCATTAATAGTATGTATGGCCGGAATACGATTGAAGCGCCGCGTCTATAGGACTTGAGTGGTGACACGGACTCTATGACGCTGACGTAGATCGTGCAAACGAAAATTCATTGCGTTCTGTAAAGCAGCAATACGGTATAAAATGCTGACGCTCAGCGATACGGCAGGCAACAATACTAACTAATACAAGCATAATATGCTTAACAGAACCATAAGGTCGTATGCTCCACTTCTACAGCCTTACTGAAAAATGTTACTTAACTTTAAGCAATGCTTAACATCTTTTGTCAACTTCTCGCTGACACGTAATGACACTTGCAGAAAGAAGACAGAGAATTTAAGAAGTTGGTTAAAGTTAAGTAACGTTTTTCGGTAAGGCCCATTGAATAAGGCATATGGCTTTATAAGAGAAATTTTCAAGGCACCATTAAATTAAAACAATTAAATTACTCAAAAAAATCACTCATTTTAAGTAGTACTTTTTTAGTGATTTTAATTACTTTAATTGGTGCGAGAATTGCTTCCATCGTCAGCGTAAGGCGTAAGAGAACAATCCTACTTTATTATCTATGAATCATGACATCTGTGTCGCAGTACTAGTGTATCTATTGTTATATTAAAAGTGCAAAATTAAGAGCTTATAGTTTAAAATAAGTCAGTGTTTTGTTACATCTTAAAATATAATCAACAATGGCAGATTTGATTTACCAATGACAGCTCTTATTTTCAAAAGCATGAGCTCTCATAGGTCGCATATACACCGTTCTTGTTTACGTTATGGATATGTAAGGAAGCACAGGCTATATTTATGTCTTTTGCATTATAGTTGTGTAGGGTAATCCTGAAACGGTTGTTTGTAATTGATTGAAATCTGGTTTTACAGAGTATAGATGTTTGGTTCAGAATTGACCCTCAAACTGGCTGTCTTGTGTATCAGAATTCCAGTTTTCCTGTGTGTGGGCATGCCTATATGAAAAGAGGCACATTGTATGACCCTAGCTTAAAATTAGAACGCTTACTTCAATAGTAGTGCGATACAAGCCTAAAACGAGGGTGCTGATTATATGTCTCTCTCTCTCTCTCACACTAGAGAAATTAAGCTGTAGATTCTATTGTCTACTTTCATTTTTAACTTTATTGAATAAAATGTATTCTTATGGCCGCTTACATAAGAATTCTAAAACACAGTTGAAATGAATTTGAAGTGTTTAACAGTATTAATTTTTGTGCCCCTAAAGGTTATACCTACAGAAAGTATTTTGCTGAATAACATTAAATAAGGATTCTTATGTAAACGGTCTCTAATGTTTTTTTTTTTGTATTGGTTTTAGTAGGCATGCCCTAAGCATATTGTTATGCATTGTATTTAAGGACATTCCTCGTAGGTCGAAATATATCGTGTTTGTAATATTTATTTGTTTTATTTGTGCTAAATGCGCTCAATTTAGAGTAAAACGGTGCTAAACGGAATGTATTGTAAATTGTTAGTGAATTATAGATTTATTTCATTGGAATGTATGTTTTATTTACTTATTTTTAATTAGTTAAATACCTATATATTCAGATACCCTACAGGACACAAAAATAATTAGAGAAGAAACGAAACATGGAAGGAACAGGCTTTAAATAATAATAATTCAGATAGGTACTTACATATTAAAACAAAAAACAGAGTAGGAAGTTTATGAACGTTACATAAAACAACGGATTAGCAAGTTGGAAGTGGCAATGGGTAGGGCACAGCACGTAGAACTGACGGCCGATGGGGCTGAAAGGTTCTTCAATGGAGACCACGCACCTCTCTCTAAATGCAGGCACAAGTAGCGCAAGCGGCAAGCGTGTGATTGAAATTATGTATATGCGTATGTGTTCCGTATACAAATGCACCACTCACACACACACTAAGCATCACGTTAACAAAGTCAAAGTAATTTATTGAGAAATATAAATTTACAAGTCTTGTATACAATAGTATACACTTATACAACTAAAACAATAAATACTATTTCACTGACATTCATAGAATATAATTATAATGATACCATCAGGATGCGGGACTAGTGGGCGTCGGGCAACTTAGAGCTTGAAATTAATGATATGAAGAATTTAAATGTACCTAATATAGGTTAGGTTATAGGGGCAGTACAAGAAAAATACATATGTAGTTTGTATCTAAAAGTGCATTTATTCATAAATTAACATATTATATCTAATTTTGCATGTCAACAATGTGTTAAAGCATACGTCAGCAACCCAAATAATACTGTTAAATATTCATCACATACGTCGAAATGGAAATAAATGAGATAAATCAGAAAAATATGATCAATATTATTGGGACTATCACACATGAGACACTTTTTTGTCGGCGGGCACAAAACACGTGAGTAAGAGAAAAACTGTCTGTCTCTATTGAATATTATATCTCATTGAAGTTAAACAAATTTTAACGGTTTTAACCTGTATTTTTTACAACGAACGTTTTGCATTAAAGTAAGGCGGTAGTAATTAATTTTCATAACCTAAAAGACAACTGTCATCTAGTCTCGCCTGTGACCACGTACGCTAGGTGCAGTGTTCGAAACATAAAAATATTTAAAATATACTTGCGCGATAAATCCGTTAAAATTTGTTTAATTTCAATGGGTTTTTATTATGATTTTACAGATCGATTTCTCATTTGTGATAGCCCATTATGTACATATTGTACATACAACTGATTTACCATCTTACTTATAAACGCATGTTAAAATCTTATTTACTGAATATGGACTTGTCACTTTCTGTCAGACGGGAACTGTAACGAGCGAAAACGGAACAAAAACACTGTTTTACTAAAATGCGCTTATTTAACGTTTATAAGTAAGACGGATAATAGTACAATAGTAATATTATAATAATAATAGTATTTTATTACATAGTAAATAGAAGTATGTAATACTTGTCTTTGTTTAATTGATTAAAATAAATAAAAAACATGTTTAAAATAGCTCTGTATAGGTATGTCGGTTTTAATTCCCCAACCAAGGGTAAGATGTGGTTAACAAAATTAGTCTAGCTAGTTTAAAGATTTTTATGTTTTAACTGAACAGCAAATCTTGTTAACGTCTTCTAGTCTGTTCAGCTAGAGAACCAGTGTTATTTAAGGCGCTGGTGTCCTTAAGTTTTATTTTAATCCTTAAATTCTGGAGTATTTCTCTATAATCGTCTATCTTTTATAAAAGTCCGAAAGTAAAAGACTTGCAAAAATGTTTTATGATTTACCTTTATTACACAATATAAGGCCCTGTTTATTTCTTTATTGGCCTACTGATGTGCCTTAACAGAAGCAACGAGATCTCCTCATTGTGAGAAGTATAAGGCCAAAATTCACCACGCTGGTCAAGTGCGGGTTGGTAGAAGTCACATATCATCTTTTCAACTCTTAAACATACACGAAGCTAGCTTTAATGGACAAAAAGCGCATAACTTCGAAACGATATACGAGTAAGTGTATCAAGCGTTCATGAAAGCTTCAATATTCTTTTATTTCAATATTATTTCGACTTTTGTCTTTTTCTTTCTACAGTTGAGAGAGCAAATCAAAGGTCAAAGTAATATTAAAATAAGGCTGCTATTAAGTGGTAACTCCCCTGATCAGAAGTCGAGTATATCTCTAGGCTGCCAGTCTCGGTAATAAAATAAAGCTTAAAATTAACGTGGAATGATGCATGAAATGGAAATAAAAGTCTTACCAACTTATTTGGTCCAGTGGGCGAAAATGGTACTAACCAGACTATATTTGTTAAAACTACACAAAATAATCGATTCTAGCGCCGGCGCTCATGAGCGAGATAATTTTGTAGGACAGTACCTTAGTTTTACTGGCCAAGAGCAAGCTCAATTAAATAATTGTATTCAAAATATGTATAATCTACTAAAATAATACGATTACAATGTACATGGTTCATTGTATATCTTTAATAGCTCTAAACTCGAAGGGGGTTTAGAAAATTATATGAAATCTTTTTCCCTACTTTTCTAATACTTAATACAAAAAAAAATATGGGAATAAAAGAGCTCTAGCGCTGTTAATGATAACTATAGAACTCTAATTATAGAAATAACACGCTGTTTGTTTATAAGGTTTCTTGTTTTAGTAGAACAGAAAAAATTTATAAAAATAAAATATGGATAAAAATTACCCCCCTTTTGAGTTCCAGAAAAAGATTACTATGCACTGTTTACACACCCTGACTATCCTAAATTCGACTTTGTTATTACATATTTTATTAATAAATAAACAAAATATACTCAAACATTTGGAATACAACCTAAAAAATAAAACAAATTGGTTCTATACGTCTTTAAAATATCGTACTATAGACATATTTACAATATTATTTATTGTTTCAACCTATAAGGCTTTTTACACACTGACAAAACAATAATTATTATCAAACATGGGCGTAGATAGGGGGGGGAGGGGGAGGAGGTTGAGGATTCAACCCCTTTCCACCGAAAATCTTAGTCAACTTATTAAATTTTGGGGGTTGGCGTGACCAAATCTTTTTTGAGGGTTCAAATTCGAATTCGTTTATTGAGATAAAAACGGAAAAAGACCAATTGGTCTACAATTGTAATTACAATTAGGGTTGGATCCGCGACTGCATTTTTGTTGTTTCATTTTCTAAAACCCCCTCCGAAACCCAAACCTGGCTACGCCCGTGTTATCAAAGGCAATTATTATTATTAAATAGTGATAATTTTTCTCGAATTCTTTTTGTAATTGAATAATTTACGCCATTTTTTTATAACTAATCTTTTGTTTCTAAATGTACTAGCTAACCACCATTTGGTTAACGACGAAATTTGTTTTTGTTTCTTGAATTGAGTCAAACAATAAATAAAGGGTTGATCTACAATATTAAAACGAGATTATAGAAACAAGGTGGAATCTTTACAAGT
Organism: Lycia hirtaria; assembly: GCA_947563715.1. Classification (NCBI taxonomy): domain Eukaryota; kingdom Metazoa; phylum Arthropoda; class Insecta; order Lepidoptera; family Geometridae; genus Lycia; species Lycia hirtaria. The sequence goes on from OX387378.1 coordinate 15,494,451, forward strand.
TTTTGCTACATTTATAAAATCCGTAGAAATTACTGGCCAATGTAAATTGATCCTAACAATAAATCTATAGTAGGGTAAATAAATACATGTATGTAACGTAAATGAATAGGCACAATAAGGGTATATATTTATGATATTATTAGCGCGATGTGAATTCTCTAATAAAGCGTGTTAAGGATCCGCTCAACGCGCAACTATCTCTCTCGCGCAACACAAATGTTTAATAAACATATAAAATCATTGAGTAGGGATATTAGAAAAGTGAGAAACGAATTTGTTTAATTTGATAGGAAAACTATTTAAAAATAAAAGTTATCTTTTATACCTTTTAAATTGGCTCAGGAGTAGGAAAATATATGTTTTTTTCACTGCTCCGTCTTCAGTATAAGTGATATCTAAATAAAACTTTTTTTTAAATATTTATCCTATATAAATAAACAAATTCATTTCTGACTTATCTAATAGGTATATTATATATTTTTAGAAAAACTTACAACCAGAATACTCAAATAAACTATACATTTATATAAATTACGAGGCTAATTACAAGTTTTCGCCTATAGATTGGAAAAATATGAAGATACTGAGCGGAAAAAAAAGACCAGTTTCAAGTAATTTGTAAATTAATTAAGTTTGTGAATCAAAGAATTCGGAAGTCCATTGTGAACGTATTAAATTCACTCACACAATTAAATATCCCTAACAAATGATTTCATATGTTTAATGAGGTTGTGATGCGCGAGAGAGATAGCTGCGCGCGTTGATCTCCACCTTAAATAACTTCACTCTTATACCTATGAAGCACAGAATTATATATACGCTATGAAGGCATTTTATTTCGTTCAAAATATTGTCATAATATTATGATTAGACTTTACTTGATTCACATAGTTTTATCATAGTTTTGGAGTCAGTAAATCTTTCATTTTTTATATTTATTATTATGTAATTTTTAACTTTCACGATTTGAACGTAATAATTACATGATAAAATAGTTTATATAATATTCATAATTGATGAGTATTATTCTTTATAAAAAGCTGAGGGTCCTTGTTTTGACGAGGTCAAGATTATCTCTATTTACCCCACTTTCATTTTAATTTAAGGCGCTAAGGTAGCCACTGCTTCTGTCTTACTTGTATGCGTTTGTTTCTAGACATATATTATATTATAAAATGTACTTATATTTATTATATGAGAACGTCACTCTTGAAATCACTACCTACAATATTTTCAGAACACAAAAATAAACGTTAAAACGTGAAAATTATTACGTTTGAACGTATATTTACATTGTTTGGCCCTGAATATTTCGTAAGTAATATTATTTCTATGAAACATAATTTTATATACAAACGAAAGGTATCGTGAACAAGCGAGACAGTTGCGATATCTTTTATCTTAACGGCTTAAGATAAAAAGTAGCTGAGATAATCTCTACTGCGCTTGAATATAATATGTATTAAATTATTTACAAATTCATACAGCATGATGTAAAGTATCGTTAAGAGTCCCTGGTTCGACCATCGTCCGTTCCCACATGTTTGAAGATATAGATAATAAAGATATAAAATAACTGCATGAACTTACAAAAAATCAAGTTTATTTTCACAGATAAGTTTTAGAAATCATTAACGCAAAAATGATTTTCATGTCATCAAATTTTTGTCGAATATTTGTGATGTTGTTTTCTAGTTTTACAAACGACGTTTTTTTTTAATTAGTTGATTCAGTCATTCTATAGTTTCAAAAAATGATGGTCGAACTACGGACTCTTAAAAGAAACTGTAGTTATTACCTATTTCAAAATAATAATCATTATTTTGATATAGATAATAATTCTACTCATTCACATTTATATTATTGAATAAATAAGCGTGGCTATTAAAATACGCTTTAATAAGTATGTACTTTACGTATACTTACATTTTTACAGATTGCTTAGCCAATAAACTAAAATTATGACTAAAAGTGGAGTAATTACAAAAAGAAAATTTAGCGTAATTTTAGAAGCTTGTCAGCGAATTTACTTACGTTAAAAAAATGATTTAAAATAAAATTAAATATGATTGTAGTTTGTGTAACTAGGTACTAATTAAATATTTCGATTTTACTTTGGTATAAAAATACAACCAAAAGTCCATAAGTTAAAAAAATAAATTATTATTAAAAATAAAGAAAAATTTTATGTCCAACACCTGGTGTGTACAAAACTTTGTAAAAAAAATTGCGTAAAATAGGAATTAATAAAAAAAAGGTCATAAGAATTCCTTAATAGTTAGTTCATCATAAGTTTAATGCTACCAAGCACTTCTATCACAGATGTTATAATTATCTACTGTTTTTTAATAAAATCTACGCTTTTTCAACACTTTTTCTTATGAGCTTAATAATAATTTTATTAAGTATTTGATATAGCTGGGAATATATGTATAAGTCATTCTCAGATAAGTGAAAAAGTCAAACGGAGCGCAAACAGGTAGATCTTAAGAAAATTGGTTGTGTAAGATTTGGTAGCGCTTTGGTATTAAGGTAGATCTAAACCACATAACGCGATTTGGATTTTTCCTGCTCTGTATTTCATAAAAATTAGCTTCGCTTTGGAGTTATTTGTGGTCAGTCTGACTTTTCCCTAATCCCTGAGAATATGTTATGCAATCATGAAAAAATGGAATCTATGTTAGCTGCACTACGAGTATTAGTTATAAAATTATTAGTTTCAAGGTCAAATTAGGAATAAATAAAAAACAATATAAATAAATATACGTTATACAACAAAATTCGAAATTGTATTAAATACCTATCTAACTTAGCTAGCAAAATATAAAAAAAATATAGATTTTTCTCAATGTTCAGACATCATCGTCACATTGCTGTTAATCCAAGTACATTCTTTCTTGCATGTCCAAAGCACAGAATTCGTGGCCCTTATTTATATAAGGCAAGTCTTTGGTCCAAAGATGTATACAAATATGGTGTATTAACCAATCCAAGCAACAATCGGACCTAGCAGTCGTCTGCTGTGTAAATTTATGGACATGTAAGGAAAAATGAATTCTACTGCTGAGATTAAAACATGAATTTTAAAATAACATTTGTTCAGAGATCAAATATAGATATTTAGGAGTTTTCAATTTGGCTTTTAAATTGCTTACTCATACTTTTACCAACTCTGTTCTGGAGGTATAGCTTTTTCTTCTTGATGTTGGCATCGTGCGGCTTGCACATTTGCCATGTTGAATACTTTTCCTATTAAGATAAGTGTTGTCGCGCGGTCTCCCATACAACTAAGAAAAACCTTTTTCTGCTCCTAAACTTGAACCGATTTTGATTATCCATTTTTAAACTGTTTGAAATTATGAATATTTGTTTTTTTTATAACTATGCTTTTACGGATTGCTTTTTAAAATTTTCTTTAAATTCCAAAGTTAAAATTGAAAAAACCGTAGGTGGTTAACTTATTAGCTATTTAAAAAAGCAATTATTGAAATCGCCTAATATTTAGGGGTAGAAAACAGTCTTCTCCTGTTGTATAAAATCTCGGAATTTAAAAAGATCATGCGACATTTCTCTGAAGTCATACATTTCGATATCGAATACATTACAACACTATAAACACCATTTTTATGTTAAAAATATTAGCTTTGAGACGCGCTCTATTGCAACCAGTTGCCAAAAAAGAAGAAAACCTCTTTGACAACTGGTTACAAAAGTCAGTTGCCTAAACGACCGAAAGGCTTTAACTGAACCACTTTTATTACTTGATAGTCAGCAGGCAGTGTTAGGGCAGTCCCGCCCTGCGTCACACAGCGTCCCAGAGGAGTCGCAGCCGCGCTCGCAGCGCCACCCCCACCATGTTCTACAGCTGGTAGGGCGGGCGGCGCGCCTCCGGTTCCGGCGCCGTGATGAGGGGCGGCGCGAGAGGGTCCTCGCTTGACGTTATCGTCGTTGAGGGGGGTACACCTGGAATAGTATAGTGCTTTGCTTATTACCTTTTTTATTGGTACATCTATTATTACCTTTTTTATTGGTACTTCTATTATTTGTCCATTATTATTTTTTACTATTTTTGCGAGATTTTTATGATTATTATAAAAAAATACCTAGAGTCTGTTAAAAAATGTCTATACTAACCTTCCAAAAAACGGACACTAATGTTTCTTTTTAGGAAAATAACGGAAAATGATAACAGCGGCCTTGTTCTCAAACAAAATAACACCTTTCCGGGCTAGCAAAGCAACAGCAATGACATTGATATTGCAGTTTTCCATAGGCGACGATTACCGCTTACCATCAGGTGAGCCGTCTGTCTTTTTGCTGCACCTTGAAAAAAAAAATAAGGACAGTAGTGCCCTCAATGCCGTATCACTTCTACAGCTGAACAGACTTTATTTTGTTAGTTTTTTTTTAAAATATTTTTTTATGATAATCGCAGAATGTTATGGTAAAGTGTACACACCAAACCCGCTGACTTTATGTCGGCAACAAGTCGGCAACTTTGCCGACATAGCCTTAATCTTTGCAATATAGGCCGCCGGGTGTGTCAGTGGGCTGAATCGACGGATCGGCAAGTTGGGTGTATACTGCGCTTGACCGGCAGGGCCGGGAGATGGCGACTTACTTGTCAGAAAGTATGGATAAAGTTTGTTAAGATGATACGTGTATGAACTAAACTTCATTGGTGTGAAAGGTGTAAATATAGAGATGACGTCTGACAGAGTGAAGTGGTGAAAGGAAATGTACTGTGCCGACTCTACCTTTTTTTTCAATATTAAATATATCTACGTTTGACCACCAACTCGTCTGACCACGGCATGGCCGATGATGGAGCACGTAGATCTAGAAGACATGTATTCACTCTAGCCTTGAAAATTACAAGATTATAGTTCTCAGTTAACAGAGAAAACCCAAAAAACTCCACTCCTGTGCAGTACGCATCAAAAATGTGGACCTTTATCAAAGACCTAGTGGAAAAGGGGAAAGTGGCAGATCCTTGACTGGTCGTACCTTCATTTTCGTCTTCGTCAGCGAGCCACTTCTGAATCTCTGTGTGGTACATACGCCGCTGCAGCACCTCCTTGGTACGAGGCCGGGAACCTATGAACGTCACTTCCACCTGGAAAACCACATTAATTCAACATTGCTTATAATCACACCGAAACATATGGGTTCCAGCACTGCTATTCATTTTATCCATCGAACTCGGATTCTATTCGGAATTTGTATCTCTGTCTTTCGAATGTAAATAATAGAGAAAAAGATGTGAACACACATTTATTATTTATTTATTATTATTTATTTATTATACCCCGGGCGACAGGAAGGGCCTCAGTTCGTCCGCGAGGTCTCCGGAGGCGCCGAGCCGCTGCGCCTCCTCCCAGCTCGTGTGCACCTCCTCGTGGAGAAGCTTCTCCTCTGCACAAACAAACACGACGCATTTTAATCATTTTAACTTGTTAATTCTAATTCATGTATATTTACACGTTAAAATTGGTCTAAATATTTTGTAAATACTGTTTTCATTGGGCTCGTTCGTATATTGAACACAAATATATTAAATAATTTTATTCTAACTGTTGACATTATAAAAGCGAAAGTAACTCTGTCTGTCGTCTGTATCTCTGTCTGTTTGTTACCTCTTCACGGATAAGCGGCTGAACTAACAGCACAGAGATTTTTTTAGGGCCTGGAGAAGGACACAGACTATATTTTATGATCATCATCATTACCGTTTTTAGTCACTACGCGGGTGGCACCGCGGGGCGCAGCTAGTATAAAATAAAAACAGATGGTATGCGAGCGAGACAGCTTCAGTACTTACCGTCTCTCTTGGTAGTACTCCGCTTGTACTGTATCCGGAACCGGAAGGCCTCCAGCACACTCGCCACCACTATCGTCAATACCACCATCGTGAATAGGTAGAACACCTGGAACAACACCAATTACCATCGATATATCATACACGAGAAAATACAGCAAAAAAAACACAGGAAGATATACCCAAACATCCACTATCCAAAAAAGGTGGTCAATTTTAAACTAAACAAATTTGTTCAGCTCATTATGAACTCAACATAAAGTATACCTATCCTAGTGAACTGTCCCGCGACGTTCGCGCGTTCAGCTCATTATGAACTCACCATAAAGTATGTCCTAGTGAACTGTCCCGCGACGTTCGCGCGTTCAGCTCATTATGAACTCACCATAAAGTATGTCCTAGTGAACTGTCCCGCGACGTTCGCGCGTTCAGCTCATTATGAACTCACCATAAAGTATGTCCTAGTGAACTGTCCCGCGACGATCGCGCGTTCAGCTCATTATGAACTCACCATAAAGTATGTCCTAGTGAACTGTCCCGCGACGTTCGCGCGTTCAGCTCATTATGAACTCACCATGAAGTATATCCTAGTGAACTGTCCCGCGACGCTCGCGTACGCGTTCATCAGTATGAACCAGTTGTTGACGACCGTCAGCTCGAACAGCGTCACGCCGCTCGTCAGAAGGTTCTCGAAGCTGTTCAGGTAGTAGTACCCGAGCGCTGTCGAACCGTTCGACGAGTATTTGTAGAAGTCTTCCACTGTTGTGTTCCTAGACAATAATAAATACATATATTCTCGCCTTTTCCTATTAGGGTAGGTAGAGACTACCTTTTTTCCACTAGCTACGATCCTGACATACGTGTTTCGCTTCTATCATTTTCATTAATTTATCCTTACATGCTATCATACAACCTATGTATATATACAATCGACGGATAAATTAATTCCGTCGATTGTATCACGTACCTATACCTATATGCATTAATTTATCCGTCGATTGCGGGCATTTTTGACTTAAACTTTCTCCAATCTTGTACTACGGGAACCAAATAGCCGATAGAATACTTATTCCTATTATTTTCTGTTAACAACTTGTTAACTACGTCGTATAGTTTAGTTTCACATTTCGTTTACTATCAATTCACGACTAATGATGCTGATAAAATTTAGTACAGATTTAATATTTATTTTAATACAGTTACGTACAATAAAGAGTCTAACTATATATCTAATGGACACTCACACGCAGCAGTTCCTGAGTTCGTATGTAGCGAACAGTTCCATGCCGACGATGGCGAAGAAGTAGTACATGACGAGCATCACGCATCCCGCCGAGGACATCAGAGGCGTCAGCAGCACCAGCGTGCCGAATACGTCGCGGTAGCGCTTCTTCACTTTGTACAGACGCATCAACCTGACACAACACAGTGACATCTCATGACACACACACACACACACACGCACGCACGCACGCACGTGTTAGATTAGGGATTTATTATGATGTTTTGAACTGTGATAATTGGATATTTTAATCATATAAATTTATGTATAAAGCATAACATGGTGATCCAGTAAACTTAAGGAAAACTTGGGTTTAATGGATCACCAAATCCGCTATTACTTGTTTACTATTCGTCGGAAGCGGAGTGGTGTTTTACTTGGAGATTTACTGGATCACCATGTTATGCTTTATAAATAAATTTATATGATTAAAATATCCAATTATCATAGCTCAAAATATCATAACAAATCCCTAATCTAACACACGCACGCACACAGCGCGTATTCGTTTATCTAGAATGTATGTGTGTGTGGAATCAGGTGAGTTGGCGGTCAAGCGCAAACCTATTACAGCATAAAACAATATTTAAAAATCCGTAGTTCGACCATCTTCCGTCTCTCTCGCGCATACCCACATTTTTGAAGATAAAAAGACTGAATGAACTTATAAAAAAATAGTTGTTTGTAAAACTAGAAAACAATATCACAAATATCCGACAAAAATTCAAGATCTAAGAAGAATTTGATCCAAGTTAGTTTTCATCCATAATAATCATTTTTGCGTTAATAATTTCTAAAAATGATTTTTATGTATATAAAAATTTACTTGAATCATATTGATTTTTTTATAAATTCATTCAATCATTTTATATCTCAACGATGTAGGTATGCGCGAGTGAGACGGACGTGGTCGAACTGCGGACTATTTTCATTTTTGGTTTTATATAACATAACTATATAAATTCTAAATGTATGTTTTCTAAGGTTTTCTCGATTATTACTCATTGAAATGAAACAAATTTTAACTAAAATCCTGGATGTGATATGTAAATCTGAATATATAAAATAGTTAAGATTTAAATATCAAAGTATGTCAGTACCTGAGCGGTCTGAATATAACGACGATGAAGAGAGACGGCGCGATGGTGAGCAGCACGGCGCCCATCAGTGCCAGTAGTGTCACGCTGAGGTCAAACACGTTCCAGCCACTCTCGAGGTACGCGCCCAGCCCGGAGGACATCATGCGCAGGGCGGCTTCTACCAGGAACACTGCACACAACAACAACGAGGTAAGTCTGTAGTTCAAACATCATCAGTCTCGCTCGCGCATACCAAGATTTTAGAAGATATAAAATGGCTGAATGAAAATCCATCATCATCGTACGATTTCTACCATTGTAGTACGACGTTGTATTTCAGTGTTCCAACTCGATCTTGCAACTTGATGCCGAGCATACTGACTGGCCTTGCAGCTCAGGTGGTAGTACGACTGCCTGCTAAGCTGTAGGTCGTGGATTCGATCCCCACCCAGGGCAAACATTTGTATGATGAGCAAGAATGTTTGTTCTGTGTCTGGGTGTATCTCTGTATCATAAGTATATGTATGTATTTATAATAAAAATATATATGTTAGTATATAGCTTAGTTCGGGCTAGATGGTGTTAGTGCTAGTGAAATGTCCACGACTTGCTATAAGCAAGTCATGGTGGCAAAATACACTGGTTGAATAGACGGGTTTTCAGGCATAAGAAATATCTTTTCTTTAGATCGGAGAATGTCAGCAAATTTCCCGAACTCAACCCTTCCGAGCTGAATCCTCCTATCAATCTCATTAATTTGATGCTCGGTGCCAAAAGAAAGGACAATAACCAACAAAAAGGACAGTTATAGTTGATACGACGCAATAATGCGCAAATCAGCGAGTGCATGCGCTAAGTGGTTACTCTTATACCTTCAGAGATTTACAGAGTACATCTTGTTTTATCGTGTAGCTCTAATCTTTTTTGACGCGCAGAAAAATACAAAAGTAAAATTTACATCTACTTCATCACCCTTCTTTTAATTTTTGAAGAATAAGCAACAGTTAAATATTTACGAAGAATATAAGAATTAGAGTACTAACGTGATAGGAACAGCCAAGTGTCCCAGGAAGCACACAGCAACCTCGCACTGTCCTGCAAGTCGCCGGCCGCCTCGCATACTCGTACAACCATCGCCACCCCGTTACCGATGATCAAGGCATCTGGAGAAAGAACGACGTAGATAAAATCAAAACTATGTAATACAGACATGTAATCTTCCACTTGAAGATTGCAAGTCCCTCCATAAACCAGAAAGAGACAAAATACCACAGCAATGCTGATTTCTACAGTAGGTGCATCAAATCCCACACACCTTAACAAATATAACGTTCACATAAATATATGTAGATCTTTCCAAAGCATTTGATACTGTCAATCATGCATTACTAAAACAAAAAATTGGTCATGCGTGGATAAACCGTAATTACTGCTTCGACAGTATGATTTCTATTTAATTTATATTTAAAATCTTCTCCAGCTTATTATGTTTCACGGTTACAAATATCTAAACATATAACACCTTAAGGAGTTAATCAGGGATCTAACCTCGGACCAATGTTTTTCCTTCTATACCTTAAAATTACTCACATATAAGATACTCGAAGTAAGGCCAGCGCACGGCGGCAGCGGCTGCGCGTCCCAGTGGTTCTAGCGCCGAGAGCGAGTACCACGGAGCACGAGCCTGCTGTGGCACCCAGCGGAGCGCGAACACTTCATACAAGTTCGCGAACTCTGCTCGGGATAGGCCTCCGCTGCCGGACTGGTTAAGCTGCTTAAACATTAGGTACACGTCCAGACCGCCTGCAATTTATAAATCCCATATTCAGTAAGTTGTAGGTTAAAAACAACCAAATGTGTGCTGGCATTTGTTAAAAATCTTAATATAGTATGCAATTTAATGAACATACATCGAAATCCGACTCAGCTAGCAATACACACCTGATGCAGACCACGTGCATTTTTATATTTTTCTCGGCAAAGTCAATTTTATGCCCCTTCACATAAAATTCTCCTTAGAGCCGGATTCTAATAGCTATGTGTTTGTCCGCACCGTGTCGTGTCACAGACAGAACGCTTGTGAAGCAGCAATGCTCAACAATTCTTGATATTTTTCCTAGTAATCATTTTTAAGAGTGTAGTTCGACCATCATACGTCTCGCTCGCGCATACCCACATTTTTGAAGATATAAAATGACTGCATGAACTTATAAAAATAATCGTCGTTTATAACAATATAAAATAACACTACAAATATTCGACAAAAATTGCGATTTTTGCGTTAATAATTTCTAAAAATGATTTTTATGTATAAAAACTCACTTGGATCAAATTGAAATATTTGTGACGTTGTTTTCTAGTTCTACAAACGACGATATATTAATAAGTTCTTTCAATCATTTTATCTTGAAAAATGTGGATATGCGCGAGCGAGACGGACGATAGTCGAACTACGGAATCTAAATTTCAACAATTTCTTGCTATATAAGTACGTACTATAATGCGGCGCGTAATGCCTCATGAGCCCGGAGAAGTGGCGCAATTTGACGGCGAGCGGCGCACGCCGTGACACGAGCAGGCGGAACGCGTGACGCGTGGCGTGACGCCTGTGGAGCAACAACGCGCGACATTTCTCGCGCTCTATGCGTGTGAACGTCTCGTATACTACGGCTAACATCTGGAAAGGACACAATGCACTGTAGGCGATATCTTTGTCGTTAAAAATATTATTCATTAATTAATTAATGAAATTAATTAATATTAAGAATAATTAATTAATATTATACATTAATTAATAGTATATATACTTATTTAACTCGATATATATAATTTATTTCGGTATTAAACAAGTCTTAAATTGTAAACAATATTCACTTATAATATAGATACATGTCAATAGTAAATTAATAATGTATTTATTAATTAATTAATATTAATATTAATTAATAATTCATTATTATTATATATTAATTAATTATGTATTTATTAATTAATTAATATTATATATGAATTAATTATGTACTTATTAATTAATTAATATTGTATATTAATTAATTATGTATTTATTAATAAATTCATATTAATTAATATTATACATTAATTAATTATGTAATTATTAATCAATTAATAATTATTTAATCGTATATATTAATTAATTATGTATTAATTAATTAATTAATTAATAGTACATATTAATTAATTATGTATTTATTAATTAATTAATAATTATTTAATCGTATATATTAATTAATTATGTATTAATTAATTAATAGTACATATTAATTAATTATGTATTTATTAATTAATTATTATTGACGTTAAAAATATTATTCTTTATAATGCACTGTAGGCGATATCTTTGACGTTTAAAACAGTTAAAATTAAATTTGTAGATGAGAACTAACATACAAACGCATATGATCATAGGTACGAGTATATAATTATCTACTTCTAAAACGGAAACGATTCGCTCGCTGGGTCAGCAATAGAATTTTTTACTAAAGAATATTTTACATGTAAAGAGATAAAAATAACATTTAATTAATGTATATGTAGTAAGTATGATTAACAGAAAATCTGGGTATCTTCAAACGAAGAGTGAATAGGTATCTTGTGGGCAAGCGTGCTACACCTTAGACATAGTCTTCGCTCTAGTAAGACAACACAACCCCATTCAATGTAAAAAAAATGTACACATGACTTCCCTGGCCTTAACTCATTAGATGGTGTCGACATAGACAGTTTCCTGTCACCATTTCCCCTATCCAGGCGTCATCTTTATACGTCCAGCACAGGACTCCTTGTGGTTGAGATGATGATGACACAGATATCATCAATGACACAGATCACCCACACCCTGAAAATGAGCTCCAACTCACCAAATTCATGAGTACGTAGAGTACAGTGATGATGTATAGAATGAAGAACACCGCATACCATTTGGACTTGGCGTATGATGGCATCATCACGTCTGGGAAACTGGAATATAACAAGTAAGTTAACGGAGTCATCGAATACAACTCGACCTGCCCTGAAACGTGGGCATTCACTATGGGCCACAAAATGAAGCTCAAAATCACGCTTCCTGAATGTAGAAATAAATGTGGGATACGCTTCCTGAATGGGTCTTTCAGAATGGCGAGTGGTGTCTTCGAATCGCGAGTGAATAGGTTCTTTCTAGACAAGAGCGCTCCATCATAGTCGAACAGTCGCTTTACTCAAGGCGAGTTTACGGTCAAGCGCAAGCCTATTTCCGGCTAATAAATAACAAACTTTGTTTTAAAGCAATTTAAGTACAGTTTAAAAAAACGACTTTAATTACGCAACTTCATTTACTTGAATGACATATTTTTCAAGTTATTTTGTTTTAAAAACCAAACTACTGGACTACCTCTGAAGTATAGTACGATCTACCAAACAAAAAAATAATAATCAAAATCAATTCATAATTGGCGAAAATATCGCGTAAAAAATGTAAATAGACTCACTTGGCAGTGGTGAGGAGTACAAACATACTGACGAAGGAGTCGCTGATGGTCCTGAAGTGTCCGTTATCAACGTGTTCCGAGAACAGATAGTACCCCAGGAGAGAGTACGTCGCTACGAAGAACATTAACAAACCTGCAACGTACACAGAAGCATTTTATATTCACTCAGCTACTTCCTGTGTACAGTTTAATAGTGTTTTTTTTTTTCATCATCAGACATCGTGACATCGGAATCCTTGTAAGTTTATCGGCTCAGCGAAACTAAGTTGACGTAAACCTTAAGAAAATCCACAATGTATGAATGGAGAGACAAAACAACAATAAACATAACTATGTTTATATATAACATCTGTTTCACCTAACATGTCTATGATGTTATAGTATCTATCTCAATTCTCACCTAATATGTAGCGCTCGTGGCGTAGCTTGAATAGGTGTTCTCGAACGATCACCAATGTCAAGCAACGGACGGACCGGTCAGTCTTTGTATTTGACCGTGAGTGGCATATCTTTCAGAGCACTACCGTGGGTCGGATGACACGTTAAATTGTGGGTCCCGGTTTTTTGTTCTTAAAACAGCAATCGTCAAGCCAGGTCAGTGGCCTTTCGGCGGCTTAATAACTCTGACACTAGGGCTGGCCACTCCGTCTATACGAACATACTTACCTAATATGTCGATAACGTAATATATGTCACGCGCAAAACGATTTCGGGACTCTTTTTAGTAAGAACTGCTAAAGAGTGGAACGCACTTCCAGTCTCGGTGCTCCCTAGTAAATACAATCTTATGACAAGATTGAATAGGTATCTCATGGGCAAACGTGCTCTATCTTCGACTACGTCGACACTTTCCATCAAGTGAGTTGTGGTCAAACGTTGGCCCATCATAAAAAAAAACATGCCGATAATGTTATATCTATCTCACCTAACATGTCGATGATGGGTGGCAGACTCTGCAATATCTGCCGTATGAACCTTCTGACGCCGCCGCAGTGCCGCGTGTCCACCAGGAAGATAGGGCGGAGCGCCCGCGTCACCCTAAAGTGGCTCGACTGTCGGCACAGCACTACTACCGCCTCCAGCACCATTATTAGCAGGGTTATACCCTGGAAAAATAAAATATAAATGTTTGTATGTGTATTCACATATCATTTATTTAGGTATAACGTACGGTGGCCTTCATTAGGGTAAATGTGCGCCCGGTTTCATCTCATGGTTTCGCTTCGTACTAATTTTCAATCTAAATTTATTGATTTATTTAACGTTTTATTGCAGATAAATATATTGTTGACATACTCACGTAGTAGTGAGTATGGTGTCATGAACATCATCACACTCACTACGTAAGTATGACTGCGTGTGTGAGAGGTGTGTGTGCGGGTGAGTGAGCGAGAGGATGACTATTATTGACTACATCACAAGCCATATGATTGCCGTCTCTTTTTTGCGTATGGCACACTGATATCGCTGTATCTTCGTAATTTTTCAACCATTATTTTTTTCGTAGAAATGATTGGACTATCGCTATAAATCTGCAAAATAAATGCAAAATGTGTATGTACCTTCATTTTTTTTTCTATTACCTTGATCATAGTCCGCTTGTGTTTGAGTATGGTGCTCCACCCTATCCACTTCAGCTTCAAGTGCAACTCTACTCCTATGACCGCGAGCGCCAGGAGTTCTATCGTTCCATGCGCCCATACTGGCAACTGAGGAGAAACACAGTTTTTTTTAAAAGACCAAACGCACGGAGTTTAGCACGAACCAATTGAACAAACGAGTATCTATGTTAAATGAAAAACAAAATACCGAGCAGATTTCGTAGTGTTAACTTACGGTTACGTTGGGTATATGGTGTTGAGTAGGTATAGGTTTTTTGCGAGAAAGTATAAGCAATGCCACTACCTATCCACTAATTACGACTTCAACAAGTAGTCCAAACGCACGGAGAATATTATCGCACGAACCAAACGAGCAAAAAATATAGTAGTTATATCGTCTATTACTGTAAATGATTAATTATCCACGATCACGCGCAACAGCTGTTTGTGTGCATTAACCTTGTTCAACAAAAGTTTTTCACTCGTGATTTGATGAAATACAGATTATATCCATTCTGAAATACCCATAATTCAGGAAGCGTATATCACAATTATTTCCACGTTCAGGAAGCGTATCTCAAACTAATTTCTACATTCAGGAAGCATATCTCACATTTATTTCCACATTCAGAAAGTATATCCCACATTCAATTCCACATTCAGGAAGCGTATTCCACGTTCTTGACGATGCGTGAAGTATATCAACCCGCACTTATCCAGCGTGATGAGCTATGAGAAACACAATGAGAAAATGCACGCATTCCACGGCAAAACAAGCTGATCCGATCATTTAGTTGACAGCTCGACGGATGCGAACGAACTTTTGCTTGTTCGACCCTTCCTAGAAACAATCTTAGAAAACTCACCTCAAAAGTAGGTACGGCGGGGTCTTCCGAGAACGCCAGCAATATGAGGACCAGCGAGGCCAGCAGGTCCAGCCCGTGGTACCAGGGGTTGTGCACCCTGAGGTACGCTGGGAGCTCCTCGGGGCTCGACGGATGCGAGTCGAACTTCTCGTTGTTCAAGCCTTCCTAGAAACAATAAACCTTAGCTATGTGATCCTACATATCTACCGTAGGCACGTACATTGAGAGTATAGAACGTGACGATGTCACGAAGAGCTGTCTATTTGCAAATAGAGTTGAGACAACTGTTTTATAATGCTATACAAATTTAAGCGTTCCAGTAAAGACATTCCATGATTTTTAATTGACCCGATCGCCGCTGCCACCGGTTCTGCTACGCTACCGGTACGGTAATATACCTACGATATGGATGTGCCGGAAGATACCCGCCGAGCGACGTCATGCGACGGTACACTATGCGACGACTACGTTCCTAGCACGCAAAATATAAACTCTACAAACAGTAGGATGTAAAAAAGATGTCGCGTGCGAGCAAGACAGCAGCGCCACCTTACTCTGGGCCTTAAACCTGGCGAAGAAGACATTTTCTGTCGTTTAATGATGGATTTCATGGTTGATTCTTTCTGGCTGAGAATTGTCCATTAGCTATCAATCAGATTCTCATTAGCGTGGTCGAAGTCACGGATACAGCTTGTCTTTGTTAAGGCCAATATATGAGTTGTACCTCGAGAGTTTTGGCGGGAACGTCATAGAAACATGTTGCTTTATTTTATTTCCCTAAACTTGTGTTATTTTGAACATTAATGCTATAAAAATGGTGTTTTTTTTATTCATTAAGTGTTCGATCGAGTGCGTGAGTGTGTGCAAATGAAATAAAGCAGTGAAACGTGTCATTTTACGTTGTCGGGAAAACTCCATAGAAGCTTCTAGTAAACCCGCCATCACTTTACTGAGGCAACTCAGCGTTGAAAATGACTGTTTACGTGACTTAGACTGTGACTAGTACACTATATAACTTGTATTATTCAAGAAACTTTAAGATATCTCAATACTTGACACTGGCAAATCGCTAACGCGTGGTCCAATACAAATAAAAAACCGGACAAGAGCAAGTCAGACTCGCCCACCGAGGGTTCCGTACAAACTAGTAGATAAAAGGGGGAAATTATATACTTTTTTATATTTTCCTTCATAAATCGAAAAATATACATCGTAAAAATATTTAAAAACCTGTTTAAAGGCCTATTTAGACATGAGCGTTATTCGCTACCGCGAGCGGTAGCGAATCCGAGTGGGTATGCGTTTATTTCACTGTTTACACCAAATACACGGATATATCGCTATCGCGCGCGGTAACGAAACCCGCGCGGGTAGCGAATAACGCTCAGGTATGAATAGGCCTTTAGTTTGTGCTAATTAAGCTCTTTCATATGATACCCCCACATGATACGGTTAATGCACTTTAAAATTTGGACTCTCCTTCCTTGCTTAAAGACCCTATATTTTTGAGATTAAATAAAAAATGTCCTGTTTTTGGATTTTTTCCTATATGTGTACTATAACACAATGTTTCTTGCTAAATTTCATGGTTCTAGGTCAACGGGAAGTACCCCATAGGTTTTGATTCCTTTTTTCCTTTGTTAGTGTCGAAATGTGTGTTTTTTACGACATATTTGGCTGTAACTTTTTTTTTACGATTACTGAGAAATTTGATTTTTCTTTCTGCAGCAAGAGACTATGGATCTGCGTATATGACAGACAGACAGACGGACAACAAAGTGATCCTATAAGGATTCAGTTTTTTCCTTTTGAGGTACGGAACCCTAAAAAGAAGAAGAGTTGTACCTCTAAATATATGGCAGCCTCATGGTAGTTCATCTCCCAGTGCTCGTCCTCAGACATGTGGAGGCCGGCGTGGAGCGAGGACCGGCTGCCCATGTCCAGGGTGCCATCGCCGCCACCTTCCGTGCCCGTGCGAGTGTCTGCAACCAACGAGCAGGTATTTAGTACACCTCTTTGGAAAGACTGATTTAAAATTAATGAATACATAGGTTTATGGAAAAATTTTAAACTATCTCTGGAATAACTCTGCATTAGAACATCTGATGTAATAGAGGTGGAACAATTATGCCAGCGACTTAAACGTTTAGGTATACGTGCTCCGTTACTTTAAGGTGGTAAGATTCCCATACAAAAGGATTTTTACCCATTAAGGTTTAAAAAGAGTATTAATAGTTTTACAATTAAGTAATTGTGACAATTTAATTCAAATAATGGATAAATATTTAATTAGCATCTCAACTTTTTCTTCAAAAATTAACTAAGTATACTTTTTATGACCATATTTTTGCTAAGCCCTGACCGAAAAAGAGGGTTGATATAAGTTTGACGTGTGTATCTGTCTCTGTCGGTGTCATAGTAGCTCACAAGCGGATAGACCGATTTTCATCTAGATTTTTTTGGTTCACAAGCGGATAGACGGATTTTCATGAGAGGATAGATAGATTTTTTTGGTTAAAAATTTTTTTTGTTATCAGATACATCAATTAGGTATTAGATCAGGTTTCTTTTTATTAAACACGTTAACTTTCTAATTACAGAGATTCGGATATCAAACGAGTTGTCAATTGAGCTTTCAGGTTTTGAGTGTCTTTTGAAAAAAGTAATCTTCGTTTTCGGCAAAATGATATTCGGTATTTCATAACTCGGATTAAAGATAGGTAACCATGATTTAAATAAATATTGGTGGGCATTTCATACAATACCATCTAGCCGAAACTAAGCAAAGCTTGTACTATGGAAACTAGATGGCTGATATAATACATATATACTTTTTTTGTTAATACATACTTATAATACATAGAAATACCCAGACACAGAATAAATATCTATGCTCATGCCTATATTTATGTAATGAGCATGGGTAGGGATCGAACCCACGACCTACAGCTCAGGAGGCAGTCGTATTACTGTGCCATGAGGCCTGTCTGACTTGGTCATGATATAAGAGAAAAATATCTGGTATATCTCATGTGTTAAAAATAACTTATCATACTTATGTTAAAAATAACTTATCATACTTATGTTAAAAATAACTTATCGTACTAAATGTCACATGTCGTTATACCGAAGCGAATCCATCCGTAACTAAAGAAACAATGGCGTGACTTTCCCAAACAATGTGACGCTGGGAGGGTCATAGACATCGCTAAATAGATTAAAATACCATTGTAATTGGACGCCATAGTAGCTACAATTATATTAATTGTAGTTTAGAAAACTGAAAAAGCCGACTTCAAAATATTACGCAATACAATACCTATATACACACGCGACTTGCTGTTCACTTTTCTACAGGTACTTGGATTATATTTTACCAGTTATTTTGTTATAAAAAACAAAGTACTGCATCGATTTTGATCATTTATATGGGACCACCTCTGAAGTGTGATCTACCAAATACAAAAAGAATCATCAAAATCAATGCACAATTGGCTGAGTAATAGGTGAACAAATATTTAAAAAAACATACGGACCAAATTGACCTCCTTCTTTTTGGAAGTCGGTTAAAAAGTATGTGTTTATTGATAACTGGTCAATAAATTGTCGAAACACGCATATGGGTATGGGTACGACTGCGCAAGAGTACTGAGAGTAAACTCATACATTGTGACTATATTATTTGAATAAAATTGATGTGACATACGGACAATCAGACAGACGTGACAGACATGAGGAATTTACGAGGGTATTAAGTTTAGAGGAACCGTAGTAGGATATAATCTGGGTGTCTTCAAATCGTGAGTGAAAAGGTTTAATCTAGACGAGCTCGTTCTATCATATACCACAACGGTTGCGAGTTAGCGGTCAAGCGCAAGCCTATTAATGAATGTAAAAAGCCGTTTTCGCATTGGGTATTTTTAAATGAATGCAATTTTATGTAAGTAGGTTAACGATATCCACCAACCTTCGCAACTCTTCGCCATGAGAAAACAACTAAACTTAACAACAACAGAAATCACACTAACTCAATACCCGCACACACTCCATACATAATCATACAACAAGGGTTGCCATACGTCCGCAAATTTCCGGACATATATATTGGTTTCTTCTAGGCAAGCGCGCTCCATCGTAGATAGATAGATAGATAGATAAACACTTTATTGTACACACCATAAAATTTACAATCAAAAGAAACCGCAACGTCGATTAACATCAGGTGAGTTGGAGGTCAAGCGCAAAACTATTTCTACACAAAAATATATGCAAAAATTGTATCTTTGTCCCAAACTCGAAAGAATTCAAAATGACCGAAATTTTTTGCAAATACGCACACAAATGAAGGAAGAGAATATTAAAGAATTTTACTAAAGTTTAAAAAACTGAAACAACCGAAACATTTTGTGTAGAAAAAGCATATCATATCTTCCTTAGTCTTTTGCACTTTCTCTGTTTTAACAGTACAACTTTTTTATCACGCGTTTCTTGCTAAATCTACAACAACACTAGCATTTCATCGTTATCTTCGATCAAATGTTTTTTGTATAAAAAAATAAACATATTATAGCTATTCAAACAATTACAATAGTTATATTAAAATAACATGGGTATATCTAACTACGTAAAAGTAACTACTAAATAATAATATTAATTTAAATTTCAAACTGAAAACGTGGTCACTCATTATGGGTCTTATAAAAGGAAACTCAAAGTCACGTAACGATCTATGGAGAGGGCTATGCTCAGGGTCTCTATACGAGATCGAATCAGAAATAAAGAGATCAGTATACGAATATCACTGACATACCACAGCGGATGAAATGTCAGTGGGCAGGGCACATAGCACGTAGAAATGATGACCGATGGATGGAGTCGAAAAGTTCTCCGCATCGACAAGTGCAGCGTAGGGAGACCAGTAGTCTAGTAAAAATAAGATTTGTGACAACATAAAAGACAACTAAGTTTATTGTTATTTAAATCAATGTACTGGTGTTTTGAAATACATTTGACACAATTTCATAATGATATTATAAAAGCTAATTTTGTTACCTTTACACGCTCAAACGGCTTAACCGATCGTTATGAAAATTAGTATAGAGATAGCTTTGGACCTGGAGACGGACATAAGCTACTTATCATCATCATAATCATCACCGTTTTTCATAACTACGCGAGTGAAACCGCGGAACGCAGCTAGTCTATAAATCGGGGATTATTGTTGATCTATGATTTTTAGCTATTTTCCTATCATAATTTCAAAGAATCCCCCCAGTTGCAAATACTGTGATGTGCTCCATACAAACGCATTAATTTTTACTAGACTACAGCCACAAGGTGGACAGATGACCTCATACAAGTGGCGGAAAGAGGCTGGATGCCGCTTCCAACCAGCATTTTTTTCAAATCCATGGGGAGGCCTATGTCCAGCCATGGACTTTTTGTGGCTGAGATGATGATGATAAAGAGAATTTTTTAATTGTCCGGAGTTTGCTTAAATTTTCCGGGTTTTTTCTTATCAGTAGGGCTATTTACAACTTGTCGGATTCGAAATCGGGACGGAAACTGTTTCGATCTCTGTTATTCTGTATCGAAATGACAGAGACGGAGATATAGTTTCCAACCCGATACCGAATCCGACAAGTTGTGAATGGGTACTGATTGCCGAAGGAACGTAATGTTTTTCGGGCATACTTATTATGTACTTATGTATGTATGTCTAATTCTCCCATATAAAAAGCCCTAACTGAGACGTAATTTATGTCATATGCCTAATATGATTTATTTTTCATGATTTTTTGTTTCGTTGATAAAATTGGCAACACCAAACTAGTGTCCATTTTTTTTTTTTCAGCCAGGTTTCCTTGGGTCATTATCGCACATTTATGTGTTTGTGTTAAATCGCATTATTTTAAGAATATCTACGTAGATAAAAAAAAAAAAAAAGCAAAACCTGAATCTATTTGTTCCAAATAGAGCTGTTTCTGAGAAACGCTTAGAATCTTAGAATTATCAAGGAATGTTTTAGAGTGAATAGGAATGTCATTTAGATCGACGTGCTCCATTCTTGACCACACCGTCGCTTACCATCAAGCGAGTAGGGAGAAATATAGAAACGTTTTATATTGAGTGTACAATGTACCTACCTATATACATTTTGAAGTCGGGTATTAAAATTTTATTTTATTAACAAGTATTATGTACTTGTTCTAATATGGTAAGCCTACATACAACTCACAATACACACAGCTTCATGAATTTCCCTCGTTTACTCGGATATGAGTCATTAATAATTCACCTTGTAATAATGAATAAACATGCGTTATCTACATTTCATTACGTAAGTAGGACTTCGACTTACATTTGCTTTATAATTGTTAGCGACAGTGACATGATGAACGGCAAATGAGGCGACTTGGTGGGGCCAGCGGCGGAAAAAAGTGACATATGGCGCGACAGGCTTTTGACAGATAATAAAGCGGGCTGTCATAGTGTGTTTCAGATTAAAGAACGAGGGAGGTTTTCTGGATAAATAAAAGGATCCAATATGAACGAGGCACCTACGAAGCCCTAAGCCGCCGGAGGCGGCCCCGGTGTCGATACACATCAAAGCACACGGCACGAAGTACCAGTTGAAAAGAGAAGATAGGCCTATCATGGAATATGATTACGCTCGATGTTTATGTGAAAAATATAGCCCGGTACATAAAGATCAAACACGGTGTATTACTAACCACCTTTTTTTTTTTTTTCTTCTCCTCATCTGAGGAATTTGGCGTCGCACATTTGTGCACTAACCACCCTTTCTAATATAACTAATAGTTTTCTTTGACGAATCGGAGAACCTGATGTCAATGGAGAATACATACACGTGTATCTATTTGAGGTGTCTGAAGATAGCACACTTGTACTAACTTCTGTGTACGATGTAATTTTCGTACAAAAAAATTACACATGCAAGTGAATTCACGCTATTTTAATGTACTTTTAAAACAAGTAGAGTTGTAGTACATAATGCTAAACAGATCTTTCTACCAGAGAAAATAGGTAAATTAAATAATTACCTCGGTATGTTAAGATGAAGAACTTTACATTGTACACTCAGAGCAAGATATTACACACTCCTTCTTAGTTTGTTAGAGATTACACATGGCTGTAAAGTTATTTTGTCTCGTGTCTTCTTGAATCCATCGCTGCGCTCAGAATTCTACACTAGAACCTCGCACCTTCAAACCTAGAATCCTTCGATTGCTCTAGATTCAACTGTCAGGCACTTGATTGTAAAATACAACCTTTTAGCTACAATAAATAACTATAAAGCGTTGACAAAGCAATTTTTGGACAAGCACTGCTAATATCTTTCTGTTGTTTTGGATTATCTGCCATATTTTCATGCCAGTTCCTTGTGGAATGTTCCAAAATATGGAATGCGCTTCCTGAATGGGTCTTTCTGAATAGATATAATCTAGGTGTCTTCAAATCGCGAGTGAATAGGTTTTTTTCTAGGCAAGCGCGCTCCATCGTAGACCGTAACTGTCGCTTAACACCAGGTGAGTTGACGGTCAAGCGCAAGCCTATTTTGAAATAAAAAAAAGTGAACTGAGCATTTTCTTCACTATGAAGAGGTAAATATAAGTGAAGCGCTAGTTGTTTACAACTAGCACTATGTTGAGCTGGGGCCGGATTGTGACAAAAACATTATTTAGTTTTCTATTTGTGTGTATGTCTTTTAATCTCTGTTGTATGTTTTTGTTACAGTAAATTTATATGTATTTTATATTATACTAAGCTGCAAAATAGTAAGGCCTCGAATTCTGTGACTGCGAAGTTATTTTGTCTCGTGTCTTCCTGAATCCATCGCTACGCTCTTAATTGCCGTGAAAATATAATATTTTTCTTGTTTTACACTATAAATGTACCATTATATAAAATTAAATAAAAACTAATTACACATTATAACAAATAACTTCTGAAAACTAAAAAACCTAGGATATAAAAACGGCTGAATTTATTTTGATGAAACATAGCTAAGAACACTCGATCAAATCCTCTATCAAACAAAAAAACTAAATCAAAATCGGTCCATCTGTTTGAGAGCTACGATGTGATGTGACAGACTTACACACAGAAACACATCAAACTTAAAACACCTCTCTTTTTCGGTCGGGGGGTCAAAAACAGTATAAATCATACCTATAAAACTTATCACGGCTCCAACCTTCCCTCGCACATATTTCACCGAATGCAACCATTTTTCCAACTGCATCATTCATGCAGCCACTTACACCATAAATTACTTTTAGATACGACACAACTATTTAAGACACTGCATTTATAATATCAAGTATATTTTCCTTGCCTTCTTGTTGCGAAATGAAAATGAGCGCCTAAACCAATGTTTGTAGAGTAAACAGCTACCTCTCTCGGAGAATGATAAACGTAATTAAGATAACTCGTTATTTAGGGCATTTCTGCCTCCATATTTCTTAATTAAGATGATAAAACAGTGCCTGATTGCTTATTTGATTGCACAAGTGAGTTGTTTTTAGGGCGTGTGTTCTTCTACTTCTTCTTCTTAACTTCTACCTTTCTACGCTCGAGAACAGTTTACTGAACAACTAGAGCTGAAGCGATGATAGCTCAGTGGTTGTTACATTTTCTATTCAAGACAGACGCGAATCCAGCATTGTGGGAATTATGGCCATAACCACGACCTTAATAGAGGTCGATAGGCATAATATCAAATGCTTTTGTAAAATTTGCGGACTGCTAGATTGTGGAATACGTAATTCCTGAGTGGGTCTTTTCCGATAGATATAATCTGGGTGTCTTTAAATCGCAAGTGAAATTGTTTCTTCTAGGTAAGCGCGCTCTATCGTAGACCGCAACCTCGCGGCGAGTTGGCGGTAAAGCGAACCAGAGAATTTAGAGATCCGGAAAGAGGAGTGCGTGGAGCTCGTACTTGGACGATTTTCGGATAGCCGTGAGCATAATCCGCATCTGATTCAAGAAGTATGGGTTCAAAACCCAAACGGTACCAATCTGTTTACACAGATTGGTAATTGCAATCTAACTTTTTTCTTCAACAAAATGTAATTTACCACCAATAAAGTCGCTAATCAAAGAGATACCGCTAAACACAGTTAATTCAGTGTAAAAACTATATACTCTTTTCAACTAAAATTACTATAAATATTGGAGGTTTTTTTTTTTCCAACACAACATCATCTAGCCCCAAACTATGCAAAACTTGTAGTATGGGAACTAGATGGCTGATAGAATACATTATACTTTTTTTTGGTAAAAACACTTTTGTATAGAAATCGAACCACCTTAAGTAATAATACTTTAAGAGTTTTATTTGTATGTATTATAGATTTTATCTAAAAAAAGAGGTTATACTCATTGAATAAAGCATGGCAAATCTCAGTTCTTACATCCGTAAGGCCTTTTAGTATCTTGGTTTATGTATTATCTTGGTGTTGCACTTCTAAACACACACGTCTAACAGCGATATCCGACGTGTCACGACTGAATACAAGTCGGGCAATTACCTTGAGGCTTGCCACGCAGAGCCAGGGAAAACCTATCTACGTATAAATACATCATTGACTATAGATACGTGTTAGGTCCATATGGCGTAGCCGCTACGCCCCGTAGCGAATTAACAGCGTACCGTTGACGGCATTGTATTTGGAAAGGGGGACGAGCGAGGTCAAACGGCCTATTGGAAGGGGAGACCCGGCAATATACCTTTTGTGTTTACCTACACCGGATCGTAGTCAAGTGTACTTAGGTACTGGGTAGGTGTTTCGGGGAAACTGGTTGGGGGGAAGGGTAGGTCTTGATTATTGGGGCTCTCCCTAAATAAATGTCAGTGAAATGAATTTGGGAAGTGTGGAGGGTAGTTTTGTATAAAATAGCGTTTTTAAGCCCCGAACCAAAAAGAGGCGTGTTATAAGTTTGACGTGTGTATCTATTTGTGTCTGTCTGTGGCATCGTTGCTCGCAAACGGGTGGACCGATTATGATCTAGTGTTTTTTTTTTACTTGAAAGAGGATTTCATCGAGAACATTTTTAGCTATGTTTCATCAATCGGTTCACCCGCTTTTTGTCGGGGTTTTTGAGTTTTCTAAACTTATACTTGTTGCCTATTACAACGCTAAGTTTTTCACAAAATTGATACAAATTGCTTATTGTCCTCTTACAGTGTTACATCTGTTGATCTGAACAAAAAGTATCAACACATCAACAGCTACCCTTTTGGGCTTGAAAGAATATGGCTACTTGATAAATATTAAAGATTATTCCATTCGTGCTTACAATATTTTTTAATTTGATGAATTATTTTTGCAAGTGCCACCAGTTGCTAAAAGTTAAAAGTTAAAAGTTTTCCGTGGCATCAATTAATCAATCAATTAACCCTACTGTACCTAAATTCATTGGAGTACTATCCTATCGCAAAAAGCTAGGACCTAGTACTTCAAATCAAAACCACGGTTTCAGCAAAATACTGTGACGTCATACAGACTACTTTCTAGACATCATCACAGATACTTTTCCTCGTAAGGTCACGATTAAAGAGTGAGTCGCAGAATGTCCGAGTCACGACCTTGCAATGTGCTTTCGCTGCTCACGATTTGCAATGCAGACGTTTCACAAGAATTTTTTACTTGGTATTCTATAACAATAAGAGATAACCTTTATTCGAAGGTATTTACACAGCATAAGTTAGTGCCATGCACGTACAATTATATTCAAACATCTCTGCTTGTAGCTGTGCAGAAAATGTTAAACTATAAGTATATGTAGACGATAATCAAATAAATTACAGTAATTATATAATTAATAATATTATATATAGGTACATACATATAATCACGCCTGTTTTCCCTCACGGGGTAGAGCATCAATGACCATCAGGCTGTTTGACGCCACATTTGACCGTTGTTAGAGGGTTAAATGAAAGGGAGAGGGGTATTATAGTAATAGAGGGAAAGTTGTAAAATGGCTTGCAGTGATAGGGGGTCAGCCCATCGCCCACATAAACTGCAATTTCCCTCAAGTCCCTTAACTGACTTTTACAATATGCCCCGGAAGCAGCTAGTATGTTCTATTATATATATGTACATAATGTGGCAATAAAGCATTGAATTGAATTGAATTGAATTTTCTCTTCTTCTCCCAGTCTAGCATGGAATATTACAATAATATTTTATATAAATAAATGATTATAGTTTAATAATTGTGTGCTGTGTGCTTGCTATACTTTCAACGTCAACATCCTTTCGACCTTCCCATCTGGTGAGATTGAGGTCAAACGCAGCTGCCTGCCTTATCGGTTAACTTACGCCCGTCGCTCCCAGGGCCGTCTTTCAAGAAGGGTCTTCATGACCATTCCCAGACAACAGACAGCCAATAAGCATTGGTGAAGTCATCGCATCAACCAATCAAAATGGTTATTGAGGCTCAGTATGACGAATGGCCATGGATATGAAGAACATGCCTAGTGTCACAGAATACAGTGCCCTATTTGCGGACTTGTCCTGTCATGTAAACGAGTTAGCCGATAAGCCAGCGGTCTCCTTTATTCTCAAAAAATAACGAATCGATCGACAGTTTGACAAGTCATTCGGTGGAACGTAAGTAAATACAACTGATAACATATACTTAGTCTGGCCATAAATACTGTTACAGTTAAAAATAAGAAAGATATTACATTTGAATTTGGAATCTGTCATTTTTATACGATTGTTCATTGAGTTTTCTAATTTTGGCGCCAATACATTGTACAATATTTTGCGATATTAAAATAGAGTGGAGTGATAAAGAGAACCGAATCGCTGTGATTGCATTACACAAAGTTGGTAAGGAGCCAAATGCAATTTTTAAAACTCTCCATACGCTTGGTATTAGTCAAATGTTTGTGTACCGGGCTATTAATAGGTACAATGAGACCTCCTCTGTTTGTGACAGAAAAAGATCTGGCCGTCCACGTAGTGTTCGTACAAAAAAGGTGGTCAAAGCAGTAAGGGAAAGAATTCGAAGAAATCCTGTCCGAAAGCAAAAGATTTTATCTCGGGAGATAAAGATAGCACCCAGAACCATGTCCCGTATTTTAAAAGATGACTTAGGACTTGCAGCCTATAAGAGACGCACTGGTAATTTTTTAACTGATAATTTAAAAAAGAATAGGGTGGTAAAATTGAAACAACTACTGAAGCGGTACGCAAAGGGAGGTCACAGAAAAAATTTGTTTACGGATGAGAAAATCTTTACAATTGAGCAACATTTTAACAAACAAAATGACCGTATTTATGCTCAAAGCTCTAAGGAAGCTTGCCAATTAGTCGACAGAGTGCAACGTGGGCATTATCCGACTTCAGTGATGGTTTGGTGGGGTGTTAGCTATGAAGGAGTGACTGAGCCATATTTTTGTGAAAAAGGTATCAAAACATCGGCACAAGTGTATCAAAATACCATTCTTGAGAAGGTAGTTAAGCCCCTTAACAACACCATGTTCAATAACCAAGTATGGTCCTTTCAACAAGACTCGGCGCCAGGTCATAAAGCTCGGTCCACGCAGTCTTGGTTGGAAGTGAACGTTTCGGACTTCATCAGAGCTGAAGACTGGCCGTCGTCTAGTCCTGATCTTAATCCGCTGGATTATGATTTATGGTCAGTTTTAGAGAGTATGGCTTGCTCTAAACGCCATGATAATTTGGAGTCCCTAAAACAATCCATACGATTGGCAGTGAAGAATTTTCCCATGGAAAGAGTGCGTGCTTCTATTGATAACTGGCCTCAACGTTTAAAGGACTGTATTGCAGCCAATGGCAACCAATAGCAACCACTTCGAATAAGCTTTTATATATTAAATTGTTTTATATTTATGTATTAAACTAACACACTGTAAAAGTAATAAATATTATTTGCAATAAAAAAATAATTTTTTTTTCGTGACAATATTTATGGCAAGACTAGGTATTTCCTAAAATGTAACACATATACTGAAAAATTATCTCAATCGATCTATAAGCTTCCGAGATATAAACATTTAAAGTTATAAGGAAGGGATGCTCTGACCCTCTCTCGCGAAACAACAGATTATATTGAATTAAGTTTTTTATTTATACAAGATCTACGATTGACCACCTACTCGCCTGATGTTAAGCGACGGTGTGGCCGAGGATGGAGCTCGTCTATCTAGAAGATATCTATTCACTCTAGCCTTGAAAATTCCAAGATTGTAGGCAAGGCGGCAAAGAATTCCATTCTTGTGCAGTACACAACAAGAATGTGGATCGATATCGCTGTGTACGGATTTTTGGCATTTCAACGAGAAATGAGTGGTAATTCGCCGACTTTCTGCTAGTCCTGCAGTGAAATAGAGAGGGTGGAATTAAATCGTGAAGCTCTTGCGCACATTCCCCGAAATGAATCCTGTAGAAAATAGACAGACATGCTACTTTACGGCGGTGCACGAGACTAAGTAGCTTCTTGGCAGCTAGTTTATCGTCACCGATTACTCACAGCTCACCGGTCCACTGATTCTAAAGCTTCCGTATAGCGACCATGAACCATGACGTCATAGTTCGCGTTAGTGTGCTCTCTGTCTAACATGAAATTAAAATACATACAGTGGATTTCATTTATTACGACCTTGGTTGTAGCGACCATTTACCTATAGCGACGTTAAATCTAAGTCCCTTGAATTTAAAGCATACTTTAGTACAAAATTCATGTGGCTATAGCGACTTTGGATGTAACGCCGAGTTCGGGTGTAGCGACTGTTTTTAATGAATCATTTGTAACAAATTCCTAGAAATCCCATGCAGATATTGCGACCGGAGTCGGCCGCCAAAGACACAAAGATTTTTTTCTTTCACAAACATTTCTTATCTTTTGTTTACATCCATTGCACACAGATGGTCAGCAAGTGTGGAGACCTTTACCTTTTGTAACTTTTGTTTATAGATATCAACTAAGTAGGTAGGGGAAGCGTGTACGTTTCGGAGCTTTTATGGTTCAGTTACAAAGTGATATTCTGAGTAGCAACTGGGTTTAGTAAACTTTTGAATAAGTATGGCTGCTAGACGCACATTCACTGTTAAAGAAAAGGCGGAAATCTCTTTACCTTTGCCTGTAACGACTTCCGGATATAACGACGAAAATAGAGTGGTCCCTTCATTGTCGTTATACCCGAAATCCACTGTACTTGTAACTTTCTTATTTTTGAAAATAATATATATCAATTTTGTTTTTGTGGAATGGATCTATTCATGGTTAGCCTTTTCATGACCAAATAAAAATAAATCCTGCATTATTCCCCATTATATTTGCCAGTTTCAGTCGATCGACATCCCTATTGCTGTGATACACAGGAACACTTAGTACCTATAAAGATACACAAATGTACATAATTAGATTGTGTTCCGAGAGCAAGTTGTCTGCATGTCGGCGGAATATTGATTAACCGCATTATCGGTCCCGTCTCTAATTCCGATACATAGCGGTATCAGGACATGCGTATTCCCCAGTTTATTTATACAATCACATATTTTTTTTATATAAAAAGAATAGCAACATGTATTTAGATTAAAAGAAAAACAAAATACCCGACAGCATAAAAAAAGTTTTTGCTGTCAACTTACGATTTCGTTACGCTTGATACGCTGTTGAGTGTAAGTTTTTTTGTTAAAAGTATGGGTTAAATCGCCGTAAAAGATTAGAAACTATAATTATTTAGATATCGACATGATAATTACACGCGTTCTCAGGGCCTTTATAGGTAGACAAGCAGACAATTAAGTAGTCTAACAAAGGTTTCGTTTTCTCTTTTTGAGGCACGAAACCCTAAAAAACCCTTTAAGTAGAGCAAAATATGAAATTTGTGACTCACATAATCTCAATCTATACCATTGATCCCGTATGGAATAATACACTTTATCACTCATTTTCACTATTTTAGACATTTTCAACACGGTTTTTTTGTCTACAAATATATTTTTAGTGAGAATTTTAGTCACCTTTTGCCATTTGAATCATACGATGAACAATATTAGCGCGTTACCCAGACGATTCAGAGATGGCCAACATTTTATTTGACCTGATTATTTTTACAAGATAAGGTTTCTATGACTTCCGGATTGGGATTGATGTATTTTTATGTTTACAAAAAAATATTGGTCCGTAACAAAAGATAATGGCATGGTTGCCTGGAAGAGATCGCTCTAAGCGATAAAGCCGCCAATTAAAACCCTAGCCCTAAGTACTTATGTTATCTTCCTGTAATTTTGCTATAACGTGGTTTTTAATAAAATGTTAACTTTCTTTCTAATATTGTTAGAAATACATACATAATGCGTACAAGCTGTGAATACGTCAAATACATATACTATGGTTGAATTAACGATTTATATATATTACTAACTATTTATTTATGTTCTTCATTGTCTGTCATACTTGCAGACAAACTTCTTAGCGGTATATCCTCTTTGGACAAACTTTTGAACCGACTTCCAAAAAGAAGGAAGTTATCAATTCGTCTGTATGTTTTATTGCATATTTGTTCACCGATTACTCCGCCAATTGTGCATTGATTTTGATGATTCTAATTGGTAGGTCATACTTCAAAGGTGGTCCCACATAAATTTTATGAAAATCGGTTCAGTACTTCGGTTTTTATAACAAAATAACTGGTAAAATATCGTCCAAGTGCCTGTAGAAAAGTGAGCAACAACTCGCGTTTGTATTGTATTGCGTATTTTGTATTGTATTGTAGTTTGTATTGTATTGCGTAGTTTGTATTGTATTGCATCGATTTTTTTAATTTTTTAAACTATAATTATGACATTACTACTACTGAGCACTGCGTTTTATTCATTGTGTCGAATAAACAAGCACACGGAGTGTACATACCACACACAGAAGTAACGAAGTTTACACTTTTATAGCATACCTAAATACTTACGCGCACGCATACAAGTCGAGAGCAGTAACATAGTAGGGGCATGACGGCATGAAATAACGTCATGCCATTTTCCGTCACGGCATACGAGTTGGCTTTCTGCTAAGGTGCGCCAATAGATAATTTAATATTAAATTCAAAATAACGCCTATAGATAAAATTCAACGTTAAATCTGTATATATATATAAAAATCAATTGCTGTTCGTTTGTCTCGCTAAAACTCGAGAACGGCTGGGCCGATTTAGCTGATTTTGGTTTTGAAATGTTTGTCGTAGTCTAGGGAAGGTTTAAACATTGAGAAAATATCGCGTCCACTCTTTGATAGGTGATACGAAGTACGCCGGGTCATCTAGTAAAAAATAAATATGTATGTATATTTCATTTGTCTTTCTCCCCTCTCACAAAGTATTCATAGAGACCGAGATACGTGGTCTCTGGCAAAAAATCTAGGTCTCTGGTTAGATTAGACAGCCAACAGTTGAGTATCCCTGCCTGATAGGAAGCTTGTCATGTGATAAGATTGATAGTGTAGATGTGAGGCAAATTGCATTTATCTAATGCTCTATACTCTTAGAAATACATAAATAACGTGTAAGTTCACTTACTTATTTGCGCTTTTAACCAACTTAGAAAAGGATGGTGCTCAATTCGGTTGTATTTTTACCCGACTGCGCCAGAAGTATAAAAGTTTTTTCGTGTGTTAGGATGTTTCTATAATTACGCCCTATAGCCTGTATGGCTTGACCTATATAATTATTCTTATTCTCATTAATATTCATTTCAATAGATTATGCATTTTTTTTATCAGCCCTGATTGTACAAACTGTCTCACTGCGGGACGCTGGCCAAGTGCGAGTTGGCAGACTTCACACATCTCTCAAGATCATTGAGAACTCTAAGACATGTAGGTTTCCTCACGGTGTTTTCTTTCACCGTTTGAAGTTGGCGGCAATCAACAATACGCACATAACTTCGAAAAGACAGAGATGCGTGCCGCGGGATTCGAACCAAGGACCTGCGGATTGCAAGTCGGACGGTCTCCCGACTAGGCTGCCGGAAACTTATGATTAGATTATGCATTAGCTTTGCGCATACTTTCTCACAAAAGTGTGCACTCAACAACATAACGTAAGCGTGAATTATGGTACAAAAGTCGCTCTTATGCAGTTGGTTATTTTGTTTTTCTTTTAATATAAAATACTTTTTTATATAATGTCTAACTACATAGCCGCCTGCGCAGAAGGGATATAATGTCAGAAGGTTATGTCATAAAATTGGCTGACACTTTTGCTTTGTTTATAAATTAAGTTTAATTTAGTTTTAGTTTTTTAGTTGGAATGCTGTTGTCATAGAGTACAGTGTAGTTCAGTACTACTGGGCAAGGGTTAGTCATACCCAATAGCCGCGTACCCACCTAGCGCACAGGCTCGCGCGGCAGCCTCGGTGTCCGGATCGCGAGCAATGGCTCCCGCGGCAGCCTCAGTAGTTTTGTTCAATTTACACGAGGCCGCCTCGCGAGGCAGGCTGAGCCATCATAAGTTCGCGAGTATTCGTAATGGACAGTCGTGTATTTTCAGCTGCAGCTATTTTCCTAGCTGCTTATTGTTTAAAGAAACGAAAACAGTCACGTATCAAGAAAAAACCTAGACGCTTCTGGATTAGAAAAATTTATGAGCGTTGCCACCATATCGATATCAAAATTACAGAAGACAAACACGGCAAGAGACAAAACTTGAAGTAGCTTCGCGCGCGAGCCAAAACATAACCGTCCCCACCTAACGCACAGCGCTCACTGAGGCACCTTTGAGCGCGTCAAGTTTACCGACAACAGATGGCTCGGGGCCGAGCCGTGCTCGGTCGAGCCAACGCGCGCCCGAGGCAGGCCGAGGCACGTCCACACCAGCCGAGGCATTTGGCTCGCGAGGCTGCCGCGCGAGCCTGTGCGCTAGGTGGGTACGCGGCTAATGATGTATTAAACGTAGATAGCTCTGCGGGGCAAGCCTCAAGTAAGGTAATCGCCCGACTCGACTTCAGTCGCGACACGTCGCGCATCGCTGTTTGACGCGTGTCGTGACTTGTGAACAGTGACAATGCCATCCTGTGTGTTTCGAAAGTGCAACACCAAGATAGCAAAAGGACCTAAGAATGTGGTCTTATCCTCGAAAGTGCTGAGAACTGAGATTTGCCATGCTTTTACTTAATATTCAATGAGAATTACCTCTCTACAGATGAAATCTCGTTAGTCATTAGTCATACTTAAATAAGTACCTTAGTGTTAACTATACAACACTAAACGATACTTGTTTCTAAGGCCACATTTACTTTATTTATTATCACCACTTATGAACTGAGCTCTCGATGTCTCCGCTAGAACGTTCAAGTTCAATCCAATAGGGCATGTTAAATAGATACTGGTTTCATCTGGCACGTGAATCAGATCTTGAAATTGTAACAAATGTACAGATGTCTCCACAGCAGCTTTATGACACTCAATGAATGATACACACGAACATAGCAAACATAAAAGTAAATAAGCATTTACAGTCTTACTTGTAAATGCTGAATACACGCATTTTAGTTATACAGTGTTTTGTTCCGTTTTCGCGCGTGACAGTTCCCGTATGATAGAAAGGGACAAGTCCTTGTTCAGTGAATAAGATTTTAACATGCGTTGATAAGTAAGACGGTTACTGATTATATACCAACTCTTATTATGTATTTTTTTACCGTTTTATGAAACATTTTTAATCCCAATTTAATTATCAATTATATTAAAACCATAAGGTATCCATTCCAAATTCTAGATTTTAACATGCGTTTATAAGTAAGACGGTTACTGATTATATACCAACTCTTATTATTATTTTTAAATTAAACATTTTTAATCCCAATTTAATTATCAATTATATTAAAACCATAAGGTATAAATTCCAAACTGGTTCATTCAGATGCAACAAATATATTGTGTCTGAATTAATCATCACATTGATCTTGTAATTAGTTACATATAATTAAATAAAATATATTTAGTAAAATTTCTCTTATATTACAGTTTATTTTAACATATAAAAGAAATTCAATGTAATTTGTTTTGTGTTCGTAAAATAATTGAAATGTTCATCAACAGTTTTTTCAACAACCTCGGGTTATAAAGACGACACCATTAGTAACTCTAATTAATTTACAGACAGAGACCAGCTGGAGTAATCAGAACACATTCGGATTCGAAATCTATATCTCTGTCTGTCATTTCCATAGAGAACGACAGAGACAGAGATATAGATTCCGAATCCGAATGAGTTCTGAATACAAGGGCACGAAAGCATTTAACATTTCTGCTGTTCTAAATAAAAAGGTGGAGTGGAGACACTGAATTGATTTTCTGCCATGAGATCTATGTGCCCAGCAGTAGGATTTAACAGGTGAAAAATTTAGAAAAGTCAAAAACCCCCCACAAAAAAAAACAACAACAGATTTTTATGAAACATAGTTAAGAACAATCTCGATGAAATCCTCTTACAAACAAAAAAAAACTTGATCAAAATCGGTGGTCCATGTCTAAAAACTACAATATCACAGACAGACAGACAGGTCAAATTTAGAACACCCCCCTTTGGGTAAAAAAAAAGGATGTAGATTTTTCAGAGCACACAGGTATATTGGTACTGCATTATATGTAAACTTATTATTTTGTTGTTACCTAACATTTTTATTGCTTTATTTCAATTCCTATTTGTTGTGAGATATTTTGTATATATTACATATTATGTTTTTAAAAATTTCCAGATATCAGTCTTATTTGAATTCATTCTTATTTGAGTTTTAAGTTTGATGTAAATCTGTTTAATTATCTATAAATTGTCAGAAAT
Source organism: Lycia hirtaria (assembly GCA_947563715.1). NCBI lineage: Eukaryota > Metazoa > Arthropoda > Insecta > Lepidoptera > Geometridae > Lycia > Lycia hirtaria. The sequence continues at coordinate 15,529,424 of OX387378.1, forward strand.
AAATTACTTTTATATGCCTATTTCTATACTTAGAAGTTTTTATTATTAACATATTCTTTGCTTAGGCATATACCTATGTGAATCTTACATATATTATGTATATACAGTTTCTGTTCAGTTAGAAATTTCACACTTCATGTGTTTACAGCCAGATAGTTTCCTGCAGAGAAGGTGTTAAGTATATTTCTAACGACAACATATATTCGCTTAATAATAAGAATTAAAAAAATGTTAGTTTAATTATACCTACCCATACATGACAAAGGGCTAAAATTGCTTCACAAAATACGAGTCAAGATTTAGAATAAGCAAGTATTATGAAATATATTAACTTGCTCATATTATAATATTTAAATACTGCCAAAGACAATCTGTAAAAAGGAGTCAGTTCAGCTACAAATCGCAAAACTCAATATATTATGCATTGACTTACAAATAAATCTAATTCTACAGTGCATAGTGGGTCTCAAATCTCATAGAAGTGCCTGAGTAGGTTATCATGCAAAACAAGCCGCTAAATACATGCTGAATATTATAGCACATTTTTATTAAGCTCTACAAGCTTTTTAGGCTGTCTACGTAAATTTAACGACGAGCTTCGACCGCCTTGGAGGCATCTTGTTTATATTATATATATGTAGGATATAAGATAGTTTACGACGGCCTATGACTCATAGGCTGCGTCATTTCGCCAAATTAAAAGACATAACGGCAAAGAGACCATCTAACTGCACGTTAGACAGATTATAACTAGGTTAAATGCATAGAAAAGCTGAAAAATTAAAACAATAATTTGTTATATGGGACACAGATGTATTGTTATTACAACAAAAGCGTACATAGATTTTTGCGGCTACTGTGCATAGAAAAATCATAGCTTCTCGTTTACTTGTGACGTTTGAGCCGTAATTGTTGATGCTGGTGTTTGCGAAATCATCACTGAACCTTTTATATCCGTCGGTAGGCGAAGACGGGCTCCGTAAAGAAGCCATTTTTCGAGACTGAATTTTTTGACGTTTTTCACGATTTTGGCGTTTGAAATTGCAATGACTTTTTTGACATCCATTTCATGGAATTGCTACTAATTTTTTAATTTATTCAGAGCCGTGGATAGACGTCCATAGGTCTTGGACATAACTGCACTGTGGGCATATTGCTACATTCGCAAATAGTTATTTGCAGAATATTATCTGAAGTGAAATTACCATCTCACCGCTAGCGTTGTGCAACAGACCAGTCAGAAGATGCTTTGTGCAAAGCAAGCAATCTTTTTAGCTGTAGTCAAAGTCAAAGTCCAACTTACTGTATGAGGGTTTTGGCGGGAACGTCTTAGTAACGTGTTGTTGCTTTGTTTTATTTTTCTAAACTTGTGTTATTTTAAACATTAATGCTATAAAAATGGTGGTGTTTTATTCATTAAGTGTTCGATCAAGTGCGTGAGTGTGGGCAAGTGAAATAAAGCAGTGAAACGTGTAATTTTACGTTGTCGGCAAAACTCCATAGAAGCTTCTAGTAAAGTCACCATCACTTTAATAATACCCTTAATGTTCTGTGACTTTACTGAAGCAGGACTCGACTTATAAATTGACTGTATACGTGACTTAGATTGTGACTAGAACATTTACAACTTGTTTTATTCAAGAAACTTGAAAAAATCCTAATACTTAACACTGGCAAATGCTTTAATGCGGGTCCAATACAAAAAAGAAGAAGAACTTACTGTATAAGTTACTGTATGGAGTTTTGGGGGGAACGTCTAAGTAACGTGTTGTTGCTTTGTTTTATTTTCTTAAACTTGTGTTATTTTGAACATTAATGTTATAAAAATGGTGGTGTTTTATTCATTAAGTGTTCGATAAGGTGCGTGAGTGTGGGCAAGTGAAATAAAGCAGTAAAACGTGTGATTTTTCGTTGTTGGCAAAACTCCATAGAGGCTTCTAGTAAAGTCGCCACCACTTTACTGAAGCAGGACTCGACTTATAAATTGACTGTATACGTGGCTTAGATTGTGACTAGAACATTTAAAACTTGTTTTATTCAAGAAACTTGAAAAAATCCTAATACTTGACACTGGCAAATGCTTTAATGCGGGTCCAATACAAAAAAAAAAAAGAAGAAGTTACTGTATGATATGACATGCGCTATTATCGGATTATTGCCGGTTTTTTTTAGCTGTCTGGTACATCACTAGAAGTAAACCATAGACAAAAAATCCTTCAACAATTTCTTTTTCTTGATCCCGGTAGGAATGTGAGTTGCTGATGTTTATTATTGAAAATAAATCCTATTTCATTGCAGTAATTTCCCATAGTTTTCCCAATATCATGTATGAAATATATCCTTAGCGTTTTAAACAAGTGATTTGGTATCATATTTCAATCTAACCCTTCCCGGAAAATATTGTTTTGTCAGGCTAAAAGTTGACGTTCCAGTGATAGTGAATTCTCAGTAAATATATTGACTTAATTGTGTCATAAATATAGAAACAGAATATTGTGATATCAATATAACGTTGTGAAAGTGGTGCGAATCACATAATGTCATGGGTTGACTATCAAAACATCTAACCTAACCTCTTCATCAGGTGGTATGTGTTTTTGAGGTGGTCCGTTGTTTGTGCAGATCGTGATGGCTCCTCCTCAACCCAAGGCGGCAGCCAAGCCTGCCGCGGCACCCGCCGGCGGAGTCAAGAAGCCTAAAGTTGGCAAACCAAGGAATTATGACTTGGGAAATGGTGTAGTCCGTTTCTCCAAGACTAAGATGTTCCACAAAACCGTGAGTTCAGCGTTTATGTTACTGATTATTTTTTTAATTCAAAAGGATACAAATGACATAGCCTCATAGGCCATGTAATTCAGGCTTCATAGTTGATTAATGATCATTTACTAGCACTCTCTTTACATTTTGTTAGAACAATATGATTAACAATGTTAAAACAAATACTACAATATATAATCGTTAAAATTAGGTTTCCTTTAGGGGACTCAGCCGGATCAGACAGACCATGTTACAATATGAAGTTGTGTTCTTGTTAAAAAGCCTGTTTCCGGTCCACCAAAATTCATTATTTTACTGTTATTTATTAACAATTGTATGTTTTGAGCTACAAATATAATGCTACTCTGATGTCACTTTCAGGCTAAATACAAGTTTGTGGGCAAAAAGAACCCTAAGGCAGAAAAGCCCAAGAAACCCACAGTAGTGGTAAAACAGATTGGTGGTGAGAAGAATGGAGGAACCCGTAATGTGCTGCTTCGCCGTAGAAAGTCTTTCTACCCCACACAAGACAAGTGAGTGCATGCCATTTATGCTCTTGCTTACCAAAATTTAATTTGAGATTGGTTTTTAAGCAATCCGGCAGGTCTAGTACAGAATGTGGACAAACTATATAGTTCCCATCATGTAAAAAGAGTGCTGATTCACATTTACTTTTTACATGACAGGAAGTTATACTTGTTCTGTTGTCACAATACATGTTTAATTGCTGTCAAGTGAACAAATTGGTGGAAAGACAATTTGTTCTTTCTGTGCTAAGTCTTAATAGGGCCTCACATATGACATGTTTTGTTATGTGGGTACCCTATACTAAGCCTAATGAAGGTACTATGGTATTGTACTGTGGGAACAATTCTGAAATCGCATTTTTTTTAATTAGCTCCAGTTAACTTTTTTGTAAACATAAGTGATTTTACCAAAATTTTTAAAAAATATACACTTTTATAATCTTTTGCAGCAACTTTTACTCATACTTTCTCACAAAAAACATACCCTCAATACTGTATCTATCAAGCTTAACGTTAATGCTTAACTTAAGTTAGACTGCAAAAACTGCTTTTCTGCAGTCAGGTATTTTGATTATTTTAATATAGATAATTGTTAAGTGATTTGTTGTCTTGCTCAAATTTTTCATCTTACTCCACAGACAAGAGCAAATTTAATGAATAAACTATGTAAAAGTGTGAATATCAATGTCAGAAAGCAATTTTGTTAATCTCTCGTAGAGGACCAGCCTCCACTATTTATGTACAATTATCCATTAGCTTTCAAACAGATTTTTAGGTTAACGTACAAAACTAACGAAGTCACAGTTGCAGACTGTTACTTGAAAATTTGTAAGTCCAACAATGTTTTGCATTCGTTTTGTATATTGTTCAGTGCAAGAAACAGCTAGGGGTAAAATTTTTAAAGTATCTATTCTAAACAGTGCTTATATCAATGAAATACTTCTGTGTCACTCCTTAGTCTGAATGTAGTATTGATTTTATCCTACTTTGACCCATGTTACAGGGTCCCCAAGGTATCCCACCACAAGACATTCAGCAAGCATGTCCGCCGGATCAGGCCCAACCTGACTGTAGGCACAGTTTGCATCTTGCTGGCGGGACGGCACGCGGGCAAGCGTGTTGTGCTGGTTGGAGTGTTGCCCAGCGGGCTCCTACTGGTCACCGGACCTTTTGCTGTAAGTAGAAATCTTACACAAAATAAACCGATCATTGTGTTAACCGACAGAGAGCATATTCTCCATAGAGGAAAGAACATGATAAGATAATTAAACCCAATCTTATTAAGAATATTTTTTTCCAGGAAGCACAAAATTGCTCAACTACTGAACCGCTTTTAATACAATTTATATGTGACCACCTCGGATATTACCTACCAAACAAAAACAGAATCGGAGTAATCGCTGAACAAACATACAAAAAAGTCAAATTGAGATCTTCTTTTTGGTAGTCTGTTAAACATACGCCGCCGCAATGGATCTGTAGAAAGAATAGTTTTCAATAATAATCTTTCGCATATGTATTTAACCCTTTAACCTGCCTGTGTTGAAATTTTTTGTCGGAAATATTCAATCAGGCGATTAAAGGGTTAACATAAAAAAAAAAAAAACTGTAGCTAGTTATGGTGGAGGAGCTAAGTTTTTGTTTGGTTGTGTTGGGATGAAAGTTTCGTTTCACATTTGCAACACCTACATCTTTCTGATTCCAGTTCAACTCGTGCCCACTTCGCCGTATCCCCCAACGCTACGTGATCGGCACCTCCACGAAGGTAGATCTCGGTGAGTTCAAGCTGCCGGAGCACCTCGATGACGCCTACTTCAAAAAGAACAAGAAGAGCACCAAGCGCAGCGTCAAGAGGAAACAGGGAGAGGACATCTTCGCTACTAAAAAAGAGGTGGGCATTTTCTGCACTTGTTCTAATTTGAAGTGGGGGCGATAAGACCTGCACCGACGTCCCGCTTGGGGTGTCTGCACTTGTTATTGACCATAGGAATTAGCTCTGCTTAGGTGGAGATATGTTAGCTTACTTCCACATAACATCCATTTGAAGAATTGTCTGAATATTGGTACTTATATAAAGGTATTTTTTTTCAACTTATCATGATAAAAGTTTGTATGCATATCCTACAATATTTTTTTGTTGTAGACGTGTTTTGTTGGTTCTCAAAAATGAGGGAAGTTACTATTGGTTGAATCTGTCTTATATATTAATATGCAAAAAGTTCTATCTGAGCCGATTATGAAATTGTTCAATTTTCTTGGTCTATTAGTTTAACAGGTCCGATAATACCGATAGACAGATGTAATGATGGACAACATGAAACATGTTTTTGTTTGTAACAAACGTATTTCATTTATATTTAGAAAAACTTTTTCTATAGTCTATTAGGATAAAGATCTCTCGTGTCAAAAAATGGGAGTAACGTTTTGATTAATAAAATATATGAATCTGATTTAACAAAATAATGAAATAAGGACAGTAGCGAGTTTTTATCGCTTAAAAGCAAATAAATTATTTTCATCACAATCACACATCATGAATCATATATTTTTTATGTTTCCCAGAAATACGTGCCCTCAGAGCAGCGCAAGTCCGACCAAAAGCTGGTAGACGAGGCGGTGATCAAGGCGATCGGCAAGCGCGCGGACAAGAAGATCCTGCGCGGGTACCTGAAGGCGGCCTTCGGGCTGCGCTCCAGCCAGTTCCCGCACAGAATGGTCTTCTAGGCAATAAACTATTATAAATAACGATGTTTTTTATTTTTTTGCCGTTTTAAAACTTTTAAGGCCCTCACAAACGATGAATATACTATAATATTTTAATTTAGAACATATTTCCAATATCGCCATCCATATGTGAAGCACAACACATAGACATAGATAATGCAATTTTTGTATAGCTGGCGATAATAAAGTATCTTCATTGTTTGCGACTGTCTTTATATTTAGGGTTAACTACTGTGAGCCCATCAAGACCACAAGGTACTTTTGAGTCTGTTCAAAGATTGTGTTCCGTCGTGACAGCGTGCTGTAATCGCTATTATTGATGTATTTGTCTTTAGGGTTAATAATAAATATACCTTTATTGTACACCAAATATTACAATTGAAGGACACATGTTTTAACAAGTTTTAACTTATAACACAAATAAAAAGAGGAATACTAAACAGTAAACAAAAATTTCGGTGGTACAAAGGCGGCCTTATCGCCTTGAGCGATTTCCCAGGTTCCAGGTTCTGTAGTAATTATGAGAAACCCCTATAATTTCGTCATGTCAGTTTTACTGGTACAGACTTAGCAGTACATAAATTTGGCAGATGTGTTTGGGATATCGTATATGTTAGGTATTTTAAAATAACACTGGTTTATACGGCACTAGTATCAAAACTTTGCAATTAATACAAATTTAAACTGGATACAACTTTTTAAGATACCTACGCCTATAAATATCAACATTAAAGTAGTTTTGATTTCAATAGCTTACCACCACCTTACTCATATCAACTTATTTGGCTAATGGTTTGTCATAAAATAGATAAGTAATATGCCTATTGCACTACCCGATTTATCGTGCCCTGTCGCTAGAGACAGCGTAGTGTAATAAGAGACAGGATCCCGATCTTCATACTTTCTTTTTATTATTTCTTAATTTCTATCAAATAAGTGCAGCTGCTCATCACTCTTTTCACCCCCCACCCCCACCATGCATACTCACTTCATCTTTCTCTCGCACATTAAAACACCAAACATCTAATACTCATAACCACACTTTCACACAAAAACCCCAACACTTACCAACAACACCCCCTACACGCACAACATACCCCACACACACCCCCACACAAACACACACACATACACACACGCACACACACACACACAGCGCGTTTCGCATTAATTTCATGTATTGCATTAATTTCATTTACTTAGTATATAAGTCTAAATTGGCATTTATTTTAGGTGGTTTATAACATAACTGTATAAATTCAAAATTTATTTAAATTTAAATTTAGTTTAAGTTCATATCTATAGGTGTAATTAAATTTCGTTCATTTGTTTGGGAGAAGCCATTGGCTCCTGTACCACAGTTTTAAACTAGTCTAGGAGCCTTTGGGTCCGATATTTTTAAATGTGTTGTCACTCTTTCTGTGTCTTAAATAAATATTATTATTATTATTATACTTCCCAGACAAGCACCCTAACAATAGCACTTGAGAAATCGGTTAGTGTAAAGGCCGATTTACATCGGACGAGCAAAGAGCTATAACAAGAGCATTCTTTCGTGATTTTTAGAGTAAATGAAAATTCCTTTACATCGAACGACAACCAAGAACTAGAATTCTGAACAAGCAAGAGCACAATAATGTTTTGAAGAAACCGCTCCGGGGAGCGATCACGTCCGAACATGTAACAACACTAAGCAACTGTTCGCACGCTGTAAAGCAGTTTACACCAAGCGAGCGAGTATTCTTAGAATACTCCATAGAATGCTCTTGAACGCAGACATAAAAACGAAATAATGCTTTACGTCTGTTTACACTAAAATAATTTAATAGAGTGGGAATAGATAGCATTCGGTCCTCTGATGCAAATCGGCCTTTAAGGGCCTATAACCTTTCTGCCTTATAACCGTATGTGGTGAAATAAAACACAATGTACAGTTATCGTGTCGTATAATGTGGTCACTTGTACTTGTGCGGCGGCTGCGGGCGCACGCGCGGCGCCGCTGCGGAGCGCGCGCGCTGCGTGCCGTGACGCTCGCGCCACTCTGCCTCCAGGCGCGCGTACACGCCGCCTACGGAGCCCACGAGATACATTTATTATTATTCCAGTTATATAATTACATATTCAAGAAAATTAATCCAGCCCCGGTTCTACGATTTTTTTGAACAGGGGCAGAAACTTGATATTGGCGCCCTCTCTCCAGCGTTTGAGATAAATTACTTAAAACAAATATATCTGTGTGGCGCTTTTTTCTTACAAATCGACGCCGAGCCAATCAAGATTCCGTATGCTAGGCGCTTTGTGGAGCAAGTTTTTTTTTTATATTTTCTTAAATTTATCTTCAATGTACAGACGCGATTTTACAGTTTTATTATAAGTAGAGATTATATTAAGTATACTTGCCAATGCCTATAAGCTTCTAGAATGGAAAGGGCTCGGCATCAATATTAACGGCGAGTACATCACTCACCTTCGGTTTGCCGACGATATAGTAGTCATGGCAAAGTTGATGGAAGAGCTCAGTACGATGCTCGAAGACCTCAATAGAGTTTCCCAACGGGTGGGCCTCAAAATGAACATGGGCAAAACGAAGGTTATGTCGAACGCCCATGTAGTGCCCACCCCAATATCTGTGGGGAACTTCACTCTTGAAGTTGTTGACGAATACGTCTACTTAGGACAGACGGTCCGATTAGGCAGGTCCAACTTTACGAGGGAGGTCAATCGTCGTATCCAACTCGGCTGGGCAGCGTTCGGGAAACTTAAAAGCGTCTTCTCGTCCAATATTCCCCAGTCCCTCAAGTCGAAAGTTTACAACCAGTGTGTGTTACCAGTGATGACATACGGCACTGAAACGTGGTCCCTAACTATGGGCCTTATAAGGAAGCTCAAGGTCACGCAACGAGCTATGGAGAGGGCTATGCTCGGAGTCTCTCTACGAGATCGAATCAGAAATGAAGAGATACGTAGACGTACAAAAGTCACTGATATAGCACAGCGGATTAGCAAGTTGAAGTGGCAGTGGGCAGGGCACATAGCACGCAGAACTGATGGCCGATGGGGCCGAAAGGTTCTCGAGTGGAGACCACGTACCGGCAAGCGCAGCGTAGGAAGACCAGCCACGAGATGGACAGATGATCTCATACAAGTGGCGGGAAGATGCTGGATGCAAGCCGCTTCCAATCGGTCTTTTTGAAAATCCATGGAGGAGGCCTATGTCCAGCAGTGGACTTCTTATGGCTGAGATGATGATGATACTTGCCAAAACCATTTTTTTAGGGATCCGTTTGCGTAATATTAAACTTTTCTTTTAGGAGTCAAGTGGCCATTTATTATTGGTACTGTTCGCACGCACATTCCAGAGTACGCGTAACCATCATGCGCACCCTAGAACTGACAGTCCGTAGCACGACTGACAAGCATACGGGTTTAGATAGTTGCATCCGTAGCCAGCTTTACAGACGCGTGGCAATAATCTTGTCAGCAAATAGACGCTCACTGATGAGTATTATAGGCATCTCCAAACAATCTCCGCGATTTATTCATAATTATCTAAATTCTAATGGATTTTCAGTCATCTGTCCACCACTAGGGCTGACACGTGCGCTGCTTTACCGGCAAATGTGATTAAAATTATAAGCAATCATAGGTTTCATGTGCAGTTGGGTGAATTTCACAATACCTTTAACCATCAGTATCAACATCGCGTGACGATGACTATTTAATTCTACGATAAGCTATTCTATCATAAGGTCGGTGATCGATAGATTAGTGTGACTGTAAACCCTTAACCATTTTCGGATGTGTGTGCAGAGTGTTTGTGCGGCACCGGCGATCCTTGCTTCACCACCATCACGGTGCTCGGGGAGTCGCGGTCTGTACCTAGCGTGACAACAAGGAGGAATTGGAGTTAGGGTAGGTATGTAGGATCGTGGGTAGAAAAATCATCGTTGGTACATTTTGTTTAGGTAGATAATACCTGCTGGCTGCTTCGCCTTCCCGTGGTGCATGTTGGCTCGCCGCGCCAGCGCCGCCCGCATCTGTCGCGCGCAGCGCTCCTCGAAGCGCCGCTGCTGGTCCTGGTTGCTGCGCGCTGAAACGCACGACGCCCACTGGCGACCCACCACGCGTGGCCGTCTGGGAATATACATTACATTCGGGTCAGTTCCGAAAATCTGCGATATCTATACTTATTATAACTATCGCTTCCGCTTCACGACTTCTAATATAAGTTCTGTTGAGTTTTACTCAAGTTAACAGCAAAGATGTACTCTCAACACAGCAATCCGATCGTTTCCCAACTTCTTCCGAAGTTTTCACTTCTATATTAGACTCACCTAATATAACCATATAATCCAATAACCACCCTAAAACCAGTCTGCTTGAAGATTCTCTTGCGCTTCTAAAACTGCTTGCCGCTCGGTTATTCCCCCTCACCTGTTCCCCTGACTCCTAGGCCGTACAGTCCGATGCACCTTCCTCCTGGGCGCGGTGTCCTCGTCGCTCTTGGCGCTGGCGGAGCTGCACTCGCTGTCAGACGAGCTGGACTGCTCGCCGCAGTCGTCGGCCGAGTCCCCGCCGCCGCCCGCGCCGCCACCCGCACCTTTCTTTGTATACCACAAGGTGTGATTACTTCTAATAACACTTAGGCAAGAGAGCAAAGGAAAGTTTACCGCTCACATGTGCATTCAAAGGGAAAATAAATTACCCCCCTAACATTACCAGATTTCGATGACAGGTTTTACAATTTTTAAATTTCAATAATTACTTCCAAATTAAAAGTTTGAAAGAAAATCAAAACTTATTAGAAGCCTACCCATACTCGGTTCCGTTTATGTGTTACGTCGAGATCACTTTCCAGCGCGCCGTTTCGTAAACATTAGGTAGGTAGGTACTGGTTCCGAACTGTAAATCGTGTTTGTACATAAATAATGCAAAACATCCAGTCTAGACTAAATATAGCATTTTAGAGCTGTGCTCCCTAATCTACTGACTAATTTCTTCTTTATTCTATCTAGATAAGTTTAATGTAACTATTTCTACCATGCTAAGATTGCTACGCTTTCATCTACGTAATGAAACTCATATTTTTAAACTAATTCTAAAAAACTAAGGTTAAACTCATATCTCGAACTACTTATACGTGTAATATACATGCGCCACTTTATTTAATCTTTAGATATATATACTGTTTTTAAATTTTTAAATTGTTATGTAAATCTACAGACGGGCCGCAAATGTGGTCGGAAAGTGCAGTCGCTCGCAATATGGCAACGGCGATAATATACCTACCTATTTGAATGTGCTTGTAAATTGTAATTGCAAAAATGTGAAGATCGTTTGATATGAGGGATGCTGTAGTCTATTTAAAAGAGGCCAATGAGTGATATAAAATACATAAAAATACCACAGATTGCACAAATTCCCTTCACCCCATGCATTTCACGCAAAAATGTTGCCTTTGTTTAGAATATCTGTGCCTCACTAAAGGTGAAACATGAAGAATGAAACAGAACAAAAGACACTCACCGACTTTTTTTGAAGAATCCCGTTTGTAACTTACTCATTAATCTATTTGGTCACCAAAATCTTCCCTAATTAAATTGAGGTGAAAGCAATTTGCGCATTTCCTTATGCAAAATGTAAAACTCAATTTAGGTTCTTACCTTGAAGACATTGAACTTGGGCGATTCCTCCTTCGTCTCCTTTTTCTTGTCGACATCCGATGATGCGGTCGCGGGTCCCGTGACGGTGCTCATTGTCGAGAGAGACAGCGCCGAGGCATGCGACGCGCCGACAGCGGGCGACCCCGGACGGATGGTCGCTGTGTACGTGTCATGTTGTGATAGGGGAGTGCCAGGCCAGGAAGGAACAAAAGAACAAGGCTTTAGGAAAGCTAGAGTCTTCAGTTGTACTGGAGGTGGCTTTAAGTAGGCAGGTTCTAGGTTCTGACATACTTAAACCAGATTAGGTGATCATAAATTCTTACACATGTGCCAGGACTTGAATGGAACAGGAGGTGAAAGTAGTTCAGCTTCGAGTTCATTGTGCAAAAATTTGATGCTTAAATAATAGTTTTAGGTAATTATTTTTGGGATGTTCAAAGTTTTGTGTTTATTGTATTAGTAACGTTTGGTTTCTTGTTAAGTTCTTCCAGGGTCTTTATTTTATTCTTGTTTCTTTTTAATCTTATTCTAACAATAGCTGATTTCGTAACGTAAGCTAATACGTCACGAAATCTTCAAGTGTCTAGTGTACCTGCTTGATTTCTGAAGTTAAGACCAGTAAAATGCTTCCTAAAGCTGACTGGTTATTTTTATGTGAGATGTGTCACACCAATCAATGAACAGAAGGGCTCCTAAAGCATAGTACATTTGGCACTAGTGTGTTAGTCACTTGCCTTTAGCATCCGGTTGATAGAAAAGGTGGTGACCTTTTCCTGACAACGAAACAGGAGAATAGATAGGTATCAAACTACTTTAGCTATAGCTATAGACAAGGCACACGTATCTTCATGGAGAGAAGTGGATTTTTCTCCATCACACTTTTTACACATAGGTATTATATTGTACACAAAGTTAGTGGTTTCCCTAAAATTGTGTGTATTTACAATATCGTGGTAGGTTGCCAGTTGCAGGTCTAGTTTGGAAGCGGCATGACACGACATGGCTGCTACATGTATTGCCGATTTTGTAGCATATTTACAGCTGCAAGATGTTGCCCCTTTGCTCTATCTTTTGTAGTGTGGTGATACGGGACTACAAAAATAGACCATGCTAGAAATAAAATAATAGGCCATAACAGCGATCTTTACGTACTAAATTGGACCATAATATTATTTTATTTACATTGGTAAATATTGCTTCTCACATAAAAAATAATATTTTATGTTGCAAGTTAGTTTTTATCCAGAATCTGTCTATTACGTTATTATGATATCTTTACATACCTATTGGTGCTGAATATTTCATTGCTGATTTGCTGAAATAAACATTTCTAATTTTGTTTTACCATCATTTTGCACCACCGGGACACCACCACGACCACATCTAGTCCTAATCATGTCTAGATATATTTATGATCGCACTCCTTGGAAATTGTAATTTTAACCTTAACTTCGATTTGAAGAACGCGACTCCAGAAGTACTCCATTGCCCATATCACCACACCACACTACCCGAAGGTCTGTAGCCCTAGTGGCAGCAGTCCTACTCACGGTTAAACTTATTATTGCTGGTGTAGAGCTTGCCCAGCAAGCCCAGAGGTGGGCGCGGTGGACACAGCTGGATGCCTTCCCACCAGAATACCTCTTTGCACTGGAGACGGCTGGATTCTTCACCAGTCTCTGGGAGATAAATAAAGTTCTATCTCGTATATAATGTTGAATTAACAGTGACAATAACATCAAGAGGATTATTTATTACAGTTACAGCACACGTCGGACCAGGGCCAGATTAACCCTATCGGGGTCCCTAGGCAATGCAATTTTCCGGGCCCCTTTCCTTTACTCTTTTCTTACTTTTTAAAATATATTTTTTCTATTACAAAAGTAGAGTCGATCAGATCGACTCCTGCTTTTTGCTTATAGAATATATTACAGTTATATGTGGCCAAGGCCGTAGCCAGGAATTCATTTTGCGCGGGGGGGGGGGGGGGGTTTCAGCATTGGACCATGAGGGGGGGGGGGGGGGGTCACCAAGTTGGTGATAACAAATTTTTGGGTAGTAATATGATTTTTTTACGAGCGCTCAGCGTTTGCATTGCTAAGTAAATTAAAACATAGGCAATAAATAGCACAAGGACACCGAGCGCGTAAATTTTTGTAATAAATTTGTGTAATTGTTAGCGTGTCCTAAGTTTTTATGGCCCAGATGAACCAAACAAGTATTTGTGTTAAGAGAAAAATGAAATCCCCGACAGGGATAAGAACGACTTTTACGTTACCAAAAATTATAAATACAACCATTTGAATGCATTGATTGCAAATTTATTATTCCCAATAAAAAAACATAAGTATGACTTTATAGAAAATTACAAACATACGTTTTTATGTGAAAGTATGCGCAAACCCGCTGTAAAAGACTATAGATGCGCATTATTTAGAATAATTCTAGTGAAATCACTTGTTAATTACGAAAAAGCTCGTTGGAGTTCTAACGAATCTAACGACACTTCGCACATCAGAATCGGCCAAACCGTTTAGGCGATCATATAGAAACATACCCATATACGTACATACATACACTTGAAAATCATAACCCTCCTTCTTACACAGTCTGCTGAAAATAAGCGAGCGCGAAATTTGTCGAAACTTTTATCTAATTTTAGGTATTCATATGCTAATTTGGTGTTAATGTTGTCACAGTATTGACAACAAAACTCAAACATACAAAAGATATTAAATAACTTAAAGGATAGGAAAGATTTTTGATAATGGTCAGGATATTTCGGCCCCGAAATATCCTGACCATTATCAAAAATCTGAACACCCAAACCCTGCCTACGGCTTTGTGTGTGGCCCACATCGACTAGGCCCCCGTGGGCCCCTAGTGGGTGCGGGGCCCCTAGGCAGTTGCCTAATCCGCCTAATGGATAATCCGGCCCTGCGTCGGACACTCCATACAACGGCGCGCTAGTCAGTGACATATACACAAGTTACCGTCTGTATGTAAAGTAGGTACATATTACCCGAAGTAGGTACATAATTATATCCGTCAAAATACCCGACTGTAGAAAAGCGATTTTTGCAGTCTAAATTACGCTTTTATTTTGTTACGCTTGATACTAACGTCTGTGCTTGATACGCTGTTGAGTGTACGTTTTTTGTGAGAAAATAAAATATGTATAAAGTCGCTGTAAAAGGGCATTATTACTATTTTTAGAATAATTCTAGTTAAAACACTTATTTTTAGGGTTCCGTACCTCAATAGGAAAAAACGGAACCCCTAAAGGATCACTTTGTTGTCCGTCTGTCCGTCCGTCCGGGTTTCAAGACCTTTATCTCGGGAACGCGTGAAGGTATCGAGTTGAAATTAAAACCGTATCTTGCTGCAGAAAGAAAAATAAAATTTCTCAGTTTTCGTAAAAAGAAGTTACAGCCAAATATGTCGTAAAAAACGCACATTTCGACACTCACAGAGGAATCAAAACCAAACCAAGGGGTACTTCCCGTTGACCTAGAACTGTGAAATTTGGCAAGAATCATTGTGTTAGAGTACACATATAGGAAAAAATCCGAAAACTGTTTTTTTTTTATTTAGTCACAAAAAAATAGTGTCTCTATGCAAGGAATGAGGGCCCAAATTTTAAAGTGAATTAACCGTATCATGTGGAATATCATATGAAAGAGCCTCATTAGCATAAGCTAAAACAGGTTTTTAACACATTCTTCGCCCCCTGCAGACCTTTCACTTCAGCTGGGAACAAAAACTTTTTAGGCGAATTTTGATTAAGTACAGAGTGGCCGCGCAACGTTGACCGCTTCAAACGCCGGCGGTTTACTGACTACTACAAAATTAACGGAACGCTCGCTCGGCCCGCTCCACTCAGATCCGAGTGGTGAGCAAGGAATGTGTTAAATATTTTTACGATGTATATTTTTCGGTTTATGAAGGAAAATATAAATTCAAATTCAAATTCATTTATTTCGAGTTAATACTCATAGAAATCACATAATAATAATATAATCACATAACATAATAATAATAATTAATTAATAAATAAAGTGATAATAATAATAGAATAAAATGTCAGTGAAAGTCATAAAATTAAAATTATACAGCAATTAAAAATTATACAATAATTATTAAAAAAAAAAAACATAAAAATTCTATTTGGCACAATGATGCCATGGCAGCACATGTGTCTTTAATA
The DNA here is from genome assembly GCA_947563715.1 of Lycia hirtaria. NCBI lineage: Eukaryota > Metazoa > Arthropoda > Insecta > Lepidoptera > Geometridae > Lycia > Lycia hirtaria. Next base: position 15,545,302 of record OX387378.1, read on the forward strand.
AATTTTTAATAAAAAAAAATGATTTCCCTCTTTTATTTAGTTTGTACGGAACCCTCGCCGGGCGAGTCTGACTCGCACTTGTCCGGTTTTATATTTAGTTTGTACGGACGGAACCCTCAGTGGGCGTGGTAATAAAAAAACCGGACAAGTGCGAGTCAGACGACTCGCACTTGTCCGGTTTTTTAATTACTTTCATTCTCCAGTATGTGTTAACTTGAGTTGTGTTAGAACATCTGCTTGTGATGTTTTATAATCACACATGTCACATTCATATTGTTTTTCTCCAATATGAGTTAACTTATGTTTTTTTAAAGTACTTGCATGTGCTGCTTTATAATCACACATGTCACAAACATATGGTTTTTCTCCAGTATGAGTTAACTTATGTTGTTTTAAACTAGTTGTCTTTGTAGCTTTATAATCACACATGTCACATTCATATGGTTTTTCTCCAGTGTGAGTTAACTTATGGTTTTTTAAAGTACTTGCCTGTGCAGCTTTATAATCACACATGTCACATTAATATGGTTTTTCTCCAGTATGAGTTAACTAATGTTGTTTTACACAACTTGCCAGTACAGCTTTATAATCACACATGTCACATTCATATGGTTTTTCTCCAGTATGAGTTAACTTATGTCTTTTTAAAGAGCTTGCATATGCTGCTTTATAATCACACATGTCATATTCATATGGGTTTTCTCCAATATGAGTTAACTTATGTTGTTTTAAAGTACTTGCCTGTGCAGCTTTATAATCACACATGTCACATTCATATGGTTTTTCTCCAGTATGAGTTAACTTATGTTGTTTTAATCTAGATGTATGTGCAGCTTTATATTCACAAATGTCACATTCATATGGGTTTTCTCCAGTATGAGTTAACTTATGTTGTTTTAAAGTACTTGTCTGTGCAGCTTTATAATCACACATGTCACATTCATATGGTTTTTCTCCAGTATGAGTTAACTTATGTTGTTTTAAAGTACTTGCCTGTGCAGCTTTATATTCACAAATGTCACATTTATATGGTTTTTCTCCAGTGTGAGTTAACTTATGTTTTTTTTAAAGAACTTGCATATGTTGCTTTATAATCACACATGTCACATTCATATGGTTTTTCTCCAGTATGAGTTAACTTATGTCTTTTTAAAGAGCTTGCATATGCTGCTTTATAATCACACATGTCATATTCATATGGGTTTTCTCCAATATGAGTTAACTTATGTTGTTTTAAAGTACTTGCCTGTGCAGCTTTATAATCACACATGTTACATTCATATGGTTTTTCTCCAGTATGAGTTAACTTATGTTGTTTTAATCTAGATGTATGTGCAGCTTTATATTCACAAATGTCACATTCATATGGGTTTTCTCCAGTATGAGTTAACTTATGTTGTTTTAAAGTACTTGTCTGTGCAGCTTTATAATCACACATGTCACATTCATATGGTTTTTCTCCAGTATGAGTTAACTTATGTTGTTTTAAAGTACTTGCCTGTGCAGCTTTATATTCACAAATGTCACATTTATATGGTTTTTCTCCAGTGTGAGTTAACTTATGTTTTTTTAAAGAACTTGCATATGTTGCTTTATAATCACACATGTCACATTCATATGGTTTTTCTCCAGTGTGAGTTAACTTATGTCTTTTTAAAGAACTTGCATATGCTGCTTTATAATCACACATGTCACATTCATATGGGTTTTCTCCAGTATGAGTTAACTTATGTTGTTTTAAAGTACTTGCATGTGCAGCTTTATAATCACAAATGTCACATTCATATGGTTTTTCTCCAGTGTGAGTTAACTTATGTATTTTTAAAGAACTTGCATATGCTGCTTTATAATCACACATGTCACATTCATATAGGTTTTCTCCAGTATGAGTTAACTTATGTTGTTTTACACTACTTGCCCGTACAGCTTTATAATCACACATGTCACATTCATATGGTTTTTCTCCAGTATGAGTTAACTTATGTTGTTTTAAACTAGTTGTATGTGCAGTTTTATATTCACAAATGTCACATTCATATGGTTTTTCTCCAGTGTGAGTTAACTTATGTCTTTTTAAAGAACTTGCATATGCTGCTTTATAATCACACATGTCACATTCATATAGGTTTTCTCCAGTATGAGTTAACTTATGTTGTTTTAAACTAGTTGTCTGTGCAGCTTTATAATCACACATGTCACATTCATATGGTTTTTCTCCAGTATGAGTTAACTTATGTTGTTTTAAAGTACTTGCCTGTGCAGCTTTATAATCACACATGTCACATTCATATGGTTTTTCTCCAGTATGAGTTAACTTATGTTGTTTTAATCTAGATGTATGTGCAGCTTTATATTCACAAATGTCACATTCATATGGTTTTTCTCCAGTGTGAGTTAACTTATGTTTTTTTAAAGAACTTGCATATGCTGAATTATAATCACACATGTCACATTCATATGGTTTTTCTCCAGTGTGAGTTAATTTATGTTCTTTTAACCTAATTGTATGTTTTGTTTTATGATCACACATGTTACATTCATATGGTTTTCCCCCAGTATGAGTTATCTTATGTTGTTTTAAAGTACTTGTATGTGCTGCTTTATAATCACACATGTCACATTCGTATGATATTCCTCCAGTATGAGTTAATTTATGTCGTTTTAACCTACTTGTACATGTTGTTTTATAATCACACATATTACATTCATATGGTTTTCCTCCAGTATGAGTTAACTTATGTCATTTTAATTTACTGGCATGTGATGCTTTATAATCACACATGTCACATTCATATGGTTTTTCTCCAATATGTGTTAACATATTATGTCATTTTAAAGTACTTGCATATGCTGCTTTATATTCACATACATTACACATATAAAATCTAAGACTAGTCAGTCCGAATATAATTTTTTAAAGTATGTAAGCCTGCTGCTTTATAATCACAGAACATACATTCACATGATTACTTTGTACATTTCAGTACTTACTACACTCACAGTTTCAGATACTTTGTCCAAACAGTCGAGGTCATTTATTGCCACAGAGCTCTCATGCTCTGTATCCATTACTTGAGACTGATTTACCATGTTTATATTACGATTGTCAACGTTCATTAAGCTACATCTCTACATCAACATGTTACAAAACTAGGTACACAATTATATTTGTCACTGTTGAAGATACTGCATACTACTACATGTAGTCTCAATCGACACTTCTTTTTTAGGCTATTTACATTATTCTGTTCCAGTGTTGATTCTCATTGGGTCAGTTCTAGAAATCGTTAAGTGCGCTGGTCCTGTGGCACACCTGTGTGAGACGTCACATCAAAATCTAGATTCTGGATATAGCTGGTGGTCCCTAGTATCGTTTCGTGAAGGCTGTAGGTTCTCACATTAAAGGCAAGACACTCCGTTCTACCTAAAGCTCGTCGACAAACTGCAGTCCTCCGTTATTAGTATCGTTCTATGCTACATTCGCAACAAACGTCATTGTATTCTTCTTCCGTCTTACTAGGTCTTACATAAAAAGAAAAGCATGGTTATCAATACAATAATAGAATCCAATCAAATCCAATGTTATATTGATTTGATATTAATTTGATTATTTATATTTAAATGGCGCAACTCCATAGACTATGGCGAGTTTAGTCCGAAATTGACATTTACACTGTTTGACACAAACTTCAACATTTTCTTAATCTTTCGAGGCTGCTGTCTCTAAGATCCATTCTTCCAACAACAGACGGAAGGATCAAAGTGACAAATCAGCCCTTATTCTAGTTCTAATCGGTTGTCGATTTGTCAATTTTGTCGGTAATGAGCCGGCTACCGAATAAAGCTCCATTCGACTCCAATGGGTATTCACGAATTCGAATTTATGCCCGTCGGTCCCATTTTTAGTATAGAAATCTCGAGAAACCAAAGACAATTACCACTCATCCTCAACTGGATCCGCCGGGATTCGGGTAGACCGATTCACAAACTCGAATCCGAAGGAGTTTGACATATAAATTCGATGGCTAATTCGATATCGCTCCCGACAGGATAAACCTGTCGGGAGTGATATCGAATACATTTTACTAATACATTTTAATAAAATAAGATCACTTTTTTGATATTTTCAATTACCATTTTCCATAATTTGACATAATATATTCACCTAATAGTCAAATGTACCGATTTTACGGGTTTTAAAATTCCCCTAATTATGATTTCCAAAGTTTCAAAATGTAATATTTTATAGTTGGAGAGCTTAGTCAGATTACACGCATGGCGCTCTAAATATATTAAATATTTTATACTTGTTACTAATAAATGGCAAATACATTGAATGCACGAGTACAGGAAGAAAATAGAAGAACTTTGAAATCACACACACACACATGCACACACACAACCAACAAGGTATTTTCGAAGCATGCTTCACTTATTGAAGCTACAAATTTACTAATGAATTATATGCCATAATTAATATGATGAATCAAGTTATATGTATATTAAGCAATAAATTACATATTTTGTCTGTCGCTGGTCATAATTAAGCATGTTTTTACTTCTATCACGAATCACCTATCTAAAAACATGAAACTGACTCTGAAAACTAGCTTGTCTATGTTATCCTATCGGTCACACGAGGTCATTACCGATTTGGTACCGACTGGTGCCATTCGAATTTGTGAATAGGGTTATCGAAGGTTATCCATTCGATTCGGTAGGTTTTTCGCGGGAACTTAATTAAAAAATGTCACAGTTTTCTTTTATTATTCTAAACTTGTGTTATTTCAAATAAAGATTTTGTAAAGAAGATGTTTTTTTAATCTATTAGTGTTCGTTTACGCGCACGAGTTTGAAATGAGAGTGATGAAACATACTTCTTCACGTTGTAACTTACAAAGTCCTTAACAGCTCCTAGTAAAGTAACCAAGTCATTACATGAACTTGATTCACTATCAACCGAGTATCTCGTCATAATCTAAGCCAAGTAACTTGAGATTGTGACTAAAACTTATATTATTTGTATTTTTCATGAAACTTTTAACATATTATTTTGGCAAATGAGCCAATCGTGGCCAATAAAAGAAAAAAAATATTGACGGCTGTAACTGTCAAATTTACAAACTTTTTTTAGTGACTTGATACCGGGATTTCGATTAACTGTTTAAGAAAATCAATTAAAGTTCGATTCTTTTGCGTTTAAAAATTTTCATTTTCAAATAAAAGTAAGAAAATCGTATTTTTTTACAGTTCAAATAGGGATCAGTCAATAATGCGAGCTAGTAAAGAAAGTCTATTATATTTTGCTGGGGCTGAAGTAACACACATTTATATTTTCCGATTTCAAAATGAATGAGGTTCATAATTCAACTGTATGTTTTTTTTGTTGGCAATATTATAAATTCTGCACCGATCTATCGACTCCATAGATAAAGAAATTTGATGTTCTGTGATAGCAGTGATAGCTTGTAAAAAATTGATTTTTTTTTGTTGTTACTAGAGGAGCATCCGGTGTCATTCCTCCTCGCTTTCGACCTACACTGTCTCTCGTATTCCTTTGTCCGGTGGACGTTCACTGTAATCCAAATCATATTAATTATCGAACATCATCCTAGTAAATACTAAGTTATATTATTCGAATTGTGTAATATTACGTCACTTTAGTGCTTGTTTAAAACAACTTTACTACCATACAGAGAGAGGAGCGTGGGAGAGAAGTGTGTATTTCATGTTTGTCTTTACGTTGCTCATTTAGCAAACATATGAATAAATTTTGGTTTGAATTTACTTATGAAATGAAATTTATTTGCAAGAATGTAGGTAAATAAGGCCTTAGAAATTAATTACAATTTTCCATTACATTCGATCATTTCTCAAGTGCAAATATTTAATAGTGGATCAATATGACATAAATAATATTAAATTAGAATTGATAATAGTAGGTATAGTATATATTATGTAAATTACATCAAACATGAATAACTCTGTTGTCTTAAAAGTAGGTACTATAGTAGTAAAAATACAATAACGTGACGAAAATTACACTTTCACGAAAATGACATGCAGCATGAGATAAATCTAAAAATCGGTTTTTCCCAGTCAAAAAACAATTTCCGATTAATCGATTGATAATCGACATGTCACATGCCGCTTTCAATCAATGGAACCGTTTGGGATGATCAGCTGATACCTTATGGAATGGAAATGTCAAAATTATTCGATATTCGGGAAACCTGCACCCTTATTCTAGTTCTAATCGGTTGTCGGTTTGTCAATTTTGTCGGTAATGAGCCGGCTATCGAATAAAGCTCCATTCGACTCCAATGGGTATTCACGAATTCGAATTTATGCCCGTCGGTCCCATTTTTAGTATAGAAATCTCGAGAAACCAAAGACAATCTCCACTCATCCTCAACTGGATCCGCCGGGATTCGGGTAGACCGATTCACAAACTCGAATCCGAAGGAGTTTGACATATAAATTCGATGGCTAATTCGATATCGATCCCGACAGGTTTATCCTGTCGGGAGTGATATCGAATACATTTTACTAATATATTTTAATAATATAAGAGCACTTTTTTGATATTTTCAATTACCATTTTCCATAATTTGACATAATATATTCACCTAATAGTCAAATGTACCGATTTTACGGGTTTTAAAATTCCCCTAATTATGATTTCCAAAGTTTCAATATGTAATATTTTATAGTTGGAGAGCTTAGTCAGATTACACGCATGGCGCTCTAAATATATTAAATATTTTATACTTGTTACTAATAAATGGCAAATACATTAAATGCACGAGTACAGGGAGAAAATAGAAGAACTTTGAAATCACACAAACACATGCACACACACAACCAACAAGATATTTTCGAAGCATGCTTCACTTATTGAAGCTACAAATTTACCAAAGAATTATATGCCATAATTAATATGATGGATCAAGTTATATGTATATTATGCAATAAATTACATATTTTGTCAGTCGCTGGTCATAATTAAGCATGTTTTTACTTCTATCACGAATCACCTATCTAAAAACATGAAACTGACTCTGAAAACTAGCTTGTCTATGTTATCCTATCGGTCACACGAGGTCATTACCGATTTGGTACCGACTGGTGCCATTCGAATTTGTGAATAGGGTTATCGAAGGTTATCCATTCGATTCGGTAGGTTTTTCGCGGGAACTTAATTAAAAAATGTCACAGTTTTCTTTTATTATCCTAAACTTGTGTTATTTCACTTAAAGATTTTGTAAAGATGATGTTTTTTTAATCTATTAGTGTTCGTTTACGCGCACGAGTTTGAAATGAGAGTGATGAAACATACTTCTTCACGTTGTAACTTATAAAGTCCTTAACAGCTCCTAGTAAAATAACCAAGTCATGACATGAACTTGATTCACTATCAACCGAGTATCTCGTTATAATCCTTAGATTCAAGTTACTTGGCTTACCAAGTAACTTGAGATTGTGACTAAAACTTATATTATTTGTATTTTTCATGAAACTTTTAACATATTATTTTGGCAAATGAGCCAATCGTGGCCAATAAAAGAAAAAAAAAATTTGACGGCTGCTACTGTTAAATTTACAAACTTTTTTTAGTGACTTGATACCGCTAAAGATTTCGATTAACTGTTAAAAAAAATCGATTAAAGTTCGATTCTTTTGTGTTTCAAAATTTTCATTTTCAAATAAAAGTAAGAAAATCGTATTTTTTTACAGTTCAAATAGGGATCAGTCAATAATGCGAGCTAGTAAAGAAAGTCCATTATATTTTGCTGGGGCTGAAGTAGCACACATTTATATTTCTAACCGATTTCAAAACGAATGAGGTTCATAATTCAACTGTATGTTTTTTTGTTGGCAATATTATAAATTCTACACCGATCTATCGACTCCATAGATAAAGAAATTTGATGTTCTGTGATAGCAGTGATAGCTTGTAAAAAATTGTTTTTTTTTTATTGTTACTAGAGGAGCATCCGGTGTCATTCCTCCTTCTCGCTTTCGACCTACACTGTCTCTCGTATTCCTTTGTCCGGTGGACGTTCACTGTAATCCAAATCATATTAATTATCGTACATCATCCTAGCAAATACTAAGTTATATTATTTGAATTGTGTAACATTACGTCACTTTAGTTCTTGTTTAAAACAACTACCACACAGAGAGAGGAGCGTGGGAGAGAAGTGTGTGGTTTCATGTTTGTCTTTACGTTGCTCATTTGGCAAACAAATGAATAAATTTTGGTTTGAATTTACTTAGGAAATGAAATTTATTTGCAAGAATGTAGGTAAATAAGGCCTTAGAAATTAATTACAATTTTCCATTACATTCGATCATTTCTCAAGTGCAAATATTAGATAGTGAATCAATATGACATAAATAATATTAAATTAGAATTGATTATAGTAGGTGTACTATATATATATTATGTAAATTACATCAAACATAAATAACTGTGCTGTCTTAAAAGTAGGTACTACAGTAGTAAAAATACAATAACGTGACGAAAATTACACTTTCACGAAAATATCATGCAGCATGAGATAAATCTAAAAATCGGTTTTTCCAAGTCAAAAAAACAATTTCCGATTAATCGATTGATAATCGACATGTCACATGCCGCTTTCAATCAATGGAACCGTGTGGGATGATCAGCTGATACCTTATGGAATGGAAATGTCAAAATTATTCGATATTCGGGAAACCTGAATCGCTAATTCCGCAAACCGTGTGAAATCCTTCGAGATCTCTCTCCATATCGAAGATCGCATCGAATCGAATGTAATCTGAATAAGGGTGCTTACTGACACGCCTTTTTCGCCTCTCCTTTGAGACTGGTCAGGTACCAAAATCGTGGAAGCTTGCCAACGTGCAACCTGTGCCCAAAAAAGGCAGTCGTGCCGACCCTGCTAACTACAGGCCAATCTCGGTCACGTCCATCCTATGCAAGACCATGGAACGTGTCCTTAACAACAGGCTCTTGACGTACCTAGAATCAAACGATCTTCTTAGTGACCGACAATACGGGTTCCGCCGAAACCGGTCTACTGGAGATCTTCTAGCGTACGTCACTCACATCTGGAGTGAGGCCATCGAGAAGAATGGGGAAGCGCTAGCAGTCTCTCTTGATATCTCGAAGGCTTTTGACAGGGTCTGGCATGACAGCCTTATTAGCAAGCTTCCTTCATATGGTTTATCCGCAGGTTTTATCGCATAGATATCAGATTTCTTGAGGGATCGTTGGATACGAGTGGTTATTGATGGCTGCTCGTCCGATCGTATGGCTATTAATGCCGGTGTTCCTCAGGGGTCAGTACTCTCTGCAACGCTTTTCTTGCTGCACATCAACGGATTGTTAAAGCCCAGTATCTTTGGGTACGCAGACGACAGCACCGTTGTAGAGAGTTTTATATCCAACGCACGTGCTAGTGGATTTGAAATCCAGTCACAAAGAGCAGCTATGGTCGAGCGCTTAAATTTGGCTCTTAGGGCAGTATCCGATTGGGGCGATGCCAATTTAGTAAAGTTTAATGCTACTAAGACTCAGGCGTGTCTTTTCTCCGCGAAAAGGAGCCCGTTTCAACTGCTACTTTCCGAGGTGTGTCCGTGCCGATAAATAAAAACCTTGAACTTCTGGGTGTGACTCTCACGTCAACTCTCAACTTCGGCTCCTATATTGAGTCTAAGGCTCAGCTGGCTGCAAAAAAGCTGGGCATCCTCTCGAAGGTGCGCCGGTACTTCACGCCGGAACAATTGCTTTTACTATATCAAGCACAAGTTCGGTCGTGCTTGGAGTACTGTTCCCATCTTTGGGATGGCTCGGCTAAGTACCAACTTGAAGCCTTGGAATCAGTTGAGAAACGTGCTAGGAAACTGATTGGCAACGATTCTCTTGTTCGTGCAAAACTCCAAAGCTTGGAGCACCGCCGCAAAGTTGCTAGCTTATCGGTTTTTTATCGGATTCATTTCGGTGAGTGTGCATCTGATCTGCATCATAGAATTCCCCCTTGCCCTTTTTACTATCGGACAGTCAGAAACACGAAAAAGCGTCACCGTTTCATGGTGGATATTCCAAAAACCCGAACGAAACGCTTTAGTTCCACTTTCATCGTGCGGACTGATAAACTCTTTATTGTTTTTTTTTTTTTTTATATAGAAGTAGGTTTGCGCTTGACCGCCAACTCGCCTGATGTTAAGCGACGTTGCGATCTACGATGGAGCGCGCTTACCTAGAAGAAACCAATTCACTCGCGATTTAAAGACACCCAGATTATATCTATCGGGAAAGACCCACTCAGGAAGCGTATTCCATATTCTAGCATAAATCGCGGAATCTGTTGTAAATAGCGGTCCTCCTCTCTTGTAATATTGCTGCGCCCGACGGGGTCCATATGATACTTGAACAGTTTGTTTTACCACCTATGTAATATACTATGGAAATGCAATAAAAGAATCTGAATCTGAATCTGAATGACAGTACTCCAAATATCTCCGTTTATTGTCCAGTCGTAAGATCTCTGTCAAAATACTTCTGGACAAATTAAGCACACGGTACCTCCCTGAATTACGCTCATCCAGCATATTATATCCTACCGCCGTGGACCAGGAAAACTGGTTGCTTACATACTTGTACATTGAGTTTAATATAGTGGTATTCGCATTATAAAAGAGGAAACATTCAATATTTCTAAAATAATACACATCAATTAAGATTTAAAAAAATAAAATTAAAATAGGTACAAATCATATGTCAACATTTAAATAAGAAGTCATAAGATGTCAAGTAAATATAGTCAAACAATTAATGGTTAATGTCATGTTTTTATGTTTTCTCTTTTTTTATGCATTTAGTGTAAGTGTCATATTTATTATACATTTATTTTTTTGTCTTTCATGAACTCGTCAACTGTATAGTAAGCCTTGTTTATTAGAATTTGTTTCAATTTCTTACAAAACATTTTGTCATTTTCTTCATTTACTAATTGCGTAATTTGTTAAAAATATTTATAGACATAGGTAGGGTACTGGACGAGTGTAGCTGCAGTCGGGATGTAGGTAACACCAGTCTATTGCCATGACGTAATCTGTTGTTCACGCACAAGTCTTGTCTTTTTTTATATAAATGTGGATTATATCTAACGAACTTGCAAATTTCAAATATATAAATGCATGCTAAAGTTAAAATCTTGTATTTTATAAAATAGGGTTTGCAGCTAACAGTTTGTTCTATATTAGCTAATATACGAATAATTTTTTTCTGGATAATGAACAGATCGATGGCAGCGCCAGAGGCCCCCCATAAGACTATTGCGTAACTAAACCGCGAATGGGCGTTTGCAAAATAAGTCGTAATTGCAGTTTTCAAGTCAGTTGTCTTTTTTATTTCGCGAAGTGCGTAGGGTCAATGTGCTAGTTCTCGTCCAGTTAGTGGAGTTGTCAAGTTCGGAAAACAATATAAAATATTTAGACTATGCAATTTGTATAAGAAATTATTGCAATATACTCGTCATATACTTTATTTTGATAAAATGTATTTTTTGTGGTTGTAAGTTTACTGGTTTTTTTTATAATTCATAAAATGCTCAAAATTGCTGTTTTGCTAGTTTTCGTCCACAAAATTCAGTTCTTGTCCACCTATTAGCTAGTTTTCGACCACTTACTTGGAAACTTTGGAATTCAATAAGAAAATATATACTTAGGTTCATTTAAAGAAAGTCAGTGATTATCATTTATTATCTTACATTTTAAACATCTATAATTATTGAAACATCTCTAATACCTTCAATCTTTAACATATTTTTTTTACTGAAACTATAAAATTTAGGAAAATGAGATCGTATTTTACTTAATGTACACTATATTTTTACTTTAATTATGAGTGTATCTATTACAGTAATTAGTTATTTTATATTAAAAAAAATATGATCTTATTTTCCTTAATATCCTTAATATACACTATATTCATAGATTAATACTTTTATAGTATCACTGGGTAACACTGATTCTTCTGTAACATTGACTCTGTCTTTATTTATTACCTTCTGAAAAGCAAAAACAATTTCATATTAGTATATTTCAAATTTTCATGAAATTTCTGCTATAAACCAAATACCGGTCGTAAACTGACATGTTCCCCTAAGCATTTTTAGTTTCCGACCGCATGATTTTCTAATGCGTATTTTATTACGTAATAAAAAAAAAGTGGACGAAAACTGATAATTAAATAGTATCCGCACATAAGGTTCAAATTTCTAAATTTCATTTACTTGATTTTCACATATTATTAAATAGCGAAAACAACCTTATTGGACGGAGCCAAGCTAGTCTCCGACCACGCGGTCGAAAACTAAATGTTCTAAGAAAATGGTATTTCAGTTCTTGACCACTTAATTTTGTTTATTTAATAGTGACATTCAAAATAAAAACGATGTTTCCCATATTCTATAGATCATAAACAAGGTCTACAAACAATTAAAAAACCCAAAATATTAAAAAATCTATAAAATACTTACTGTGAAAGTCGCGGTGTGCCACTATTTGTTTTGTAATATTCACGTATCCACACTGGGTCGATACCAACCGCCAACTGTTGTTTTTTTTACGAGTTACACATACACATTAGGCTTTGTTTGCTTGTGTGTATATGTGGTTCAGTCTTCAGTCTTGCAAAGAAATATATTTTTTTTGTTTTAAGATTGTCAGTATTGCTATTTTTAAACGATTTGTAAGAACGATCCGTCCGATGGACGAGATCTGGCTGTGGACGGCGAACTGGCACATTGACCCTATGTCAGCGAAGAAAGTTTGGATTTTGTTTTTTTAATATGTGATTTCCAGTTTATGTGTGCGTCAATTGCAATACCTAACAGAGTAGATTCCTTAACAACGTCTATTTTGGTGCCGCGGAATGAAAAATTTAACTTAAGTGGAGATTTCTGATGTGGATGAAATGATATTATTTTAGTTTTAGCTAAATTCAGCTCAAGATTCATTCTCGGTCCATTGCAACAGTTAATGTTAGAAGTAATAAAGTCTCTCAAAGTACCCAAACCGATGAGAAAGATTTTTTTCGGGACCTTGATAAATAAATCTGAAAATGACGAGTTTCAAGCATTTCACCAAAATATTAGAAGCATAAAAAGTAAAATAGCGGAACTTGAATTGTATTTAGGATCTAAGAGTAAGAAGTATGACGTACTATGCTTTTCAGAAACTCATTTAAAATCTAGTCAATTAAACACTATTAAACTGGAAGGTTATGAACTTGCTACACATTTCTCTAGGAGTCAAACCCGTTGTGGTGGTGTTTGCATATTCGTCCGTAACTCTTTAGATTACCACAAACTGGATTGGCTTTCTGATGTATCCGTAGAAGGGGTAATAGAATGCTGTGCTATAAATATACCACAGTTAAACATAATTATGGCTTTATATCGCCCACCAATTAGTATTTTTTTTTTTTTTTTTTTCTAAATTTGATGACATTTTATTTAAACTATTGCGTAAATCACGTAAAATAAATAAAAAAATTATAATTTTGGGTGACTTCAATTTAAATTTGTTAAAAACTAATAAACATACAAAACGACTAGCAACTACTCTCAAATTATACAATCTGCACTGTGCTATAGACAAAGCAACTCGAATCACTTCTACTAATAGTACGTGTATAGATCTAATTATCACTAATATTAAACATTATAAGACCGATATCCTCAACACAGGGCTATCTGACCATACCGGTCAGGTTGTTACTCTTCCATGTAGCTTAAGTTACACGGAGAGATACTGGTACGATTTTAAGCGGAAAATAGACCAAAACCTACCAATATTTTTGAAGTACATTGCACAGGTTAGTTTTGCCGATGTGTATGAAAAGTGTAATGTCAATGATGCATATGATATTTTTCTGGGAATATTCTGAAAATAATTATAACACACAAACGTAAACCTAATTGGAAAACTAAAGGTTTAGTCGTCTCTAGTAAGGCCAAAAGGAAACTATACGTACAACTACAAAAAAAATGGATCAACATGCAAAGTCAATCATTATAAGAAATATAAAGCTATACTAAAGTCTTCTATTCGGTTTTCTAAACGGACATCAAATTTAAAATATATAAAAAATAGCACTAATAAATCAAAAGCTACCTGGGGACTAATCAAAATGTACACTTCACCAAACAATCATATAAAGCAAACCATACAGTCGATACAAACCGGAGAACGCGTACTGAGTGATCCGGAAGACATTGCCAATTTTATGAACAATTTGTTTATCACACAGAATTCATTGGATAAAAATATAAATTACATTAATAATAGATATAAGTCTTCTTGCAATAGTATTTTCTTGACCCCGACGGATAAAGACGAGATATTAAAAATAGTAAGGCGGTTAAAGAATAAGAAAAGCTGTGGCTATGATGGAATAACAATGCAGGTAGTTAAATCCTGTATAACATATATAGTAGAACCATTGGTTTATATTATCAATTTAATGCTTGAACAAGGCTATTTTCCCGATCAGTTAAAGATAACTATAGTAAAACCATTGCATAAAAGGGGACCTAGAAATAATCCAAATAATTTTCGGCCTATAGCACTTTTACCTGCCTTCTCCAAAGTCTTTGAAAGTATAATTTACGACAGATTATTGAGTTTATTTGAGATAAATGATATCCTTTGTTCGAATCAATTTGGTTTTCGGAAAGGCAGGTCAACAACCATGGCAATCTATTCAATGCTGAGCAGAGTCTGGGAATCCCTGGATCGGAAAGAACCATGTACAGCGCTGTTTATTGACATGTCAAGGGCGTTTGACTGCGTAGTACCAGCTACTCTGCTACAGCAACTTGAACGGGTTGGCATACGTGGACCAGCTCATGATCTCTTTCGGTCATATTTTAGTCACAGAAGGCAAAGTACAGTTATCGATACGTACAATAGAGAGACTAAAGCGATTGAAATCATTCAATCAGCTGAAGGTAGTGTGAATATTGGCGTGCCGCAAGGTAGCATCCTGGGCCCACCATTGTTTTTGGGATACATAAATGAGCTACCATCTTTAATTAATCATCACACTGTATTATATGCGGATGATGCTACCGTGTTATTTGTAAAGAGTGAGCAAAATGATATAGCTTATAATAACACTATTATGACTACGCTAAAAACTCTGGTAGATTGGTTAAATGCTTTAAATCTTCAGACTAATATTTCAAAAACTAAAATAATGCAGTTTCATAATTATAAGGTAACGCCAATCAATCTTAACATAAATATTGCTGGTTCCTCTGTTACCGAAGTTAGTCAGACAGATTTTCTCGGAATAACTCTGGACTCAAACCTAAACTGGAAAGCTCATCTATTAAACATCAACAGTAAAATTTCAAGCCAGTGTTATGCTTTATCTGTATTAGTTGACATCGCATCTTCTGAGGTTGCCAAGAGTGCTTATTATGGCAACATTTTCTCACTGTTGACATATGGGCTGATATTTTGGGGGAATTCTGTAATTCTGTCAATGTAAATCAAACTTTTTTGCTGCAAAAGCGATGTTTACGGATAATTTACAGCAAAAACAGTGATGAAACGATAAGGGAACTATTCAGAGCAAAACAATTTTTAACTCTTACCGGTATATATATATACTTGAAATTTCTTTATTTGTAAGATATAACAAAAATTTATTCAAAAGTAGATCTGATTGTCGATTGAGAAACAGTGCTATGAGAGGCAATGATTATCTTTATAAGCCATGTTCAAAAAGTGTAATATATGAAAAAAGTACATTTATTAGTGCTATCAATATATATAATAGATTGCCAAAAGATATCACTTACATTTCCAATAACAATCAATTTAAGACTAAGCTGAAACGATGGTTATTTAATAATGTGTTCTATGACTTAAAAGAATTTTTAAACAGAAGTATGACTGGTACTACCTTGTTAAATAGACGATTTCAGAGTTGACTAGTGTTCATAATTTTTTGACTAATCGATTGCAAAGTATTTTCTACATTAAATTAACATTATCTAATTCTATTCATCTGACATTAAATTTAAATTATTATTAATATTGACATCTAGATATATAAAAAATTTATTGACATAATTATATAGGACATTACTACAGTTTAGAAATCGTTTATGAATATTAAATCATATTAATCAAGCATGTTATAAATTTCTGACAATATTGAATGCCCGATGAGGGTAAGCTGATAATTCTATATAATGCACTATCACCTAGCATGTCTGTATGTATTAGCTATCAATAAATATATCTGAATCTGAATCTGGATAAGAACGACTTTTACGTTATCAAAAATTATAAATACAGCCATTATTCCTAATTAAAAAACATGACTTTATAGAAAATTACAAACATACGTTTTTATGACAAAGTACCGCTGTAAAAGACTATAAAGGCGCATTATTTAGAATAATTCTAGTGAAATCACTTATTTATTACGAAAAAGCTCGTAAGAGTTTTACGACACCTGGCACATCAGAATCGGTCGAGCCGTTTAGGTTTGTAGGCGATCATAAAGAAATATACCCATGTACATACATAGACTTGAAAATCATAACCCTCCTTCTTACTCAGTCGGCTAAAAATAATAGGAAATAATCAGGCGCGAGCGAAGCGAGCGCGAATTTTCTCGAAATTTTTTATCAAATTTTAGGTATTTATATGCTGATTTGCTGTTAATGTTGTCACAGTACTGACATGGCTCAAAATACAAAGGATATTAAATAACTTTGAACGAACGGCGAAAATATTCGCTTAACGAACCAGCTGGTTGATTGGCCCAATATTGTTGGCGGCTTGCTGTCCTTGGAAGACGCAGCTCTCAAGATTCAAAGCCTTAGCATAACATATCAAATAAAATAAATGCTACTCGCTCGCAACTCCCTACCGCCAAGAATACGAACGCTCAGCTATATTCGGTAATCTTCGTCCGCCATCGTCGCCGCGGCGGTGGCTGGCGACTGTAGCGCTTGCTGACTGCGCGGTTTTTTTATGGCAATAATAATTGCACCGTGCAGTTTGCCAGTGTCTACTGCGCGGTTAATTTAAAAGTTAGCACATAAGGCCCCATTTGAACTTTGATTAGTAATTAGGCGAGTTCATTCATTTTCTGCGAGACTTCCAGGGGGGGGGGGGCAGCTGCCCCCCCCCCTGCCCCCCTTGAGTACGCCCATGGCCACATGTAAGTAAATTCCATAAACTGGTGGTAAAAAAAACGAAGTAACCCAAATCTAAAATTATACTACATTCGCGTAGTATCCTAGCGTTAGGATACTTTATACTACACATAACGAAATTATACTACAAATAGTATAATTATACTACAAATTCCAACCCTGGAAACCCTTCCCAAAAAGTTGCTAGATTTCCAGATATTATCCTATAAAGTAGCAGAATAATGAAAATAAATATTTTTTAATCACAATAAAATGTGTCTTTATACAAGGAAGGAGGGTTCAAATTTTAAAGTGTTTTAACCATATCATATCGGTTATCCTAAGAAAGTGCTTCATTAGCACAAGCTATAACAGGTTTTTAAATATTTTTACGATGTATATTTTTCGGTTTATGAAAGAAAATATAAAAGAAAAATATAATTTCCCCCTTTTATCTACTAGTTTGTACGGAACCCTCGGTGGGCGAGTCTGACTCGCACTTGTCCGGTTTTTTTTTAAGAAAAAGCTCTTTGTATGTTACGAAAAAGCGCATTTTATATTTTTCCTAGAGTTGTATAACCATTATTATAAAAAAATATAGCTTAAGACACTCAACGAGTAAAGACGTCAATCTAACGACACCTCACACAAAGTCTAAATTTTTCCTGTAAGGCAATAGCCATAACCAACCTCTCTGCACGAGCCTGGTGACTCTCTCGGGGAACATGAGCTGAGGGGGGCGCATGGCGATGATGTCCCGGTACTTGGTGTACACCTCGAGCACAGCGGCGTCGTAGGGGAGCCGCTCGTCTGGCACGTGCTCCCGGAACTGACAACCCTGGGGCATCAACAGAACACTGCTTTTAACTGACTTCAAAAAGGAGAAGGTTCTCTAATCATCATCATCATCATCATCTCAGCCATAAGAAGTCCACTGCTGAACATAGGCCTCCCACATGGATTTCCAAAAAGACCGATTGGAAGCGGCCTGCATCCAGCGTCCCTTCATAATCAAATTTTCTGTTTTTAATTTTATTCATTTAGTTTTAATTTCCTATTGCAGCAAGTGCTTAAAATTCATAAAATATTTAATACAGAACTTAGAATGACGCGTTTTAGATAGATAGATAGATAAACTCTTTATTGTACACATCTTAAAAGTAATAACAAAGTACTTAAATAGACTAGTGCAACAACAGGCGGCCTTATCGCTAAAAGCGATCTCTTCCAGGCAACCATAACGTAGTTTTAATGAGGCCAGTTTATGTAACAATTTCATTTATTTTAAATGGATTAACAAACCGTGTTCCTAGTGATGGTCTCGAACCGGTAGGCCCGCTCACCGCAACACGGGTACCTTCCAGCCGCCAGCGGAGCCCGGCCCTCGACGCATAGCATATGCGGGGGCTGCTCGTGGTGGGAGCACCATTCCATCTGAAAAAGTTATTTTCAGCTTTAAAAGACTCTCTAGCAAGAGATAAGCCTTCTAGTTATTTATTCCATATTATAGGATTCTTGCTTTTGTTTCTCCACCTCGCTCGATCTTCGACGTCGTCGTCGATCTACTCGCATTATCTCATGTCTTTTAGCACTATAACACTCCAAGTAGTTTTGGACCTGCATCTGGATCTATAACCGGGGTTGGAAAGATCTATGTAGTGTCAAATGTCATATAGCATCAATGGAGGCTACTCCAAAATATGAAGCTCATTTTTAACGGTAGTACCTATTATTCTATGTTCTGACTTCAACGAAAGATTAGAGTTGGTCACACACCTGATAAGCAGGGAAGTGCGTGTCGCATAGCTGGCAGCGCATGAAGTGGCAGTCTGCCCACAGCCGCCAGTACACGCGTCGCCACGAGCGCAGTTCCCCGTACAGCCACGTTATGTACTCATTCAGGCTCCATGTTGGATCTCTGGAAGGAACATAGGGAAGAACTTAGGTATTATATGATGCTAATTTTGTTTATTTTGGACACGGTACGTCGGTATTGCGCTAACAAAATTAAAGTGGAAGTGGACACAGGACTTGTTGCTAGACGCAGTGATGACAGGTGGAGTAAGATTGTGCTTGTGACCAAGTGGTGGCCAAGACAAGTGAAGAGGAGCGTAGGTCGACCAGCTGCAAGATGGGTGGACGATATTGTGCCTATCCCGGATCGAAACTGGATTCAATTGGCAGATGATCGAGGCAGATGGCATGATAAGAAAGAGGTCTATATCCAACAGTGAGATTGAAAAGGCTTTTGATGATGGTGATGAGTTTTATAGACTACTTCTGGAATGATGCACCAACTTGAACCTCTCGACTCACTATAACGAAGACCCTAAGAAGCCCACGAACAAACTAAGTAAAGTAGGGGAGGTCCGGGCAAAGCGAATAGCCCAGGCAAAGCGAATACCTTCGTTTTCTCGTCAAAAACACGTCGCTGCACGCACGGCTTTGGCCATGACACTTCCCCGCTCCCCTTCAATCGCATGCAACTAGAGCTAGCCGAGTGTCATGTCGCGTTCGATAGAAAAAGCGAAAAATACAAATAGTGAAGATTTCTTACGACTTTTCGATGAAAGTAATACTTTAATAACTTATTTATAAGTTAACTCATTCTGAGAGTTTTGCTAGTTTTTCGTTACTTATTTTGATTTTAGGTTGGGTTTAATAAAATAACTAGGCTTAAGGCAAAGTGGATACGGTATTCACAATGAAAAATATAAATAAAAATTTAAATGAGAAAAAAAATACTGCTACTAAGAAAAATGCTACAAGGACCAATAAAAAATGAAGATAAAGTTAAGAATAATAATAAGAATAATAAAAAAAAAAAAAAAAAAAAAAAAACATCACCGCTGACACAACGTTTCTTGCATTCATATTTCTATTTTTATTATATTTGGATATATTTTTAATCTATTTTGTGTGCAATTACAAGAAAATTACAAGAAACAATGAAACTGTATATAAAAACTCCGGAAATAACCATTTATCACAGGATTTATTGTATTGCAAAAAATAGAAGAACACAGACAGAAACTATGACGTTTAGTTGTCACAAATGTTTTGAAAGAAATACAAATATATTCATTATACCAATATGTTAACGAGATCCAGAGCGAGAAACAACAAGGAAGCGGATACTATAGACGCACGCCCAAGACCACCACCCGCACCATCGCCACCGAGCTCGTCGTCGGGAGAGGAGTACCTCACACCCCGCGACGATTCCACTTCGAGCGATGGGAGCGAGCCGACGCCGCCGCCACGACGAACACCACCGAGACGGGGGCGTCCGCCGCTGCCGGCATGCTTGGGGCCACGAGCGGGATCCGTCCCGCTACCTACGGCTCCCGCTGTCGACGGCAGAGTGCGACGTATGCGTTGGGATTGTAATATGAACGAAAACTGCATACGCGCGTACTACAGGGCTACAGACGGAGGAACCAATCTGACAGGGTACCGTGATAGAATGCTGCCTTTGTTTCAGATCCTTGTACCGACTGTCACCGTGTCCGCCCAACGACTATCAGATCAAGTGCGAGCTATCCACCGACTCAAGTTGCTGGATCAGTCTGTACTTGATCGGCTTCGCCTGGAAATGATTTCTACTCGTCCATCCCCCATGCCGACGCGGGACCTGCCGCCTGTCGCGTCGTCTGCCCCGACATTGGCCTCAGGGTCGACCTCGGTGGTGACACCTGCGATGCCGGCTGATCCCGCAGCCGACGAGGGGGAAGTTACGAGTAGTGTTTCTAACCAGGTGAGTGAGCAACTGAGGAGCACTTTGGAAGAAGTGATTTCCCAGTATAGATTCGCACCAGACTCTAGGCCACGTTTACCACGTTTGCCTACCCATAGACAAAACCTAGCATTGATGGGAGCCTTGAATGAATTGCTAGTTTCGTATATACAAACTAGTAGAGATTTAGTTGATACTCACTCGATCTTATACTGCGGTGCCATTGCGGTGTGTCAAGTCGCACGTGTTAAATTTCCGGACATTAGCCGTGCACCGCGACGCACCGGAGATGTACCCGCGTGGCAAGTGAGGATCGAGCGGCGTATTAACACATTCAGGACTCTTATTGCGAAGCTGATCTGCTTCAGCCGGGGGAATACTCGCCCCCGAGTAATGCGTTTCGTGTCTCAGGCATTTGCCGGGACTGGTATCAGACCCCAGCACTACTTAGCCAATGTCACGGAACGCATTGACTATCTGAAACAGAAAGTCTATGCATGGGCGAACCGAATACGACGCTACAGAGAGCGTGTGGATAGATACTGGCAGAATCGTCTCTTTCAAAGTGACCAAAGAAAGGTGTACCGCGGCTGGGAGGGAACCGAACAACATATGAGCGACGGACAGCTACCGGATTCTAGCGCCATGACTAGTTTCTGGCGTGGTATCTGGTCGATGCCCGTCGAGCATACGGAAGACGAGTGGATTAGGACAGTCAAGCGTGAGTGTGATGATATCGAGCCCATGGGGTCTATTTCAATAGACCCCGTAGACGTCAGTTATGCGATCCGTACGACACAGAACTGGAAAAGTCCTGGGTTGGACGGATTACATAACTTTTGGATAAAATGGATTCGATGCTCACACGATCGCTTGGCTACACAATTCCAGGAAGCACTCGAGCTCGGTTCTCTTCCTACCTTCATGACCACCGGGATCACCTTTCTACTCTATAAGTCCGGTAGTACCACGGAACCCAAAAACTACAGACCCATAACATGCCTACCAACCATCTATAAGCTCCTTACATCCATTCTGAGAAACAAAATTTATACGCACTTAGTTGCGAACAACGTTTTGGCCTCTACTCAGAATGGATGTAAGGTTGGGTCCCGTGGTACTAAAGAGCTACTCCTCATTGATACGG
Organism: Lycia hirtaria; assembly: GCA_947563715.1. Taxonomy (NCBI): domain Eukaryota; kingdom Metazoa; phylum Arthropoda; class Insecta; order Lepidoptera; family Geometridae; genus Lycia; species Lycia hirtaria. The sequence continues at coordinate 15,567,401 of OX387378.1, forward strand.
CCATTAGCCAGCAAGTCAAGCGGAATAAAGGGGCCCTCTCTGCTGCTTGGATTGACTATAAGAAGGCCTATGATTCGGTGCCTCACTCATGGCTTGAGAGGATCTTAGAGTTGTGTAAAATTGATGCAACTTTGAGATCCTTCTTAGCCACATGTATGAGGCAATGGACCACAGTCCTTCGTCAACCAGGCAGTAGAGATGGCTCCTTTACACCGCAGGACTTGATAAGGATTGACCGTGGCATTTTCCAGGGTGACAGTTTGAGTTCATTGTGGTTTTGCCTGGCACTGAACCCTCTCAGTATTCTGCTGAAGGATTCAGGTCTAGGCTATCGGCTTCGTAGGGGGGATGAAGTTATTTCTCACCTGTTGTACATGGATGACCTCAAACTTTTTGCACCGAAACGACAAGACTTAATGACGTTGTTAAAAACAACAGAGGTTTTGAGCAATGCCATTAAGATGGAGTTTGGTGTAGACAAGTGTGCGGTCGTTCAGGTAGAGCGAGGGAAAGTTGTAAATTCTCCAAATTTGCAACTTTCTGGGACAATGACTCTCAGGTCCCTTTCAGAGGCCGAGACCTACAAATACCTTGGTATGTCAGAGTCGTTGGGTATTGCGGTAGAGGATATTAAGAAATCGGTGAAGGAGCGTTTCTTTTGCCGCCTGTCAAAAGTTCTTAACAGTCTTTTGTCTGGCGGCAATAAGTCGCGCGCCTTCAACGGTTGGGTGATGCCTCTATTGTCATACTCCTTTGGCATACTAAGGTGGACTCAAACTGAGCTGGACGCCCTGGATAGAAGGGTCCGTCAGCAACTGACATTACATCGCATGTTACACCCACGTTCGTCTGTTATGAGACTGTACATTCCGCGGAAGTGGGGGGGTCGTGGCTTTTTAAATGCCAAGAACCTTCACAACCGTGAGGTGTGCAGTCTCAGGGATTATTTCCGCAACAACGAATGTGGGATGCATTGCGATGTAATGGCAGTTGACAAGGGCCTGACGCCTCTCTCCTTGGCAAAAGAGAACTGGCGCAAACCAACGGTGCTCAGCATGGAAGATCGTAGGGACGTATGGAAGGGCAAGGAGCTACACGGGAGGTTCTACCGGGCCTTAACAGGACCCGATGTAGACCTTCTTGCGTCGGTGAACTGGTTACGCTTCGGTGACCTCTTTGGTGAAACTGAAGGGTTTGCTTGTGCGATTGCAGATGAAGTTATCAAGACGAACAACTATCGGAAATATATCATGAAAGACGGAACGGTCGACATTTGTCGGGCATGCCACCGTCCCGGAGAGTCTCTCCGACATATTATTTCCGGTTGTTCGCATCTTGCTAACGGCGAGTATTTGCACAGGCACAATCAAGTAGCCAGGATCATCCACCAGCAACTTGCTCTTCAATACGGCCTTGTTGAGTCCGAGGTGCCGTACTACCAGTACGCACCAGCGCTGGTTCTTGAGAATGGCCGTGCTTTGCTCTATTGGGACCGTTCTATTATCACAGATAGGACTATTGTTGCCAATAAGCCTGATATTGTGATCGTAGATCGTTCCCAGCGCCGGGCAGTGCTCGTCGATGTCACCATCCCACATGATGAGAATCTCGTGAAGGCTGAGAAGGACAAGCTCAGCAAGTACCTTGACTTGGCTCACGAGATAACCGCCATGTGGGATGTTGATTCGACGATCATTGTTCCGATAGTCGTATCGGTAAACGGTTTAATTGCGAAGAGCCTCGACCAACATCTCAAGAAGCTCTCGCTTGATAGTTGGATCAAGGGTCGGATACAAAAGGCAGTCATCCTAGACACGGCGCGCATTGTCAGGAGATTCCTCAGCTTGTAGCCCTTACCGTCGACAGCTTGAGCCTTGCCCCGCTGCCGGCGGCACACTAGTTTTAAGTTTTTTACAATATTTATGCTATTTTTATATGTTTATATTTGTATTGTAAAAAATTTAAAATTAAGTATCGAAATAAATAAATGAGAATAATAAGTAAGGAAAATGAAGATGAAAATGATGTATGCTGTTTTTGAGGGGAGAACTATATAGAAATAAATAAAAAACCAGTTGATGATTGGATCCAGTGTGATGAATGTAAGCAATGCGTCACGAGAAATGTACGGCTTATGAAGGAATAGGCGTATTTCTTTGTGATATCTGCACTGATTAGTTTAAAACTATGATAAGTATTTGTATTCAGTTTGCCCTATCATCCTATTCACTTTACCCGGTACATTGTGCAAAGTGGATAGCGGCACATGTTGCAATATTTTTAGTAATTCCAATTAAAGTACTTCTGTTAAGCAATTTTTGTTGATTATATTAAAAACTTTAATATATGCTGATTCTCATAAAACATTTTATTTATTTATATGTATATTGGTTTTCTCCCTATAGCCCATCAAACGTTAAGGTGTCCAGTTTGCCCGGACCTCCCCTAACTAACTTATCTAACTTATCCTGCGAAGTATGCGTTTCTTATAGATAATCTTTGTATTTATTATTAATCTAAGATTATTATATTAATTGTACACATATTGAAAGGTATGGACTATAATTACTACTAAATCTTACATCAATATATAGCTAAACGTAATTGAACGAACGTAATTGAATTAATTAATAGTTATAAACTGTATTGTATACATTTTAGTTATCAAAATTTTAAGGTTTCATTATAATAATACTTTGATTTAATAGTATATATAATAGATCTAGTATATTTTAACATATATTTTTATTATGGACATTAGAGAAGCCAATGGCATCCGATACACAGTTTTCTAACTAGTTCGGAGCCATTAGAGTCAATAAATTTTGTATCTACTTTGTAAGACCAAATAAAGTATTTTGTATTGTATTTGTATCTTACTTGGTATGCGTAGATATGACGTTCCCCCGTCTATCGATGCGCATGGAGGCAGGCTGGCACGGCACTTGCTCCGCTATATGCCGCCCGAGAAGCTTGTTACATCTACAAACAAATAACATAGTATATAAGTAAATACCTAAGATCGTATAGACTGAGTAGCCAGCCCTATGTCAGAGTTATTAAACCGCCGGATGGCCTTTGACCTGCTGTTTTTGAGAACAAACAACGGGACCTACAATTTAAAGTGTCATACGACTCACGGTACCGCTCAGAAAGGAATACCACTCACGATCACCCATCTGAAGACTGACCGGTCAGTCAGTTGCTTACTACATAATATAATGTATCGCTACTAGCGATACATATGTAGAAGAAGGTATAGGAATCAATTCGAGATACGATTTTTGAAGTGAAAACTTATTTAGCGGCGTTGTGTATTTTTGGGATGGGTAAACAAATGATAAACTTGCGTCAGATCGCAAGGCGGACAGTCAGAAACCTATTCTAATGTTCTGCTTTTAAAGTTCATTATTGTATATACAAGTTTGTCTTTCTAGCATGACGTCATTTCGTTGCGCCGAATGCTTATTTTCGACATATGCACGTAAGACTCGTTAGCTCAATAGGTAAGAGCACCGATATAAATTTCAATTTGTCAATCGGAGGGCGGAGGATCAAATCCTTCACGAGTCAGTCTTTTTGTTATTTTATTTTTTAGTTTTCATTTCTGCCGGCACTCCCAGAGTGCAACCCGTTGTTTTGTCTTTTTTTTTAATTCGGTTAGGTCGCGCGTCTCACTTGTTGCACTTGAAGAGCGTCGCCAGGGTGGAGTAGTGTCCGCGCAAGGTCTCGGGGACGGGCTCAGCGAGCGACAGTATCATCTTGCAGTACAGCCGCGACTGGATCTTGTCCTTCCTGTCCTTCACCGTCTCCAGCTCGGCGTTCGTATACATCGCCGCTAATCTGTGCCAAAGATAATAGTTAAAAAAAAAAAGTAAAAAAACTGTAATAATTATTCATAAATTTGACAATTGATTACGGATCCAATTAACTTTGCAGCAGCAAACAAAGTAAAAAAAAAAATACCTTATTTGCTGCTGCAAAGATACATCACCCAAAAATACCTTTACAGAAATTTAAACAAGTGTAAGATTAGAAAATTGAAAAACCCCCGACAAATAAAAACGGCTGAACCGATTATGATGAAATATAAGTAAGCACACTCTCGATGAAATCCTCTTAAAAAACTAGACAGATACCAGACACATGTATTTATGGTGTCCAAGTTTGATGTTGTTATTTTTTAGCAACGAAACAAACAATTATAAAATATAACTCTCACTCGTACTTTACCTAGAATTTCGCGCTCGTTCCAACCTGGGTTTCAATTAGAAGTCTATGGTTTCAATGCACCAATGGCGAGAATGGTGCGCCAGTACGATGCTATGTCTGGCAAGCGATATTGACATATTTGATGACAATATTAATAGTTTTAGGAAGTATTTGAGGTCTCTGACTCTCTGAAGTCGAGTAAATATTACCTATGTATCAGTATTTTTCTTCAGACGTTAATGATTTATTGATAGGATATTTTATTTTATTAGTTTGACATGCTTTTACTATTTATTTTCGCATAATTGATGGACATGTAATTCAATAGCTTATTATTATTATTTTTAATTCATTTGACGTGTTTTAATTACTGTTTTTATTTTTCGCTCATTAATGCATGCTGACTTCACCTGTAATTATTGTGACTTGTGCTATATTTTATTTTTATGATTTTTTATTGTCATATTATAGATGTACACAGTGTAGGTGAACTTTATAAATAAATAAATTTTTAGGCCAACGAATTTTTTTTGTTTTCAAAATCGAAACTATTCAAATTAAGGATTTTTGTCTTCAAAAACCAGTATTTCAGTCCGGTTTTGGATAAGATTTTTGTGGAACGTACATAGGTACTCCCCTTTGGGAGCAGGCATAGTAATAAAGTGGTGCTTTGGGACTTTTCCCGAAACACCACTTTATTAATAAGCTTTTATACTTGTGTCATGCACTATACCTGCCATGAGCTCCCTCCTCCTTATTCGACTTGTACCTACAGTCTCGTAGAGTCCACTCACCTGGTGAGCAGTGCGTCGCTGAGGCAAGCGAGGTTGGTGGACGTCTTCACTATATCGCTCATGTGCGCGTGACAGTACATCAAGCAGTCGTGCAGGAGTGGCTCCATCTGTGACGTACAATAATGAGAAACACTAAATACCAACGCTAAAGTGATAGATATCTTCTAGATCGACGAGCTTTATCCTCGGCCACGCCATTGCTCAACATATTATCATGGAAGTTGGTGGTCAATCGTCAATCTATCTTGCGTAAAAAAGTACTTGACTTTTTTACTGTCTTTCGACAGTTGAGAGAGCGAGACAGAAAGTTCAAAGTAATATTGGAATAAGATTGCTATTAAAATTGTGGTAACTTCCCAGGTTAGAACTTTCTAACAGGTTCTTGGGAGATGGTTTTCTATAGAGGATGAGAAGCAGTAGGCTTCTCAGTAGGCTTACTAGAGGGGTACAGATGATGATACCTGCAGGAAGGATGCAGACACCAGTATGGGCACCACGTTGTGCGGGTCGAGGAGTGGCCACTCCGCCACCAGGATGGTGTCCCGCTTCACCCACCGCATCAGCCAGTCGAATATCTGACGGACACAACACATGAGTTAAGACTTGTATAATATATATTATCCTTCCAAAGCTATGACACAGGACAGACACCGTAGCCTCACTAATAGGCTCAGCACGGTACCCTTAGTACGGAAACATAAAAACAATTTTAATTACGAATAAAAAGAAAATAAAAGATCTAAAAAAATTATTTTACATTCAATATTATCTGCTTATTATAGCGTTAACCTATTGTATTTCATACTACATTTAATTCGTGATTGAGTTACATGTAAGTATGTAGTATGAAATTAAGCGAATTTTATGCCTAGATAATTTGTAAGTACTAGCAATTTCATTTTAAATAAACAAATAATTAGTACCAGAGAAAGACAAAGCTTACTGCTACCTAAATAATTATAAGCTGATTCGAAATACGAGGCAAAAAAAGCCGAACTATAAATCATGCGACAACGAATTATCGTGACTTCTTGGGATTGGAAACGCTGCCGTGGTATTTTTTTAATTTTCTGCGAATACTGCGATTTTATATCATGCACGGATACTTTCTCACAAAAAAACGTACACTCAACAGCGTATCAAGCGTAACGAAATCGTAAATTGGACTGCAAATACTGCTTTTCTGTAGGCGGGTATTTTGTATACACACTTTGTAATGTATGATTTTTGGGTTTTGATAATTACAAATTAGTGTTAAAGATTCTGCTAACCGTTATGCAGTAGGCTAAAATTATGTCATACGATTTTTGAAGGTTTCGCAATCACTAGAAAAATTGTGTAGGTACCTGTATATCACAATGCACAGAAATATCCATATCTTCCAACCGCTGCCCCGCTGTCACATCGGCAAAGTAACCCATTTTAGACACCAACAGCTTCTGAGGGCATCTGAAGTCTTTTTTCAGCCCTTTCACCTCGTCACAGACATGAATTTCCACATCACCACTAAAAACATATGCAAAAAGATTATTCCGATACCGGGAATCGAACCCGAGCCTCCTGGGTGAGAGCCAGGTATCCTAGCCACTAGACCATATCGGATACTGTTATTGAAGTTGAAATTATCATACAATAATTATAGGACCAACTTGAGAGCTTTCTCTATACATCAATTTAGGAAACATAAAAATTGGTTCACGAATGACAGAGTAATTCGTGTACATACATAAAAAAAAAAAACGGTACGAATTGATAACCTCCTCCTTTTTCGAAGTCGGTTAAAAATAGTAAGTAAATTTTATTTTTTTTGTAAATGTCGTTTTTCAAGCATACTTCATATTTTAATACGCAACGGGAAAACGAAATGAGGAAATCCTCCGCTAGTGCAAAAAGAGATGAACTAGAGAATTAATGGGATTCTTACTCTTGTTTTTGATTATTCTTCTCTTGTGCTGCGACTACAGAAGATTTGCGCCTTCCTAATTTGTCTCGAGATTCTTTTTCATTAATGAACCCTAAAAATATTGAAAATTATCAGAAGTGAGTAGGGAATGTTTAGTAAACCTAAATACCTACTATTGACGGCGATTCGGCTGTTAATCACTAAATTTTCTTACTACAGAAGCTATGCAAAATTTACCTCCAAAACTAGCTGGTTTCTTCACATCTGTTGACCCTGTTGAAGACACTTTCTTGATGATCGGTGTATAAACACTAGTTGTTTTGCTTGGTTTCTTGTATCCGATTAGGTAAGGAAGGATAGAATCCAATATTCCTTCGTTTATCACCTACAACGAAAAATTGATTAAAGCGCCATCTATTGCAATATTTTTACATCTAAAATTCTAATGTACTCATCACCAAATGTACCAGTTTGCAATAAATATTTTTTGATTTAGATCTAAAGACGTCCTACAAGACATGTTTACAAATGGCAAATGCGCCAGTCGCGCAAGTCTCCTCAAGAGGGAGGAAAAGGAGAAGAAGTTTTTGTTGGTATAGAGTGATAAAGAGCTTTGGTTTATAGTACAACTTACATCATTTAACTTGCAATTTAAATTCGCTTCTGTCCAAACTCCAAGCATTTCTACTCTTGCTTCAGGTGGTAATGATTTTCTTCGACCTTTAACTGAAACACACTTTAGTTCATAGGATAAACAACAGATGGTAGTAAACACAATATTTAAAAAACCTACCCACCTTCTATTTCGCTGCAACTGTATCTCTTCACAAGATTTTCCTCAGACTGCTTCTTTTCTAAAGTCGTATCACTTTTACTGGATACGGGTTTTGGATCAGCATATGCGGTTTGGTATAAAAGGTCTCTTTCTTGTTGTTCGATGACGTGGTTTATCACTGTTAGTTTTGTCAGCTCATCCCAGTTTATTTTAGAGCCTTCGTCTTCGTCACCTTCTAGATGTTCGTAAACTTGATAAGCAGTCTTCATGAAGTCAAAAAAGTCTTTGACTGTTATTACTTCCGCAGGAGCATTAGTCTTTACGATAGAACTCTTGCTTGATGCAGGTTCTGACTTAACTGGGCTTTTCATTCTCTTCGTATCACCTTTTTGCATAAATATAGACGAGGCGTCCAATTCTGGATTAGGGCTTGCCATTTTGGTCCCAATATTTTTCGTTACTTGAAATTTACTTCCATTATTGATCTAATAAGCCACCTAGATACAAGAGTAGACAAGTGTAAGTAAAAGGATTTCAATAACCGTGTACTGACTAGTTCCTTTGCGATTTATTTTAGTTTCAGTCGATGTGGGTCCAAAAAATAAATTACTTTATTGAAATATTTCCAAAAAAATATTTGTATCTTTTTAATCTTGAAAATGCTATTTGACGTTCATTGCTAAAGAAAATAAGTTATTCTATGAAATGATCCTTCAAGCGTTGACTTCTATTTGACATAAATAATATTTATACGGGTCAAAATCAAAATTAAAGAGGTATAAAGTCTGAATATCTAGAGGTAGAAAGTCTGTTCATTATGAGAACTAATACGGCATTGAGGGCGCTGCTGTCTTTATTATTTCATTACTTTGTTATAACGAAACATTAGTTTCCATTTTTGCCACGATAGTTCTTAAACAACATAGATTGCGGAGCGAGGGCGTACGTTTTCATACCATAATTAAGCCCAAGCACAGAATAATGATACTACCCTCAAACTACTAGAGAGGATACTTTGCAAAAAGTGTTATATTGTTTGTACTTTACACTACTTATAAACTACCATGATATAATTAATACAGTTGTGGGTTCTTCATTATTGTATGACGTTCTGTTCCACGTGTAACTTTTAGTTTCTTCTTCGTATTTTCAAAAAAAATGTTTTTGAAGCGATTATGAGAAGTCCATCTGCTTTGTCCAGAGATCCAAAGCTTATGTTTGTTTGATGGGAAATGTATTCGAAATCATAATGTAGTTAAAAATTAAGAAACGCATCAATAAAAAAAAGATGACTGTCAAAAATTCATTCTCTATGACTGGTTGACTGGTGATATGTCATATCAATTTTCTTGTATTAATTTGTTGTCCAACAAAGTTATTTAGAATGTACCTGGCTCTATTTTACTATGGAAAATTATCAGCCCGAACATGACAAGGGCGTCCTGTTGTCTGACACATTTTGGAGGACCTCAAAGCGCGCTCTCCCGGGCAGACCTCTCCAAAGAGTTAGCACAAACGAGGTTATGTCCGGGTCTTCGTATCAGCAGTTCCAGGCGTCCGTGAACGACGCCTGGGACCTTGGCGACGACGACATCATCTCTGGAATCGCAGATACCAGAATATCAAAGGCAATATCACAAACAGCAGCTATAAATGTTATAAATTCACATAGGAACAGCAACAGAACTTTAAACAAAAGTGACGTAAAGAATGAGACGGTTAAAAAACAAGATGAGGGGAAAAAGATTGAAGCAAAGAAATCAGCGGGTGTTTCGGGTGGTGGAGCGGTCCCTATCCGGCATTACCCGGGGCGGCCGAGGCCCGTGAAACTTTCTGCTTTAGCTTCAAAGGAAGAAAGCAGTGAGTCAAAACTGGAGAGATTTCAACAACTTCACGACAACACTGTTGTAGACTTGGATGAGCTCAAACAGCTAAGCTGGTCGGGCATTCCAGTCAAGGTGAGTTGAGTCCAATTATTGCAACCGTACCATACAATATTACTTTTAGATTGACCAGTCATGCAAGACTTCACTCCTTAAACATGGCAGTGTATGCAATTTTGTATGCTCTTTTAAGATCAAATAACTTCCAATAGCTAAAGTAATACAAATATTTTTTTAAAGTGGGTAAAATACAAGATGTTTATTAATTTTCAACAAAATCTATGGAACAGCTGATTTTGTCAACAATCAGGATTGGTCATGTTATAAAACTTGTTCATTATAACATTGCATCTATAAACACTTATTGAAGTATTATCTATTGTTAATTTTTGATCCTTACAATGTTTTTGTTCCCTGTACATACAATCAGGTAAAAATTACTAAGATTTGGTAGCTTGGTGCTCTTGCTGGTAATGTACTATCATATTCATACTTCATTTCATTCATACTACCAGATATACATAAAAAATAAAATCATAAATAATTAACTTTCAAACCATCGCCGTTCTATAATGTAACCACCAGACGATCATACAAGAGGCACCCTCTCACTGTAGAGATTCCGTTTAGTCGCACCAAGCGTTTCCGATCCAATTTCTTGGTGAGAACGGCAGAGGTGTGGAATGCTCTTCCAGAGTCGGTGTTCCCTATGAAATACAACCCGGGGTTGTTTAAGAAAAAAGTGAATAGGTATCTCCTAGGCAGGCGTGCTACATCTTCGACCTCATCATCGCTTCCCATCAGGTGAGATTGTGGTCAAACGCAGGCCTAGTTTATCATAAAAAAAAAAAAAAAAAAACTGTAAAAAATGTTATTAAGAGTTATGTACATTGCAACAATTAGTTATCATGTCAAAGTAAAAATGAAATGTAATATATGTCAATAAAAATGTCAAAAATTTTATAAAATCAGAATGGAATAAAAAATGAATTACAAAATTGTAATTCACTCATATATTATTTCATGGTCTAATGTAAAATTATCTTTCTGCTAATCCTACGATATACTTGTGTTATCTTAAAACTACTAAGTGTACCCCGCTTGACCAAACTTAGTTCACACCACAACATAGCTCATTAGTTCTGCAGACCTTAATATCGTTTGAAAATCTTAGTTAATTATCATTAGCTTATCAAGTGAATGCTGGTAGTAATCTAAATATGCATAATATCAACATGTTTATCTTACTCGATTATGAGGCGCTAAGATGTTATCTCTTCTCAGTTAAAAGTGTAGTGTGTCTTGGAATGAAATTGCTACATCATGTATTCATCCATTTGCATTGGATATTTTCTGTATTTTACCGAACTGCTCAAGAAACAGGGTAATGTTTTCAGGTGTGTGAAGTCATTACACATTTTTAGAAAACATTACAGGTCAGTCACATTTAATTTGTTCAAAAGACTATTGAATGCTAATGAACTAGAATCACACATTTTGACTCAAAATAAAGTGTAGGTACCAGTAATTTTCAGACACAACCCATATGGTTTATTGTTATGGGGTAACTCCATGAATGTTAAAACAGTATTTCAAATGCAAAAGAAATGTGCCAGAGCTCTCAAAGCAGCTAAACAAATTAACATCAACATACATGTTAGTTTCCATATTGTTTTTGTATTCTCTTATATGCCTAATAAACAACAGTAGATTCCCTGTTAGAAGAACAACATACATGTTTTTTTCTGTGAAAATCTTAATGCGGTTCACAGAATACATCTATAGGTATAGGTCATATAGTTTCGGAAAAAAGTGGCTGTGACATACAGACAGACAGACATGAGGAATCCATAAGGGTGCCGTTTTTTGCCATTTGGCTATGGAACCCTAAAAAGGGTAGCTGCTGATTTTTAGGGTTCGTACTCAAAGGGTAAAATGGAACCCTATACTTTAGGTGGTGGTCCCATACAAGTTTTATCAAAATCGATGCAGTAATTTGGTATTTATAACAAAATAACTAGTAAAATATCATCCAAGTGCCTGTGAAAGTGTGAACAGCAAGTCGCATATGTATTGTATTGCGTATTGTAAAAGTTGTTTTTTTTCAGTTTTTAAACTATAATTACGTAGTAAGTATAAAGTTGGTTGTAAACTCAAACATTTGTGTGAGACAGGAAAATAATTGCTTATGCTGATATAACATGCTCTCATGTAGCCATTAATAATTAAGAGTGATGACCGACCAATTAGGATTTTGTTGAAGTTTTTTATGAATATGTTTGTCTGATTGAACATTTTGAAATTAAAGTTTTAAAGTTTAATTATCAATAGTCTTCCTTCATGAAATTTTAAGGTGATGACTAACCGGCGATAATTGTAGTTTGTCGCATGCAAAGCTTTTTACAAATGGATACACAGGTGACTTAAGCCATAAAATGGCCAAACTTCTACGAAAGTTGGTCAGTCATTTTATTATGTGGAGCCTAGATAATGTTGCCAAATATATGCAAGACCATATTTTTGTTCACTCTCATTTACAAAAGAACTGAGAATTCACAGCTAATTAAACAAATAAAATATGACTTTGTCACGTTTTTACCTCAGTCCATATCTGCCTGACATGGTTATCCTTTACTCACATTTGTTTGACCTCCAACTATGCTACATAACACTTGCTAGCCAAAGCTATGTTTAGTTATCTTTTCTTAGATAGCCTCCCTAAGTAAAACTTAGAGAATATTTTTTTATTAACTGACTGAGCAAAGCAAACAAATGTTTCCGTCAACTGACAGAATTTTCTTTCGTTTGTCCGGGTGTGAACAATCAACAGTGTGAAAAAAAAAGTTTGTTGGTGCTCCCGTACAGGTCGTATTTGTCAATCAAATGAAACTTGGTTTATAGGTTTTGCAATTTTTTATGTTTTGCCAGGAATATTTGATTAAAGAATTTTTTCTGTGGCGCCATTTACTTTTTGATTTTGATAATATTTTCTAGGTGTTTTGTATGTCTAGTACTTAATTATAAACAAAAAAAACTTGAATATGTAGGAGCAAATTCGGTCAAGAGATTGTGAAGAGGTAACCTTTCAGATATCAAATCTCGGTTAAAGAGAGGTTTCGTTGCTCGATTTTGATAATATTAGACAGAAATCGAGCAGAGTTTGCCAACAAGTTGGTGCTCGCAAGGTCTACTGTTCCTTTGCGCTTGCCCGCCGTTCGCTCATTTGATCTTAGCGACTTTACGATCTATTGGTTAACAAGTATAATTGATGGAAACTATATACAGAACTACAAAATGTCGCCTATTCAACTCTGAAAACAAGTATAGTTAAAAGAAAATAAAAACCCGACTGCAGAAAAGCAGTTCTTGCAGTCTAACTTACGATTTCATTACGCTTAATATGCTGTTGAGTGTACGTTTTTTGAGAGAAAGTTTGCGTAAAATCGCTGTAAAAGATTATAAATGTGAATTCTTAAGAATATTATTAGTAAAACCACTTGTTTATTTACGAAAAAGTTCGTTGGAGGTTAGGAAAAAACGCATTTTTTTGTTTTTGTGAGTGATGTGTTATTATTATTATTACAAAAATATATACTCTGTGACACTCAGGAAGTGAAGAAGAATGTAACGAAAATCAAAATCGGTCCAGCCCAAAGATAACTGTAGGCGATCATATAGAAACATACATACATACATACAAACATGCATCTTAAAGACTTCCGAAAACATAACTCTCAATTTTGCGCAGTCGGGTAAAATCTTATAAATCTAAATATCCAAAAAAAACAGTTCATTATGTTGGTGATGCGAAGCCTTGTACAAAAGGCTTCTATGATTAGGCTCGCTTGACATTGGTATTATTTCACTCATTGTGTATTCAAGCCGGCTACTACTGTGAGGTATTTGTAGTAGTTAGTACATTGTATTTAATTTATTTGTTGCGTACAAATCATGAATTTATGAATTTAAAATTGAATACATGACGTAGGCTAATAAAATAAACGATACGATTGTTAAGCAGTAGTTTGCAAGCATTTTTGTGTTCTGAATGAAGGGAAATCATCATCATCTCAGTCACAATAACTAACTCCAGCGCTGGGCATAGGTCTCTCTTATTTATTTCCAAAAAACTTAATGGAAGCAACTTACATCCATTCTTCCTGCCAACTTCTATAAAACAAAGAAAAATAAAATACTGGACTAATTAACTCCAATGCTGGGCATAGGTCTCCCCTATTTATTTCCAAAAAAAACTTAATGGAGGCAACTCGCATAAGGTCTTCCTGCTACTTGTATGAATCAAAGGAAAATAAAATACTGGACTAATTAACTCCAATGCTGGGCATAGGTCTCCCCTATTTATTTCCAAAAAAAACTTAATGGAGGCAACTCGCATAAGGTCTTCCTGCCACTTGTATGAATCAAAGGAAAATAAAATACTGGACTAATTAACTCCAATGCTGGGCATAGGTCTCCCCTATTTATTTCCAAAAAAAACTTAATGGAGGCAACTCGCATAAGGTCTTCCTGCCACTTGTATGAATCAAAGGAAAATAAAATACTGGACTAATTAACTCCAATGCTGGGCATAGGTCTCCCGTATTTATTTCCAAAAAAAACTTAATGGAGGCAACTCGCATAAGGTCTTCCTGCCACTTGTATGAATCAAAGGAAAATAAAATACTGGACTAATTAACTCCAATGCTGGGCATAGGTCTCCCCTATTTATTTCCAAAAAAAACTTAATGGAGGCAACTCGCATAAGGTCTTCCTGCCACTTGTATGAATCAAAGGAAAATAAAATACTGGACTAATTAACTCCAATGCTGGGCATAGGTCTCCCCTATTTATTTCCAAAAAAAACTTAATGGAGGCAACTCGCATAAGGTCTTCCTGCTACTTGTATGAATCAAAGGAAAATAAAATACTGGACTAATTAACTCCAATGCTGGGCATAGGTCTCCCCTATTTATTTCCAAAAAAAACTTAATGGAGGCAACTAGCATAAGGTCTTCCTGCCACTTGTATGAATCAAAGGAAAATAAAATACCGAACTGCATAGGAGCGGGTGGAAAAAGATGGCGATAATTTAAATGATGGCGATGGTTTAAATGAAACTAAGTTATGAAAATGTTGTATACGCTTGTCGTACATTTTTTAACAGTTGACTGTAATATTAATGTTAACTGTTGTTTTTTTTTCAATTTAATTTATAAGTATAACTTAAAAAATATATTTTAGCAACAAATTTTACTGTTGTATGTCCACGTTGTATGTCTTTTTACTTTTATTAGATAGTAGATAGATTATTAGATAGTAACCTATGTTTTAAACCCATCAAAGATACATGGAATATTTCATGGTTATATTGTTTCTATATCCGTTCCAGGCGCGTGCCATAACTTGGCGTCTCCTCGCAGGCTACCTGCCGGCCAACTCCGAGCGCCGCACGGAGACGCTCGAGCGAAAGAGAGCCGACTACAAACACTTAGTACGACAATACTACGACGCAGAGAGAGATGACGACACTTACAGGCAGATACATATCGATATACCGAGAATGAGTCCGCTGGTCGCGCTGTTTCAGCAGCTCACCGTGCAGGTGAGTGATCGTTATACACATTGATCATACCTAGTGATCATAGTATAGGTAAGGAATTATAATAATCACTGTGTAAACATTAGACAGACGACGTACCATACTCACAGATACATATATATCGATATTTCGAGAATAAGTCCGCTGGTCGCGCTGTTCCAGCAGCTCACCGTGCAGGTGAGTGATCGTTATACACATTGATCATACCTAGTGATCATAGTATAGGTAAGGAACTACAATCACTGTGTAAACACTACTAGACACAGGCGATGTACCATACAAACAGATATATATCATTATACCGAGAATGAGTCCTCTGGTCGCGCTGTTTCAACAGCTCATAGTGCAAGTGAGTGATACACATTGATCATATCTATTGATCTATAGGTATAAAATTGATTAGATCAAGCCATTTCATGCGTAGCGCGCGTTGCGTAGCTTGACTAGGTGTTCTCGAATTATCACCAATGTTAAGCAACGGAAGGACCGGTCAGTCTTCGGATGGGTGATCATGACATTTCTTTCTTAGCGCTACCGTGGGTCTGATGACACGTTAAATTGTTAATCCCGGTTGTTTGTTCTTAAAAACGGCAATCGTCAAGTCGGGTCAGAGGATTTTTGTCTTAATAACTCTGACACTAGAGTGGACCACCCAGCTTATACGAACTTTCTTTATGCGACGGGACTTGTTCCCGCATTATCCCGGTCTGTACCTGGTAAAAATGGTAAAGGCTACCACCAGGTACAGATCGAGATATGTGGGTTCAAGTCCCGTCGGATGTGGGTAATTTTTGAACTGTCTATAAATTTGTAGATACTATAGTCACTATAGTCGATATTTTTTAGTGTTTTATACACTATTATAGTATAGTGTGTAAAACACTAAAAAATATCGAATATGTAACAGAAGTAGTTGATAATAAAATCTATTGTGACTGAAGAGCTTCGGTACATTGACCCCTCGTGTGTGTACATTGCAGGTGATGTTCGAGCGCATCCTGTACATCTGGGCGATCCGGCACCCCGCCTCAGGCTACGTGCAGGGGATCAACGACCTCGTCACGCCCTTCTTCATGGTCTTCCTGCAGGTAACATCATTACTGGCGGTTCTACGGACAGTGGACCCCGCGAGCCACATACTTTTTGCAACTATAATTGTTGCAAAATAGTTTGTGTTCGCGAGGTCTACTGCTCATATTCAGTCGCTTCGCTTGACACGGCCAGTTAGCGGTCAAGCGCAAAGCTATTTACTTATAACATATAAATAAGTATTAAAAAATCTCGATCGGAATCAAGTATCAAATGTTTTTGCCAAATATTATCAAAATCAGTAGGCAAATTGCGTCGTAGCAAACTTCTGATCTTTTAACTGTGATTTAGAAACTTTGGTCTCGGTAACCTCTTGACCGATATTGCTCATATATATTTGTTTTTTGTTTAAAAATTGATTAACTTTTCTAGTAAATGTTATCAATATCGACCAGTAGACGGCACCACAATAAACTTCCCCCGTTTTTTAACCGACTTCCAAAAAGAAGGTGGTTATCAATTCGACTACATGTTTTTTTTTTATATATTTGTTCACCGATTATTCCGTCAACTGTATGTTGATGATTCTTTTTTTTGTTTGATCAATTTATTAAGAACAATAGTTACAAGTCACAAATCGGATATTACATGATATACAAAAAGTCTATTAATATTATCTATTGTACTTCAGAGGTGGTCCCATATAAATTTTATCAAAAGCGGCTCAGTACTACTTACTTTTTATAACCAAATAACTGGTAAAATATACACTCATCCAAGTGAACAAAGAGCGTATTTTGAAGTCGTTTTTTTTCAGTTTTTTAAACTATAATTATCGGGGAAACAGTGAATTAATCGAAAATTCCCGACGACAAAAAAAACTAAAACTAGTGCTTGAGATATGCATAAGTGTGGTTATAATCTTAGATAACACCGTAACTTACGGTGAGCTTAACATGTTCTTTTTGAGGTGCGGAATCCTAAAAATGGATATGGCACATTCCGAATTCGTTAGGGAACGCGATGTAGATACCAATCAATCGAAAACCTACCCGATTCTGCTAGGTTTTCGATTCCTAGATTCTGTCTTGAAGGAAAACGATATTGTTTTTAACACGCTTTTAGGTCGGACCTGTATGTAATGAAATCTAAGGTAACTAATTTAACCATCTTCCAAGGATCGAAGCGTCATGAAAATTGGCAGCTGTATGTAGTTCTGATGACAATACAATAATATGGTACTGTAGAACTGATCTGATGATGGAGCCGGAAGATATGAACTAGAACTTCATGATGGAACATCGTATCATAGCTGTGTTTGGATTTGTTAGAAAAGTCTTGTAATGAACTTTGACCACGATTAGGTTTATGACAATACAATAATTTGGAGCGTGTTTTTTTTAGTTTCTTAAACTGTAATTTATTGAAATCTTGTTCGCGACCTCAATCGTACAGGATTTCAAAAACAATTCATTGAAAGACTTTGTGGGGACTGAAATTACAATGTGACAAATTACAGCGACATCTATTATGATTGAACGAAACTAACTTTATTTTAGTCTGTTCAGTTAGAAAACTAATACGGCATTGAGGGCGCTGCTGTCCTTATTTTGTTAAAGTGGTAGTAGTTTATCCCAACATACTCTAGTCGGTAAACTACTGGACATAGGCCCTTTTAAAAATGCACTTACATACAAGAGAACGGCCTCTTGTAGAAAATAAAAGTTTTTTGAACGAATGAAAATGTTTAAATTTAAAACATAGACCAATATAGAACTATCGGCCTTACCGAAAAACGTTACTTAACTTTAACCATCGTCTTAAATTCTCTGTCTTCTTTACGCAAGTGTAATTACGTGTCAGCGAGAAGTTGACAAAATATGTTAAGCATTGCTTAAAGTTAAGTGACGTTTCTCGGTAAGGCCGTATGTGGCTATCCAGGCTGCTAATAATGTGGCTGCCGCTTAAAGTTTATCCAACGCCTTAAATTACTACAAAATAATAATTGAATGATGGTCTAGGTTGTACCTTAATTTCGAGTGATTATGAACTAAAATGGCTAGAGGGCGCATTTACAAATGTTCTGATTATGATTGTAGAGTATGTTCGGAAAGAGAACTATCGTGGCAAAAATGGGAACTGATGTGTCGATTGTGTTGCTAGTCTACAAAATAATGAAATAAGGACAGTGTCGCCCTCAATGATCACATTGGTTCTCTTTTCGAAGATCCTATCTATCACTTCCCTATCACAAAAATCTAGTATTGTAAGTTGTAGGTCGTCGGTTCGATCCCCAACCAGGACAAACATTTGCGTGATGAGCATGGATGTTTGTTCGTGCGCCTAAATGCGTCTGGCTTTTTCTATATATCGTGATTATGTATTCGCAAGAAAATCGTAAGTGTGTATACGCAAAAAAAGTATAATATCAGTTATCTGGTTTCCATAGTACGAGCTTTGTTTAGTTTGGGGCTAGTTGGTGCTGTGAGAAAAATGTACAGTAATATTTACTTGTTTTATAAAGTATCACATTAGCAACAGCAACACACAACTTAGTGTAGAAAACTACGCGATTTCCAACGCTATTGCTCCATCGTTCGTAACGCCATCTGTTGACAAACAAATGAACTGTAGTTCTATTTTATACATTTTGGGATCTATTTATATTTATACAAATACAAATACAAATAATTTATATAATTTATATAAGTTACAAGTCAAGTTCATAATAAATCATGTGAAAGGGTGGTTGACAAAACTATTTTGATATTAATAATTCATTAATTAATTGGCTAAAAATAATAATAATATAACAAAAAATATCATAATAGTCAAAAATAATAATAATATAGAATAATAATCATAATAGTAAAAAATAATAATAATCAATAATCTCTTAATTTTAAATAATCGCTAATGTCATAAAACATGTGTTCTTGCAACCAAATTCTCAGGTTGGTCTTGAAGCATATATATATTTATGTACACATTGTGGACTTCTGAAGGCGCCAATTATTAAGTAAAATTAAAATAACAAAAATTGTATGAGATATTCGTTCGTTATTTTTTTAATTCAGTCGTTTTAATAAAAAAAAATTAAAGAAGTTTCCGGCAGCCTAATCGGAAGACCGTCTGACTTGCGATCCGCAGGTCCTGGCTTCGAATCCCGCGGCACGCACCTCTGTATTTTCGAAGTTATGTGCGTATTGTTGATTGCCGCCAACTACAAACGGTGAAGGAAAACATCGTTAGGAAACCTACATGTCTGAGAGTTCTCAATGATCTTGAAGATGTGTGAAGTCTGCCAACCGCACTTGGTCAGCGTGGTAGACTATGGCCTTACACTTCTCACAATGAGAAGATGGCCCGCGCCCAGCAGTGGGACAGTTTGCACAAACAAGGCTGATAAAAAAAAAGTTTCAGTGGTGCCTTTAGAATTGACTACAGTATTTCAAAAAATAGACAAACTTATTTAGGTTCAATTGGCAATGAATCAATAAGACTCGCCCATTAATAAACTAAGTCGTTATCAACTTAAAAATAAGATATTTACAACAAAAAAAGTATATATTTATTCTATCACCCATCTAGTTCCATAGTACAAGCTTTGCTTAGTTTGGGCTAGATGGTGTTGTGTGAAATGTTCACAAATATTTATTTATTAAGATAACTGAAATATTCAAAGAGATGGACTATAAGATGACTGGATCATTTATATCTGAAAATTTGCGGTAATTTACAAATTGTAAACAAAACGATCGATATTATTTTATTCTATATTTTATTTTATCTTTAATATATGTATAAGTATGTAGTATTAAATTATATGGTAACAAGTGTATGATAGACTAAGGCGCGTCGCTCACTGGTAAGTCGAGGTGCGGTCGCGGCGGCGTCGCGGCACAGTCGAGGCGTGGTGTTTATGTAGAGTCGAGGCGCGGTCGCGGCGGCGTCGCGGCACAGTCGAGGCGTGGTGTTTATGTAGAGTCGAGGCGCGGTCGCGGCGGTGTCGCGTCACAGTCGAGGCGTGGTGTTTATGTAGAGTCGAGGCGCGGTCGCGGCGGTGTCGCGGCACAGTCGAGGCGTGGTGTTTATGTAGAGTCGAGGCGCGGGCGGCTATGCTTCCTTCACACATTCCAGTTTATTCAACATGTCGTCGTCAGAAGATGAAGACGTACTTTCACTCATACAAGTTATTAATTTAAATAGGAGAAGTTTTTGGATACACCCAATACACTATTGTCAGATATACCAGAAACTCCTATTATAAGGTACATAGCTAAAAATGTGAGAGATCACTTATGTGCATATTTATGTGATCGTGCTCCTATACCTACACGCTCAAAATATGTATTGAGTTAACTAATGTTATAAAGTAAACGGATTCACTTACCAGTTTCGTTTAATTGTTTTGCAATATCACTCCACACTTTATCTTGCTAGTTCCTATTACTATAACCAGTTCTTGTTTGATCATAAATACAAGGATTCATTCGTACACTCTCAATGAATTTTACGTTGGTTTCAAAATCGTCAACATGTTTGAAGTGTAAACACGTCTTCACACGAAACAATATGACAAAATGGCGGTGGAGTCGCGCACAGCACCTCCGCCGCACCCCCGCCCCGACTGCGCCCCGACTGCGCCTCGACTCCACGTCGCCTGCGACGCGACTCTAGTGTGTGAGCGCACTGCCATTTGAACCTGAAAGAAACGTAGAAGCGGCGCGACGCTTGTTCGCCCGTGCTTCGACGCCGCCTCGACTCCAGCTCGTGTGGGCGATGCGCCTAAGTTGCATTAATTGGAAGAAGCCACTGGCGTCCGAAATACAGTTTGTAACTAGTTCGGAATCAGTGGAACTAATATAAAATAAAATAATAAATATAAATAATAATAAATATTTGTGAACATTTCACACAACACCATCAAGCCCAAACTAAGCAAAGCTTGTACTATGGAACTAGATGGCTGATAGAATACATATATACTTTTTTTTGTTGTAAATATATACATATGATACATAGAATCACCCAGACACAGAACAAACATCCATGCTCATCACACAAATGTTTGCCCTGGGTGGGGATTGAACCCACGACCTTTCAGTTCAGCAGGTAGACGTAAACACACTACCAACTGAGCCACAAGGCCACAAGATCCTGTATTTTATTTATACACTAATAAAGAAATTTGAATTTAAAAAAAAAAAAAAAATGTAGAGTAGGTTGATTCGAGGACGATAAACCGATCTAGCCAGGTTTTGTAGTGAACCCGGGTTTGCCCGTACTTTCAATCATAAAAATCCGAGCAGAGCTCGATAGGAGGTATAAATGTATGTATATTTTAGATAGTATATAATATAATATACAATTATATACATACATACATTTAGTATCTAAATATAATTATGTACATTTATACCTAGTTCATATTCATTCGGGTAAAAAGCGGTCTCAAGCGTCGTCTCCGCGAATAACGTTGTGATTGTGTCCAGGAGGCGGCCCCGGGCCAGGAGCTGGACAACTTCCCCCTGGACAAGCTGTCGGCGGAACAGCGCGACGTGATCGAGGCGGACTCCTTCTGGTGCCTCTCCAAGTTCCTCGACAGCATACAGGACAACTACATATTCGCGCAGCTCGGCATACAGTACAAGGTGCGTGCCAAAGAGAATAGAACTGTATCTAAGAGCGGGATCTTTCATAGAGAAAAAAAAATATATGAAGATATTTTAAATCTTGATTTGAGTCGAAATGTATGAATCGGGTGTGAAATTCTGTTCGAATTTGACAATTCGATATTACTTCAGTTATCATTGTCAAATTGTTTTTTTTATTCACCCTACGGGCAGGCTAAAACTGTTTGTCAACTAAAGTAAATCATTCAGTTTCGTTAATCGTGATGGTACAATACCAAGGAAACAACGAAATAATATTTGTTTGGCAAACTTTGAAGAAAGTCTATGTCTGAATTTCCTATAATATTTGTCTTCATTAGATCTCGTCACTTTGATCTTTCCGTCTGTTGTTGGATGAATGGACTTCAAAAACAACAGCTAAAGATTAAAAAAATCCGTTGTAGTTTGTGTCAAACAGTGTGAATGTAATTTTTCGCAACTGTTTCATACATTTTGTAAGTTTTTATGTAGCTGCGCTAGGCTGGTGCGTGCCTCATCTTCACTCCGCGTGCGTGTCGACGGTCAATGTTGATCCCTTTCGCGCATCACAACATTTTTAAACATATAAAATCATTGCTTAGGGATATTAGAAAGGTAAGAAATGAATTTGTTTATATAGGATAGGAGAAATGTTTTAAAAAAAGTTTTATACAGATATCCCTTATACTGGCGACGGAGTAGTGAAAAAACATGATATGTATTTGCCTACTCGTCAGCCAATTTAAAAGATATCACAGAGTACAAACTATTTTATATTTTAAGATCGAACCAAAAAATAATGCTCAAGTAAACATTATCTATTTTTAATTCCTGCATATTCCATAGCAAAGCTAATAATGTACCTATTGTTACACTAAAATTATAAAACAATAGACTAGTACCTGGCAAGAGGCTAGAACTTTAGGACGTGATTGTACCCATGCGCAGACACATAATCCTCTCCACTGTCGCTCAGCGTTCTTTTTACGTGACGGGAACTATACTCCTGTAAAAATTTCGTAATCTAACGAGCTTTATTTTAGAAAGTGAGTGTTGGTGAATAAGAAAATGTTAAGATTAGTTAAAAGTAAAAAGTTTCAAGTGCCGACAAGCTTGAAATGAGATTTACGTAAAAAGTTGTAAGGCTAACACAATTAGTAAAATAGAAAGAGGAAAATTGACTGAAGTATTTCAAAAAGTTATAAAATTAATGCCCTAGCTAAATGAAATGAACTTTTTAGAGTTCGTACGGTATCTGTCAGTCTGTCTCTCTGTATGTCTGTCATACACTTAAACGGCTGTATCTTTTGAACAGTATCTAAATTAACAAATTAATAAATTTATGTCTCACTTTTCTAATGTTTACTTTCACTCAATGATGATTTTATATTTTTTTAAATGTTGTATAGCGAGAGAGAAATGGTTAAGCTTTTTGAGCTTATCCTTAAATTGCGTAAAGTGCAGGGTAATTAAATTTTTTTTTGGTATTGTACTTTTAAAAATATCCCATGATTTTGTAATATTTCGAATTTATATTAACTAGATACCGCGGAAGCATAAACTTAATGCAATATTACTGGTTGCAAAAAAAAAACTGTACTCGCGAGGGTCGCTCATACTTAATCTAAATTCTTATTCAGAACTGAGTATATAATGTTTCGCGTTTGGTCTCTAGGACATCACAAAGGAACAGACATACGTAGGCCGATAAACACATTACCCTCCTTTGCGTCGCACAGTCAGGTAAAATATTCAAGTCTAGCAACAGTCGTTCCACGACAAAAATGTTTGCAACCTTATAAATTCATATCTCATAAATATATGTATAAACAAGTTGAGTTATTTTAAATAATATGCACGGTAGCACCTACTCAACAATTTAATCATAAATTATTGTCTAATTAGTTACTGACATCGTGGGTAACTTAACTTTTTCGTGATAAACAATCAATTTTACTAGAATTATTCTAAAGAATGCGCATTTATAATCTTTTACAGCTATTTTACACATACTTTCTCACAAAAAACGTACACTCAACAGCGTATCAAGCGTAACGAAACTAAGTAGACGCAAGTTAGACTACAAAAACTGCCTTTCTACAGTCAGGTATTTTGTTTTTCTTTTCATGTAGATACTTGTTTGCAACAAGTGTATTATTTTAAGTAAAAACTATGGATCATTCACGTCTGTTTTGAGTCGAAAAATCCGACTATAGTTTCAACCGCATTCGGCGGTCTTTTTCAAACTTCAAACTTTTTCTTTTTTTTGGCGATGGAATCTATAGTCGGATTTTTCTACTCAAAACAGACGTGAGTGACCCGTAGTTTTTATTTAATATGTGTGAAAACCGCGTTAGTTTCCATATTAAAAGTGTATTATTCTAAAATGTTCGTGTTCGCAAAGTTTACTGTTCGTAAAACTACTGAATGACCCAACGAAAATAGTTTTATCGTACTTATTACAACAATAGATTTTTTCTTCCTTGTGTATAGACAACACTACTTCAAACCTAAATTCGAATTAAATGGAATAATTTTATAAATATTCAATTATTTGCATTATTTAATACATTAATTGACGTAATTGAAACCACAAGAAAAATTTATTATGATTAATTATTTCTATTATTTAATAAATTTATTCACTGAAATTATTTTTCCACACAATTTGCATGATTCCAGGAAAACCGTGAAATATCCATTCAATTAATATTGTATTTATAGAAATGAAACAATAACAGGAAATTATGCGAGTAAATAGCTGCTAATAACTTTGTGTTATTTGTTGTATTGTAAAACGTAGGTATTCGGGTCTCACGTTTTAATTAATATTACTTTATGTTTTGAATAAATATTTGTATATTTTGACGAGCAGGTAGGTACTTCTAATAACTACAACAAAACAATGCATAATCTACATAATTAACTTAACTACCTAAACTACTACAGAAAAAGCAAACAGATTAACCCAGACCGACGAAGTTCTAAAGAAATTCTAAATGCTCAAGACTACCGGTTGGCAGCGTAGTCTGCTGCCAGCATTGCGACATAATATATATTGAATGGCAATGCGTATGCGTTGGGCTCAATACGCACCAGCATATTAGTCACACGTCGCGTTGATCAGCCGCTCAGATAAGTCTTTGAAGATAAGATGAGCTCCCGGTGGTCACGGACCTAAAGTCTCGACACCAAGCAGCTCAAATATCTCTAACCTCTACCGAGATTAGTGTGCTTGCGCCGCATCGCCAGCCCTACTCTGTGTCTCAGGAAGATGAGACGGTGTCAAATCCATCTTTTATAGTATCAATTTAGAGTTAAACTGAAATAATAACTTTAAATTAGGTTTTTCAGCTTTTTTTGTATCCTATAGACTCGCGTTTGACCGCCAGTTCGCCTGATGTTAAGCGACGCCGTGGTCTATGATGGAGCGCGCTTACCTAGAAGAAGCCGACTTACTCGTGATTTGAGGACACCCAGACACTTATCAGGGAAATACCTTTCAAATAGCGTTTCACTATTTAGATTAAACGTTGTTGTACACTAAAGGTGGAACCTAAGCGCTTAGTTTGAAACATCCCAATTCTGTTACTTCCTACTTGTAAATCATATGTCAAACTTGTGTAAACGTATTCTTAGATTGTAATTTTTTGATGCACTACTAAGACATATTTATTATTGTTTATCAAACGTCGCTTTTTCGTATTTCTAATCGTCCGATAGAAGAATAGTCAAGATGGAATAAGATACGTATATTTTTGTCACCGAATTGAAGAAATCCATAAACGTACGATCCACGTACATGCCATCGGCATAGCACAGCAGATTTGCAAGTTGAAGTGGCAGAGGGCGGGGCACATAGCACGCAGAAATGATAGCCGATAGGGTCGAAAAGTTCTCGAGTGGAGACTACTCACCGGCCAGCGTAGCGTAGGAAGACCAGCCACAAGGTGGACAGAAGACCTCATACAAGTGGCTGGAAGACGCTGGATGCAACGGATGCAAGTTACTTCCAGCAGATCTTCATGGAAATCCAATGGGGTTGGTCTATGTCCAGCAGTAGACTTCTTGTGGCTGGGATGAAGATGATTTTTGACTGTCCTAAAACCAACTTATCTCTTCCAGGTGAACCAGCTAAAGGAGCTGATCCGTCGAATCGACCTCCCCCTCCACGAACACCTGCAAACCCACGGAGTGGACTACCTCCAGTTCTCCTTCCGCTGGATGAACAACCTGCTAACTAGGGAGATACCCCTCCCCTGCACCATTCGCCTGTGGGATACGTACCTCGCGGAATCAGACGGGTTCGCCACTTTCCAACTCTACGTGTGCGCAGCTTTCCTCCTCCACTGGAGGGAACGGCTCATGCTGGAGAGGGACTTCCAGGGACTCATGATTCTGTTACAAAACGTGCCGACGCAAAATTGGACCGACTCCAATATTAGCGTGTTGGTTGCCGAGGCGTACAGGTTGAAGTTTGCGTTCGCTGATGCGCCGAATCATTTGAATGCCGGTAAGTCAGATAGATGACCTGGGAAAGTGGAAGGCTTAGATTAGACAAGTGGGGTTGCGAGTTCAGCAGGTTTTGTAACGGTCTAAATGTATGGGATGGACATATTTTGGTGGGGTTATTGTACTCGTACTTTGGAATCAAAGCAGAAATTGCGAGAAAATAACTTTAAAAAAGTTGAACAGATTTTTAAGAACAAGTTCTTCAGTTGGGACCGTAGAGAGAGTATATAGCTATAAAGTACATCACATTTCCTTCTCTTTCACTCCGCAGTGTAACAGGCTTATGTAAAAATAGCAAATGTGAAAGAGAAAGATAATACGCATGTTTTCTCTTTGACAGTGTAACCGGTTGACACTAAGCTTTGCGCTGCTACAGTTTGATGTCAAATATTGCAGGATTTGCAAGATTTCTTGTTTTTTGAAAATAGGTATATCACTCATGATAACGCCTGACGGTAATCATCGTATTTTGCAACCTATTGTCCCTGTTTTCCATAGAAAGCCATAGCATACCACCAATATAATAAAGTGGTGTCAGTACCTATTGCTGTCTCATATCTGGTTGCCCGATGCATTCATCCGTACATTTCTCGATCCTTGACTTCTAATATGGCGGTCATCGCGAAAGAAGTAGTTCGCGCCACCAATCAAGACGCGGCGCTATGATCGCATTCCGGCTATACATACTATTAAGGTATTCTATGTTCCGGCAGACAATAGCGGATCTGTCAAATTTAGTTACAAATTTTGCCGTCGGACTCGGACTTCAATGGTGGCGCGGACTCTAATTCTTTATTGATCTCTCTTATATTCAGACGTGTGTAAACATTGAGACTGGTTGGGAACTGGTTTCAAACGCTTGACACTATCTGTATTAACTGAAACCAAACAAACAATTACACAAATTTTAATGACCGTTATTATCATAGTAAGAAGTTAAAAAAAATATTACAAAGTTGCCTAAGCTCCACTTTTTACTCGACTGGCCGAAAGGAAGGTAACGTTGCTGCGTCACGTAAATGTTGCTTAGTGCTGAAAGTAATGGAACACGCGATTTGTAAACAACTTATTTCGACACTTGTCCTATGCCAAAAACAATAAACAAAGCTGTTTATGTTTATGCTGTTTATGAGCTCTTGATAGACGTTAATTTGTCGTCGTTTACCATTTTGCACAAGTAAGAATGTATTTCACGCACTAACTGTAATGCCGGTATTACACTCTCGCCCACGATTTGTTTTGAGATGCCTCGTCGAGAGTGTGTACCCTCCATTATAGGCTAATACAATTGATATAAAATAGGACTGTTTTAATAGAACTGATTTTGTACGTTGTACCGATCGCAAATAAGACGAGGTGGGACAGCTTTCTCACTCGCGCGATTTTTTTGTGTACATTTAATAAATATGCGAAAGCCAGAAGAAAAGTGTTACAAAGTATTTAGAATGATTTCTATTTTGATATTATTGTGACCGAAATTAACGACAAGATATAAAAAAGATCTAACGTTTATTTATTTTATTTATTTATTTCATTGTTACACCAACAAAGCCACCACCAAGACAAATCAAATAAAAATAAGGTACAAAAGTGGGATACATATTGAGTGGTACTTCAATTACAGGTATAAACTACATGCAAGAATTTATACAGCACATTTACTTAAAACAAAAGTTAATTATGATTTAATTGAATTTATACAAAAAAAAAAAAAAAAAGTTAAATTAAATTAATAAAGTAGTTAATTATTAAAGTTAAATTAATAAATAATTTAACTTTTTATGGCACACAAGTACATAATAACATGCTGTACAATAGGAGGACTTAATGCTTATGTAGCATTTTCTGCTAGTCATCCCCATAGTAAAAGACAGAAAGGATTTTAAAATGAGAAAGGAAATTATAGTTATCAAAGTAAAAGTTGTTCTGAATGCCTTTCAACACTGTTTTCATACGGCTTACAATCGCATATTAATAAAAAATACATTCAATAGTTATATTTCCAAAATGGAGATGCGCGGGAGCGAGACAGCTGCAACCAATGTTCCGGCGCGTAAGTGAAATCAACTGAGTCAGTTCTTTTATTATTTTGATGGTATATTGTATACAGCACTGCGTTTTGTATAATATAAAATATACATTGATGTTCGGAAGTATTAAGCTTATGAAGTTTTTATATACATGCGAGTAAGTCGAGATATTTGAATTTTGAATCATCGTTCACTGTTGTACGACTAAATATGGTGTAATCATAAGTATATCAATATTAAGGCGTATTAGCTGACTGCACGAAGCGAGGGATGTTTTTAATGTTGATTATAATAGCAGAGTAAATGTGTACCGTGGAATAAAAAAAATGCAAAATCAATTAAATAAAAAACAAAAATGCTTAAAAAATACTAGAAGGTTTTTTTTACATGTAACGGTAAAGAGCGTAAGGGTGAGTTTCCACTATAGCTATAGAGCCTGTTTCTATTCCAAGCTATGTTTCACCAAGTTTGTTCACATCATCTTTTAAAATCAAGTGAGCTTTTGTTACCTTTCCACTACAGAGGGAATAGAAAGTCGGCCCATTACCACTCATACATTTTGGATGTCTGAATAGGCATCTTCTAAGATTGCCTGCTTCATCCTCGACCACATCGTGGCTTCCCAACAGGCGAGTTGGTGGTAAATGAGGATTTATTCGTGTTTAAATGTGATTATAAATAAAATGACGACCACTTACTTCACTATTCATCATTTTTTCACTGTTTCATTTTGATAGCTTAATATATAGGTATGAGAAAGATAAATCTGAAAATCGAATCATATTTTTGATTGATTTTTGTTCTATTAAACGTTGCTTAGCATAGCTCTGGTGGAAATCACTCTATTTCTGCTAAAGGTATGTATGTATTCATATGGATATATATATACATACATATATATATATATATTTATAAACAGATCGGACGGCTTACCCTTTTCCAAAGAGTTGTGGAAAAGACGTCACAATTTTTACTCAATTTTTATTTGTCTCCTAGTGAATACAGGCCTTTAGTACATTTTCATTTTTAGTTTTTGTAAATAAAAAAAAAAATATCATAACAAAAAATAAAAAAATAATTGCAAACAGTGCTCAATGTGCGTTTTGTAAATAACGTCGATGTATCATGAAATATGTATTCTATGTATTTTAATAAAAACAAAAAACAATGAATATGTTGTAAAAAGACTATGGATTTCCCACTGCTGGGATTGTAAGGAATACAGGTTTCGAGGCATATTATAAGCCTTAGGGGAGAGTACAACTCGATTTTTAAAATGGGAGTTTTGGAGATGTAAAAAAATTGTTTGAAATCTCCGGAACTGCCTTTCAAAGGAGTTATATGGACAAAGTTTGTCCATAGTTTACAAAGTTTGTACAAAGTTTGTGTGGGGCCCAGAATGATGATTAGATAAGTTGTTGCTACATGAGGCGTTCGTGTCGGTTTTTAATCATTGATCCAAAAAGAGTTTGACACCTGTATATCTGTGTGTCTGTCTGTGGCATCGTAGCTCACAAACGGATGGACCGATTTTGATCTAGTTTTTTTTTGAAAGAGGATTTAATCAAGAGTCATCAAAATCGGTTTAGCAGATTTTCTGTCGGGGGTTTTCGAGTTTTATAAACTTATACTTGGTAAGTTAAGCCTCGAGCGCGCATTCGTCCATACGAGAACTAATATTTGAAAATATCATGAATTTCTTGTTTTTCTTTCAAATTTCATTGTACCAATGAAGTTAAACATAAAAGCTAAAAACATAATTCTAATCATTGGAATTATATCCAATCGTATGAGAAATTAATCATATAAATCTGATATTATAAACTTGTAAACGTATAAAAGCTATAATGAGAGAATGATAGTTTTCATGATAGATCCAAGATTATATCTCTCATTATAGAGAGCTTATCATTTTTGAGTTTTCAATACTAGTTTTCCTTAATACTGGATGAAACAATGCGCGATTCTGAAGGTTTAAGAGGAACCTTGAGGAATGCGAGGAACTTAGCTAAAATAAAGTACCTACTGATGTCTTTCTCTAACAGATTAAAAAGAAAAAGACAGCAATATTTAATGTTAATTTAGTTAACTTTGAGAATCGACACCTTTATGTATAAATCGGGTGATGAAATAGTCAACCAAGATTATTTTATTTAAATTTGTGGTAGCACGGTCTCTGGTTAACGTTTACTTGAGAACTAATTTTTAGTCGATACTTTGCTTGCGATTATAGAATGCGGCATTTGCAAGTTTTGAAAATGATTCAAAAACTATGGTTATCTCAACTTGATAAAATTATGGTGTAGGGGAAAAATAATTCAACAAAACAATAAAAAATCCGCTGCCTTATCGGCTAAACATTACCATCGCCAGACCGCAGACTTGAGCTTTGATGAACTTCATCGAATCCAACAATAGAAAAATTAACCACCGATTTGATTGGTTGATTTTTATGGTGGGTATGGTTCGTTGTTAATATCAGGAAGCCGATAAGGCCGCTGGTGCTAGTTTGAGCCCCGTCGTATGTCGAAAGATTAAGCTGTCAGTAATTATATACTTTTTCCAACACATTCCAAGGTGGTCTGGCAGAGATCACTTTTAGCGATAAGACCGCCTTTTGTGCCATTTTCTTATGTGTTTATTGTCTTAGTACTTTATGTGGTATCAAGATATATAAAATAACAAGTTGAACGTTAACCAGAGATGGTGCGACCCGTCATCTAACACGTCGCTATTGTAAAGGCCTACTATGTTAAGGTATAGATATTATTATTATTTAGTTATATGGCAGCTCTGCCCTTTGGAAAACATTACAGATGTTATCGTCTATGTACCTACATATCCCTGTTATCTATCTATACGCGATGTCTTATCAGAATGTGTTCAATTTTTATTTATCAAAACTAGTTCAGTCACTAACAGATTTTGTAATCGTTGTTTTTTTTATATGAATGTCCGCCCGTTTCAGTAAATTATGTGAAACTATTAAGTGATTCTATCTGTTGATCTATCTGGTGATCTGTTTTAAGGCCTATTCACACCTGCAGCGTTACGCTCAACTCTTATAGCGATGCAAAGTTGGCTCGCGCTCGTTTTTATCTTGCCTTTTCTGCAATTAAGAGAGTGACACAAAAGTTAACGACACTTAAAAATATCACAATTCAAAGTAGGCTCATTTGAACTTTTGTTTCACACTCTTAAATAATTCAACATTATAAAAGTTCAACATTTTGCAAAACTAAAAATGTTCAACGTTCAGGGCAATTATACATTTTGAGAATTTCGGAATACAGCGAATTTCGCTACCCAGAGCGATAGCAGCTTTGGTATGAACAATTAACGCATTACCACTCTGATTTCTTTATACACAGCGATAGTGAATAACGCTCAGTCTGAATAAGCCTTTAGTCGTGCCTGAATCCCGATTCACATTATGTTAGTAAATTAGTGTTACCCTGCGTTAGCACGGCGCCATGTGAATAGATATTCGATATGTACTATTTCAATGCTTGCTTAGCGCGCTTTGAAAATGCGTTCGTGCGAAGGGTACGGGTAGGGTAAGGGGTAAGGGTGCGGGGTACACATTACTCTACTAATTTACTAACATAGTGTGAACCGGGCTTACGCTCGTTTATGTACTTTTACATTTATCCTATGATGGTGTTTGTAGTTGTACTTGAGACTAAAATTATTTAACACTCATTTTTTTGAAAGGTGAATATGAAAGTAGTCTTATATTAAAATTAGCGCAGAGTACGGCTTTTATTTAAATTAAAATAAGTAAAGTACACATCAGAACTAACACCATCTAACTGGATATATACCTGTATATATTTATTTTGTTGTTTTTTTTTTTTGACCGAACACTTTTCAGGGTGTTTCAGCACGTCATAGGTTATTTTTTAAATGTTACACTACTTCTGCGAAAATAACTACTTGTTAGTTTATTTTCAGTTTTCTGAAAAATCGGTAATTGGAATTTCTATATTTTTTTTCACAAATTTTGAAACTAATAGATTTTATTGGAAAACTGGTATAACGTTTTTGAGGTCGGTTGAAAAGTAGCTCAAGAGTAAACATCCTGAAATGATTTAAGAATCAATCCTCTGTATATTACTAGATTTATCATTTTATGTAACTCAAATTTTTTATGACATTTCCAGAGCTGTCAAAATTTCCTCCGCCCGCTTCTCTCTCACATCCCTGCAAAGAAGAGAGGTAAAGTTTGACAGTTTTGTATATGTCATTAAAATTGTTAAGATATATGAATGTCATAGTTTTAGTTTTTACAAAATGGGCGGTTCTTAATTGAATTATTTTAATGATTTCTAGTAACAGTATAGCAGTATGTAATGTATAAATTAGTTGTGGTTTAGTTATATGTTTTGTGACCATCCTGTATGTAATATTGATTTTATTTGTATGTTAATTTGATAAATATAGCATTATACATTGTATATTTATGAAATTGATGCGTTTTATTTATAAAATGAGCTAGAAAATTACTTATTGATAGGAAGTCACTTGACATCAATAAAATTTGGAAGACGATGCAAGGGCTTAAGACTCCATAGTTCGTAAATCGTCCGCGTCTTTCGAATTTACCATCATTTTAATACGCTTTTATTAGCTTCATACGTACCTATATTAGTATGTAACGGAAATTTTGAACATGATTTTGAACCACTTCAAACGGTCAGATTTCAGTCAAACTTTGTAGACTTATCGAGGACCGATGACAATACAATAATTTGATAAGTTTGAGCGTGTTTTTCTAGTTTTTTAAACTATTATTTGAAGAAATCGCTTCTTTGCTTCACTAATGTAGTAAATCCGTTTTTTTAATTATTTGATAATTAAAACCGCCGCTTTCGATATTATTCATCAAAAAAACGTATTTTTTACGCGTGAAATAGCGAAGCTAAAACTGAGAGACAGCACTGCTGTGTCAGTTTGCTTCAAAATAACACGCTGTCAAAGCAAAAAGCCGAAATGTAATGACTGAATGGGTCATCACACATACCCAATTCTGTTGGAAACTGTGAAACCTTAGATTCGAATTTATCAGATTTTTTTATCCGTTTTTTTATCCGTCAAAAATCTATTATCACCTTAGAGTCACTAATCACCAGCTTAATAATGGACGAATATAGTGTGCGTTGAAGTACTAGTAGTAGTGCGCAGGGCACATAGCACGTAGAACACATGGCGGATGGGTTCGAAAAGTTCTCGAATGGAGACCACCACCGGCAAGCGCAGCGTATAGAAAGACCAGCCACAAGGTGGCCAGAAGACCTCTTACAAGTGGCGGGAAGACGCTTACAATCGGTCTTTTTGGAAATCTATGGGGGAGCACTATTATTATCAACGGGATATTTACCATGGGGTAGGCCTGTGTCCAGCAGTGGACTTCTTGTGGCTGAGATGATGATGTTGATAGTGTACGTTGCGGCACAACACACCTCGTCATATGCGTAGTTATTGTATTATCTTTGCAGTGTGCACCTAAGTACGAATAAACTCATAGAATAAGGTCATAAAAATCTTTTTTTAGAACATTGCGTTTTGACACCGTTGATCGACATTTTGATCCTGTCTGTATTGTATAATAAAGAGTTTATATATCTATCTAGATATTGGCAACCCATAGCTCCCTTTGGCAGGTCTCTGCTGGCAACCCAGCCTCAAACGCGCAGGGTCGGCTTTGACCTTGACCTAGCACTTGGCATTGGCACGTGACATCGTGACCCCCAAACATCTCGTCAGTAAGCCGGGGACATCGATCC
Source organism: Lycia hirtaria (assembly GCA_947563715.1). Classification (NCBI taxonomy): domain Eukaryota; kingdom Metazoa; phylum Arthropoda; class Insecta; order Lepidoptera; family Geometridae; genus Lycia; species Lycia hirtaria. The sequence goes on from OX387378.1 coordinate 15,601,578, forward strand.
GAATCCGGCCTTCCGCGATAACAAATCCTGAAATATGGTAAAAGGACAAAACATCGCAGCTTGTTTCAAAAGCAGAAGTGGTTAAAAATTTGGATATGTTGTATGTGGTACAACTTATTTTGTATTAATCAAAATAGAAATAGGTATTATGATATCGCGGTGACCTTGGAAACGGAGCCTTGAAGCACGGCCTTGAAAAAAAAGTAAACATATTGGTAAGTAGGTACCTCTATACTTTTAAGCTGTTACAGGATATAATGCCATGCCTATCTATTAATGTATGTATGCTGGCGTACATGTACATACTTATATTATGATTCACGAAAGTGGATCAAATGGTCCACTCTCCCAAAAGTACCACTTACGTTCCCAAAATGACCACTGCCCAAAAAGACCACTACCAAAATGACTGCTTTATAAAACAATTGATATTTTTATCACCCTGTCTGTTATAGTTATTCAATAAGCATAAAGGCCACTTTATTTCCATCATTCAGGGTCACTAGTAAAATCTTTCAATCATACGGCCTAAAAGTGAATCCAACAAAGACGCAAGTCATTATTGTAGGAAGCCCCCGTATGATTAGCCAAATTGGATGGGACTCATTACCTCAAGTAATTCTAGATGGAGCCGTAATACCTTATAGCGACACAGTCAAGAACCTAGGTATAATTTTCGACCGGTGCTTGTCTTGGGGTCCGCAAATAGGTGAAACTAGTCGCAGAATATTTGCTTCAGGGAGTTCTCTGCGCAGATTGCGAAATTTTCTGCCGGTTACCACTAAAGTTGCGCTTGCACAATCCCTCTTACATCCTATCCTTGACTACGCCGACGTCTGTCATCTGGATCTTACTGAAGAATTATTGAACAAACTTGAGCGCCTTCAAAATTTCTGTATAAGGTTCATATTTGGTTTACGTAAATATGATCATGTTTCACACTTCCGTGCTAAACTCAAGTGGTTACCCATTCGCCGTCGCCGGGATGCTCACATACTTTTTCTTCTTTATAATATTCTGTTTATCCCTTCTTCGCCACACTATCTTCAGGAACGTTTTCATTTTCGTCATTCTTTTCTTTCCCGTCTTCTTAAATCATCAGAGAATTTGACCCTTGATATCCCTCGGCACAGAACGAATTTTTATGCCTCCTCTTTCACAGTAACAGCAGTCAGACTGTGGAACGAGTTGCCAGTGGATATCAAGCGTGCTTCCTCTTTAAATGTTTTTAAAACCCTTGTGAAAGCACACTATTTAAATGAGTAAATAACTACTTTTCCTTTCTTTTTCATATACATATGTATACATATAATAATACTATATAGATATAAGTTATTTCTGTAATATTTTCACTTGTGTACGCATTTTTGTCTTAGTTTTAAAGGCCACTATCAGTGCCACCTATCCTACTCCGTACATGGTTGCCTGGAAGAGATCGCTTTAAGCGATAAGGCCGCCTATTGAAAGATTAGCCATAGTAATATTGTCTTCTTTTAATATGTTTGTACAATGTGGTCTTTTAATAAAGAGTTATCTATCTATCTATCTTTATTGTAACAGTAAATTTAGAAATGATTTGCAAAATTCCATAAGCATGAATATTCAGAATAAAACTATACAAGTAATTACTCTGAAATGCACATCGAGGCGTTCATAAAATAAATAGGATATTCCTAACTACATTTATAAAAGCGAAAATAACTCTTTGTTACCAATGAGAGTTTATCTATAAATAAATAAAATAAATATTTGTGGACATTTCACACAACACCATCTAGCCCAAACTAAGCGAAGCTTGTACTATGGATCTAGATGGCTGATAGAATACATAATTATATCTTTTTTTTGTAAATATATACATATGATACATAGAAACACCCAGACACAGAACAAACATCCATGCTCATCACACAAATGTTTGTCCTGGGTGGGGATTGAACCCTTTCAGTTCAGCAGGTAGACGTAAACACACTACCAACTGAGCCACAAGGCCAGTCAAATCTATAGCATATTAAAAACCAAATAAAATGTTGAATGAAAACTTTTTACCCGACTGCGAAAGAAGGAGGGTTATGTTTTTCGAGCGTATGTATGTATGTATATTTCTTTGGCACGCCCTAGAGCCTAAACGGCTTGACCGATTTGGATGTGAGTGGTGTCAATAGATTCGTCTTAGTCGTGCGAGTGACACTGGGTACATCAAAATAAAAAAAATAAAAAATTGAGGATTTTTGGCGGCAAAAAGTACTCTCAAAAAAAATTTTTCAAAATACATCGAGTGCGGTATCAAAATAAAGAATTTTTAACAGTGATTACGAATATAACTTATATGTTTTATTGCAGTTTGGAATAGGAAATGCTAATAAATCATATCACACTATAATATAAATGCGAAGTTTGTGTTAGTTTGTTACTTCTTCACGGTAAAACGGCTTGACGGGTTTGGCTGAAATTTGACACACAGGTAGTTATAATCTGGATTAACACATAAGATACTTTTTATCCCAGGATTCCTGCGGGAACGGGTAAAACAGGATTAAACCTATTTCCTACCTCAAAAAAAAAAAAAAGGTGATTTTTTTGGTCATTATAATTATTCATTATTCATTATAGTTTCCATTATAATTGTGTTTTAAGGTAAGGAGAGGGGGAAGGTAGGGGGGGGGTGTTTTGAGTGTATGTATATCTGTATGTTTCTATATAGGTATATGACCGCCTAAAGTCTAAAGGGCTTGACCGATTTTGATGTGAGAGGTGTCGTTAGATTGATTCGTTTTCACTTGCTGAGTGTCACAGGCTTTTTTTGTAATAAAAATCATACATCTCACACAAATATAAAAAACGCGTGTTTTTTGTAACTTCCAACGAACTTTTTCGTAATAAACAAGTGATTTTACTAGATTTTTTTCTAAAGAATGCGCAATAATCTTTTACAGCGATTGTACGCATACTCTCTCACAAAAAACGTACACTCAACAGCGTATTAAGCGTAAAGAAATGGTAAGTTAGTAGGCTGCAAAACCCACTTTTCTGCAGTCGGGTATTTTGTTTTTCTTTTAACATTGATACTTGTTTGGAAATCGGTTAAAAATAAGTTACAAAGCAAGTATTACTAAGTATATAAATCCAATGCACTCACGAAGTTTAGCTGATACCTATATACATATTATGTAGGACAGGCAATATCCTACATAATTATATCAGATAAACTCAGCTAAACCAGCGACAAATCGTCGGGTTGTACCTAGTTAGTACCTAACCTAACAATAATTAATTTTCTTTACTAAACAAACTTTAGGTTGAAAACTAAAACCCAACTTCGTTCTTATATATATATCCTATATTCGTGGGGTTCTCCATTCTTGAAATTGCTGACGTCTACCTATTATAGCAAATAGTTAAAACATTTAAAAAAAAGTGTTATTCAGATATCATTTATACCGGCGACTGAGTTGTGAAAATTAAAACATAAGTATATTTTTTCTCTCCTCTACCAATTTAAAAGATATGAAAGAAAAACTTTTTTGAAAATGTTTCTCCTATCAAAATAAATTCGTTTCTCACTTTTCTAATATCCCTACTCAATTATTTTATATGTATAAAGATGTTGTGATGCGCGAGAAAGATAGCTGCGAGCTTTGAACGAATAAGAAATATTTTTAACCGAGTTCCAAAAAGGAGGAGGTTCTCAATTCGTCGGAATATTTGTTTTTTATGTATGTTCCCTGATTACTGGAAGACACCTTAACCGATTTTTTTTTTTCTCAACGACAACCAGCGTCATTAAACCAAGGAGATCCTGGCGCCGCTAGAGGAATATGTCAAGATAAAAGTCTTGTAAGTAATATTATTAGAAGTGTTGTAAAATTACCTATATTGTAATATAGGTCACTTTCAGGCTTCCAAAAAGATGGAGGTTCTCAATTCGACTGTATGTTTATTTTTGTATGTTTGTTACAAAAAAAAAATAAGATCCTTTTTTTGTTTGGCCCTCAGAGGTGATCCCAAATTTTATCAAAATCGGTTCAGTTTTTTTTTATTTTAACAAAATAATTGGAAAAATATGTCATCCAAGTAAACGAATTGCGTATTTTGAAGTTGTTTCTTAGGGTTCCGTACCTCAAAAAAAACAGAACCCTTATAGGATCACTTTGTTGTCCGTCTGTCTGTCTGTCCGTCCGTCCGGGTGTCAAGACCTTTATCACGGGAACGCGTGAAGGTATCGTGTTGATATTAAAACCTTATACGCAGATCCATAGTCTCTTGCTGCAGAAAGAAAAATCAAATTTCTCAGTTTTCGTAAAAAAAGTTACAGCCGTAATACGTCGTAAAAAATGCACATTTCGACACTCACAAGGGAATCAAAACCTATGGGGTACTTCCCGTTCACCTAGAACTATGAAATTTGGCAAGAAAATAATTAAATATTTTTGCGATGTATATTTTTCGATTTATGAAGGAAAATATAGAAAAATATATAATTTCCCCCTTTTATCTACTAGTTTGTACGGAACCCTCGGTGGGCGAGTCTGACTCACTCTTGTCCGGTTTTTTTTAAGTTTTTATACGATTACTTTTAAACAATTACTTTCCATCACGTGAAATCTAAAACATTATTCACGAATATAGTGTCCTGGGTTGGCCGATACTCATATACCAACAATGACGAACTTTTATAACCAAGATTTTGATATATGTCGCCGCGCTAAAGCCTAATTTAGATTGAGAAGTCTAGAGACATCTATTTTGCCTAAATTAAATTATTTAAATCGTGTAAGGGGTCTAATTATTAGAGCTCGGAAGTTTTTGAGAACTGAAGCTACATCCCGTCGATACTTTATCAAAGCTTTGAAATCTAGACCTTTAAACGAGCAATTCTTGTATATATTTATATAGGTATATAATCTGAATCTCGGAAACGGCTCCAACGAGTTAATGAAATTTGGTTTGTTGGTAGATTAGGGGACGATAAATCGATCTTGCTAGGTTTCATTTTTAGTGAACCCGGGTTTGCTCGTATTTTCAGTCATTAAAAAATCCGAGTGCAGCTCGGTCGCCCAGATACTATCAATTAGCCTGCAATATATTACAAATATCGCGTACACTGGCTATATTTTTCTTTCCTGATGTACACGTGCAGGATAAAGTCGAGTGGTGAAGTCATGTGGTGGTTTTCCTGACAGATAAATTCGGTATTTTAATTAATACAATGACCATATGGTCACTGTTTACCTAAATCACACGTAGGTATGTTATAAATACATGTAAGGTAAATAGTACGGTGTCAGCTTGAAATAGAAATAGTTATAGCTAAAAAAAACTGAGCAATCGTCAGCAGGAATCGATTCGTGGATAAAATTAATTACATGCTAATAATGTTTTAAGTTTCCGGCAGCCTAGTCGGGAAGACCGTCTGACTTGCGATCCGCAGGTCCTGGGTTCGAAATGTTCGAATCCCGCGGCACGCACCTCTGTCTTTTCGAAGTTATGTGCGTATTGTTGATTGCCGCCAACTTTAAACGGTGAAGGAAAACATCGTGAGGAAACCTACATGTCTGAGAGTTCTCAATGATCTTGAAGATGTGTGAAGTCTGCCAACCCGCACTTGGCCAGCATGGCAGACTATGTCCTTACCCTTCTCACAATGAGAAGATGGCCCGCGCCCAGCAGTGGGACTATTTATACAAACAGGGCTGATAAAAAAATTATTGTTAGTTTAAAATCTACAGAATCAATGTTGTAATTATTTTTTATTCCTCTGTATCAATAATCATTTTAATAATCCTCTGTTTCATTCAGAATTTAGAGTTTCATTATATTTATTTATAAGGCCTTATTAATCTAAGTTTAAGGTTATATCCAGGTTGCAGTAGCATGGTTTAAAACTTGTCCAATACGATCAGCTTTCTGCTCAGTGATGAAAAAGAAGTTCAAAGAAGAGCAATTGTTCTTTTAATCTTGAAGTTTTTTGAGACAACGAGCCACCAAACCCTTGCCGACTAGTCCTATATTAAACTACCCTGTTTTTTTTACACCTGCCATGCTGGATATAGACCTTCCCCATTGGACGACACTCAGTCGCTGTTACCCATGGGCTATTGATTGATAAGTTTGACATAAGGGCTGGCCACTCAGTCTATACGAACTTATTTACAGAGCTATTGCTTTGCTATCGTCTTGATTCATCGTAATGTTATTGTGTCCTAGAATTCGCTTGCCGTCACACTGTTTCCACACTAGAACGTCTACCCAAGCGTTATCGGCACTAGCAGCCCCGGATCTAGGGGGGCAAACCGGGGCACCTACCCCGTGCGGCATTTTCAGGGGGCGCAAAAATCATAATTAATATGATTAAAAATAAAATAACTTGCTCCACAAAGCGCCTAGAATACGAAAGCTTGGTTGACTCACCGTTAACTTTTAAGAAAAAGGCGCCACATAGATAATTATATAAGTTTTTTTAAGTAAGTTATTTTAAGCGCTGGAGAGAGGGGCGCCACCGTCAAGTTCTGCCCCGGTTCGAAAAAATCGTAGATCCGGGGCTGGCACTAGGAGCACGACAGATAATATTTTATATGATCGGCCCGCCGCCGCCGCCGCTACCATTTCAGCTTAGGTACATTGTACTATGCCGGCGATTGGGTCTCAGGCGAATTACAAGTAATTCCAACATTGAAACGTCAATCATAGCTAGTGTCATAGGTTACTAAAGTAATCCTTGTTAACAAAGTTATAGATATAGGAAGATCTCTATATCTATAACTTAACTTTGTTAACGGATTACGTACATACTGAACACAAACGGCAATAATAATTGTTACAGTTAAAAAATAGCAACAACCGATTTCAAAATACGCAATTTTCTTTAGATAGTTTTTACCCGACTGCGTAAGAAGGAGGGTTATGTTTTTCGAGTGTGTGTATGATTGTATGTACGTAGGTATGTATGTTTCTATATGACAGCCTACATCCTAAACGACTTGGCTGATTTTGATGTGCGAGGTGTCATTAGATTCGTCTTCGTTTCCAGAGTGTCATATCATAGGCTATTTTTTTGTAATAATTATAATATATCTCTGTGATATATATGTATATATCTTGCAAAAATGAATAAAATCCGTTTTTCGAAACTTTCATCGAACTATTTCGTAATAAACGAGTGATTTTACTAGAATTATTCTAACGAATGCGCATTTATAATCTTTTACAGCGGTTTTACGCATACTTTCTCACAAAAAACGTACACTCAACAGCGTATCGAGCGTAACAAAATCGTAAGTTAGACCGCAAAAACTGCTTTTCTGCAGTCGGGTATTTTGTTTTTCTTTAAATATACATATTTGTCTCCAGTTCTAATGGTTTAACCATAACTAGTCTGCTGCAGCGGCAGACGACATGTCATTAGCTACGGAAGGTATTTTTTTTTATAGAAGATAGGTCAATCTACGATTGACCACCAACTCGCCTGATGTCAAGCGACGGTGTGACCGAGGATGGATCTCGTCGATCTAGAAGATTCACTCTAGCCTTGAAAATTCCAAGATTGTAGGTCTCAGGAAGCAGAGATGGCGGCAAAGAATTCCATTCTTGTGCAGTACGCATCAAGAATGTGGACCGATATCGCTGAGTACGAATATTCGGCATTTCAACGAGAAATGGGTGGTAATTCGCCGACTTTCTGCTAGTCCTGTAATGGGGAGGGTGGAATTAGGTCGTGAAGCTCTTGCGCACATTCCCCGAAATGAGTCCTGTAGAAAATAAACAGACATGCTACTTTACGGCGGTAATTAGAATTTGTATCGAGATAAATGTTCACAGATTTTATGTTCCCATAGATAGGAGAGTTGTCTTCTGGATGCTTCTCCAGAAACAAACACCCAGAAGACCTACAAAAAAGCTGACCCTGCAACTTTTCTTATTCTTCCATTTCATGTATGTTAGCGTCTATTATTTTATCTTTAAATACCCAAATTAACGGCTGTTAAGTATAAATTAATAAGCGCTGCCGCTGTAGAGTGACGATATCGACTCCTGCGCAGCTTCCTGTCCAGTTTCCTGCGATAACACCGCTGTTATTTTGTAGAGCTCTAGTGATGGGACACATATGTATTTCATATTTTTTCAGGTAATTATAGCTATTCAAAAAATTAAGGAGTGAAAGACTGTCTTGGTATCAAGGGCGGATCCAGCTTTGGCGCCAGGGGGGGGGGGGTCACCAAGGCCGTAGCCAGGAATTCATTGGGGGGGTTAGTGAAGCGAGCGCGAAAATTTAAATAGGCTTTCCGTTTAGGTTTGCCTCCTTACGCAGTCAGGTAAAAAAAATAGGAAATACTCGTAAATAGGCGGGAACGAAGCGAACGCGAAAATTTTGAAGGTTTTTAAATTTAAATCTTGAAAGTGATTTGATTCATTGATCTTGTTAGCGTGTCCTAGGTTTTTGTGGCCCAGAAGAACCAAACAATTTATCTGTGTTAAGAGAAAAATGAAATATCCGACTGGATAAGAACGACTTTAACGTTATCAAAAATTATAAATACAACCATTTGAATGCATTGATTGCAAATTTATTATTCCTAATTAAATTTAAACATATGAGTTTATAGAAAATTACAAACATACATTTTTATGAGAAAGTATGCGCAAAACCGCTGTAAAAGACTAGATGCGCATAATTTAGAATAACTGTAGTGAAATCACTTATTTATTACAAAAAAGCTCATTGGAGTTCTAACAAATCTAACGACACCTCGCACATCAAAATCGGTCAAGCCGTTTAGGCTTGTAGGCAATCATATAGAAACATACCCACATACATACATACATATACATATACTCGAAAAACATAACCCTCCTTCATACGCAGTCGGGTAAAAATAATAGGATATAATCAGACGCGAGCGAAGCGAGCGCGAAAATTTTTGAAACTTTTTATCAAATTTTAGGTATTCATATGCTAATTTGGTGTTAATGTTGTCACAGTACTGACAAGGCTCAAAATTACAAAAGACCCCGCCCAGGGGGGGGGGGGGTCATGACCCCCATGACCCCCCCTGGATCCGCCCTTGCTTGGTATGGGCATGTGATAAGAAGGGAGGCGTGCCATGTATGCATGAGGGCTCTAAACATGATGGTAAGCGGTAGGGCTGGGTGAGGGAGGTGTGAGTGTAGACATGACATCTGATAGAGTGAACTGGCGAAAGGAAACGTGCTGTGCCGACCCCACCTAGTGGGAAAAGGACAAGACAATGATGATGATATGAATGATCATGATGATAGCTATTCGACGAAATTCTATTTTATACTTTCGATTGCCATAAAACATATCGCCACCGTAAAAAAAAGTTTTACAATTTAACCAGAAAAGTGTTAGGTATATGGTCAATATGACTAAAAACGTTCAGCTGTTTGGCAGTTGGTTCACCATGCTCGCCGGTGAGTAAACTACTCGTATGCGTCCGGCTACAAAGAAATTTTAATTTTCGGATCTTTTACACATTTTATCTCGAGCGGTTCTTGTTTGGGTTGCCTTTTAAGAATAACTGCTAGACAACAAAAAGCAACACTAACAGAGCTGCTAAGATGTGTCACTAGCAGCGGCGGTCGGCAGGATAAAAAAGGAAACAGAAGTGATTCTCTAAAATCTAGAGAAAAATATGTAGGTATGATTTAATAAGCAAGCATACATATAATTAAGCATGTAGCTTCGTATCCAACAGTTAAAACGGAAAATGTTTTCCTACAAAGAATAGACGTTAAAAAAAGACGTTAATAAACTATCCAGTAGGATTGTCAAAACAGAGAAAGTGCTCTACAAAAGAATGAGAAAGATGTATGGTTTAATTCCTTTCTTATATTTTTTCTATACATAATAGTTTCGATATTTCACATCTTTCGTTCCGTGATGGCTCAATTTCTGTGCATTCTGTGGTGACTCAATTTCTGAGCGTTCCGTGATGGCTCAATTTTTGCGCGTTCCGTGATGGCTCAATTTCTGAGCGATCCGTGATGGCTTGATTTCAGTAGGGCTATTCACAAATTCTCGGATTCGGAATCAGGTCGAAAACTATATCTCCATCTCTGTCATTTTGTATGGAAAAGACAAACACGGAGATATATTTTCCGATCCGATTCCTAATTGTTGAAGTTGTGAATAGGGGTGCTGAGCCAATCATCTCAATGGACTCAGCAACATTAGCGAGTGTCCCCATCTCTACGCCAGCGATATGGCGTTAGGTAGGTATAGTCTGACCACGTCAGCGATTGCAGGCCACTGCTGGCTAATTAGTCCCTCCAATAAACCACTGGATATTGTTCGTTTTTCCTTATAGATAAATAGTATTTATTAACTGGACTGGATTATGTGCCGGTAGTATATTGTGTGCAGGGACACTGGAGTGAGGTATGTCTAATATTTTGTTACTAAGACTGACAATTCATATTACCATACCATATTTTAACGGTGCAATTTGAATGCAACGTTTTATTTACCTTCTATGGTCTTTTAATAAAAAGTTATCTATTAACTATCTTGTGTCGGGTGTTTTTATATAAGTATCATAAGTATGTATTTACATGAGTTTCCATGGTACAAGTTTTGCTTAGTTTTGGCTGGTTGGTGTTGTGTGAAATGTCCACCAATATTTATTTATATCCACATATTTATAATAAACTATTTCTTCAACGCTTAGTTTAATTTTAGTGGCTCATTTTAGCTTTTTAGACGCACTTTTCGGTTTCGCCCGCTATCTAACAATAATTATGGATATTTCATCATCATACCCAGCAACATATCATCTCGGCAACAAGAAGTCTACTGTTGGTCCAGGACATGAGCCTCCCCATATGTATGTTAACACATAATTCCGCCATTTATAAACCGATTTCATTTATTTTTTTTTGTTTGAGAGGAAATAATTTCAGTTGATAGAAATTTTAAATTTTGGTTTTAAATTAAAATTGCGTAATTTTGAAGTCGGTTTTTCAATGTTTCTTCAGATTCAACGGAGAACGCGATTTTTTAATGTATTAATTATTTATGTTGAGAAGTGAGATATATCGACAAGAAAAGATTAAAGTGTAAGAAGAGAAGAAGAGAGAAGAAAGAAGAAGACTCTTGTCGGTTGCGGCTCATCGTATGGCAGTTTGCTGTGTTGTATATGCCAGCTGCCTAGCGAAGGGCAACAAATGACTGAGTTTATCTGCAGCTCACAGCACAAACAAGAAGATAATAACCGAAAACACTGACCGAGTGAGCGAAGCGAATAACGGTCTCTGCATCAACTGGCAAAATTTTCTTTCTTCTATCCAGATTCAAAAACAAATGTTTTTGGTACTCGCGAACAATTTGTATTTTTAAACCCCGATCCAAAAAGAGGGCTGTTATAAGTTTGACGTGTGTATACAGATACACGCGTCAACAAATAGGTACAGGATCTGTGTATCAGTGAGCATATTCGTAGCTCTGAAACGAATGGACCGATTTTGACTAGTTCAGATTCAGATTCAGATTCTTTTATTGCATTTCCATAGTATATTACATAGGTGGTAAAACAAACTGTTCAAGTATCATATGGACCCCGTCGGGCGCAGCAATATTACAAGAGAGGAGGACCGCTATTTACAACAGATTCCGCGATTTATGCATTATAAAAGAGGAAACATTCAATAATTCTAAAATAATACACATCAATTAAGATTTAAAAAAATAAAATTAAAATAGGTACAAATCATATGTCAACATTTAAATAAGAAGTCATAAGATGTCAAGTAAATACAGTCAAACAATTAATGGTTAATGTCATGTTTTTATGTTTTCTCTTTTTTTTTATGCATTTAGTGTAAGTGTCATATTTATTATACATTTATTTTTTTGTCTTTCATGAACTCGTCAACTGTATAGTAAGCCTTGTTTATTAGAATTTGTAGTTTTTTTAACCCTCGACCCAAAAAGAGTACAATCCCGACATTAGTTTTAGATATAACCGACAACCGCCATTGGTTACGGAACCAACTCTACATGCGTGTCTCGGCACTTTCTTGGCCACTTTTAACTTGTTACTCGTGTTTTACCATTGTACTATTTGTGCGGAGTCTGTCGGTTGGATATGTAATTATGAGGAATACAGATAATTGTGTCGGAACTCGGGACCACGTCTACCGCACAAGGCCGTCCACTGAGGATTTACTAGAACATGTTTTACTTTAAGTATTGTAGGTTTACTATAAATGCATCACAACCCTTTTATGACGCAGTTTGGAAAGATGTTTATGTTTCTACTTTAAAAATAAACCGAACAAGAGCGAGTAAGAGGGTTACTCGCCCACCGAGGGTTCCGTACAAACTAGTAGATAAAAGGGGGAAATTATATTTTCCTTCATAAATCGGAAAATATACCTACATCGTAAATCATACATCGTAAAATTATTCCTATAAAAACATGCTTTAGCTTGTGCTAATTAAGTTCTTTCATATGATACCTCACATGATACGGTTAAAGCACTTTAAAATTTGGACTCTCTTTCCTTGCACTTTATGCAAGGAAGGAGAGTCCAAATTTTAAAGTTTAATATTTAAATTGCATAAAGACCCTATTCTTTTGTTCTTGACACCCGGACGGACAGACGGACAACAAAGTGATCCTATAAGGGTTCCCTTTTTTCCTTTTGAGATACGGAACCCTAAAATAATAGAGAAGAATAAAAGAATAATAACAAATAAATAATAATAGGCGTAAATAAAAGTCAACGTGTTTTTAGTGTCCTCACATTAATTCGCAATATGACAACACAGAAATACTAGAGAAAAATATATTTTTTTATTATTTTATGATTCAGTCTGGTCATATTGCGAATGACTTCCCCTAGCCCTCGAATCGAAAAGCAAGTTTTGAAATTATTATATACCTATATTTGTAACAAAAAATAAGTAAATAAGGCTAATTGAAATGTATTTTGTTATTGTGTACTTATAGTATATGTTTATTTATTTATGTATAATATACAAAATGTGTTGTATCATCAATGTGGACAGAATGCGGCGGCGGTGGGTCAGACCCGTAGAGTATATATAGGTATATATATAATGTAAGTCCGACTGTGAGAGTGCGGGGGCAAGCCTTCCACTCGGCAGGATTGTTAAACAGAGATAGTGCTCTACAAAAGAATGAGAAAGATGTATGTTCGTCAGGCTGGCTGTAGTCCAGCTACCAGGCGTCCTGCGATAGCTCAATTATTTTAATTTGATTACGTTCATACGTTATCGACCACCACCACTACCATACCACTTGATTGATGTTATAATGTTATTAAGCGACTGTTACGATCTACAATGAAGCGTGCTTGCGTCAAAGAAACTTATTCAGTTCCAACATATTCAGTTCCCATTTAAAGACACCCATTCCAAATTAGCAAGAACTCTTGTATTACAATCTGGTTGATCCTCCAAGAACGTTGCCCTCTTTGAATCACCGCAAGCGATAAAAAATAAACCCCTCGCCTATTTCCAGCTCCAGTGTGGAAGTATTTATGACTCGGTATGGAAATTATAAATGTCGTTTTGTACGACGAAGGTCGCGACGCGGTGTCTCGGTCAACGGTCGAGAATTACAACCCTGAGAGACGTAGGTGGCAGATATTTATGATATAGTCTGTAAGCATAGAAAGTAGTTGCCGCTTCCAATCGGTCTTTTTGAAAGTCCATGGAAGCGGGAAGTGGGGGAAGTCCATGGGCCTAAGTCCAGCTGTGGACTTCTTATGGTTAAAATGATGATGATGATGGTAGAGAGTGGATGAAAAACTATTCTCTATCGCATATACTAACTTTATCTAACATCTCTATTTACCTAACTTTATCTAACATCTCTATTTACCTAACTTTATCGATCGCACCTGTAAAAGTAACATCGGCGGAGCTTTGAAATATCTTCACAAGTTACATAAGCTGTGTCAAGATGTGCATTACCACGTATTTGTATATATGCAATACTTCGAGCATATATTATATACTATGCTCGATGATACAATAGCTTAAAGCTTAAATGATGCTCATGATTTAGTTTTCCCCGTAGAGAGAGGTACGAGTATATTGACTTGACTGAATTTAGGTATAGGAGTTGCTACTGCTTTGTCGGCGTAATTTATACCCAAATCAAATGTCAAATTACAGTTTTATACAAGGACTCTTAGTGAAGAGTCCTTGTACTAGAACGTGGACAGACATGGCGGCACTATACAGATTCCTGGTCGACTATATACGGGACCCCGTAATGTGGTAATGCGTGAGTGGGATAGCAAACTCCATTGGCATAAGAAACTTGGCAAATTAATCCATAACCCTTTTGTACGAGATTCTAGGGTAACCGCTATTCAGTTATTTACTATAAGGTAGAAAATTTATTAGTATGGAGTCTAAACGTGGACCCTAGCGCCGTTGCTGGCTGATATCCAAGTAGCAGTAGGGAGAGCAACTGTTTCACTACTGACTTACTTTCCATGAGATTAGTAGCCATTTGACATTAGCCCCGCACCGTGGTTTTACCCGTATTTAGTTTACTCCAACAACACACGTCTTAAACAAGTCTCTATATTTAAAAAAAATAAAAATACCCGACTGCAGTCTAACTTACGATTTCGTTACGCATGATACGCAGTTGAATGCACGTTTTTTTTGTGAGAAAGTATGCGTAAACTCGCTGTAAAAGGTGATAAGTTCGGATTGTTTAGAACAATTCTAATGAAATCACTTATTTATTGCAATTACACTTACTTATTTATTTATATAAAAAGATTGTTAGAAGAGACGGAAAAGCGCATTTTTATTTGTTTATTTTCTTTATTTTTCGTATTTATCGTTTAAAAAATATATCCTATGACACTCAGGTAGTGAAAATGAATCTAACGACACCTCACGCATCAAAATCGGTAAGCCGTTTAAGGTGTAAGAGCACATCTATAAACATACATACATACTCATACATAAATACAAACTCAAAAAATATAACCCATCTTCTTACGCAGTCTGGTAAGAATTTCTCAATTTGTCACCACCGTCCGCTAGTGTCACTGCTCGACAGACGCTCGGTAATTATTATGTACAGGACTAGCAGAAAGTCGGCCAATTACCACCCATTTCTCGTTGAAATGCCAAAAATCCGTACTCAGCGATATCGATCCACATTCTTTATGCACCTTCCTGTGCAGTACGCACAGGAATGGAATTCTTTGCCGCCATCTCTGTTTCCTGAGACCTCAATCTTGGAATTTTCAAGGCTAGTGAGTGAGTGATATCTTCTAGATCAGCTAGCATCAGGCGAGTTGGTGGTCAATCGTAGATCTATCATGCATAAAAAAAAATATAGTTGAAAACTGAAAACCGACTGCATACTACGTAAATTCGTTTACATGGATCACATATTTTTCTATTTATTTTGTTTTTAAAACCAAACTACTGAACTGATTTTAATAAAATTCCTATTCCAATCTGAAAGTAAAGTCTGTTTACTTATAGTTCTATCGTGGCAAAAAAGTACTTACTAATGTTTTAAGTAAAGTTTTTACTAATGTACTACTATGATATTCTGTGGTCTCGACTGAACAAAATAATGGAATAAGGACAGCAGCGCCCCCAGCGCCAAATTAGTTCTCTAGCTGAACAGACTCCTCTTACTCTTACTCACGTTTATTTTTGAGTCGAAATCTCCGTCTATAGTTTTAACCGCATACGGCGGCCTTTTTCAAAAGGAGCAGCGCAGACGTCACTCCCGAAAGACGTCTCGTCTGGTACTCACATCTACTAATATCCTTTTGAATAAAAAAGTTTATTTCAAATCGGTTTATAAATGACGGATATGCGATGACAAACATAAAAAAGCGATTTGAGAACATCCTTTTTGGAAGTCGATTATATCGTCGCTCTCATGACTAACTGTCCTATCTCATTTGAGTCATTTGTTCAGGACAAACGTTTTTCGGTTCCGAGATTAGATTGTATTTGTCAATAATATTAATATTAGAATTAGACTTTATTTTATTATATTATGTTAATATATTTAGTATGTGTATTTCATATTGTTTTTACCCACATTATATTGTTCAATAAGTCAATTAATAAATAATTCACTGTTGTAAAAAAAAAAAGGATGTTTTGCTTACCTTATGATATTACCTTTCATAGAGGTTATTTACATTTTTATTTTACATTGATACTTTTAATATATTTGCATTCTAAATACCTGTCATTATTATTTGAAAAAAAATATATAGGACAGTTAGTCATGCGAGCGACGATATGAGCTCCCAACCCGCTTAAATCCCAATAAGAACTAAAGGGATAAAAAGTTTTAACAGTTCTATGACGTCACAGTTATACAGAACTAAATGAGAACTAATGGGAGTCACCGGTGTCGACATCAAACGTATCAAATACTTGTAGTTAATTTGGACTAAATTAAATATTAACCGTACTTCTGGTGTCTAGAAATGGATTTATAATAGTTAAGTTTCACAATAACGCAATTAAAGTTACAATGTACTTAGTAAGTAATATTATGAAATAGTTCAGGCATGCTATATTAATCTCAGCGCTCGCTATTTCCGCCATATTAATGTTGCATTTTTATCTCATTCACAATCATAAATGTAATAAATTTTGATGTGTTATTCTGTTGGTGGGTATGTAGTATGTTTCTATATTACCTCTTACAGCCTAAACGGCTTGACAAATTTTGATGTGCATGGTATCATTAGATTCATCTTTACTCACTGAGTGTCATTAGGCTGTTTTTTTATAATAATAACAATACAATAAGAAATAAATTTTTTCGTGACCTCTACCAATTTTTTTTTTTTTGTAAAAAAACAAGTGATTTTACTAGAATTATTCAAAATAATGCGCATTTACAAGTTAAAAAATCGCTCTTATGCAGTCGGGTATTTTGTTTTTCTTTTATATACTTACTTGTTTTTAACATTAACACGCTTTTATTAGGTCGACCTGTATGTAACTATGTAATGAAATCTAAGGTATCTAATTTAACCATCTTCCAAGGATCGTAGCATGAAAATTGGCAGCTGTATGTAGTTCTGATGACATTACAATAATATGGTACTGTCGAACTGATCTGATGATGGAGCCGGAAGATATGAACTAGAACTTCATGATGGAACATCGTATCATAGCTGTGTTTGGATTTGTTAGAAAAGTCTTGTAATGAACTTTGACCACAATAATTTGTAGCGTGTTTTTTAGTTTTTTAAACTGTAATTTATTTAACTCATCACCTCCGAGAAACGTTCAATACAATATCTACCACTTCTACCAGAGAACAAACATATGTACAAACACATTACCCTTTGCAGTCGAGTAAAAAGAATGAACACATTGGGTACCTCACAATGCGTAAGTATAATCGCAGGTCACCGTTAGTGCAGTCAAGATTTTGAAATTTAATCATTTTTATGATTTCAAGTCGGTGATTATAAGGAGAAGTACTTCTGTATGTAAATACAGGTGATTAGTGCGATCAAGTTATGTATGAGTTATTTTTATATTACGCATGTAAGATGAGATGTGTAGATAAGTGCTAACCAGCAGTAAATATGGGATTCCACTAATATGCATTATTGGTGGACATTTTCAACCAACATAGTGTTTGTCAAAATGGAAAAAAGAAACACAGTCAAATGTGAGTTTATAACTTTGTCACAGTCAAATGTGGCGTCAAACGACTTTCGATGGTTAAGGCTAATAGCAGTTCTTGTATTCATTTCATTTTTTTTTTTATATTGCTTAAGATTCTTTATCAAATAATTTGATATCATTTTTAATCTAATCTACAATAGCTTTATTTCTATAAAATTTTGTAACGATTGTTCACGACGAAAGCAAAAACAATACTGGTTTACAAAACATCAAAAATACAAAAATAAAATCTAAATTAAAAATATAGAAAAACCTTAGAATATAGAAAAATACAGAAACCGTGAACATGCTTCGAACTGAAGCGACAGAAACTACTCAAATATAGAGTAGTTTGAAGCGCGCGCGATCAGTTGCTCTATGAACGTCTTAACGAGTGGCAAGCTTTGTTGGTGTTAAATTTAATTCAAATATGCCGTCATGTGTCGTTCCTACGTGTAAAAATACTGCTGGGGTGAAAAAAAAACACGATGGGATAACATTTCACGTGTAAGTAGCACAATTAACATTATCTTACGTATTTATTTAATAAATTGTTCGGTCTTTGATCATCGTAGAGAAAGAATCGTCCATTTTGTTGGTGTTGCCAATATCAACGTTTTGATTTTCCTTACTTTTACTTGCTACTGATTTTTTTAGTTAGTAGTTTGTAAATTAAATGAGTAGGTATTTAAATATATTTTTATCCGATTAAAAATTAATTGGCCAAGTGCATGTCGAGTAGTATTCAGGGTAGCGTTTCATAATTGCAGTTCACCCTATATGGACTTAGAATAGAACTACTTGTTTGATATTGTGAACATATTGATTGATTTTGCGATTTAAATGGATTTAGTGCGAAATTTTTCCTGTTTTTTTTTTTTTTTTTTTGTGGTGGTAGTCTATAACCGTTAACTTATAAAAGCCTACCAGGGCCGTAGCCAGGAATTCATTTCGGGGGGGGGGGGGGGGGGGGGGAGTCTTCAGCAATGGACTTGGGCATAGCTTATGGTTTTTTCGCGCAAAATGTTATGTAGTGTGTAGTAGTGTAGTGTTTTTATAGTAATATACTATAAAAACACTACTACAATTTTCGCGCTCGTTATGCTTTGTTTTTCGTATTAGTGAACCCAAAAAAATTTGGTTAGTGGCTATTTTTAGTTAATTACTTGCTCGTATTAGAAAGTTCACAGCACTTTAATGATCAATACAAATATAGATCAATATGAAACAATCATGCGCGAGCGAATCGAGCGCAAAACTTTTTTAATTTTATAATATATATAGAATAATAATATATATAGAATTTTATAATATTCTGAGCTAACGTAATAAGATACAAACACAAAATAATTTATTTGACCGATTAATCCGAATAGTAAGTCAAGAGAACAGTTATAAAAATAATGATATCCGTTTAAGAAAGTAAATATTTTATTTTAATATATTTTTATCTCCACGATTTACCACAGCAACGGGTAAATAATGCCTACACTAGCAACATTATGCGGGTGAGAGGTGAGAAGGGTGCGGGACGATTCTTTTGTTTTTGGACACAGCACGGATTTTGTAACTGCATCTGGACGCGCCTTCTGTATTTTTCTATATTCTAAGAGAAAAACAATGAGTAATAAAAAGAAAATTATAAAAAAGGTCGGTCCGCAACAACGATTATTAAAGGCTAGATGGAGATTTTCCGTATTATTTGTGATATACAATGTATTATGGTTATACCTCTAGGTCTTCCGATTTAACTGATTTTCTCCGCGAGTCGGCTAGACTTATAGTGTTGCCTCTCTCTCTGGGCATGTTGGGATTGCCCGCTCTGAAGGGCTTGTATCCTCGACATGGACGGGAAGAGCCTGTAGTTCGACCATCGTCCGTCTCGCTCGCGCATATCAACATTTTGAGTTGTTATGCTCGCATCGAAACTCTATGGACGTCGTATATGCACTGAAAGAAATATATTTCTCAGCCGCCCATGCAGTCAATAGAGCAGAGAAGGTTCACGGGTTCCCAAATACCCAAAGCCGCTCCACTTTTTAGGGTTCTGTACCCAAAAGGTAAGAACGGGACCCTATTACTAAGACTTCGCTGTCTGTCCGTCTGTCACCAGGCTGTATCTCAAGAACCGTGATAGTTAGACAGTTGAAATTTTCACAGATGATGTATTTCTGTTGCCGCTATGACAACAAATACAAAAAAATAGAATAAAATAAATATTTAAGGGTGCTCCCATACAACAAACGTGATTTTTTACTAGTTTTTGCTCGATATTGATTACAGCAACAGGTAGATGCTTGAAATATTCACTGAATATTGTGTTATATTATTTATTTTAAAAATAAATAATTAAATTAAAATAAAATTAATATTTAAGGGGGGCTCCCATACAACAAAAGTGATTTTTTTGCTGTTTTTATAGATAATGGTACGTGATATGGTGCGTGAGTCCGCTCTTGGCCTCGCACTTGGCCAGTTTTATTTTTTCGAGCTGTCAAAAGCGCCGTACTACCTGAATCTGAACGGGTAGTAGATGTAGTCGGAACGGGCCCGCCGCGAAAACCTTTTGTCGGAAATAATATTGGACACATGCTCTATCGCAGATCGCAACGTTGTCGCTGTATATATCAGGCGAGTTGGCGATCACATGCAAACTAATGTTTTAATAAAAAAACAGCCAAGCGCTTGTTGAGTCACGTGTACAGCAGAATTTCCAAGTTATGCGGCAGAATATGCGGACTGCATTAAAGGGGGTCATCAATTTGGTAGTATTTTTTGTTTGTTACCTCACAACTCTGTCATTTATTTATAAACCGGTTTGTTTATTTTTTAATTATTTGAAACGTTATTCTTTCAGATTGGTCCCATAGAAATTTCAATAAAATCGGTTAAGTATTTTGAAGGCCTTTGTTTCAGTTTTTAAGTTATACTTTTTTTTTTTTAACACTATAGATCTACGATTGACCACCAACTCGCCTGATGTTAAGCGACGGTGTGGCCGAGGATGGAGCTCGTCGATCTAGAAGATATCTATAACTTAATATTAAAAAATGAACATATTGCTCAGACATAATGTAGATAACAAATTTTAGTTTTATTTTATTTGGGAAACGAACAGAGTTATTTTAACTTAATGTACTTAAAAATATTAGGGTATCTTAGCTCTATTTACATGTCTCCGCATACGTTAATTCGTCTGTTCCACTCTGATGTGACAAAATGGTGTGACGGCTAGTCTCCCCTTACATCTTGCTGGTGTTTGGTTGGTGTAATTATTATTTAGATACTTACATAATAACTTACAATGCCAAATTCCATGCATTTCTTTTCTAGTCACCACAAGCCTTAAAGCTAAGCCATTAGTTTAATTATAACAATTAATCTAACTACGAGTTTCGGATTCTATTCTGATGGTGTTCTCACTAATAATTAATATTCTTATTAAGTAGGTATAATAAGATATTACGGTTTGCCCACGTTCCCACTCCCAAGTGTTTCTTGTCTTGTCAGCCACAAACAACATTATCTCCAGCACATTTCCGGCCGTTATTCATTCATTATACCTTACTGATGGGAAAACTTAGCCAAGTTCACCAAACACTTATAAACTCGCATGACCACAATGAAAATCCCACGCTCCCCCCCATTTTGACAAGAGGTTGTACGCGCGTGCCGCTTTCAGTCCATTACCGTTTGGCGCGAAAAAATATACGTCCGGCACTGGCCGAATATACGAAAAAGACATAAAAAAAAAAAAATTTCAACAATATTTGACTTATGAAAATATTACATTCATTCTATTTCGAGAAGTGAATAAAAATTGTTAACGTTGTATTAGAACGATTAAAATACCGTTATCTTAGTGTAAGTTGTACCGGGCAGTAGTTTTGTGTCGTTTTGTATAAATAGGTTGTTTATAAGTGGTCGGCGAAGATCCCTGGCAGTTTGTGTCTGGAGAAGCGCTCGAGAGCAGACATCATCAGCCATGTACCGGTTAGTGCGCATTTTTTTACTTTTTTATACCCTCGAGTTCAAGTTCACGGCTGAATGGTGCCTGTGACAAGTCTGATAGATTGGTGAAATTAACAAGAAAGAAAAAAATATTGTCTAAATTAAGAGAAAAACAAAATACCCGACTGCAGTCTAACCTATGATTTCGTTACGCTCGATACGTTGAGAAAGTATGCGTAAAATCGATGTAAAAGATTTGCGCATTCTTTAAAATAATTCTAGTAAGATCACTTGTTTATATTCTTTAAAAATAATAATTATTTATAATTAAATTATAAGAATGAATTAATAATCATATTAAGATTAATGTAACAAACAATTTTAAAAGCATGTAAAAAAGTAATCAATTAATGGTTTATTAGGTAAAATAATATTTTTTGCGAGAGATATATTGTTATTATTACAAAAAATATAGCACCTCCCACATCAAAATCGGCCAAGCTGTTTAGGCTGTAGGCGGTCATAGAGAAACATACATACCCACATAAAATATAGAGACACGTAAACAGAACGCTGATTTGTTCGTAAGCGCGAACAAACCAGCGTTCTTTTTACGTGACGGGAACTCTACACAGTATAATATTTTAAATTAAATTTAAAAAAAAAACTAAAAAAGTTTGCGGTCAAGCGCACGCATATTATCGAATAAATAAAATTATGGCGCTGTTTGACATGCCACCAAGCAGTTTTTCATATGTACCTAAGGGCCCGATCCTAAGCATAATTATATTCCGAACTGAAGGGCAATAATCGAAATTTCTGAACATTACGAGATTTAAAATCTCAGTGAGAAGCACAGTGTATTAACACATGGGGTTTTAAGCTGTAGAAATTCTAAGTTTAAGAGAGCATTGGATTTATTATGGGCAAACGCATTCAAACGGCATGTTCATCTAATCATTCAGTTGCCGGCTTCCGAAGAAAATATGAGCTGTTTAAAAACACAGACTTGATGAAATTCATATGGGACCACCCCTGAGGTGGACATACAGACAAAAACAAGTATTTTAAAGAACTTCTTTTTAGCCCCCGATCTAAAAAGAAGGGGTGTTATAAGTTTGATGTGTGTATCTGTTTATATGTGTGTGTGTTATATGCGTGTATCTGTCTGTGGCATCGTAGAACTGAAAGAAAGAATAACCGAAATCGAAACCGTTTTTTAGGGTTCCGTACCCAAAGGGTAAAAACGGGACCCTATTACTAAGACTTCGCTGTCTGTCTGTCTGTCTGTCTGTCTCCAGGCTGTATCTCATAAACCGTGATAGCTAGAAAGCTGAAATTTTCACAAATGATGTATTTCCGTTGCCGCTATAACAACAAATACTAAAAATTAAAAAAAAAAAAATATTAAGGGGGGTCCCCATACAATAAACGTATTTTTTTTTTTTTTTTTTGCTCAATATTAAAAACGGTAACAGGTAGACGCTTTAAATTTTCACAGAATATTTACTTATATATTACCTTTCAAAATAAATAATTAAATAACAATAAAGTAAATATTAAAGGGGGGCTCCCATACAACAAACGTAATTTTTAGCAATTTTTACTCGATCTTAATTAACAGGTAGAAACTTGAATATTTGTAAGTAAATATTTAGAAATATATTAACTATAAAAATAAATACCTAATCTAATACATAAAAACTCACAAAATGAAAATAATCCGTGCATCTAAACGCGGTGCGAGCGCCGCGCCGCGGTGTGGGGGTGGCGCGAGCGCGAGGCGGTTGCTAAGCAACGGCCGCGCGGGTAGCGGGGGAGGTAACATCACGGAGCGAGCCATAACCGCGCGTATTCGCGCGAGCGTCGTCATGCTGCCCGGATGTGTATCAAAAACCTACCTATAAGTTTGCAATTTACTACTTGGAATTTCGTTGATTTCTCGTTATTTTATACGATTTTCTTTTATAGATGATAGTACGGAACCCTTCGTGCGCGAGTCCGACTCGCACTTTGCCGATTATTTTAAATTAACGCTATAGTATTGTGTCTAACGTAGTAAGTTCTACCAATTTTCATTGAACCCGCCTCTACATAAACCTTTAACAATGTACAAAAAACTCTAACTCGGTATTGTCTCGAACAATGAGGGAACCTAATTACTCACATTACTTATACCTATACTTACATACCCACTAATTATACAAATAGACAGATTCGATCGTTGGCTTCTGGTTGTAGTTAACGACAATGTTTGGGACCGCTCCCAACTCATGAGCAAACGACAAATTATTATTATAATTTCAAAAACTGAAACAACAGATTTCGACATACGTAATTTCGTTTACTTGGATGATGTATTTATTCCAATTATTTTGTTTCAAAAACCGAAGTACTGAAGCGATTCAAACAAGAGGAATGGAGACGTTTTTACAGGCAGCCAACGCACAGGCTACCGCACATTTTTTTGGAAATCCAAGGGAGAATTGATACCTATTTCCAGCCGTGGACTTAGAGCAGTGATATAGTATATAAGTCTATATAGGCCTTCCTGTGGATTTGCCGCTCCAACTCTTAAGAATTTATCAACGGCTTTTTTTGCTGCAATTCCCTGGAACCCAGTGTCACCGAGTTGTTGGTGGTCGTTCAATAGGGTTACTAGCTTCGTTACTTAGTACTTAGAGCGTCACTCGCTGCGTTGTTACGAGAGCGGCTATAAAGTTTGACAGCGACTGTACCTGAAATAGTGTTTAATTTGATGTAATGAGGTAATAAAGTTCTTATGTACGAGTAGGAAGACATTTCCGTGTTTTGGCCATCAAATTTGACACAGCTGAAATCTTGGATTAGCTGCCATATTATAGTGATTACCATTTGGATAAAATTAGGAATTTTAACGTAACTAGAACCAATGTTATTTGATTTGTAAACAAAAAGTAGTGCCTATTCAAAACAAAAATTCATTGCATCCTGGTTTTTTTATGTAGATTATAGGTATGGTCACGATCCTAATTACCGAATAATGTGTTAAATTCTGTGATATAAATCACAAGGTTGCCTGGAAGAGATCGCTTTTAGCGATAAGGTCGCCTGTTGTTTTCGCTAGAGTGTAAGCTCTCTCTTGTTAATTAGTGTTTTAGTATAGTGGTGTAAACAATTAAGAATATATATATATATATGTTTCTATATAATCACCTACAGCCTAAACTGCTTGACCGATTTTGATATGCCAGGTCTCATTAGATTCGTCTTCAATACCTGAGTATCATAGGCTACATTTTTGAAATAATAAATAACCTCCAATGAGCTTTTAAAGGCGAATTTGCGCATACTTTCTTACAAAAAACGTACACTCAACAGCATATCTAGTATACTGAAATCGGGAAAACCCGGGAAAATTCGGTAAAATCGGGAAGGTATACCTTCCTGATTTTACCGACTGCTCCGCTTTATAAAGCGGAGCACCCGCCCCGGGGTAACAATTTCCGGAGGCGCCAAAATCATAATATTACAAATTACAATATGATTAAAAATATCCCGCCTAGCATACGAAAACAAGATTGGTCACCGTCGTCTTATTAGAATAAAGCGCCACACAGATATATTTGTGAGTTTTTTTAATCATTTATCTGAAACGCTGGGCGCCACTATCAAGTTTCTGCCCCTGTTCAAAAAATCGTAGATCTGTTTCTAACTGCCTCATAACATAAGTATAAGTTTACAAAACTAAAAACCCCCGACAAAAAAAGGCTAAACCACTTTTGATGAAACAGCTAAGTCTTGAAGGGTCTACTTGATACTGTCATTATTGGGATCTGTATATTTTAAAGAAGGCCAAGCTTGTGATATTTGCTACCAGCAAGTGTCTACTCCAGCCGCAGCGACAATGGGCACATTGCACCATTGTAGTTACATTTATATGACAAAACGTTGGTACTATTATGATACGCTCCTTACATTGCGTCTACGGAGACATGCTCCTAATCGTAAATGTGATTAAAACAGCGCAATATGATGCAATACATTCCTTCAAATAATCCATTACCAACTGAAGAAGTTGTTCTAATTATCGTTTGCGTTTAAATAATAAAATTTATGTTTTTCGAGTGTATGTACTTAAGTATGTATGTTTCTATATGACAGCCTACAACCTAAGCTGCTTGACCGATTTTGATGTGCGAGGTGTCGTTCGATTCGTTCACTTCCTGAGTGTCATATTTATTTTGTAATAATAATAATACATCTGTAGCAAAAATATAAAAATGGGGTTTTCGTAAAAAAAACAAAGTATTCGCATTTATAATCTTTTACAACCATTTTACGCATACTTTCTCCCAAAAAACGTACACTCAACAGTGTATCAAGCGTAACGAAATCGTAAGTTAGACTACAAAAACTGCTTTTCTGCAGTCGAGTATTTTGTTATTCTTTTAATTTCGATAATTGTTTAAATAAATATACTTGTATGCAGCTTTAAAATGAAATAGTATAAAATAGCCAAACGCTTGCCAAACCTCCACGGTGACAAGTGACCAGAATGCTGGCTCCTACTTTGCTCAAGAAGTAAGCTTGCCATCCAACGTGGCAATGCTGCCAGTATTCTGGCCACTACCAGTGGACTTTTTGAGCAAATTTTTATTTTATTTGTTTTCTGTATATATAAATTAAAATTGTGTATTTTTTATGTAGTCTTAAAGTGTAGATAGTAGAGGTATAGTCATAGTTCTGTGTAGGTATTTTATATATTGTATTCATATTGTCATTTTCTATTATTTATATGTGCATCTTTTAAATAATTATTAGTAAATACGCATACTGAGTATTCGTGAATTTTAGTCATTCTAATTAGGTACTTACTGGCAGCGGTTCGTTAGTCACCCCCTCCTGCCTACTTCATGTCCAGCCGTCATGCATGTCTGCTAATGATAATCGCTGCGCTGTTGCTAGATGCACGTTTTTTATAATATTGCTAGTTTTGAGGTTAGGGCTTTTTTTATTTATTTATTTAACAACACAAAATTTACATTATAAATTGGCTTATAAATGGCTTCCGGATACACAAACTCGGGCAGAGTATTTGTTAACCCCGACCCAAAAAGAGGGGTGTTATAAGTGTGTATCTGTGTGTCTGTCTGTGGCATTGTAGCTCTCAAACGGATGGACCGATTTTGTTTCTTTTTGTTTGAAAGAAGATTTCATCGAGAGAAATAAGGAGGAAGGGAAGGGAAGGGAAGAAAACATGGGGGCGCTACTGTCCCCATGTTTTCTATTCGAAGAGACTACGATTTCGTATTGTGATCTTTCCTCCGATAGCCAAGGGTACCCAGAAGTTGTATGATACGCAAAAACCAGCCAAGTCCGAGTCGGACTCGCGCACGAAGGGTTCCGTACCATTATCTATAAACATGGCAAAAAAATCACGTTTGTTGTATGGGAGCCCCTTTAAATATTTATTTTATTCTGTTTCTTAGTGTTTGTTGAGTTAGAGGCAACAGAAATATATCATCTGTAAAAATGTCAACTGTCTAACTATCACGGTTCATGAGATACAGCCTGGTGACAGACGAACGGACGGACAGACAGACAGACAGCGGAATCTTAGTAATAGGGTCCCGTTTTACCCTTTGGGTACGGAACCCTAAAAACGTATTTTTAACGATGTTTTAGTGTTCCTTAGTCAAACAGGAATCCTTTATAGTTGCGCCATGTCCGTCCGTCTGTCCATCCTAGGCTCAGTTCAGAGTTTTAGTATTAGAAAGCTGTAATGTGATATTGTAGCCACATTGTTTAGTGCAAATAATAATAATTGCGCCGACTAAGTGGTAAAATAGAATTTGAAAAAAATGGGCTACCTCCCCTACACGTAAATTAGGGATGAATGAATATTCGTATACTCTATTATATGGTGTGGTGTGTTGTATATCTAGGAATTTCAAAAATATTAACGCCATAAAAACTATTTTTAAATTTAGGGATTCGTTTAGAAATGTTATAGTAATATTTTTTATTAGTCAAGTGTCCAAACTAACTCCCTGTCAGTAAAATGGTTAATGTTGGATATGTGAAAAAAAACATGGTAGTAGTATATAGCTAAATTAAAAGTGAAACTAACGAGAAGGTAACTAAGACTAAGTAAGACAAACTAATAGTAGATCGATTTAAAAAAAATACTCACAGACTGATGAAACATAGCTAAAACACGCTCGATGAAATCCTTTAAAAAATCTAGTTTTAATTAGGTCCATTCTTTTAAGAGCTAAGATGCTACAGATAGACACACGCAGACGTGATTGCAGCTACGGAACTCTACACTGCACGTTGCTCGACACGCATTTAGCCGATTTGATGATTATGAGTATGAAAGCACAGCATCTGGTTTCTTGGTACCTACAGTTTGTACTCAGGTTAAGTAAAATTTCAGTGGACAACGCACCATGTCGCTGTCGGCTACCGCTGTCAAGCAAGCATGTAGCGAATCTCTCTCTCTCGTGAGTCACGGCGTCTTTCGAGAACGGGTTCGATTCCCGGGATTGGACTCATGTGGACAGCGATGATTACGAATTCCTTTCAACTAATTTTTTTGTATAACAACGGGAGATTTAATGTTTATTGTGTGTATTGCGCTTTCCGAATGCATCTTTTCCTATATAATCCTATACTCTAACCGAACAATTCTTGTATATTAGTATGTATATTTATGTATAATAAGGATCTGGGAAACGGCTCCAAAGATTTTGATGAAATTTGGTAGTAGGTAGATTCGGGTGCAATAAATCGATATATAGCTAAGTTTCAGTTTTAGTGAACCCAGGATTGCCCGGAACCGATTTTAATTGAATCGGTTTCTTACTCCCTCTCCATCATAGACCGCGGTTAGCAGTCATGCGTAATTTTATTATATTAAATAAGTATCTATGTTAAAATATAAACAAAATACCCGACTGCATAAAAGCGACTTTCAGTGCAACTTAGGTACGCTTACGTTAAATGATACGGTGTTGAGTTTACGATTTTGCGAGACAGTAAGCAAAAAGCTTTTATATAAGTAATTCATTTTCTATATTCTTATAATAAGCCTATATCTCTGTATCAAATTTCTGACAAACAAGAGTTACTTTCGCTGTTATATTATTAGTATTTACAAATTATCTATATATATATATATATATCTAACAGTTCCAAAATGACGACCAACATGAACACGTTCTTCAAACAAATTAATAAGATGCGATAATCATCGCTGTGAAAAGAAACTCCTTACATAAGTACCGAGACGTCCCAAAGTCAACAGTCAATGCGCCGGGTCAGGGCTCCGTTTACGCAATTCACCACCTACTTATACGTTGGAGTTGGCTGGTGGCACCACAGTCGCATTTCTAAATGGATTATATTTTAAATGATTCTTGATTCCCAAATAAAGAAAATGAGGCCCAAATTTTTTGTTTGGTTCCAAAATTAGTGAATGAACTAAATTTGAAAATGACTGTTAACGTGACTTAAACTGTTACTATAACACTATATAACTTGTATTATTCAAGAAACTTGAAGATATCTCAATACTTGACACTGGCAAATCGCTAATCGCGGGGTCCAATATAAAAAAGAAGAAGAAGACCACAAAAATTTAATAACCTTCCTAATTATTATTTTTTAATATAGATATTGTTGCAATTCAAACCTAAGCTAACCTACTTATAAAGCGACATGATAATATATAATATTGCCAACCTACGATTTTCTTTGCCAACATCATTTTTGCTGTGGTTCGTTAAAATTTGGTGATCATTTATTAAATCTGGGCTTGGGATAATTTTTGCTGTGAGTGTAGATATATGGGATCAGATAGTTTGTTTTAGCGTTCAAAATAGTTTTTAATTTGTTTACAAAAATACTTGTTGCAAAAGTCTGTTCTCGCGAGGTCTACTGCTCATACTTGAAGTACTTATTCAGAATTAAGTAATGAATGTTTCTGCCAAACATTATCAAAATTAGTCAGTTAAATGGTGCTACAGCAAACTTCCCCCTTTTTGGGGGAAATTAGAAATACCCCTAAACCAAAAATACCCGACGATAAAAAATCTAAAAAGTATAAGTTTTGGCGGCAAATACTGTAACTAACATCAGGAAGCACTGCTACTGTGGTATTCTGTGATCTGGACTGCACAAAATATTGTATGGACAGCAGCACCCTCAATGCTATAATTCTAATTTCATCATCATCATCTCAGCCATAAGAAATCCACTGCTGGACATAGGCCTCCCCCATGTACTTTCAAAAATCCCGATTGGAAGGGTCTTGCATTCAGCGTCTTCCCGCTAGAGACATACATAGATTCAAACATATATACACTCGAAAAAACATTCCTCCTTCTTGGGCAGTCATGTAAAAGTAGTTCCAACATTTCGCCGTCGTCCTGTATTTGCTTGTCCGTTTGTTTGTTTAGGTGCGAGGCTGTGTCTGATCTACTCTATGTTAATGGTAATGGAGGTGACATCGATTATGAAGATATGAGACCTTGGGTTATGGAGTTCATTCCTTACGCTTGTATTAATTTCGGATATCACGTACGGTTTGTGTCAATAAACTACACTAGTTCGCGGTCTAGCATAAGTTTATTGACACAGAGCTTACGCAGATATGTAGAAAAACAGGTTATCTATATTAAAAAAACAAGTATCTACATCTTGGGCGTAGCTAGGGGGGGTTTGAGGCCCACAAAAAATAATATTGTAGTTTTTCTAATTATACTAAAAAATATTTAATGTAGGGCCTAGAACTTCCTGATGGAAAGAACTAAGATAGTTGAGTTTGAGCTTGTTATCTTTTGAACCTTCACATGGCTCCTATGTTGAGTCAAAGGCTCAGCTGGCAGACAAAAAGCCGGGTATCCTTTCGAAGGTGTGTCCGGTACTTCTTGCCAGAGCCGTTACTGGCACTATACCAGGCAGTAGTTCGATCTAGATGATGTCTATTCAGTCTAGTCTTGAAAATCACAAGATTATTGATAAATAAAGTGTCATCGTTTCGTGGTAGATATTCCAAATACTCGAACGAAACTCTTTAGTTCCACTTTTATTGTGCACTCCGCCATAATGTGGAATACGTTTCCTGAATAGGTAATTCCGAATGGATATAACCTGGGCGTCTTGAAATCGCAAATGAATAGGTTCCTTCTAGACAAGCGCGCTGCATCGTAGACTGCAAGTTGGCGTTCAAGCGCGACTCTAGTTTTGAATAGAATAAAAAAAGGCGACAGGATGGGAGTATAGAGACATTTGCATTAACTTATACTGTGAATTGAAAAAAATGCGTAAAACAATTTTAGTTGTAAGTTCATTCCCCTCAGCCATTAGCGAAGATAAATCGAAATTGATACATTTCCATATTATGATTATTGGAACACATAAATACAGTGTCGTCGTCGTGTTTTATAGAATACATTAACCGGTCACGCGCGTCGCCACTCGTACACAATGTATGTATGATAGCTTCATTACACGACTACCTAAGGAGAGGGATGTTTTCGGCAGCATGTATGTTTATCATCATCATCAGCCGTCATTGTGCTGAACTTAGGTAACCTACAGACTACATAGAACTCCATTCAGCCTGCATAAATAAAAATAATTCTCTGATTTATAATTTTCCTGCATAAATAAAAATTATTCTCTGATTTATAATTTTTATTATTGTTATATATTTTTTTAATCCTTCCTGCCTTATTTTTATGTTTCTATAATAGGTACTTTTTAGGGTTACGTATGAAGGGTGCGGGAGTCAAGGACGCTTTATAGAGTCCTTGTGCCTTGTCCTGGGAGCCTATTCGTGAGGCTACGGTGTCTGTCTGTCACAGCTCAGCTGTATCTTTCGAACAGTAATAGATACAAGTCAATTTTGAATTGATAAGATTCTAGGGTTCACCACTTTACATAGTCAAAGGGGTTCACTTTGATGTATATCAACAAATAATAATTAAATAATAAACACTAAATATTATCAGTTTTTTGTCATTTTAAAAATGAAACTGATTTACGTTGTCGTAAGACATAAGCGAGTGACGCTAGATGGCGCTTACGTCGATGTAATATTTTTACTTTAGGTAGGTGTATAATGGCCCACACCGCATAGTCATCTTGTTTTATCAAAGTCACGATAGATGGCACTTTTATCGTTTTTTTTTTTTAGATATGCTTATCATTACAGAATATTTCTACTGTATAGAAAATATGTGAAATTACAATGTTCGTAGGTTCGTAGATTTATAGTATATTTTGCTAATTAGTCTTGTTTTCTATATTCATATTTTGCATTAGAGTACCGAAGCCTCTGTGTGCGAGAAATTCATACTTTACCGAATTTATTGTAGTCTTATTACTTAACAGAATTAGATATGTGCGTTGTCGATTTGTCATAAATTATTATGTCACCACAGGCTATATTTTACCATATTAATGATAATAACATTAAAAAAAACACAAATACCTACCACTGTAAGTTGAACCGTTAAAAATACGAGTCCTCTGTAGCTACGTCATATCACAGAGCTCAACTAACCGGTTGATTAATACTTTTATATTTTCGTCTCTTTTTCACAGTTTTTTTTTTATTTCGAAATTAATTATATACTTTATGGATAGAATACAGAAATATTTCATCCGTTAACAATGTCAGGAACATTCTAGAATTGAGTATGTATTTCGTAATTAAATAATATTTCACAAACCAAGCTTTGACTTCAAATTAATCGCATTTGTGACACGAGACAGTTCAATTTAAGGCATATTCCCACTTTCCCATATTCATATAATTATATTCATGCACCACGAACGTAAAACAAGAACTATAAGTATAACCTGTCACCTGTACCTCAAGTAAGGTAATCGCCCGACTCGTCCTCAGTCGCTACACGTCGGGTAACGCTGTTAGAAGTGTCGTGACTTGTGAACAATGACAATGCCATCATGTGTGTTTAGAAGAAGAATAAGAATATGTTCTCTAATTTCAGATTACTCCTCACAATCCTGCTATGCCTGAAGGCTGCATCATCAGCGCCTCAGACCAAAGAGAGCGACGTCACATACGTGAAGATACAGCCTGTGGTAGAGGACACTCCAGCAGACATCGCCGGCACACGGGAATCCAGGATCGAGAAACTTCCTCTCACCTTCCCTGCAAACATCTCAACTGATAGGAAAGAACCTGACAAAAAACTACCAGAAAAAGTAGAAAGCGAACAGACTAAAACATTGTCAGAGAAACCCCTGTCAGCAAGTAAAACAAACTTGTCAGATGACGGATCGGATTTGCCAGAAAAATCATCAGAAAACCAATCAGACATATCAGAAAGTCTAGACCAGTCAGAAACCAAACAATCAGAAACGATTACCGATCCAAACGGCACAGAAGAAACCAACACGACAGACGACTTGTCAGAAATCAGCCCAACGGACGACTTGTCAGAAGCAAACACAGACTTGTCAGACACAATTTTGTCAGAAACGAGCCAATCTGACAGACGCGCTAGAAATTTCGATTCTGTAGAAACCACGACGATTGAAGATGTAACGAAATACGATATTCTAGACCATACAGCTGTTGATGCTCCTAAAACTAAAGCGCCGCACAAATTCGTACCAAAAGTATCCAAATCTAGTTATTATCCAAAGCCAAAAGTGTATCACGGCTACTCGGCGAATCATCTAGATATTGTAGGCAATAGAAAGTTCAGATCGAGATGTAGTTGCCAAAAGATTTGGAATTGTCCTAAACTGCAGATTTCTGTTCCTAGATGCCCGGATGAATACTTCTTGTGCTGTTTTTGAACTGATTGCAAAGTGAAAATGAACTTTTTTATTATAAAACGAGATAGTTTTAGTTTTAAGATGTTTTATACCAAACCAAGAATTGAACTGCGGCCTTATCGGCTCCCGGTTCCTGTCAATGAAGTTCGTGTCAACACATTCCAAATTGCCACTTTGGGCTTCAATTACACGACTGTTCGATTCCACGAAATCACAATAAAGTTCACAAATTAATTGAAAGTTCAAAAGTAATTGAACTTAAAATCGAATTAAGTTCATTGTCAGGGTCAGTTAGCCGGTAAGGTTTCAGTTAAGAAAGATATCGTTACGAAAATGATAACGACAAAAAATCTTTCGCAAAATATGTTCTTTACTATCATATGGCTAAGATAGAATATACTTGTGATCTTACTAATAAAAAAATCTTATTATAAAATGATATACCTACACAAGCAACAAACTTAAATCCTATATGGGCAGCTATCTCACACATATTTAGAAAACATATTAGAACATAAGCAAATAAATGCTGAAAATGGCTCCTCGTATAACCCACCGAAATTGTAATTATTTCAAATTATGATAGCGCGCGGCATTTAGTTGTGTTCTAGTTAGTTGTACACGAAATTATATTGTTTGTCGTTTTTAATTTTTCAAATCAAATTTTATTATGTGGTAATCAAACATCCACTTCGCTTCAATAAATAAACATAAGATGAGTAACAAAAAATTACAAGCTCTGCCTTTTTACCCGACTGCGTAAGAAGGATAACCCTTCTTACGTATTCGGTCAGTTTTTCGAGTGTATGTATGTATGTTTCTATATAATCGTCTACAGCCTAAACGACTAGACAGATTTTGATGTGCGAGGTCTCGTTAGATTCGTATTCCGTGTGTCATATGCTATATTTTTTGTAATAATAATAATACAACTCTCACAAAAATAAATGTGCTTTTTTGTAATATCCGACGAACTTTTTCGTAATAAACAAATTATTTTACTATGATTATTCGCATTAATAATGCACATTTATGATCTTTTATAGCGATTTTACTCACATTTCCTCACAAAAAACGTACACTCAACAGCGTATCGTAACGAAATCTTAATTTAGACTGCAAAAACTGCTTTTCTGCAGTCGGTTATTTTGTTTTTCTTTTAATATAGATATTTGTTTTCATTAAAACACTATTATTATTAACGGAATATTTACCGTGGTTCGCGTTAATTTTGAGCTCCCGATATTAATTAACGCGAACCACGGTAAATATCCCGTTAACAATAATAGTGATTTAATGAATGACCGTGATAGTTTAAAAAATATTTGTTTTCGTCACGGGATTACAGTAAATATATCAATACGAATACTCATGTGGAGGCCACGCGCACTTGTGATTTGCCAAACAAACATAAATTGGGTTCCATAAAAATATTACGCAGATGTCTACCATAAATAGGTATGTAAGTATTATATAACAATGCATTGTATTCATAACAAGGTGTTAAACAATATGTCCTGACCTTATATCTTAAGGTCATTTCTATTTGAACTCTGCACAAGGTTCACTAACTTTAGAATAAAGTATGAATTACAATAAGTACTGTAAATAGAAATAGATTAAATTATATTTTAAAATTAATTATTTTCCGTTATTTCGGACCTGCATAGTATTTCACACAACTCTCCATTAGTATTTCCTATGTCGAGATGTCATAGATTACGTACAAAGATAAACAGAGTTCGCGCCACCACTTGAGTCCTATAAACGTGGCGCTCCAATCGTATTCCGGCTATCATACTATCATGGTATTGTCCTGTCAAATTTAGTTCCAAAATTTGAACATCGGACTTAAGTGGTGGCGCGACCTCTAGTGTTACCTGACGTTGCTTCAGGCAAAGAGGTTTGCAGTATTATAGAAAGTATTTGAACCGTATTCAGAATCTCTCGAAATAAAATACACTTATTCACATATAAATCGATATATTGACATAGAAATATTAATTATCACAAAATAACATCAACATAGATATAGACAGTCGTATTTAATATCGTACCATAAGGTCCCAAATACAATGAGCGTTTATTTCCCGCTAACTACAAACCGAGGAAATGCTTCGCGTAATTATGATTAATATAAAAGTGTAACTAATTAAATCCGGAACAAAAACATTGATAAAATGTCAAATGACAACATTTTTCAAAGTACTATTATTATTAACGGGATATTTACCGTGGTTCGCGTGGTTGTGAATATCGGGAGCTCAAAATTAACGCGAACCACGTGAAATATCCCGTTAATAATAATAGTGGTATAATGACTGACCGTGATAGTTTAAAAAAGTATTTTTCAAAGTGCATTCAGGCCACA
Source organism: Lycia hirtaria (assembly GCA_947563715.1). Taxonomy (NCBI): domain Eukaryota; kingdom Metazoa; phylum Arthropoda; class Insecta; order Lepidoptera; family Geometridae; genus Lycia; species Lycia hirtaria. The sequence goes on from OX387378.1 coordinate 15,637,379, forward strand.
TAATGTTATCCTGAACCATTCTACAGTGAATTGAATTATTTGGGCTTTCCTTGAAATAAACAGTAGCATAATATATCCATTTCTTTTAATTCCAATTTTTGTGCGTAAGAATTTAGGTTGTATGAAGCATTCTTTGATGCATTGTTGTGGTTAATATGGACACGACCTTCTTTTTAAATTACATGGTTTATTGCCACGCATAAACTAATTACTTGGTTATATTACATACAATAAAAAAAATACATACTTATAAGATTCGTACATAAAATAAAATCTCTATAAAGTAAACTGTATAATTGTATTAATAATAGTTCAGCAAAATACTATAATATCCATTCGAAAATAAAAAATCGGTTATACCAATATTAAATAATTTACTTATAACATTAACTGGGGCATTTACGCGATAGAAATGAAAAGCTTTACTAAATATTATTTGCCGCTCAGTAATAAAACGCAGCGTGTTTAACACGCTATCGTGTAGCCACATATCTTTGGAATACACAAGTTGGCCGCGACAAAATGCCATATACGAGTATGTGGGATTATTTAATAATTAATCTTAAAACTAAATACAAAAAGGTTAGACCCCACTCCGGCACCGCCAAGATTATCTCGGTATCTGTCTATCTCGTTAGAAATTTTATGAGAGTAAGAGAGATCGAGATAATCTCGAGAAGGTCCTGTAAACATGAGCGTAGGCGTCTTAAAAATTCTGAACTTTCATAGTCTGTGAACTATGAAAGTTCAGAATTTTTAAGAATATTCATAATAATATTATGTTTGGGCATCTCCCATTGAAAGCCACTCTTCAGCTACGGAAATTCACTAGTTTATCGGCCTTACCGAAAAACGTTACTTAACTTTAACCATCGTCTTAAATTTTCTGTCTTCTTTCCACAAGTGCCATTACGTGTAGTTAAGTAACGTTTTTCGGTAAGGCCATACATGACAACAATATAGCAATTGGCGATAAATCAGCGCTTCAAACTTCACCAATGTCACCTATCCTCTTTCACTTTGGCATTAGTCAGCAAAATATTTAACTATTGCAGTGATTTTCCTCTTTCATAGATTAAACGGAATATTACACGAAAATACACCAAAGCTTGGAAACCGGTTTGAAAAATCTAACCGGTTAACGTCTTATGTGTATAGGAACTTAAGTTTTTTTTTTCTATTTTTAACAGACTTTAAAAAAGAAGGAGGTTATCAATTCGGTCTGTATGTTTTTTTGTATGTATGTTCACCGATTTCTAAGCCAATTGTGCATTGTTTTTGATGATTCTTTTTGTATTTGGTAGCTGTCATACTTCACAGGTGGTCCCATATAAATTTTATCAAAATTCGATAAAAACCTATGGAAGAAAAAATATAGAGAGATAATTTTGAGCCTGAGACAAATTAAAGCTAAAGTAAGATCTATATGTCAAATTCACTAAAAAAATGCTGTTATTTAAATTATGAAAAAAACATTAATACATTTAACTAACATGAGACGAAACATTTACTGACCAAAAGTACTTTTTGGTAATTAAATTTTATTTTGAAGCTAAACAAAGAGAAACAGTTTTTTTTAATGATCCTATGCTAATTACGTTATAAAATATTATTTAACTAAAGTTAACCCGAGTACAAAGAAACGATTTAGACTAGCAAATTCGTCAATTTAACATAGCTTCATTACATATATGCTTAATATCTACTTTACATTTCACCGGAAATGTATTGAATACGTCATTCTATAAAATTCCTAGGATATATATCAAATTCTTACAAATACAGTAGGATATGTATAAAATAAATTTTATTACAAAAATTTCCTTGCATATCTATACCTTTCCTACACATCAATCAGAAATGTGGAAATCACCCGAAGCGGGTCAATAAATAATTTAGGTTGTTAGATTTTTATAATAATATGTTAATCCTGTCCATTCATGCTTTTCCTTCTGCCTTTTAGAAATTACATATAATTCCTAAGAAATATACATATATACATTTCATAGGACATGTGTGAATCTAAAAAAAAAAACATTTCCTAAACTCAACCGGCATTGTATAAAACTCCTAGGAATCCATACAGATTTCCTAGATTCCACATATTTCCGGTGACATGTACAAATATGTGATTTCAAATTGCCAACAACAACAACACATTATTAAAATAATACAAGTATTTAGAATTCCAATTGTTCCAATTTGCGCGCCCATTATGGGTTGGTTATAGAGATACGTCTATTTCTAAGAACACCAATTACTGTACTGTACCTATACACCGCAAATAAATGATTTAATTTGAAACTCACGACAGTAAAATTCGTACATTTGGACAAGTGACGATTTTCGAGTGTGAAATTCGTATATTTGTAAATTCGGATTACTCAAGACTGAGGGCGATGTTTTTAGTTTCCATAAATAACGTCCCATCGCATTATATTTCCAAATTAGTTTCAAAGTCTCCATGTAACAGACAAAACTACAGGACTTGAATACAGGTTGCAATAAAACATGGTCTCAATTTACGCTTCACATATTTGATATTCAGTAAATAATACGATCGCACACGTATCGCACGAGTTGGCATCTCCAACAAGATTTTTTAAAAACATTTTAATACTACAACATAGCGTAGAACAGCGTACAGCGTAGGAGGACCAGCCGCAAGGTGGGCAGAAGATATCATACGAGTGGCAGGAAGACGCTGGATGCAGGCCGCGCGCAACCGGTCTTTCTGGAAATCCATGGGGGAGGCCTATGTCCAGCAGTGGACTTTTTGTGGCTGAGATGATGATGTATATTACCATACGTCGGACAGTCAAATATTTATTTATTTATATTATCGTAGCGAGTTGGCGGTTAAGCGCAAACCTATTATTACAGCATAAAAAAATATTGTAGTCAATTCTGAAGGCACCTATTATTAAAATTCTTAAACTCACTGAATTTAAAAAAAAAGGAACAAAAATTATATGAGTTTTTCATTCGTTTTTGAAATTTAATTATTTTAAGTAACATTTTAATTAGTTTAGCCTTCAGGATTGCTCTTATTGGCACTTTTCGTATCCTTATGAACTAAGTAATCATTATTTTTCAAATTATGAAAAGCCACGAAATAATGGCTTTTTTACAGGATGTAACGAACAACGAACATATTTTAAGAGGTCATTGTATATAAACATTTATGTACATTTTTATGAATAACAATGAATGTGCGCAAGAGCTTCACGACCTAATTCCACCCTCCCCATTTCACTACAGGACTAGCAGAAAGTCTGCGAATTACCACCCATTTCTCGTTGAAATGCCAAAAATCCGCACTCAGCGATATCGATCCACATTCCTGTTGCGTACTGCACAAGAATGGAATTCTTTGCCGCCATCTCTGTTTCCTGAGACCTACAATCTAGGAATTTTCAAGGCTAGAGTGAATAGACATCTTCTAGATCGACGAGCTCCATCCTCGGCCACACCGTCGCTTAACTTCAGGCGAGGTCAATCATAGATCTATAATGTATAAAAAAAAGAAAAACTCGTATTTAGAGATCGATAAAAAATCATATTTTTGGAAATCCATAGGGGAGGCCTATGTCCAGCAGTGGACTTTTTATGGCTGAGATGATGATGATGAAAAATCATAAATAAATCAGCTGTTTTACAAAACGGCTTATTTTTCTCGCGATTAGAGGTGTGCTGTCTTATTATACCTTGAGTAATCGCATTTTTGTTATAGTGTTGTGTTCCGTTTTCGCACGTGACTGTTTCCGTCTGACAGAAGTAAATGAGGCGAGTGAGGAAACTATAGTCGGATTTTTCGACTGAAAACGGACGTGAGTGACCCGTAGTTTTTATTTAAAATGCCACAAGTATATACGACCTTCCGGCTACACCGGACACTTGGATACTTGACACGAGTAAGAACGAAATATCAAATACATGGTAGAACGAGAAACACATAGTAATGTAAATATCATCAAAGAAATAATTCTCACAACAAATATATTATCTTTTTTTTTTATCAGCCCTGTTTGTACAAACTGTCCCACTGCTGGGAACGGGCCATCTTCTCATTGTGAGAAGGGTTAGGCCATAGTCTGCCACGCTGGCCAAGTGCGGGTTGGCAGACTTCACACATCTTCAAGATCATTGAGAACTCTCAGACAAGTAGGTTTCCTCACGATGTTTTCCTTCACCGTTTGAAGTTGCCGGCAATCAACAATACGCACATAACTTCGAAAAGACAGAGGTGCGTGCCGCGGGATTCGAACATTTCGAACCCAGGACCTGCGGATCGCAAGTTAGACGGTCTCCCGACTAGGCTGCCGGAAACTTATTATCATTGTATTCATCTATTATTCACTCTGTAAAGTCACTTGTCTGTAAATTAATAGTGTAGGCACATAGCGCCTGTACAGGCAGACTTGCGCTTTATTGCTTCTTAGATAGAGTAGTTATTTAACTAACTTGTATGCGGAAGTGAGTCTTCTATATCTGTGCTATTATTAGTGTAAATTGTTCAAAGAAATGAGTACAATGATCCCTTATGAATATCCACTTACGTTCAATGTTACACCCTGTACACTAATAGACCTCATGGATACTTAAAATCTAATTATAAATTCTTAGGAGAATATAGAACCATCACATGATATGTGTTTGACGGAATCAATTCATTAAGAATATTTGATAAAAAAATCGATTGGAAAACTTCTAACGATGTAATTTTCGTACATTTTGTTGTAAAACATTTATAAAATAATGAAATCACATATTGAAATGAATTAACGCGTTGGTAACGTAATTTTTAATAGCGTTGTGTAAAATGTCAACCAATATTTATTTATAAAAAATTTAGGACCGACAAAGCTGCATATAATGCTGAACAGATCTCTCTGCGAGAGAAAATAAGTCAACTAAGCATTTTCCTCGATACGTCAAGATGAAAAACTTTGTACAAAACTCGGCTGTAAAGTTATATTGTTTCGTACCTTCTTAAATCCATCGCTACTCATAAGATTCTAAACTAGAACCACTCGCTTCGCTCTTGGTTCAAACCTAAAGTCCTGCTCTTGATTCTGGATTCAACTGTCAAACACCCGACGGTAAAATACAACTTTCCAGCTTAGTACGATAAATAACTATTTAAATAAAAACTACGGGTTACTCACGTCTGTTTTAAGCCGAAAAATCCGACTATAGTTTCAACGTCATTCGGCGGTCTTTTTCAAAGGAGCAGCGCAATCGTCACTATCGGTCGGCGACGCGCCTCGCACTGCACTTGAAAGAAAGGTCGGATTTTTCGGCTTAAAACAGACGTGAGTAACCCATAGTTTTTATTTAAAATGTGTGAAAACCAAGTTAGTTTCCATAGTAAAATAACTATTTTTATGGTGGATTGAAATAAGATTGATTCAGTCAAACACAACCCTATACAGATATAAATATTAAGAATACATATATACGGATGACAGCTCAGTCTGCAGATAGGATGTCTACTTCTCTTGCACAGCGCTCCTACAACAATGGAGATATTTCAACATTATTTAAAAAAAAACAGCTCAATAGGAAATCGTGAAGTGAGTCAAATTTTACTTGCAATATTTTGCCCACAACGAAATATAAACAATAAAAAAAATAACGAAAGTCTATGTCTACCTCTGATATGCCTAAATTATGTAAGTATAGCACCAAGCATTTTACAAGTTTCACCTGTCCCGGTGTCTGTGTTATGTTTAATATTCACATTCATTCTCTTTAACTTCTACTTTGGAGACGAAGTTCTTAATGCTATTGAGATGTGCAATAGTAAATTACATTAGTAAAACAACTGACCTGGTGTTCAGTGATGAGGTAAACGGGTAAAGACTGCGCGCAGAACTCGCACGGTATGACAGGATCAGAGTGGTGCGCGTGCGCAGCGCCGGGCGACGCAGGGGGCGAGCGCGGGGCGCGGGGGCCGCCCCAGTACTGCGCCAGGTCGGGCCGGCACCCCGTCTGACGGGGGGACAAGTACAACGTCATTTTATATTGGAGTTATGTAGGTTGCAACAGATCTCGAAGGTGAAAGTAGGAATCTGATCATCTGATTTAAAAAATTGAGATCCACATTTAGTACATAATTATAAAGGTTATTTATTGGTGGAAGAGGAAACCTCCAGTACCTGATGCTGCACGAGATCGTCTGCGGGCACCAGCGTGTTGCAGAACTCGCACGGCAGCCGCACCTCGCCGCCGGGGCTGCCCGAGACACGCTCGCTGCGGAACAAATGTTTAGTTTTTACCAAACTTTTTTTTCCGCTTTATGTAGAAAAAAAATGGTAAGGCGAAATCATAAATAATCGCAATAATAAATTTTTATCTATTTTTTTTTACCCGGCTGCGCAAGAAGGAGTGTCTGCACGTATAATTGTTGTGCCCACAAACATGAAATTTTTACAACCATATTTGTTGTAAAAAGTCTGTGCTCCCAAGTTTACTGCTCATATTCTTGTTCAAAATTGATTATCGAATATTTCTGCCAAATATTATTAAAATCGGGCGACAAATGGAGTCGCACCAAACTCCTTCTCTTTTTACCCAAGATTTTAAAAAAACTTTTGTCTTGGCAAACTCTCGACCAGTTTTGCTCAATTTAATAGTTTTTTTTTTTTTTATACACTATAGATCTACGATTGGCCACCAACTCGCCTGATGTTAAGCGATGGTGTGGCCGAGGATGGAGCTCCTCGATCTAGAAGATATCTATTCACTCTAGCCTTGAAAATTCCAAGATTGTAGGTCTCAGGAAACAGAGATAGCGGCAACGAATTCCATTCTTGTGCAGTACGCAACAGGAATGTGGATCGATATCGCTGAGTACGGATTTTTGGCATTTCAACGAGAAATGGGTGGTAATTCGCCGATTTTATGCTAGTCCTGTAGTGAAATGGGGAGGGTGGAATTAGGTCGTAAAGATAGACGAATAGACAGACATGCTACTTTACGGCGGTGCTCGAGACTAAGTAGCTTCTTGGAGGCTAGTTTAGAATTGTGTTTCTAGAAAATATTATCATAAACCACCATTTACAGAATTATCAAAATCAGTAAATGGCGCCACAGCAAAATTCTCTCATTTTTGGGGAAATACCACCTTAATAAAAAATCCCCGACGACAAAAAATTCTATAAAATTGCAAAACTTTTACAAGTTTCGTAAAAATTTGATAAAAATACGATAATTCGGGTTCAGGATTATCTGTTTGGTTGGGGCTTTATCAATCCCAAATCAATTAGCCCCCAATCGTGTACACTTATCGAGAGTCTACTGTAGTGTAAAACATGCTAAATAAATTAATTAGAATACCTATTATCAAATTTAAGATTTGTCATGGGAGAACTAAGATGATTCTGGGGGGGCTTGAGCCCCTTAGCCCTCCCACCTGGATTCGCTACTGCGATCTGTATACAAGTACCAACAAACATCCGGACAAACAAAAGGTTGTTCGCTCACTCGGTCAATAGCGTACTTACTTGTTATTATTTGTATTGAGATTGTTATTGTTGTACGGCGCTGTCACCTGAAAACAAACAGAATTTTATCTATCTATTCAGTCCGTATCCACCCACTATCCGTATATACCTACCATAAAACTTTACAATCAAGATAAAATTAATTAAGAACTAGTGTAACAACTGGCGGCCTTATCGCTAATAGCGATCTCTTCCAGGCAACCTTAGGATGGAAAGGAACGAAAAGAACGTTGACCGAAATCGTCGAGTTGTTTTGTTTATAAATATTATCTATGGATATTACGCCACTAGACTGACCTCGTTGAGTCCCCGCCTTAGTTCCCGGAGCGAGGTCTTGATGTCCCGGAACCTGTCGTCCACGCCCGCCCTGCTGCCGCCCCCTCCGCCCCCGCTCCCATTCCCCTCACTCCCACTTCCGCTCCCGCCGACCTGCAGCGAGCTGAACCGAGCCATAAATTGCTCCGGGGACATCGGTTTTAAGTTCTGGAACATAAGGTTCAAAATATACAACCATACATGGGGCGATGCCAATTTAGTAAAATTTAATGCTACTAAGACTCAGGCGTGTCTTTTCTCCGCGAAAAAGAGCCCATTTCAACTGGCTCCTACTTTCCGCGGTGTGTCCGTGCCGATAAATAAAAACCTTGAACTTCTGGATGCAACTCTCACGTCAACTCTCAACTTCGGCTCCTATATTGAGTCTAAGGCTCAGATGGCTGCATAAAAGCTGGGCATCCTCTCGAAGGTGCGCCGGTACTTCACGCCGGAACAATTGCTTTTACTATATCAAGCACAAGTTCGGTCGTGCTTGGAGTACTGTTCCCATCTTTGGGATGGCTCGGCTAAGTACCAACTTGAAGCCTTGGAATCAGTTGAGAAACGTGCTAGGAAACTCATTGGCAACGATTCTCTTGTTCGTGCAAAACTCCAAAGCTTGGAGCACCGCCGCAAAGTTGCTAGCTTATCGGTTTTTTATCGGATTCATTTCGGTGAGTGTGCATCTGATCTGCATCATATAATTCCCCCTTGCCCTTTTTACTATTGGACAGTCAGAAACACGAAAAAGCGTCACCGTTTCATGGAGGATATTCCAAAAACCCGAACGAAACGATTTAGTTCCACTTTCATCGTGCGGACTGCTAGAATATGGAATACGCTTCCTGAGTGGGTCTTTCCCGATAGATATAATCTGGGTATCTTTAAATCGTGAGTGAATTGGTTTCTTCTAGTAAATCTATACTCTGTAACTCCTACCGGGCTAGATGTTATGTCCGGGGGCAGCTGTCCGCTCATCCCGTCGTGCGAACTTCGCTTGCGCGATTCAGGAATGGAAGAGGACGGATAGATGCGCTGTAAGTAGTGTGCGAGTGCGATCGCTAAATCATTACCAAAAAAATAAACAAATATGAAGGATACAACTATGTTGTCGTTGACAATACATGTACTATTATAGCTAACACAGAGCTACTGGAATCGCCAGCTGACCTTGAACTCTTGTTCTCTGATCTCGAGGGACGGTCGTATCACTCTGGCGCGGTACTCCTCTTCAGTGTCTCGGTTCTGCAGCGCATCCATCTTGCGGAGCTTCTCGATCTTTGCTGCGGGAGTCAGCACGGGCGGGAGACCTGGTAATATGCAAAAAGAATACATAGCTTAATATACATACACATAAATATGAATACATACCTTAATCTGTAAACATGTTTAACTTTTCTAAAAGCAGTTTAGCTCGGTGTCATAAGGTCCGAACTCGACGGAGTTAGTGTACTCTCTGAGCAATTTAGTAGACATCGAAGTGATCAACATGATACCTTCGTGAATACAGTAAACAGTAGGTGTTTTTTATAAATTCGATAGATCTGTGATTGGCCACCAATTCTAAGAAATATCTATTCACAATTGCTTTGAAAATCTCAAGATTAGATCTCAGAAAACAGAAAGCGACAATGAATTCCACTCCTGTCCTCCAGTACGCATCAAGAACGTGAACCGAAATCGTACAAATTACTATGAAAAAAAGTGAAAGTATCCTTAGACGGTAATTTATCCAGAATCCCGTATATATATATACTTAAATACAAATTTATTAATAAAACCATTGGTCCACGTCGCAATTGTAATTTAAATTATAATAATCAAATATAAAAGTGTTAGTGAGTGCTATTAAGATTAAAGAACAATTACTAATAATATCGGAATGCAATCCGAATCAACATTATAATGAATAATTAACGTAAATAACAATGCTATTGTGAAAGTTAATAATAACACTTTTTTTTTAACTCAATGTTCAAAACAAATGGAAATAGTCCACCTTGTGTTAAAATGCTTGTTCAACAAGACACTTTTTCATGTAAAATTTGAATTATTGCCGTGAAGGCGTATCTTTTAGCCCATCTGGGACATGGTTTCTCAACCGTGTCCCAGATGTGATTACGTGCACCAGCCTTGACGACTATATCGTAATACCTTACAACAAAAAAAAACCTTATTCGTTGCCTATCGCACGGATGTAACCGATAAAGACATCTGTATCAGTACTCTTTTCTTTTGCTCCATGGCGAAGTACCTAATAAAGAAGGGAATAGATTGAAAGAAACATTACTTATTGTTCAGCGAACATGCACAGCAATAGTAATACATTACATACAGAACGGACATTCTCTGCCTCCCGCCAACCTCGGGTTCCTAACCCGCTCCCCGCGGCAGGGCGACCGCGGGGATCGTTTGCTGGTTTGCCAGAAAAAATAACAAGTGTAAGTTTAGAAAACTCAAAAACCACCGACAAACAAAAACGGCTGAACAGATATTGATGAAACATAGCTAAGAACACTCGATGAAATCCTCTTTCAAACAAAAAAATACAAGTACAAAATCTGTCCATTCGTTTGAGAGCTACGATGCCACAGTCACACACAGATACACATGTCAAACATAAAACACCTCCTTTTTGGGTCAGCGGTTGAGAGCAGAAGGAAACATTGCTTGTTGTTCGCCGCATGCGCAACCAATACCAGTTCGTATTACCCAGTCCACGCATGCGTCATTTATTCTGTACTCACCGTGCGCCAGATTGTACTCATTCTGTTCTCTTCTCTGTCGCTCCTCGCGCTGTTGCCGGTCCATCGCGGAGTAGTAGGGGAGGTCGCGGCGCGGGTCCGCGGGGGCGGGGACGGAGCGCGGGGGCTTCGGCGCCGGACGCTTCTTCACGGCGCCGCGAGATATAGCACTAAACGAGACATGATGAATAGATTCACATGAACAAACTGGTAACCTATCTCAGGCTGACTGATTCCGTCGGCCTTACAGACTTACAGAAGAAAAAAACTCAATTTGATCAACGCTCAACATGTTTTGTCGACTTCTCGCTTACACATAATTGTAAAATGTCATTACACTTGCGGAAACGAGACAGAGAATTTGGGACGATCAAAATGGAGTAACGATTTCAATAAGTTCAAGTTCAACTTTATTTCAATTAGGTACAATATTTACATAATTTTGAAACGTCAAGGCTTAAGATTACGAAGTCTACGATTAAAACAAACAGCACGGTACTTCTTCTTTTTTGTATTGGACCCGCATTAAAGCATTTGCCTGTGTCAAGTATTAGGATTTTTTCAAGTTTCTTGAATAAAACAAGTTGTAAATGTTCTAGTCACAATCTAAGTCACGTATACAGTCAATTTATAAGTCTAGTCCTGCCTCAGTAAAGTGGTGGCGACTTTACTAGAAGCTTCTATGGAGTTTTGCCGACAACGTAAAATCACACGTTTTACTGCTTTATTTCACTGGCCCACACTCACGCACTTGATCGAACACTTAATGAATAAAACACTACCATTTTTTTAAACATTAATGTACAAAATAACACAAGTTTAGGAAAATAAAACAAAGCAACAACACGTTACTAAGACGTTCCCGCCAAAAAACCAACAGCACTGTAATTAACTGCGCTTACCGATATAAGCTAAGGCCGTATATGTTATGCTTGCCACGAGTTTCTGATTCCATAACTTTGTTAAATATCAGTTTCATTTGCCCGAACAGTTATTAGGTTAGATTCGTTAGGTTTCTGTATTATTATAACCAGAAACCTTCTTATTTACAAAGGTTCGGAACAGATATATCAACTAACGAAATAAAGGTTAGATTTCTTTCATTATACACGTAAACTTTCGTATTACAAAGATTCTATTATCAGACGTGTTGTCAAATGAGCTTTAGGGATTTTATGAAGCTAAAGGAATAATATTTATAGTATTTTCATTTACTTTATATCTAAAAGGAAGAAGCCGCGTGCGAGCGAGACAGCGGCGTCACCCTACTCTTTGCCTTAAAGAATCAATAATAATAATAAATAGAAATATTAAATATGTATCGTATATTCAGTACTTACAGATCTTTGTCGACTTTATTCGCAACCTCCTTGTTGGTGTTGATCTGGGGCTGGTCATTTGTCCTTTTTTTCACACCGTTGCTGATGGGTCTACTAACACCGGACGCGCTGTCTTGCGGACTGACCGTGTTTGAAGATGTCGAACTACCACTGTTACTTGACCCCAAGTACCTAATATGAGTCCTAGGAAAAAAAAAATTGAGTATCTATTACTATGTCGACGTACTTTTAATGAACTGCTCTGAGGATTTTTCAATTTTGAGGCAGCGAGATACAACTCTGCAGCCGTCCATATTTATCAGATATATCAACTACATCATTACCTAGCATCGGAATAAATAATATGTAATATATTGGTTAATATACGTATAATTTGTAATTTGATTTAATTATTGTATTGAAATACTAGCTAATTCATTTATTAATTGTTATAATTTAATTAAATATTTAAGTCAATAATAAAATAAAATGTGTACCAATGTCGGCGCGAAACATATACAAACACATAATGTATTAAACAGGAATACGGGCTCCCAAGATACAGGCTTTGCCTAGTTTGGGGCCCTCGAAATCCTTTTGTAACTTGTAAGTTGTCTATATAAATTGAAGACTTTGTAAATTAACTATTAGGTTAGATTCGTTAGGTTTCTATTTATTTAAACATAGAACCCTTCTTATTTATAAGGGTTTAGTTATCAGACGAGTTATATTATTTGATTAACCGGAAAAAAGTCACGATATTAATCGGTCAAAAGGTTTTTAAATGAATACTCACGGAAGTTTTAGTACAGTCGATCCACATTCCTGTTCCGTACTGCACAAGAATGGAATTCTTTGCCGCCATCTCCTGAGACAAACAATCTTGGAATTTTCAAGGCTAGAGTGAATAGATATCTTCTAGATCGACGAGCTCCATCCTCGACCACTATCTTGTATAAAAAAAACTATCTACCTTGTATATTTTTTTTATTTTTTTAAAGTTATCAGACGAGTTATCAAATGCGTTTTCAAGATTTTGTGTCTTTTGAAAAATAAATTTTGTGTGTTGCGAAAATGATATTCGATATCATTTTAAATACATTGTAAGATTATTATCAGGATGCTGAAATTGATTATTTATAAAAAAGTAGATACATATTTTTTATTTAAAAAAAGGTGTCACGTGCGGTCAAGATATTAGCGGTACCGATCCCGTTGCGTTAATTTATCAATAAAGTAAGTACTCTATCTGTAAGGAACATTTTATAAATATCATACAATTATTTACCTTGGGAAGTCATTGCGGAAATTACTGGGGCCTTCGTCGTCAAATATCGAGGTAGGCCTCACTGGCGCCACGTTGGCAGAGGCCGGTCTTGCACCTGCGTAGCAAAATAAATAATTATAGTTTAAAAATGTAAACATCCTCCTTTGAAATGCATAATTTTGTTTAAAAATCCATGCGCAATTTCGTTTTAAAAACCATACTACTGAACCGATTTGGATGAAATTTCTATAGGACCAATCTGAAAGTATATCCTTTCAAACAAACAAAAAAGAGTATTTTCAAGTCTGTTTATAAATAACGGTGTGATGTGGTAAAAAACATAAAAATAAATACAACAAAAATTTTATCTTCTTCTTTTTGAAGTCGGTATAATTATACAGGACCAGTCTGAGAGATTTAGTGGATGTGTCCTAATCAAAGCTAGACTTCTCGTGTGCCAAAAAACAAACATGCTCGAAAAAGTGACATCATTTTACGGTGGCTATTCCAAAAATTCGAACGAAAAACTCGCTTTATTTCCACTTTTATATTGTGCATACGGTCAAAATGTGGAACACGCTTCCTGAATGGGTCTTTCAAAAAGACCGATTTGAAGCGACTTGCATCCGGCGTCTTCCCGCCACTTATATCTATGTCTACTAAACCAGTGTCTTCAATACATACAATGAAAATACAGTTCTCATAATATGATTATATGCATTTTATTTTCTTTCAACGTCAAACTTACACGCTACGTAGTAATGGTTATTTGCTTATACACCATACATACACACCTGCACCATCGAGATTGCTCGAACCCGAACTGGCAACATTCTGTCTGTTAGGCGCCGAGTTCTTAACCAAGGGAGTAGAGAAGTCGAAGGCAGAGGGTATCGCGACGGGGCGGGGCGCCCGGAGGTTCAACTTCGGCTGGTTCTTGCCGGGGGCGGGGTCTGAGAACATAACACGTGTCAACACAATCATGTCCACAACCATGTAAACAAACATCATCATGTAAACACAATCATGTAAACAAACAAACATCATCATTTCACTATGGAAACTAACGTGGTTTTCACACATTTTTAAATAAAAACTGCGGGTCATTCACGTCTGTTTTAAGCCGAAATATCCGACTATAGTTTCAACCGCATTCGGCGGTCTTTTTCAAAGGAGCAGCGCACACGTCATTCTCGGTCGGTAACGCGCCTTGCACTCGGCTTAAAAGACGTGAGTGACCCGTAGTTTTTATTTAAAATCATCATTTCAATTCAATTCAATCTCTATTTTCAACCGACTTCAAAAAAGGAGGAGGTTCTCAATTCGTCTGTTTTTTTTTATGTTTGTTACCTCATAACTTTCGACTGGGTGAACCGATTTTGACGATTCTTTTGTGGTCCCATTTCAATTTGGTCCAGTTCTGACAATGGCATCCATGAGAAGTCGGTTGCTTCAGTTTTTTAAACTATAATTATCTCATTAGACATCGTTAGCAATGTTATTGGATGCGTCAGAGAATACGTTGAATGTTCTATTTCCAATAATATAAATTAATCATAGAATAACAATTCAGTAAAATAATATTCATACTAATAAATTAAGATTTATATATAGCAGCTGTATACGGGCATTGTCATGGCTTATATCTAGTATATAATATAATAACAACTGAGTATGCAATCTGTCGTCAACTTGAATTAATAATTCAAATAGAATTTAACTTGTTTAAAATTACTATTTATAATGTAGTATTAATTACAAAAGGTCACTTTAAATATAAATTTATAATAAGCATGTTGCAGCTGTATATGGGCTTTGTCATAGCTATACAATTATCCAGTAATATATAAATATTTATTTATTGACAACAATTAATAACAGAGTGAACACCAACGAGTGGATTTATAAAGTATCCAATCACCATCATGTGGAGTTATAGAATATCCAATTAGCAGCAAGTGGATTTATAAAGTATCCAACGACCAGCCAGTAGGGTTATAAAATAGCCAATCACCAGCAACTGAGGTTATAGAATAGCCAATCACCAGCAAGTGGATTTATAAAGTATCCAACGACCAGCCAGTAGGGTTATAAAATAGCCAATCACCAGCAAGTGAGGTTATAGAATAGCCAATCACCAGCAAGTGCGTTTATAAAGTATCCAATCACCAGCAAGTGGAGTTATAGAGATTACCAGCAAGTGTAGCCACAGGCATTCTATGAGTACATACCGTCGTCGAGCCGTATAAACCCGTGGTTGGAGTCGAGATGCAGCTGCCTGTACTTGATCATCACCCACTCCTTGCAGTCGGGGCACTGCTCCGTGCGCACGCCGCAGTACGACTCGTGGTTGGGTAGCTCGCGTCTTGGCAACTCCAACTCGCAGAATCTACAGTAACATGTTTATATATTAGTATTTGGTTAGCATAGACAAATACAGAACTGTGGACCGTAAATGCTGAACAAATATATGTATATCCAACTGTCGAGATTGTACCTTAATTTAGGACGAATATGAACTTAAATGTATGCCCTACCGGTCCCAACGGAAGACCAGCGCTGGTTTAATTTAACCAGCTAATGCTGAGTTGGAACCGGTTTGTGACAAAAACTATTGTAGTTTTTTTATTTTTAGTGTGTATGTTGTGGTTGTTTTTGTCGCAAATAAAAGTATGTCTATGTATAAATCGCTAGATGGCGCTTCGACATATGTATACTTCCCTGATATTGTAAATACAATAGGTCGTGGGTTCTAAAAATGTACTGATACACTTTCCAGATACAAAATTAAAACCGTACTAATAAAATCATATTTTAATAAAGAACTTCATAACATAACATAAGCACGAATAATCGAGAAAAAGTGCATGATTTCCAATTTTAACGCTCGGTCGATCGTAACAACATCCACCTATAGACTGCATGGTTTTTTTGTATGTTTGTTCAGTAATTACTTAACCAATTATTAATAGATTTTGATGATTCTTTTTTTGTTTGGCAGGTCATATTTCAGAGGTGGTCCCATATAATTTTTATCAAGTATTAGATTCAGTACTTTGGTTTTAATAACAAAATAACTGGTAAAATATGTCATCCAAGTAAACGAATTGCGTATTTTGTAGTTTTTTTTTTAACTATAATTATTTTCCAAAGTACCTGCAAGTCTTGATTGTGTTGGCACACGAATCTCGAATGTGATCTTCCAAGTCTGTTCCGCACACGCTATCCCCGCATTGCTTGCATGGCACTGAAAAATAACACTTTGGAAAGAGATTTTTTTCTTAACTTTTTTAAAGACAACAACTTTTAAAGCAGATGTGTACAATTCTCAGCGCTTAAGCTGATAGTTTAGGTAAACTGGCTACAGGGTGCCCAAAAAACAGGCTCTGCCTAGTTTGGAGCCTTTGTTGTAATCCACTAAGCACAGCTAGCTGCAGAAATGTGATATAATTCCTTGTACATTAGCAATTTAACTAAATTTGAAAATAAAATATATAACTATAACTATATATTTTTAACCGTCTTCCAAAAAAAAAGAGGTTCTCAATTCAACTGTATGTTATTTTTATGTTTGTTCAGCAATTACTCCGCCAATTACGAATTGTTTTCGATGATTATTTTTTTAGTTTGGTAGGTAATTACTCAGAGTAGGGTCCCATATACATTTTATCAAAATCAGGTCAATACATTGGTTTTTATAACAAAATAACTGAAAAAAAATGTCATCCAAGTAAACGAATTGCGTATTTTGAAGTCGGCAAGTCGGTTTTTCAGTTTTTTTTATATCTGTGTGACGTTAGAAACGTCTAGTGTTTTCGTCAAATTACGCGCGAAACTTTAACATTAAAGTTTTTATGCCTTTTTGATGCCATTTTATGACACTTATCGATTGAATAAAAATTTGTAATTTCTTTAGTAATTTATTATCGACCTCCGGGTCGAATTGAGACACTTTTTAACAAGTATCTATATATATTAAAAGAAAATAAAATACCCGATTGCAGAAGAGATTTTTTTTGGTCTAACTTACAATTTTGTTACGCTTGTTTCGTTGTTGTGTGTACGCAAAGTCGCTGTAAAAGGTTATCAATACGTCCTCTTTAGAATAATGATTGTAGTCACTTATTTTTTACCAAAAAGTTTGTAAGAGGTTATAAAAAAGCACATTTTTTAAATATTTTTTCGAGAATTATATTATTTTTCTTACAAATAATACAGCTTATTACACTCTGGGAAAACAACTTCTTAATATGAACTATTTTACTTAAGTTTATTATATATGTATCTCTTTCTATTCTATCTTATTTTTTGTTTGTACAATTATTCTGTATATATTTTATAAGTTTATATATATATATATATATATATAGGTACATGTATTTATGCCAGTCCGTCTATTTCATAGTAGTCTAGTCTTTTATATTATTTGTGAAAACTTTTAATTGGCCTTCCGTTTTTATATACGTTTTCTAATGTATGTAGTTAGCTGTAAGTTTTTCCTTTGAAAATAAAATACACTCCAAAAACATAACCCTCCTTCTTGCGCAATCGGGTATAAAAGGGTGTAATACATAATATATCTAATATATACAAACTAGGGCACATAGCACGTATAACTGATGGCCGATGGGGCCGAAAAGTTCGAGTGGAGACCGCGCACTGACAAGCGCAGCGTAGGAAGACAAGCCACGAGATGGACAGATGACCTCACACAAGTGGCGGGACGACGCTGGATGCAAGCCGCTTCCAAGGTCTTTTTGGTAATCCATGGGGGAGGCCTATGTCCAGCAGTGGACTTCTTATGGCTGAGATGATGATGATATACAAATTACTGCACTACTACTTTTCTACTTACATAATTTATGGAACTTCTGGTGATGTACATCCAGCTCGGAGCTCGGCACTGGTTCCTTACATACGGGGCACACTCGGATGTTCCTAGCACAGTGCACTGAATGGATAGTGAAATTCACCGCAGGTATCTCACGCTTGCTGTAACATGTAAATATATATGTTGAAACTATATACCATAAAAGAGAACTTAAGGGAAAGCAGATGACACAAGTCACAACATTTTACTGTGGTGTGAACTGTCTCAAACCAATACTGCACACCATATTCTAAGCAACAGATTTATGCACAACTGGAACAAATCGATCAAATCATTTAAAAATAAGCTGGATCAATGGATTAAAGAGGAACAAATTATACTAAAAGACAACCAGTGATTTATACTCATCAGTTTCTGATGCTTGCCTATCATAAATAAAAAACTTACAGTATTTTATCATTATTTGATGCTCTGTTTGATTATGTACCCATTATCATAATTTATTAATATTTTTAGCCTGATCTGTCCCATTGCTGGGCAAAGGCCTCCCTATCTTCCTTTCACTTTTCACTGTCTAAAGCTTTTTGTATCCATGTATTTCAAAAGAAGTCTAGTTCGTCGAGCCATCATCGCCTGGGCTTGCCGAGTGATGAGTGAAAGTTTTATTAAAAAATTATGTAGTATAGACTCCCATGGATATATGTAGTTGTATAGAATCCATTTAATATAGATTACCATTAATATAGTTTTAAAGAATTCATTTTATATTTTACACATCATAGATCTATGATTGACCACCAACTCGCCTGATGTTAAGCGATTGTGTAATTTGATATAGATTCCCAATAATATAAGATTTATACATTTCGTAATAAAATGAAGAAAAAAACCTTTATTTGTTGCTTTTTGTTTATCATCTAGTTAGTAACGACATTCTCAACCCATTGTTGGTCTCACTATCCAGATTCTACAGTAAGATATTTTTTGCAGTACCTTTATCCAACCAACACATGTCATATCTAATATATAATACCTTTAAACAAGCAATTCTTGTACATATTTAATCTAAATCTCGGAAACAGCTCCAATGATTTTAATGAAATTTGTTTTGTAGGTTTGTTTTGTTTGTTGTGTAGATTAGGGGACGATAAATCGATCTTTCTAGGTTTCATTTTTAATGAACCTGGGTTTGCTCATATGTTCAGTCATAAAAATACGAGTGGAGCTCCGCCCAGG
This sequence comes from Lycia hirtaria, assembly GCA_947563715.1. Taxonomy (NCBI): domain Eukaryota; kingdom Metazoa; phylum Arthropoda; class Insecta; order Lepidoptera; family Geometridae; genus Lycia; species Lycia hirtaria. Next base: position 15,656,599 of record OX387378.1, read on the forward strand.
TACTTAAACATAAAGCACAAAACATCTATTGTACTATTACATTGTAACTAACTGATCTTATATTTATAATATGTACATGTATAATTAGGAATACATATTATAGCCCTATAAGGGCATAATAACACACAAGTTGGAATATTCAAGTTTCATTTCATAAACTTATCTTTAAAAAATTCGTCAAGATACTAAATACTTACTAATAATACCTATACTGAAACTGAAATATTTACAAAAATAAAACAGCTAACAACCAGTGTAATCTCATTTGATAAAGTATAGCAATTAACTGCAGATTTGAATGTTTACAAACAAACATTAATAATGAAAATTATAGATCAAGGAGGAAAAGGGTCAGTGGGGTCATGACCTTTTGCGTTATAAAAGTGACATTTTGTGAATCCGGAGTCCGGTCTTCGCAACTTTGCAGATGATAACTTTTTTGATAGAAATGTTTTGTGAGATAATAAGTTAGACATATTTAGTTAAATAGACAACTGGATAGTGTAGAGAATGGTATGTAAGGGGTGGATGTAATCTAGTTTATTCCAACTAAAGGGTAAACAACCGAGAAAAGGTGCGAACAGCTGTAAATTGGGATCTTCGCAATGATCTAAATATCTAAAAATAGCTCTTAACGTGTTGTGAAAATAGCACAATTATTGATACTACATTACCTTCTAATGTACCCATTACTCACCAATTTGGGCAATTCTTCGTTTCCTCTTCGTCCATCGTTAAAGTTAACATAAAAAGCGAGCTTTAAGTAAATTGAAGTTATGAACAACAACGGATTTAACCTCTTAACACTTTACAGAGCGTCTACTGATCTAAACACTGCGTGGCGGTTAAGTCAGTTCGATTTATATCATTTGATATCACAATTATATTCATCTACCTACCATAAAATTCATAAAAACAACATTGTGCAAAAATATTTTTCGGTAAATCCCTGACACAGACAAAATAAACAAGCAAGTAAAAAACCCAAGAAGAGAGGCCTTGTAATAAAAGTTATACACCAGTTTGGTGTTACTATTATTCCAGTAACGTTTTTTTTTTTTAAAGAAACTTGATATTTTAGCACGAATTAAAAAAACGTCAATAAACATGTTAATTGTCTCATCTGACTATTTCCACAAGCGAAGTGGTGAAAGTTAGATATTTCACAAAGTGTTTGCGATCAGAATCTCATAGTTTTAGCGGATTCGCTCAGCTAATATATGGAACTCGGGAACTGTGATATTTTGCAACTAGTAACTCGAGAAGCTAACTGTCTCGTCTCGTTTGTTAATCCCCACTTCCACTTTGTCGAGCATCGGTCGGTACTCTCTATTGCACCTGTACGAATTAATAAAGCGCCTATTACACTACACGGTATTCAGGGCCCGGTAGTTAGGGGGACGTGGCCCCTTGCAAGGGCGTCGATTTATTAATATCTGCACACTGCAGTGATACCGGCTCCCTCACTGTGTAGACTGTACAGTCTGCACACAGTCCAGCAAGGAACATTATTACTCACGAGCAGTCCAGTTAGAAGATACTTGAGCAAGCGGTTCAATCTTATTACAAAAAACCGGGGACGGCCGGGTGACGAAAGATGGATATGTCGCTTACTAGGAATAACAGATGGCAGCTCTGCATTATCATCATTATTAGTCTGTGTTTATTTATCAATAAACTGGTAACTTTCAAATAAAAAGCACTCTGTGCCAGGGTTACCATTTCTACGGCAATTGCCGTGTTATACGGCAATTGGGGCCGCTTGCCATAAAAAACACGGTATACGACAGAACATCCATTGCCGTATCATTAAACACGGCAATCAGGGCGAGAGTAAAAATACACCAATTAAGTTGCAGGCAACAGCTACTCTGCAATTAAATCAATCCATAGACGCGTCATCGAATACACTTGACACTTCAAGTGTAGGCGATTAGTCATCATACACCTCTTTAGAATACTAAGAATCACACATCACACACCCCCACATCACTAGTAGGGACACCCCCGAGAGGTTAAACATATATCTTAGACATTTATAATTTATATCTCGTTCTTTACGAATAAAGATATTTATTCTTGCTTCAGACGTTGTTTACGAAACTTTAAGAATTGAAATAGTGAAACAGAAAGTCAAATTGTGACTATTGGCCGAAAAAATTAATCTTAGAAATAGGTTAGTGTTTAGGGCTAGAAAACAGTTTTACTCCTATTTGTAGGTATCGGAGATCACGCAACAATACTCATTTTAAGTATCTACGTGTAAAAAACTGCTTTTTTTTATGAAACACGGCAATTTTTGAAACTTTGGGCCAAAACACGGCAACATCGAAAACACGGTAGTAATTTTTTTTTATGGCAACCCTGCCTGTGCTGGTTACTGGTAGCCCCGATGCATATGTCTGGTCTGCGACTTTTTGGCGGGAAGTCGAACTAGGCGGGCGTTTTAAAACTTTGGCTTTTTTCAATTTTAAGTTTTTTGTGTAAATATAGTGCATTTGTGTATATATAAATTGTAAAAAGTTGTAAATAGACCATGAGTGTCACCAGTGACGGGGGCGACCCCGTTGATCACTCCAAAAAAAGGAAATTAGTGAAAGCTTCTCTCAGTGAAAGCGTTTCCTATAAACTTTTCACAAAACCTTTGTATAAAAGACTATTCCCTGAAAATCATAGCGGGGATTGTGTTGTGTATGTAGAATCGACGGAACAGGAAAAACTTGGGAACAAAAACCCAATCACCCTAACAAACTTATTTTCAGACAATGTAAAGGGAATTATCGGAGTACACCGTATTAATGCTTACAAAGTTGGAGTAACATTCAAAAAACCAGCCCCTGCTAACAACTTCCTTAACATGGAAAGCTTTTTGAGCAAACACAAAATCAAAGCCTTTATTCCAGCACATTTAACTGAAACCATTGGAGTCATCAGGCATGTTCCTGTAAGCATGTCTAATGAAGAAATCTACAAAAACATTACATGTGATGCAGAAGTTATATCAATAAAGCGTTTTATGCGAAAGGAAGAAGGTCAACTGGTTCCTTTACCCACTGTAGCGGTAACGTTTGTAGCAACTTCATTGCCACAATATGCCTATATCAGATTATTCAGGTACCCAATCCATAATTACATTCCACCTCTGGTGCAATGTTACAAGTGCTTAAAATTCAACCACTCGGCAAAAGTCTGCAGAGGAGAACAAATATGTTCTTCATGTGCAGGACGACACTCATACAAGGAATGTGATACAGAAATAATTTCATGCATCAATTGCACCGGAAGCCATTTGGCTATATCAAAAAACTGCCCTGTTAAACAAGCAAAAATTGAAGAAAAGAAAAAGAAATACCTTAACCTCAATCGATCATATGCCACTGTTGTGAGTATACCCACTCTTAATGACTCCAAAGAATTTCCAGTTTTAAAGACGAATAAAAATGATTTGCGACAATCAAAAACGATACAACAACCTCAATCAAAACCAAGTTTTGATACCGAGCAAATAATAACTAATGAAATAATTATAAATGCGTTAGTCAAATCTTTAATTGCTCTAAGTAATGGTAACAATAATGAGCCAATTACAAATAAGAGAATTAAAGAAATATTATTATCTAACTTAATTTGATCTTATGGATACATATCTACATATAGCACAGTTTAATATACAAAGCTTGCTGCATAAAAGAGCTCTTTTAAGTACATTTCTAACTGAGCATAACATTGATGTATGCCTTTTGAATGAGACATGGCTTAAAAGTAATAGCATAATTCCTAATTTCACTCCTTTTAATTTTATTCATAAAAATTCCAAAAATCAACATAATGGTGTTGGAATATTAATAAAACAATCCATAAAATATAGTCTTGTTACTACTTCATTTTATGAAGCCATTCAAAACATTTGTATATCTATAGAAACTTCAACAGGAACATTATATATTCTGTGTGTTTATTGTCCTCCTCACCCTACAAGGTTTGATAGGAGCAAATTGAAAAAAATATTTTTAGAAACTCCTAAGCCATGTCTCATCATGGGAGATTTCAATGCACATCACATATTGTTTGGATGCCATGCAAACAATTCCCGAGGTAATGTCTTATATAATCTGTTAGATGAGTTTGATTTGTGTGTCTTGAATGATGGTAGTCCAACTACGATCCAGCATCCAAACAGAAATGCTTCAGCAATTGATTTAGCTTTGGTTAGCTCTTGTATAGCTCCTCTCTGTGAATGGCGCGTCCATGATGATCCAATGGGTAGTTATCATTTTCCAACACTCTTAGATATAAATGTGAAACCTTCAGTGTATGAGCTCCGTCCTGTGGAAGAGAAATATTTGTATAATAGAGCAAACTGGTCTAAATTTAATTCTTTATCAGAAAACAGTTTTTCTCAACTAGATGTGGACAACACAGAGCCTATTGAATCATATAATAGTTTTGTAAATATTTTAAATCATATTAGAGATGAGACAATTCCGAAACAAAAACCAAATCAAACTTTACGAGTGTCAAGAAAGCCAGCCCCTTGGTGGAACAAAATATGTGAGGAAGCTGTCCAAAAATCTAAAGAAGCTCTTAAAACTTATAAAAATACTCCAACAATTCCCCATTTTATAAATTATGAGAGAATTGATGCTAAAAAGAAAAAAATATTAAAAGAACAAAGAGTAACTTCATGGCACGAACTGTGCACAAGTTTCAATAGAATGACTCCGGTTTCTAGGATATGGTCTTATATTAAAAAATTTAAAAGAATTGGTAGTTCACATAATAGGTATTTAAATGATGAATGGGTACCAAGCTTCTTAGATAAACTGACAGATTCCTCACAACTAGACAGAGATAATTTAAGTCATATTTTGGATAGCTCGGACTGTAATGACAATAATTCTTTTCTAATTGAGCCCTTTACACTAAATGAGTTACACATTTCCCTTAAGAGTAGAAAAGATACATCTCCCGGAATGGACAATATACCATACAAGCTAATTAAGAATTTACATCATAATGCTATCAATATATTACTGAAAATTTATAATAAACTTTGGAATTATTGTGTTATACCAGAATCATGGAAAACTCAATGTGTTGTTCCTATTCTGAAACCAAACAAGCCTGCCGATAATGCTTCTTCCTATAGACCTATATCTTTGTCTTCCTGTTTAGGTAAACTTTTTGAAAACATGTTGAAATTCCGTCTAGATTACTTTGCTGAAGCACAAAATAAATTACCAGATATACAATTTGGATTCAGGAAGGGTAGGAGTTGTGCAGAAAGTTTTGTATCATTTATAGCAGATTTGAAAAAAGCAAAACTCAGTCACTCTAATGTTATATGTGTGTTTTTAGATGTAAAAGGTGCGTTTGATAATGTTAATATAGAAAGCCTTATCCATGCTCTACATAAATTAGGTTTACCAAGTAAAATAATGAATTGGATGTTTAATTTCTTATATAATAGAACTTTATATGTAAAATACAATAATAAACTACATGGACCAGGAACAGCTAATAAAGGAACTATGCAAGGAGTAACCACTTCTCCTCTGATGTATAATTTTTGCACATCTCATATTCTTAACTATGTTGACACTTCCCATATCAAAATTTTACAATTTGCAGATGACTTGCTCTTGTATAGTGAAAGTCAGGATATTAATTTAGTTACAGACAGAATGAATATTGCTTTACAACAGTTACATAATTATTACAGTGGTGTTCTGAAACTGGATATTAGTACAGAAAAAAGTTCTGTGCTAATATTTAGCAAAGATCCATTACTTCAGCATTCTGTCAAAATAAATTATAATCATGACACTATCCCTGTTGTTGACCATCACAAATTTCTAGGTGTAATAATAGATAATAAACTAAAGTTTGATAAGCATATTAGCTATATATGCCAAAATGCTATGAAAGGTATTAATGTTTTAAGATGTTTAGCTGGAACCTATTGGGGATCTGACCCTAAAACCTTGAGTATGTTATATAAGAGTATAGTAAGGAGCCACTTTGACTATAGCTGTTTAGCATATATGAACGCTAATGTAACTTTATTAAGAAAGCTTGATGTAATACAAAACATTAGCTTGCGAATAATAAGTGGTTCATTTTGTTCAACACCAATTAATTCAATGGAAGTTGAGAATTGCATACCTCCATTAATTTTACGAAGAATACAATTGGCTGAAAGATTTTGTCTAAAGGAAATATCTTCTAATAATATTGTTGTGTTGAAAAATGTCTTGCATCCAGTAGAACTTCCCAATTCAGTTGAAATACATAACATTTCTGCATGCACTCTTGCATCTGGAATATTACCTGAAATTTCAACCATAATGACATATATTAGAATTCAGACAACAAATATGTATGTGAATAATAAATGGCCAATATATAAATGCCCATACACTGCTTTGATAAATTACTTAGATGTGCAGTGCTATTTGGATTCTGTTACGAATAAATATGATTTCTTGGAATTTTTGAGTACTAAGCCAAATTCCTATGTGATTTACACAGATGGTTCTAAAAGTACCACAGGTGTCAAAGCAGCATACTATGACCCTCAGGAAAATATCACAAAATGTACTTTATTGGACAATAACTGTAGTGTATTTACAGCAGAAAGTTATGCCATATTGTCTGCTCTGACATTTGTAAAAAACTGTGTAAATAATGTAAATATACTGATAGTCAGCGACTCTAAAAGTGTTTTGTTAACTTTATGTAATGGTAATTTTAAGTGTAAATTAAATTATATCATCTATCAATTAAAAGAATTGATAAATGTTTTAAAACAGACAAAACAGATTGAATTTGTATGGGTTCCATCACACAGTGGCATATATGGTAATGAGGTGGTAGATGAAACCGCACGTGGAATACATGATGAGGATCATTCAGAAATCTTAAAAGTCCCGTTCACAGATTACTATTCCATTTTTAAAAACTATTCACGAAGGATGTGGAAAGAATACTGGGACTTAACCGCATTAAACAAAGGAAGGTGGTATAAAACAATACAAACAGACTTACCAACGACACCTTGGTACAGCAGAATCAAATATTGCGAAAGAAAGTTCTTTACGATTATTAATCGACTTCGTTCTGGACATAGTCTGGCTCCAGCGCATCTATATAAAATAAAAATAATCTCCGAAGACAAATGTACCCACTGCTCAGGAGCAAACGCAGATATAGAACACATAATATTTAATTGTCCAAAATTCAGTATACAACGACTAATTCTTGTTAGTGAAATAACCGAATTATCCGAACAGAACTCTCTATGTGTTCCCCGCCGCATTCAAGATTTGTTATGTAATAGTGTATATTTTAAGTCTATTTTTAAGTATATTGTAAATAGTATAGGTAAAATATAATTTTAGTTTAGTTTTATGTATAATTTAGTTCTATATTATTTAAGTAGTGATTAATGTACTTTATTATTTCGACTAAAGGACGAGATTCCATGGTCATGAATAAATTAAAAAAAAAAAAATGTCTGGTCTGCCAAAAAGTACTTTGTCGGACATACTACTTTATAATTTGTGACTTTGTCCGCATAATACGAATCGTAGACTAACTTTTTCAGGATTAATTCATGTCCTAAACAAAGTACTAACATCGTATTACAAAACGCAGATTATCGCTAGTTCGGGAACTATTTATGGTATTAAAGTAAGTCTTTAGTTTAAACTGTGGTAATAAATCGAAACGTCTAATTGACACAGTTTGAGGTTAGGTTCGCGAGTTTGTTTTTTGTAAGTTTTACGTGTTATAACATTAATTAAGTTTAGTAATATGATGAATACCACAGATTTTAAGTTACTCGAGACACAACGGTGACCAGTTATAAATAAAATTCGCGTAAACCCTTTTGAATTACGAGATGACGCCTTCGATGTAAATATTGGTTTACAAAAGACAATTGCTAATAAAATAGCGAAGATTTTACACGAAAATTAGTTTCCTGACCCTCGCAAATGCCTACTATCTCCTAAAATGCAAGTGGTTTGTGCATTACGATGTTGGGCTCACCGTAAAGTAAGTAGAAAGTGATAACCTATGCTAAGCAAATTATAACTATGGTTTTATTGTTAAAAATACTTATTCTAATATTTTTATTTTTTTGTGCATAGATTCAAGAATACAGCTCCCAGCAGCGCCGCCACAGCACCAGTACTGCTACCAGTAGTGAACAAGATATATAAAAACTTGCACTGGCACGGATTTCCTACACATGTATTAAAATACCTAGATGCAATATTCAAGAAAAAGTTGAAAATATGTGTACAAGGGTACACCAATATTACAATATTTCCAGTTGCATAATTAAAAAAAAATGTAAGTAGTTAAAAATACATAGATATTAGTTTATAAAAGGCACAGGCCCCCGGGGACTCTGTGAAGATTAATTTTGTAAAATAAAATAAAACAAATATATTACAACAATGTGCATGTGTGCTCCACAAAATTGTTATTGACATGAGAGAAGGCAACCTCTTAGGGATTCGACAATATTGTAAACGCTGTCCGTAGAAACTAGGAAAAAGCAGTTTATTGAAACTCAATTTTAGTCAATGATTTTTAAATTTTAATTTTAACTTATTAAATGTTATGTATGTCAACACTAAAATAATATCATCTGGGTTAACTAGACAACTGTGATTGTGGCTATTGTGATTTCTGTAGTTAGTTTTTAACAACTTGAAGACAAGTTGTTTATATTGCGTTCTGTACTTTATGCAAATGATCAGTTGGGTATCTGAAAAAGAATACATAATGTCCCGTATTATTTACATATTGCTTTATGTACAGCACAAACTTAAAAATAATGTATGTTAGTTTTCAATGTAATGAGAAAATATCGCGATGTGTAGGATGAAACTAATTTACTTTTACACAGATGAGTTTTCTAAATTGTATGACCCAACTTTTACCATGTGAATGTACAATGTTAGTGGGAAAGATATTTTTACAATGGTGTTTATTTACTTTTTTTTTATGAAAACACAATTTTTTTCTCGTTTTAATGATTGGTCCTAAAAGATGTTCATCATGATGAGAACTCCCATTCCGACTAACATTTTATATAAATTTGATCATACAACGAATATTATACTTATAGTACCTAGTGATAGTGAAAAATGCTAGCCCAATAGCTAAAAATACAACAAAATTTATATTTCCAAACATCCACTCCTGCTGGAAATCGAACCTATTGACTTTGCATAAAACAAATGTAATAATAATAGTTTATACAATTAACGTTAAAATATAATTACTTCAAAACTAATAAAAATGTAGAAATATTGTATGTGTGATTAAATTGATAAAAAATCCGTCTGATCATGAATGTACCATGGAAATTGTGCGAAGATAATAAAAGTCCTTTGCATACAGATCATTCATCACTTTTTATTTTTTCATAGGTTTGATTCTTAACAACTTGTTCAAACTGAATTAACTGCTTGTATATCAGTTTCTAATTCCCAGTTGAAGCATTTTGGTTTTTATTAAAATGGGCTTAAAATAGTTTCGGAAAACTTATTTACTTTCCTATACTTTATTAAACATTTATTTTAATATAAATTATCCAGTTAGAATCCTCGCAATTTTTTAATCATAGTTTATGTAGCAGAAGTTTGAAAAATAATGATAATTTTGGAGAATAGTCTTTAAGTAAGTTGTAAAAGGCTTAATTTTGTTGTTCGTGATTTCATTTGTGATTCTTTATCATTTATGCTGTATGCAAATCCTTTATTTGAAATAAACTGAAGGAAAATTATTATATTGTTTCATTTCTCAATCCTTGAAATAAAATATTGATAAAAATAATACATCTAAATAGGGTCAATGTGCTAGTTTTCGTCCAGTTGGTGGAGTTGTCAAGTTCGGAAAACAATATAAAATATTTAGACTATGCAATTTGTTTATGAAATTATTGCAATATACTCGTCATATACTCTATTTTGATAAAATGTATTTTTTGTGGTTGTAAGTTTACTGTTTTTTTAATAATTCATAAAATGCTCAAAATTGCTGTTTTGGCTAGTTTTCGTCCACAAAATTCAGTTCTTGTCCACCTATTAGCTAGTTTTCGACCACTCACTTGGAAACTTTGGAATTCAATAGGAAAATATATACTTAGGTACATTTAAAGAAAGTCAGTGATTAACATTTATTATCTTACATTTTAAAAATCTGTAATTATTGAAACATCTCTAATACCTTTAATCTTTAACATAATTTTTTTACTGAAACTATAAAATTTAGGAAAATGAGATCGTATTTTACTTAATGTACACTATATTTTTACTTTAATTATGAGTGTATCTATTACAGCAATTAGTTCTTTTATAGTTAAGTTCTTCTATAGTTATATTAAAAAAATTATGATCTTATTTTCCTTAATATCCTTAATATACACTATATTCATAGATTAATACTTTTATATTATCACTGGGTAACACTGATTCTTCTGTAACATTGACTCTGTCTTTATTTATTACCTTCTGCAAAGCAAAAACAATTTCATGTTAGTATATTTCAAATTTTCATGAAATTTCTGCTATAAACCAAATACCGGTCTTAAACTGACATGTTCCCCTAAGCATTTTTAGTTTCCGACCGCATGATTTTCTCATGCGTATTTTATTACGTAATAAAAAAAAAGTGGACGAGAACTGGTAATTAAATAGTATCCGCACATAAGGTTCAAATTTCTAAATTTCATTTACTTGATTTTCACACATTATTAAATAGCGGAAACAACCTTATTGGACGGAGCCAAGCTAGTCTCCGACCACGCGGTCGAAAACTAAATGTTCTAAGAAAATGGTATTTCAGTTCTTGACCACTTCATTTTGTTTCTTTAATAGTGACATTCAAAATAAAAACGATGTTTCCCACATTCTATAGATCATAAACAAGGTCTACAAACAGTAAAAAAAAACAAAATATAAAAAAAAACAATAAAATACTTACTGTGAAAGTCGCGGTGTGCCACTATTTGTTTTGTAATATTCACGTATCCACACTGGGTCGATACCAACCGCCAACTGTTGTTTTTTTTACGAGTTACACATACACATTAGGCTTTGTGTGCTTGTGTGTATATGTGGTTAAGTCTTCAGTCTTGCAAAGAAATTTTTTTTTTTTTGTTTTAAGATTGTCAGTATTGCTATTTTTAAACGATTTGTAAGAACGATCCGTCCGATGGACGAGATCTGGCTGTGGTCGGCGAACTGGCACATTGACCCTACATAGCTATATATATAAATAATACGAAGCTGTAGTTATGTAGATGTATATAGCAGGGTGTGGTTCTAACTAGGAATAACAGATGACGCCAGTTTCTATGCGAACATAAATGACCTTGTTCTAAGCAAGATTGTTCTCTATTTCCGTATATTACAAAGGTACTCTTTGTACTTGAGTCTGCATTCGAACGCGTGCGGAGAGACGTTATCATGGCACCTGTTTTATCTAAACCGTTAAAAAAAAAACAATGGTTACCGTGATTTCGGTAGTTGCATCCATGAATATTATAGAAGAAAAAAAGAAGAGGAGAAGAATCTGGGTCAAGCAATACTTGAAATTAAGAGAAAAGCACTCCAATATGAGGATACTCAGTGCTCTGGAACCAGTGGACTTTAAAAATTATTTAAAAATGGGAGAGGAGGAATTTGAGTACTTATTAAATTAAAAATACATGCGCACTTCACGCTAGCCGCGCGACGACTGAGTTCGTGAGTTCCCTAACTGCCCTAAGTTTTATTACACTACTCGATCGTAATGCTACGTTTACACGCTTGCCGAAGCTTGGCAAGCGCCCACAAGCTCCAAACCTCTACAAACGCTTGGATGCCATTTACACGCTTGCGAGCCACTTGCGAGTGCGTTAGTATGTTCCGGACAGGCAAGCATGGCGGACTTGGATATTGAAATTAATATTAATATATATAATCAATATTTCTTTTTTCGCCTTCAGTTCTTTAACCGGCTTTTTTAATTCGTGGCTAATATGAGACTAAGCGTCTGCTACTTTCATTTTATCTTTGTGGTTTACGTCCTTCGGATTCCCTAGGCACGATTCACTTTGATACACCTCGAGAAAGGCCATAGTTTCATCGTTTGACCAATTAGTCATGGTCGATACGCGATCGTATACATCGTCTGTCGACATCCGTTCGGTTCGAGCTTGTGCGCGTCACTAAACACGCGCCAACGTGTAAACGTGTCGCAAAGGCTTGCCACAAGCTCCCTTTGATCTGTGTTCAAAAATCGACACTAACCCGGATCGGCGACAAGCTCACGCAAGCCACGCCAAGCCAACCAAACACCCCATTTACACGCTTGTGTTTGTGGCGGCTTCCCGCGGCTTGGCAAGCGTGTAAACGTAGCATAAGGGTGATCAGGGAGCAATGCAGCCGGGCCCGTCCGGTCCGGATTAGATGGCCTCTCTACTTGGGTCATAGGCAAATGTTGAATGAAAATGAACAGAAAAAACGGCAACCCACAGATTAGCAATAGAATAACATTAAGGCAGTTTGTACAAAAAAAAAACGATTAATTCCGATTTAAATATCAAAAAAATGTTTAATTTATTCATGAAAATAAAATATCCACGCATTGGATTCGTGTATCGAAGTTATGGTACGTGGAAAAAATATGTATGTGCTCTATTTTACTCGTTTAAACTTAGCAAGTAGGTATTTGATCACTAATATGAATAATATAAAAATCCTTTTTGAGTTGTTAGAAAAACTCTTCTTATCTAAATGATACATACGTAGATGTGATTATGATTTGACTGTAACTTGTAATTAAATATTATTTTATCACATCATCTCACTCAACTAAAAGACCCATGGAGATAAGTCTTCCCCCCGTCTTCCCTCTTGAATTTCTAAAATCCGGTTGTATGTGGCTTGCATTCAATCTCCCTACCACTTGAAGATGGCAAATGGCATTAATTAAATAATCAAACATTTTATCATAAGAATAAATTAAAAAAAAGACGTGTGGCACTCGGAGACTGCCGCGGTAAAGCTATTGCATAGCATTTTTTATCAGCTTATGTAATTATAATTATTTATTTATTTTATTTATGCAGTATTCCTAACACCCCCACTCCGACCGGCACAGCGGTGATACTTTTTAGTTTTGCCATCTATCGATGAATAGCAGAACTTTTAATTACTTTTTGAAATATCACGCTTGTCTCTTTGGTTCTGAAAATCGCCTCTAGGTGGCATTGGTTGTATCGGCGTTACTGCGTTAGGTTATTTTCGTTACGGAATTTCTGGATTCGGTCTCCACGCTCAAGGCCCACGATAGAAGCTATGCAATAGCTTAAAAAATGGCAGATATATAAATCATGCGAGTCTAATATCCTCAATAATAGAAAATGAAAAAGAACCCCTATGGCAAAGAGAATACAAGAAAACTAGTACTTATTATGGGGAACCCCATGTAGAAATCTAACACTGTGAGTATCGCAATTCGCAAGAATATTGTCGAATACCTAGGTGCGATACGTATCGAAGTGTGAGTTGCCATAAAAATAATTGATACTCCTCCGCGAGTCTTTCGAGACTCCCGTCATCTAAGCTTACGGTGATGTAGGGAAAGGATACTTACTTGTCTTTACTAAAGGGGGATATTTTGTGGAATTTCCTACATACATGTACGTATTCTCTTAGCGAAACGAACAAGTCGCTCGCCTGTTGTTAGTTATACTCTTGATATCGACTCAATCCAAAAGAACTTTAAATTTTGTGGGTGTATGTAAGTGTATTAATAAAAAAAGACATTCATATTTATAATAGCAGCATTTATTTGCATTTCTTATACATCACAACGAAACACTCATTCACAAAATTATAAACAAAATAAAGTTAAACCTAGTTACAGGATCAGTGCAAACTTGCTGAATCGCAGCTATTGTCGTGAACATTGCACTCCGCTGCTATTCCTCAGGTATGGACCGCCCCTTAGGAACAAAAGGTGTGGACATCTTTACAATCTCTTAGCACTAATCAAAACTTAGAGGTACGTACGGACTCTGCATTTCAATATACGCATAGTTGGTAACGCGTACTATAGTAGAACGCGCAATCCGTAACTGTGCATTGAAGGCCGCGCATCAAAAGGGCCGTGCACATTTTACTCAATATATGCCTATATTATTGTTATTATTGCCTTTTTATAGCATCAAGCCCGCTCCACATTCCCAGAGTTTGCCGAGAGCCAAAACTTTTGACGAAGAACGAACATTGGCGAGAGCTCACGAGTCTAGACGAATACTCTCTCTACACTCCCGTATTCGACAAGCTTCGTCTAGTTTTGCCGGGAATGTAGAGCGGCCTTTACTTCTACTTGCCAAAGTCATATTTCATATGATGAAATATTGTCATCACTGACAATATTATTATAACTTTCGCAATAAAAAATATTTTATTTATTTGAGTTTCGCGTTGAATAGAGGCGGCATTCTCAGTTCATTCGGTAGCGATACCACTCAGATCTATATCTCCATCTGTCTTTTCGATACAGAATGAGACAGAGTTGAGAGTTGTTTCCGAATGGAATCGCTACCGTGCTGAATTAGAATACCCTTGCTAACTTGCCACAGTTCATACAAATAGATGCAGTTAGTACGCGTATTCATTTGTAGGCGTTGTACCTACGCTACGCGTATACTGGAACGCGTATTCCGTACGCATCTGGTTTTAGTGGTTTATTTTATTCATATAAAGTTTAAAGCATTTTGACAACATACCTCTAAGAAAGGACATTATTATCTTTGACTATTGGCTACTTTGCATATAACACGTAAAAATACATTGGAAATTAGATTTTTACTCTGAAAACTTGAGCTTTTTTTTCCAATAATACACGTTATGCGGCCAATGTTCATAGTAAACAATTTTCTGGAAACAAAACCTGTTGTAAAATATCTTACAAACTCCATGTATCTAGTAAATCTTGAATAAAAATACAAACTAAGTATATATTAGTAAAACTATACACAGCACAGGATGACAAACTTGAACTTATACATATTTATAATAATGTGCATAGAATTAATTACAGTCAAAGTATTATAGTTTATAACACTGATAAAAATTTCAATCACCAGGTGAAAAATTACAATCTTTTTTAATACAATTTAGAAAAATCGGTACTCAACCAGTAAAAGTGATCAGCTAATATTCCTTTTTAACCTACTGCCAAGGTTATCAAAGAAAGAGGTTATCAATTCGACTGAATGTTTTTTTTTCGTATGTACCGATTACTCTGCCAAATATTCATTGATTTAAATAATTCTTTTTTGTTTGGTAGGTCATATTTCAGAGGTGGTCTCATATAAATTTTATCAAAAGCGGTTCAGTACTTGGGTTTTTATAACAAAATAACTGGTAATATCATCATCCTAATTAACAAATTGCGTATTGTGAAGTCGGTTTTTTTCAGTTTTTTAAACTACAATCATTAGTCTAATAAAACCAAAATCGACAGAATATATCTTGCTTATTATTGAGGCACCAAAAAACGCTGCATACTCTACTACGCTTTGTAGCTTTACATAAGTAATACTATTAATGATTGCTGTGGCATTACTATTTTTTTAATGCAATTCACTGTCATCAAGTTTGCCATATCTTACAATCTAAGTCTTGTATAATACATACATTAATCTAAATATGTCAATAACATATATTTTTACAATATCATATTTTTATTACTCCAATTTTATAAAACTAGAACTAATATTTATAGAAAAAAATCTAAGATTTCAATGAGGGATGTATTTATCTCTAGTGATATATATATAGCATATTTTTTATACTTACGTATTATATAACATTTGACAAAATTAAATTGTATGTACTGTATTTTTTGTCGATTTGTTATGATAATTTTAGAATTAACAAAATCTCTGATTCAAAGTGAACAGATTTTCTTGAATTATAGGATGAGAATAAACAGATTCTACATAAAAGTCATAACTTTTAACACTTTTCAAACAAAAAGAAAAAAGAAAATCAGTTTATACATTTGGGAACTTGATGCAACAGAGGGATACACACATTAAACTTATAAAACCCCTCTGTTTGCATCGAAAGTTAATTAAAAATGACTCACTCACAAATTAATTAGTGCAATGTTAATGTAGCATCAAATATCTCAATTTACACTAACATAACCCTCCTTTTGAAATAGGGTACGGTATTTACGTAAATACACATGAATCTACATATGCACTTTGATTTCGACCGCTATCCTATAGGAATCACTCATTGTTGGGAAAATAATTAGCGAATAATTTAAGCCCTTTATGCCATCCCTAATATTAATATCATTCAAATCCGTTCAGCCGTTTTAGCGTCAAGGAGTAACACACAACTTTCATATTTTACAACATTAGTGTGTGTGTGTAGTGATCGAAGTTACATTTACACTCTCTTCTATCCAACCTTCATATTTATTTTTACACTTCCATATGTCTGTGATAACTGGAGGTATCCAAAGGTCGCAAGAAGTCGATTCCTACATTAAGTATGATATTACTATTTTATTACTGTCTATCTCTTCGGCAGAGCTACAATGGTACTAAACTTGACTCATTAGCTTTGTTGTGAATTCAGTCAATATTTCATACTAGCTTTGCAAGCTTCA
Organism: Lycia hirtaria; assembly: GCA_947563715.1. Lineage (NCBI taxonomy): Eukaryota > Metazoa > Arthropoda > Insecta > Lepidoptera > Geometridae > Lycia > Lycia hirtaria. Next base: position 15,673,300 of record OX387378.1, read on the forward strand.
TTTCAACACCCAGAATAATGTCAGTGTATGACTATGAAATTCAGTTGATATTAGCTATTTGCAACATCTTTATGCTGCCAGCTGCTGTCAGTACTGCCTTTTGCCAATTCTACTTTAGTTCCGTTCCTAATTCTTTTCTATATTTATTTGCAGCATCCAACCACAATCTTTTCCATAAAAGCCTATTTGTGGCTTTTATTAAGATTCAGCAGTGAGATTTCCATATCATTACAATATTCAATCATTTCTAGTGCAGGATATATCTACTTCTCACGCCCTTATTTTCCCAATCACTTCCACTTTATTTCTACACTTATATCAGTCAGTGGGCGTTATGTGCCCCGGTGGAGGGTCGCTAGAACTGCCCCCGCTGGAAGCCGAGGCCGACGCCTCGCATGGTGTGCGTCGTGGCTCGCGCGACTTCGTACTGGGCCTGCATCGCTTGGAAGAGCTCTTCTTGTTTCTTGATCGGGTCCACTTGCTTATCTGGCTCGGGTTTCACTGCAGCTGTGGAATTAGACACGTTATTACAGATTTTGATGCTTAATAGATTTTTATCTATATAAACTTTACACATAAAATATATAACACAATCTACAATCGCAATCTTAGAACAATTTTGGAATTTTCAAGTCTAGAGTGAATAGATATCTTTTAAATCGACAAGCTCTTTCCTCGGCCACACCGTCGCTTAATATCAGGCGAGTTGATGGTCAATCATAAAATTTTCGTGCGTGAAAAAATATAAATTCTGTGACAAACAGGCGCCAACCAAAGGCAAGCGCCACCTACGTGGGCACAAGACGTGCTTTTATGGTGCGCTTGGTCAACATACATCCTCTATTTACCCAACAGCTCAGCTTCCTTTCAAGCTCTCTAGCTTCGATCCCAATACAGGAAAAATATTTGGGTGATGTGCATGGACGTTTGTTCTGTGTCTGGGTGTATGTATACACCCAGACAGATATATACTCATAAGTATGTATTTAAAAAAAGTATATCAGTATTCTATCAGTTATCTAGTTCCCATAGTAGAGGCTTTGTTTTGTTTGGGGCTATACATTGCGTTGTGAAATTCTCTATTAATATTTACTTATTATTTAAAAGTGTCACTCACCGGGGTCCTTGATGCCCATGAGCCTCATGAACTTGGAGACCTGCTTGCCGTCGTTGTCCTGCGCGAACCGCGTGCCGCTCCACTTGGCCGCCTCCTCTTGCTCGTTCTTGGCTTTGTTCGCCCACAGCAGCTTGCGTTTATTCACCTTCAAAATATAAGGAATTAGTATAGTGACATGGTCCACATTCTTGATGCGTCCTGCACAGGAATGGAATTCTTTGACGCCATCTCTGTTTCCTGAGAACTACAATCTTGGAATTTTCAAAGCTAGAGTGAATACATTTCTAGATCGACGAGCTCCATCTCGGCCACACCGTCGCTTAACATTAGGCGAGTTGCTGGTCATTCGTAGATCTATATTGCGTAAAAAAACAAAGAGCATTATGACATTACTTATTTTTAATTCCCGACCTAAAATATGGAGTATTATAAGTTTGACGCGTGTATCTGAGTGTCTGTCTGTGGAAATTAGATTGAGTGTTCTTAGCAATGTTTCATAAAAGTAGGTTAAGCCGTTTTTTATATTGAGTTAAAAATTATTTGTACAATGTATATATTACATCTAAGGGCAACACGGTAATATGTCGTTAAAAACGCCCATTTCGACACTCACAAGGGAATCAAAACTTATATGGTACTTTCCGTTCACCTAGAACTATGAAATTTGGCAAGAAGCATTGTGTTATGGTACACATATAGGAAAAATCCGAAAACTGGACATTTTTAATGATGATGATGATGTTAGCCTGTAGTGTCCCACTATAATATAAACCAAAAATATTACGATGTGTAATTTGCGGTTTATGAAGGATAATATATAAAAAAAATATGTAATTTCTCCCTTTTTTCTACTAGTTTGTACGGAACCCTCGATGAGCGAGTTTCACTCGCAATTGTTCGGTTTTTTTTTCATAACCTCCAAACCTATTCGTATTAAGCAACAGATTATACTAGAAATTATCGCAAAAAAGCGTACACTCAACAGCTCCTTTTCTGCAGTCGGGTATTTAAATTTTCGTTTAATATAGATACTTGTTTAATGATAGGAATTCAAATTAGCCATTTGAATTCTATTGTAACTAGGTCTAACTTTTTCTTCGATTATTTGAATTTACTATACCATCATAATTATATGCTTGAATAATACGGTCTTGACAGACAGACAGACAACGAAAGACCCTATATAAAATGTCATAAAAAAATGTATAACAGATACCTGATCCAATATCTTGCTGGTGTGGAGTCCAGTGGCGTTGTAATAAGAGGGCAGGGAGCCGCCGGCGTGTGGCGCGGGCTCGCTGGCAGCCGCGCGCAGCTGCTGCGCCGTCGCCATGGAGCCCGACGGAGTCTTGATCTGCAGGCCCATCTTCTCCATCACCTCGAGCTTCTTGTTCACCTTGTACGAGGACGGACGGTACTCCGACGGAGGCGACGGTCTGCGCTCGTTTGATCCGCTGCCAGAGAGCAATTATATATTACTTTTTGCCTTTTTGAATAAGTTTTTTTTACGTAAGATTGATCTACGATTGACCACTAACTCGCCTGATATTAGGCGACGGTGTGACCGAGGATGAAGCTTGTCGATCTAGAAGATATCTATTCACTCTAGCCTTGAAAATTCCAAGAAAACAGATGGCGGCAAGAATTCCATTCCTGTGCAGTACGCAACAAGAATGTGGACCGATAACGCTGAACTTTAGAAAGTTTAGTTTAGAAAACTCACTCAAAAATCCCAGAAAAAATACGCTGAAATGAAACATGCTAAGAACACTCACGATGAAATCAACTTTCAATATAAAAAAAAACTTAATCAAAATCGATAATTCCATTTGAGAGCTACAATACCACAGACACACACACACAGATCACACACACACGTCAAACTTATAACACTCCTCTATCTGTGTTGGGTTTAAAAATAGATATACGTTTGACCACCAACTCGCCTCATGGTAAGCGACGGTGTGGCCGAGTATGGAGCACGTCGATCTAGAAGATATTTATTACTTTAGCCATGAAAATTCCAAGATAATAGAGAAACAGAGAATGTATTTTGTAAATATATGATTGTATTATGTAAATGTACGCGTGTATTACATGTAAGATAAAGTGTATAGCAGTTCGTAGCAATAGCTTTACCTGGATGAGGCGTGCACGGCTGGCGGTGGGTAGGCTGCGCCGGCGCCGCGCGACCTCGATCGCTCGCGTCGCTCCGAGTGCTTGTGTCTGGAACTAACGTAACTCAATTAGAACAAATGAGAGGATTGAAATGTGAAGAGGTCTGTCGAAGGTATATCAACTGTCCTATGTACAGATGAATAGAGCAAAGTCTGTTTGGAAACAACTATCTGGGAACTGACAGAAATAAGGATAGCAGTGCTCTCAATGCCAGTTTTTCCAAACAGATTCTATTTTTTTAAATGAAATAGTTCTATGTTTGACCACTAGCTCTGTTGATGGTAAGATGATACAGATAGAAGCATTTCTTTCTAAAAGATATCATTCACCGTAGACATGAAAATTTCAAGTTTGTAGTTTTCAGTAACCAAAGAATACGACATTGAGTTCCACCTCTGTGCAGTGTGCATATTACACCTTTACACTATCTTGTGACTAGTGCCCAGGATTTTCACTTTTTTAAAGAGAGATATGCAGCATAATATCCTTTTTCACATAAAGATATAATAACAATAATTCAAAGTTACAACATTATTAAAAAAAAAAAACATACAATTATAACTAAGTTGTTTGTAATTTGAACTCAAATTACAAACAACTTGAAAGTAGCATATTCTTGAAAATGATTTTAAAAACCTCAAATGAAATAGACTTGAAATGATACTTTGTCCATAATGCACTAATGGCCTTACCGAAAAACGTTACTTTAACTTTAACCATCGTCTTAAATTCTGTCTTCTTTCTGCAAGTGTCATTAGGTCATTACGTGTCAGCGAGAAGTTGACAAAATATGTCAAGCAATGTTAAGTAACGTTTTTCGGTAAGGCCGTAAATTTCAGCACTGCAAGATCTAATCACATCAGCTTCTGCTGCTCGCCTATCATAATATTATATAGTTATTTTTTTTTTATGACCCTGTTTAATATACATATTTGACATTTTACCTATATTGACATTGTTTTACGTTTTCATTTTTTTTTAGTTTCGATGTTTATAATAGTATTATTTTCTGATTTTAAGTTTACTATTGTCATTTGTAAAATATGTACCTATATTTTTATTAGCTAATGTTAGTGGTAAATACCGTTTTAGTTAATTATATATAAATAAATAAATAGTTACGTTCAAGAATACGAAGGTTAATGTGTATTATTAATGTTACAAAGCTACCTTCTCTCCTCCGATCGGCGGCTGTTTCTGTGATCGCGGTCGCGGTCGCGTTCGCGGTCCTTGTCGCGACGGTCGCGGTCGCGCTCCGAGAATCTGTAACAATAGTGGTCACATTAGTAACGTTTAGTTAGTTACTAAGTGCGTTAGTTAGTTTTGTAACGAAACATTCTATTTGTACGCCGAGTTAAGCCAACTTATATGAAATGAAATATTTATTTGATAGCACAGCTACAGTCATATTGAAATGTAAAATAAATTTCAGTCAAATTAATACATAAATAAGCACTATTATATGAATAGTAATATAATTAAATAATATACAATAATTATTAATAAATAAATAAATCACAGTTTTTGAAATTCCTGCTGTGCTGTGGCGAGATATAGTATGACACTCGTTCATGCCGTTGCGCCCCCATAGTCTAAGATCCAGCTGCAGAGTTAGTGCACTCATCGAGTATTTTTTTCATCGATTTTTCAGTCTTTATATATATTAACGTGACGATATTTTATTTAAAAAACAAGTGAATGATTTTTTTTCCGAAAAATCAATTAACAATAATTTAGTTAAAAATACTAGCGGCCACATTTTGATAGGCAACCTGGCAGATATATTATATTCTCCTTATCATAAATATGCGTAAAAATTTGGTTTTTAGCAAACACTCGATGAGTGCACTAATTCTGCAGCCGGATCTCGTACTACCACTGTTACCGCGCTCGGCTCCCTTGTGGACGCGGGCGCGTGTACTATTCACTAATTCATCACCTGTATGTGTGAGATGTATACTGACTAAGCCTGATTCAACTATAGTATATTATTTTGATGGGTTGACCGCTTGTACACATTTTTGTTTTTCTGACTACCTTTTACCTGACTATTACCTTTTTTCACATCAGCCGTACGCACCAGAGTATATTATATAGACAGTCCGTTACTTTTGTGTGTGAGTTGTATACTGCATATATGCCTATCTAACCAACTAGTACATTTGATGACGCATTTTTTTTTACAATATTTTTGTTTCCCAGCTGCCAGGCGTCCTGTGACGGACAACTATGTTTTAGATTCGTAGGTTTACTCGCCTTTTATTATGCGTCATGTTTACCGCTTGCCTCTCTTTCTATTACAAAACAGCATGCAAAACAGCAACAAGCACGAAAAAAGACATTGTTTTATGGTGCATATTCCAAAAATTGGAACACTTTTATTGTCCGAACTCCAATATGTAAAATATATTTCCTTACATTAGATTACGATTTTTATTTAAAAAAATATCCTGATTAAATATAGAACTATTGTTTGCAAAGCACAGGAATAAATGTCAGGAAGTATAGTTCCCGTCACCTAAAAAGACCGCTGACCTTGAACCTGCGCACTGATCGATTTAACGGGCAAAATGGTGGAATACAGGGGAGGCGACGGGGGAACGCTCAGCCGGCCGCACGCTATTGGTTCGTCACTCGATCCTCGCTTCCCGCGCTGGGATTTTGCTTCGTTTGCTCTCAAAATACAGTCGCACACACAACTTACTTTGCACGACGATGGTTTTACATAGGAAGGAAAGAAAAATGATTTATAGTGTTTATTGTTTTATGAAGAAAGCTGCTGAACGATGAGCAGGTAGTAATTTAAAGCAATATATTAAACGGGCTGCCGAAGCAACTAAAACTTCTGAGACTAGTTAGATGTAGGTATAGTAAATGGTGCGAAAAATTCAGAATTATTCGCTGTTTTTCGAACTCCCATATTTAATCTATATGCGCAGTGGATGAAACGGAGCATAGTGAAACTCGTCAAAGTTTTGCGTTATTTTGTAAGGAAATTTTCCGGTTTTTTTTTCTCGGAAAGGATTGGGATTCGACGCGAAATACTTTACACGAAGCTTACCTAGGATAAGACCTATCTTCGAAAAAATATAAAGTCTCAACCCGATTGGTTCAAAACTAAAGCCATACCGTAAATTTTCTTGCTACAAACTATTTAATATTTTAGGATCGAAACAAAAAATAATGCTCATCTAAATATTATCTATTTTTTAATTCCTGCTTATTCCAAAGTACTAAGTAGCTAGAAATGTGCCTGTTGTTACACTGAAATTATAAAACAATAGACTGGTACCTACCAAGAGGCTAAAACTTTAAGACGTGATTGTACACATGCGCAGACACATCTCCTCCACTGCCGCTCAGCGTACTTTTTACGTGACGGGAACTATATATACTACTATGATATTCTGTAGTCTCGATTGAACAAAATAATGAAATAAGGACAGCAGAGAATTAATGTGGCATGTGGCGGGATAGTGGCATATCCCGCCACATTAATTCTCTAGCAGAACAGATGTTCCAAGGCTATATTCAACAGCATGTCAAGCATTTGTTTTTCGTTTAATATTAATATTATCCGAGGCGTCGTTCCCGGAAGTACTTCCAGCCATTGGGCTATTTTGTGCTTATAAAATAAATAGTGGTTCATTTCTTCACCTGGGTGAGACTGCGTCCCGGGCATCATGTGACCGACGGTCGAACACCGGCGGGGCTTCCCCGCCGAAAGGCTTCAAATCCATTAGGGCTGGCACCTGACACAAACAAACAACTTTATTTCAACCCAAATTAAAGGCAATTAATCAAAGGTTTATATTTGACCATCTGAAATGATGAAATCTCATTGATAAGTTATTGAAGTTCAACAAATCGATCCAGGATTATTTGCCAAAAAAATGGTTAATTTCCATACAAAATCAGAATTCAGCGGCCACTGCGCGTGTAAACCAACGTTCCCGCGCCAATTACCACCCCGTTAATATCTGCGTGTATGCATTATCTGATAGATATATATATCAACAATCAACGGTTTGAGTGTTCCGTGTTGAGTGTGCACTTTGAAGCAAATGGTTACTTTTTTTTTTTGTATAAATGGACATGGCTGGCTACAGTGCCACTAGAAGATCGTAAAACGGTTAATTCTGAATCATACACGACACGACATTTGTTTGCCAGAAGTCTTTGAAGAAATAAAAAAGGACAACCGACAACACAGAATCCTTCTTCATCATGACAATGCTAGCTGCCACACATCGGCTGAAACAACTCGGTATTTGGAAGGTCAAAAGATCGAATTAACGGGTCATCCGCCGTACAACCCCGATTTGACCCCCAACGACTTCTATTTATTCCCAACCGTGAAGAGGCCGTTGATGCGTTCAAAATGCACGTTTTGGAGATACCTCAATCCGAATGGAAAAAGTGCTACGAAAATTGGTTCCAACCACAGACATGGTAGATGGAGCATGCGACTTAATTTATATGAAAACCTTGCGTGCCACATTTTTGGTACCGACTGTGACGTCACATAAACGATTTTGTGTGGAATATTCCATCCGCGCGAAATCTATTCAACCCAATGCATCCGCGCGCTTGTACGCTAGTAACTAGTTGATAAAATATCGAATCAGAAGTATGTATCACCTGAAATTAAATAAATCTTGGTCGTCAACTGCGTTTTTTTTTCGTACTTGACACGCTCATTTTGACACGCTAGGTACATATACTTGGGGTATCTATAGAAGTCTATGGTTCCAACGTATGCAAAAGTGCATCGATCATCATGGCGAATATTTTGAAAAGCAATAAAACTTTAATAAATGCTATGTTTGTTTCACTTTGTTATTGCGGATACATAAATAGCAGCCCTCGTAAAATGCGCATTATTTAGAATAATTCTAGTAAATATCACCTCAAAAAAGTTTGTTGGAGGTACGAAAAAACTCATTTATTTATATCTGTGAGAGATGTATTATTATGACACTTTATTTTAATACAATCTCGGGTCAAGCGCGGTCTTTTGGTGGGCATCAGTGATGCTGAAGCTAACACTGAGAGGCCCTTTTTGCATAGAATATAAAAAATACAGAAACTAAGTATAAATAATGATAAATGATAAATTCGTTTATTGAGATAAAAACGGAAAAAGACCAATTACAATTATCTCACAATATTCAAAAATTATTCTTAAACAAATGTCTGAGGATTACAAAATATTCATTATATAAATACAATATCATTTAAAATGTCAATACAAAAATGTCAAATGGGCAATACGCCTAGTATGTCAATACAAAAAAATAATTATGTCATACAAAGTAAAATATACCGTTCAGGTAAGTACTCAGAGTACCAAGTCAATAAACTCAAAGGTTATCGTCAAAGTCCAATGAATCATCAGGCTTTTTACACCTGTCCCATTGATCCAATAGATTTTCACAATAAGTCAAGGAGGTACTTAAAATAGTCTTCCAAGTATATGGATGGCAAATGGTATTATTGTACAATATGGAATTTAACAAGTCTGGGCTATTGAGATTGTCGAAGCCAAAAAGTTAATCATTATATGATCCTTTTATTTATCTATGTACCTTGCATTGCATCGACGCACACGCACACCAATACACATAAACGCACACAGATGCAATCTTTCTCCTGCACCCTTCCCTATTGTCTGACACTCGCTCGCTAGTCGCCGACCGCGCCACTCTCGTAAACATTCGCTACGCAGCTAACAGCCCGGGCTGGTGATAGTCTTCTCACGTCGTGAACCAATACCGTCGCCACCATCGTTCAGAAGACCAGCACCCATGGACACAGGATCAACGAGTGGAGTATATCAGTGAGTCCTCCACCGTTCCTTTCCGCGCACACAGAGATAAAATGGTGAGTGAAAACGAATCTAACAATAAATACCTCGCAAATAAAAATCAGTCACGCCGTTTAGGCTGTAGGCGATCATATAAAAACATTCATACATACTCACATACATACATACGTATGCACCCTCGAAAAACATAACCCTCCTTACGCAGTTGGGTAAAAATACTCTTGTATGGAAATCGTACCACCTTAATGTGAATATGTATACCTTAGAGTCGGGCTTGTCGTCGGGACGGTCGCCCAGTAGACCGCGCCTCGGCCCGCTTTCGGGTCCGCGGCTTCGCTCCGACCTCTCCGATCTGTTCACACGTAAAAAGACTGAATTGTATGTTTGGATTAAATTCGAAGATGCATGAAGATACATTTTCAGTATTAAAAGTATTCAACCTCTGTAATTTACCTTCACAGTATTTAAACAACATTTTATGATTATTATAAAAATTTACGTGGTTATTACACATTTTTATTTGAACAAACGGGTTACTCGCGTCTATTGTCACGTTCTTCAGGAGAAACGTGACGTCTGCGCTGCTTCTTTTCAAAAAGACCGACGTATGCGGTTGAAACTATAATCGGAGAATTCGGCTCAAAAATAAACGAGTAACCCGTTTGTTCAATTTTTTTTATTACTGTATATACCATACATAATACAACGTAACATTGTATGTACCAACATTACAACAGTATAGAATATTCAACGGCCCTGTCTATGCACCTTGCATACCAATGCTTGCCAAAATGCAGCTAAAGGTTTTAATATTTTTCTATCTATTCAATTTACCTGTATCTATCGTCTCTGCGAGATTCCCGCCTGTCGGAGCGGTCCTTGTCGCGTGGTGGGGACTCGCGGCGGCGGTCACGGTCGCGGCTACTGCGATCGCGGCTGCTGCGGTCGCGGTCGCGACTGTCGGCTGTAGATAATGTACAGAAATGCGTACGTCAGTTTGCACAGCTATTAAGTATCTACTCTTACATAAACCTACAGTACAGAAGCTTGGTACATCTCGCTCTATTGTGCAGATCTTTAGGGCTATTAACAACTCGTCGGATTAAGGTCAGAAACTATACTACTCTATCTTGTCTGCTTCATATCTGTAATTTTCATACAGAATGACAAAGATGGAAATATAATTTGATTTCCGACCTGATTCCGAATTATAGTGAAAGCCGCGTACTGACCGAAGAAGTTTGCCGCGCGAGGCACCCTTCTTATTCTTATTCGAGGTGGGGGCGATGGGTCCTGCACTGACGTACCCCTTGGGGGTGTATTGTACATTTCCCCCTACCAGCATCACCCGAGCCAGCCCAGCTCCTTGAAATATCGGAGCACGGCTCTGGGTTGCTGGCACAACTGCTCCAGTGGTGAAGATGAGCAGCTAATAAATAACGATGTTTTTTTCTTTTTTTTTCTTTGAGTTCTTTGAGTGCCTTCTTTATTCCTCCTGTTTTTTCTATATGATGTTGAATTACAGGCACCCTCGATTTGTAGGTTTTTTCATGTGGCTGCTGCGGGCGGCGAGACCAAGCCACGGTGACGCCGAGCCAGTGTGGAGCGCTCAGTTTCACGTGAAGTCGAGTAGAGACTGCAGTGTCTTAAATTAATACAATTATATGGCATAATTGTATTAATTTAAGACACTGTTCTTTATTCAAAACAAACGATTCCGTCGTTCGTCGAAGAAGCGAGGTAAAACAACTGTCTTCAGTGCGTGCGGCAAACCCACTGCTGCTTGGCTCGGGCCGCGTCACGCTCGGGCGAGACACGTCCTGACAGTCAGAGGATTTGCCTCGCGAGGCTGCTCGCTCAGTCAGTATGCGGCTAATAGGGATACAGAATTACAGATCTCTCTTAATAAGAAACAGACATATTGGAGCTAAGTCTGTTACACACCAATACAACATTAAGAGGACTAAAAGTCGTAGTAGGGGAACTTAACAGGTGATTTTGGGCCCTTTAAAGTAGTACATTATGAGCAGTCTAGCTAATGGATAAGCCAGAAACTCAAGTTGAAGTTATGCATAAACTAGTATTATCTATAAAAAAAATACAACATACTTTCAATCTAAAATAATACTGAATTGAATAAATAATCAGAAAAAAATATGTTTTTAAGCTTCCATACTAATTTTTTTGGCTTGAAACCTTTGCCACAATAATATGTAAACAGACTATGTCGGTTGCGGTCCAGTCAACTTTGGGAATCACTATCTTAGTGTTATAAAAAAATTGCCTATATACCAAACAAGGAAAGCAATAAGATACTGGTATCCATTTTCAGTTGGTAATTACTCACTTGAACCTTTCCGATCATCCCGGTAGGCATGTCTCGAGGGTGCAGGCTCTGCTTGTGGCAGCTCGGGCTCTGACTCAGATTCCTGTGGAAATAAACAATGCCAACCTACATAAACACATAATGCAAACTACAAGTATTGGAGTTTTTGTGTAGTGGACGTAATAAATTATCACTACACTGAAGTAGGTACTTTTGAAGTACTACTTTTAGGTTTTATAGTGCTCATTATATATTAATATATATAATGACTGCAAAATGACTCACCTAATGGTAAGATACCTTAATAGGTTATTTTTTTTTACAAAATAAGTATTGTAGTAAAAATATTGTTGGACATTTCACACAACACCAACTAGTCCAAATTAAGCAAAGCTAGTATTATGGGTAGAGAAGGTGCTTGTTGCATTAAAAATATGCTTTATGTTTTCTATCATATAAGTTTGATATATTTTATTTTTTGTAGGAAATTGAGCAATGTTCATTATGACTATATATTAAGTTATGGTGTGGTCAAAGATGATAAAGGTTCATCACAGTATATTTAAGCCAAGTTTAAATAATTCTTCATTCTTCATGTTGTTTTCAGTGTGCATTCTTGTTTCCAGACCTATATTGTAAAAGTAGGAAATTAAGTATTTACAAGTCAGAAGGCCCAGAGCTGCTGAAGAAATTAAGCAGATATAATATACCATTAGTAGACCAAGTTTCCCCATGCTCCAATTTATATTATTGGGTTTAGCATGTACCTATAACTGGAATTTCTTATATTTTTAGATATATTTATTCAATACACCATCAGACATTTTGGAACAGTGTAAAACATTGTAATACACATAGAATTTAACAATTATAAAGATTTACTAATACAATAATTAGAATTTTGGTCTTATTCTATGTACTTACATGGAAACTCTATGTATGAAGTGCAGACGACGTCTTGTGAAGCCCTCACGTCGGTCACGGGGGGAGTATTTGACTTTTGTTTTGTGTCAATTTATAAATGGGTAACATATAAAATAATAAAAGTGTTAATATCATCGTTGAAAACAGCTGATATGGACTTTGGATGGAAATTATTTATTTAACTAAGATATTTAAAGTTTTTACAAGAATATATTTAAGATTTAGAATAGTTTTATAAAAATATGTTGTAAATGGATTTTAAATTAGAATTACCCTTAGAACAAGGATAGAAAATTGATAATTAAATAGAAAGAGCTTTAAAAGGATATGTAATAAATACTCATAATGTTTTGGTCTTAGAGACCGAAGACTAGTACATACTACTAATTATTGCAGATTGCACAGTGCAAGATCATGATGGAGTATTGATAAGAGCTAGTTACCTCGCTCATGTCCATGTTGACGTCATCGTAGTTGGTGTCGTCATCCCGCCGCCGTGATCCCCCAGGTGCTCCGCCGTGGTCCACCTATAATATCATTCTATTGTCAAGCAGAGAACACAGATTAATATCCGTAACTCACGAGACTTATAACTAAACGAGTAGAAGGATAAATAAAAGCTAGGTAGGTATATTTATAGATTACTTTGTGAAAATATACTATCAAGGACGCTTTATATTTGTAACTTACCGATGAGTGATGGCCCCCATATCGGTCATTTTCGACTTCATCGTCGCTTCCATAACCGACTAAAGAATCCATTATTTGCTGTTATTTAAATGAAATGGGTATACAAGACTACTTCGCAAACAAATTGTGAGAAAAAACAAAGGAAGAAATTTCCACTTAAATTCCACTTTTTTCATCAACAAACTGGCAGCAATATGGCGGCGAAATAAAAATGGCCGCCACAACAGGGCTGCCAGATATAAAAAGGGGTGATCGTACTTCTGCTAAAAACGGTTACATATGGCGGATTTTGTTTTTTTTGGCGGGAACGTCCTAGTAACATGTTGTTGCTTTGTTTTATTTTCCTAAAACTTGTGTTATTTTGAACCTTAATGCTATAAAAATGGTGGTGTTTTATTCATTAAGTGTTCGATCAAGTGTGTGAGTGTGGGCAAGTGAAATAAAGCAGTGAAACGTGTGATTTTACGTTGTCGGCAAAACTCCATAGAAGCTTCTAGTAAAGTCGCGATCACTTTACTGAAGCGACTTAGAAATTGACTGTATACGTGACTTAGATTGTGACGAACATTTACAACTTGTTTTATTCAAGAAACTTGAAAAAATCCTAATACTTGACACTGGCAAATGCTATAATGCGAGTCCAATACAAAAAAGAAGAAGGGCGCATTTAACAAAAAAACATGTGTTCGGATACTCTACGATAGTAGTGAATGGGTTTGTGTATAAACAAACATTCAGTAAGCACGAAACTATTTAAAGAGATTTTATTATTACAGTTAATAAAACATAATTAATTTAACTAAAAATGAACATTATTTTTGAATAAATCTTATTATTTTGGAAAAAATCAGTAGTGCATAATTAAATCACTGAAATTAGTACATGTATCCGAACGTGACAATTCTTTTCTCTGTGATTTTTTAATATGGCGGAATCAATGACCGCCGTTCGGACGTCTGACTTTTTCTTGTTCTTGTATTTAATTTAGACGCGCTACTAATTCGTATAAATGTGATAAAAAAACTTATAACAGAAGTGTGTGCAACAATTTGTGTTAACTGTAATTTTCTAAAAAAGCCTGGAGTCTCCACAATCAATAGAAAAAAATGGTAATGATAGTTTTTTGTTTTGATACTTTTTTACAAACTTAACATCGCTCACGATTGTGTTTTTACCATTTTTCTTTAAATTATAGTATAATTACAGCTAAATCAACACATATTTTTGAACATGGATGATTAGAAGGTCATAAAAATGCCTTTTTTTCAATTTTTTTTCTTTGTTTTCAAGTTTTATAACCAAAAAAAAAGTGGCGTAATGTGGTGTCGATCTCACATGTGATATTATCCCAATGTTTCTTCCCGAAATGCAATATTTCTAGGTGGCAGTGATGAGTTAATTATGCAAGCTGGGTGTGGCTGTATTGATTTTCTTGGAAGGTTCTAGGCATAGGCTTAGAATACGTCTTGAACATGGTGCAGTGTGTCTATGTTAGACAGACCATTATAACGCGTTTTTGCTTTTTGATCACCTTGCTAACTGCTAATTGAGGCTTTAGATGAATGTTTCTGCCCCAATAAATGTTATTTAAACTGAAAAGTTATCTTAGAACCATAATCTTAAGGCCAATATCAATGCAGTAAAGTGCATGTGTTATAGGCAATACAGCAATGTCAGTTTATCAAAATGAAAGTAAAACTGTAATAAAAACGCAGTATAAAAGCGTGTTATCGCTTGTATAAGTTTACTTGTGCTGAGATTTCTATGCCAAATAAGAAAAGTTTAAGGAATAATAATAGCATTTGTGTGTTTGGCAAATATTGTGGTTTGGTGGAAGAATAGTCATAACTATTCTTCCTTTTACAAGCAGTAGCAGATTGCCACAATGAATGTGATTATGAATTTCTTAATTATATCATTTTATTTAGTTATAAACTGTATGTAGCCTGCATATTGATGTCTTAATTGGCCCAGTCTTATAATGTTATAAAGATATCAATGTTTCCTATTATGACACATATATTTTCTGTAGAGAAGATAACCAAAACAGTTTTCTTGTAGTGTTATTTTGAGTGACTGACTTGATGTCAATAATAATAAATAAATAATGACATGATGTCAATCTGTTTCTATTTTACATTCATCTGTGTTTCTGTTCATGAAATGTATAATATCTGTATAATCATAACTTATCACAATGTGATCGAAATAAGTTTAAGACCTGTATAATATTATTATATTATTATGAAGTAATTATTGGCAACCAGACTATTACTAAAATGAGGAATATGCTTCTACATTTGGTGTTTCTGATAATTATAATCTGGCTGTCTTAAAAGTGAGAGTAAATTGGTTTCTTTTAGATAAGTGTACTCCATTTGCTTAATTATCTGGTGTTCAGTGTGGGGGACTTGATGGTCTAGTTCAAGCCTATAATTGATAAAGAAATGACATTGTGCTGGATTTGGTTACATTTAGGGTTCCGTACCTCAAAAAGAATACGGAGCCCGTATAGGATCACTTGGTTGTCAGTCTGTCTGTCCGTCCATCCATCTGGGTGTCAAGACCTGTATCTTAGGAACGTGTGAAAATATTGAGTTAAAATTAAAAACATATACAATTGCTGCAGAGAGAAAAATCTAACTTTACAGTTTTCATAAAAAAAAGTTACAGACAAATATGTCGCAAAAAACACATATTTTAACACTCGCAAGGGTATCATAACCTATGGGGTACTTCCCGTTTACCTAGAACTGTGAAATTTGGCAAGAAGCATTGTCATATAGTATGCATAAATGAAAAATCCGAAAACTGTATTTTTTTATTAAATCATAAAAAATTGGGTCTTTATGCAAGGAAGGAGGGTCCAAATTTTAAAGTGCTTTAACCATATCATGTGGGGTATCATATGAAAGAGCTTCATTAGCACAAGATAAAACAGGTTTTAAATATTTTTACGATGTATATTTTTCGGTTTATGAAGGAAAATATAAAAAAAAAATATAATTTCCCCCTTTTATCTACTAGTTTGTACGGAACCCTCGGTGGGCGAGTCTGACTCGCACTAATCCGGTTATTTTAACAGACTTCCAAAAAAGAGGAGGTTCTCAATTTGTCAGAATCTTTTAAAATATTTTTATGTATGTTCCTTAATTACTCGAAGACACCTGGACCAATTTGAAAAAATCCTTTTTCTGTTTGTAAGCGTATATGTTCCAGGTGATCCCATTTAGAAATTTTATCAAAATCGGTTTAGTATTTTGGGTGTTTATAACAAAATAACGGTGGGAAATTGTGTCATCCTAGTAAACAAATTGCATATTTTGAAGTTGTTTTTTTAGCTTTTAAACAATTGTTATATTAGATAGATGTACGATTGGCATCCAACTCTTCTGATGTTAAATAACAGTGTTGCCGAGGCATGTTCAATTTAAAATACTGTAGGTACACAGTTTGCCATAGTTGTGTGACAATTGAGCTGAGAAGAATTTTGAATTTATTTAATGAATCTGAATAGCTAAGTAGCTCTGTTGGTAAAACAGCTAAACCAATTGTTATAAAGTTTGGTACAAAGAGTGGATTTGTGGCCGAGATGATGATGCAATAAAACTATTAATTATTGTCAATTTGGTTCTTAGGTGTATATATATATATATATGCTTTTGCTTAAATAATAGCAAATCAACCAAAATTAGGCAGCACCGGCTTTTCTAAAAGAAATCTATTAACTCTCAATGTAAAAACAACCACTAAGTTAATTTTATTATGCTTGATGGCATTAGACACTTAAAAATTGTTTAATTTGTTTACAGTCTAAACGCGCAGCATTTGGTGATGATGAGGACAACCCGCCGACTCCCTCTGATGATTCTGACTTTGATGAAGATGAGGATCCTGACAATTTGGAAGTGCCAGGTATGGCAATACTAACTGATTATACATAAAATCAGATGTTTTTGATCGGGTGAAATAAAAATAATAACTTGAGCATAGAAATTAAACAAATTGTATCGGATTTATCGCATATATTTTACATATTTTTTTACCCGACTTTTGAATATGACAGAGCCTAATTGGCACAAGCTTAAACAGGTTTTTAAATATTTTTACGATACATGTGTATTTTTCGATTTATGAATGAAAATATAAAATATATATATATAACTTTCCCCTTTTATCTACTAGTTTGAACGGAACCCTCGGTGGGCGAGTCTGACTCGCTCTTGTCTGGTTTTATTTTTATATACCCTCAGTACATTACCGCTCTCTACTCCTTATGTGTGCGTGCGTGTATACTACACTTTGTTATTTCTATGTGTGAGTTTAGTGCGTACGCAACATGCGTGCCTTATTCAACTATAGTATTTTCTAGTTTTGACTATATTACCTTTTATTTCACGTCTGCTGGGTGTCTGTGATGACCAACTTTATTTTTAATGATAATCTGTAAACTCCAGCAGGTATAGCATGGAACATGGACTAATAGTCTTCCCCCTTTTTATCCACCCTTCAGAGTAATTTTTTTTTTTTTTTTTTTTTTCTTCGCCGTACATTTTGTACTGGCAGGCAAAGGTCATTTGACCATACAGCCTCGTCTGATTTAATTATATCTCAATTATTAGGAGAGTAAGGCCAAAGCCAAGTCTTCAATCAATCTTTCTATGAAGCAATATAGAAGTAGAAGGCCAAAGCCAGGTCTGTAACATCAATTTCATCATCATAATCAGGGAGTTTCGTCTTAGTCAAATGGTTATATAGTATATCCGGTGGAATTAATAAAATCATAAATCAAGGTATAGTTGTCAGGATTTTCCAGCAAATCTTGAATGTCGCGCGGGATGTTTGCTGGAGGTTTATAAATCCTTCAGAGTAAATAAAGTATGTACTGACATTAACAACTGACATAACAACGTGGACTAAAACGTTTTATCTACCTTCCATGCTATGCCAGCTTTCCAATCCTTAAGAGTTGGCAATGTTAATAGCCACCACAAGTACAAGAAGTTAAGACTTGCCACAAGGTAGACAGTTAATATCACACAAGGTAAAGGAAAATGCTATTTGTAGTGTTGCCAACCAGAGTCTTTAGAAATCCATGGAGGAGCCTATGTACAGCAGTGAATTTCTTGTGGCTGAAATGATGATGTTAAGGGATGCCACTTTTTCCTGTCTGGTACATGACATGACCTGTAATACTATCTTTTACCTCATACAGGTGGTGGCAAAACGCTGGCAGCAGCAGCTCGCTTGGGAGACAAGAAGCCAGCATTGCCGCAGGTGGTAGTGAAACCAACCACCAATCCGCTTGCTGGTGAGTTACTATCACTTTATTGCTATCTGTACCTCTGGTAGATTATTTGCAATCAGTTGTACTATAAATTTATCTTGTCATTACGTGTTTCGTGTCAACACTGACACAGGGAATCCTATAGCTCGACCGCCGTAAATTCGACCCTTCTGATGGTATGCGGGACGCGGGGGCGGGGTGCGCTCGACCAATCAGTGCCCGCTACACACCAGATTATTTCACGTCTTTACATCCAACAACAAATATGGAATTACCGAGTGCGTAAAGTCAAGCAAAAATAATGCTATAAATTTAGCGAATTATTTTCAAAGGAACAAACTGAAATTGGCGTCTTCGTCCGGTGATTATTATTCATTTCATTTTCCGTATTACGTCAGTAATACTTTTATAGTATTTTTGTTGTGTCTAAATATTATTAAAATACATATTTAGACACAACGAAAATAGATAAATATATGTGAATGCAAACAAGAAATAATAAAATAGTATAAAATCTTATTCTTATTCTTGACAGAAGAAAAAAACGAGCGCGTGAAGAAAGGTCTTATTAAAAAAGTTTACAACCGTGAAGATTTTATTAAACTTGAAAAGTAAAACCTTCTTACTCCTCATCCAATGTGTATAGGGACAAAATAAACATTACTTCAACGCTTAAGCGCGCATTTTTCTCAACTACTTTAAGAAAAAGAGAATATTACTTACCGTTGACAGTTGGGATGTTTTATATAACATAATAATATTTTAATATAAGACATCCCAAAAGTCAACGTTATTCTATGTTGTTTTTTAAGTCGGTTTTATAAATTTGTTTTTATAAGTACCCATCTGTCTTTTTAGGACAAGATATTTTATGAATGTAAATAAGACGATATCAGAGGTTACTAGCGTGTCAGTGACCACTGTACATTTTTTTTTATCCCAAAGTCGTTCAGAGAATATTGAAAAGGCTATCAAGTCTTCGAGTAAAAAGAGAAAACGTCATCTGAATCTTCGTCGGACTAGGAATCTGAAAATCATTCCGATGAAGAATGACATTTATAATATTAGTCATATTAAATAAAAAATATTGAAGAATCAAAGTCAAAGTCAGTCGAATCAAATTTGCTACACTCATAATTATATCTGTAATCATATTATCTCCTAAATAACAACACGAAAATGTATCTTGAGATATCTCGCTGCGGTGACAATGCCGTGTGTACCGGTGCACACCCGCCGCCCCGCGTCCCGCATACCATCAGGAGGGTCGACTTTACGGCGGTCGAGCTATAGTGGGGCAGTATTAGTGTAAATGACGTAGTCCACTTATCATTTCCGCACCAAACAAGAACCCGACATAAACTCTACCAGCTCTGCGCCGTCAGCCAGGTGACCTCGCGTCGTCCATTAGCGGTTCGGATGCCGTCAACCCGGCGCCTGCTTGTTTCCAACCAGTGCGTTGTCAATGTGTTGGTACGCGCGCCGTACGTTCGCCGTCAACGAACGGGCCGTATGCTTGCAGCTAGACGAGTTGATGTCGGGTACACCGCGCGGTCCACCTTTTTTGCTTTAGAATCTAAAATGGACTTTATGGCGCAAAGTATAAGGTCGTTTTTAGGCTTCCGTACTAAGGGTGCGGGAAACTATTCATGAAGCTACGATGTCTGTCTGTCTGTCCTACACTTAAACGGTTGTATCTTTCGAACTGTATTAATATAAATCTCAAAATTGGCAAGATTATTGGGTTAATTTTGATGTAAATCATTAAATAACAAACACTAGATATTATCAGTCTTTTTTGTCATTTAAAAAATGAAACAAATTAGTTCACGTTGTCGTAACACAAGCGAGTGACGCTAGATGGCGTCACTTATTCACTCGCGTCTTCGTCGATATAATATTTTTACTTTTGGTAGGTATGTAATGGCGCACGTCGCACAGTTATTTTGTTTTATCGAAGTCCGCTAGATGGCGTTTTAATCAATATTTTCTTTAGATCTGCCAACCATGTCGGAATGTTTCTACTGTATAGAATATATGTGAAATTATAAATATTCATAGATTTATAGCACATTTTTCTGTGTTCATATGTTGCATGGAAGTACGGAAGCTTTGTGTGTGCGAGTGAAACTCGTACTTTACCGAATTTATTTATTCACACGATTATGGGGCGAGGCGGCGCGGGTCTGGTGCGGAGTTGATAGGTATATTATTATAGCTTATTTATTATGATTTATTTATTTATTTATATTTAGGTACTTTACTTCTTGTATTTTTTCATATACAGCTGCATCAGGCACAGCCTTCGGTCAGTCCAATGTGAAGCCAATCAAGATACCAGCCAGCACTCTCTCCAAGTCCATCACCCTTGGCAATATCAACCAGCTGGGCGGTATTGCCAACCTGGCCAATCTGAACTTTACTAATATGGCCAACATGGCCAACCTGAACAATATGACCAACCTGGGCGGTGTTAGCAATCTCGCAGGCATGGGGAGAGGAATGGTGCCCACGAATAAAGGTAATTTTAGACCATTTATTAAGTAAAAAAAAAAAAAAGAAATACTTTTAAAGATATTTTTTTTTATCAGTATACATTATAAATATAGTGGTTAAAAGGATCTCAAATACTTCTAACAAAAGTTAATAAATGTTTCTATTGTTGTTTTTAAATGTTAACTTCTAAATAGTTTTGTATATTCCGAATTAAAGATAAATGAATTCAATAGTAGACCGCAGCGTCGTTCTACGATGGCATTCGCTTTATTTTATTTTTTATACTACTTTAGTTTTGATAACAGTGATCAGGGGAATTGGTGATCAAGCGCCATCCCGTAGCTACCCGCGGTAATCCGGCCCCTGACTAATCCGTCATAGCGTATAAAACGCTTTGTATATTTATAAGCTAAACATGTACGGCCTGTAGCCGTATAGCCTGTATAGCATGTATAAGAAACGCTATGCGGTATATTGTGTTGTTTAACACTCTAGTCTAGTAGAGTCATTTCGGATAGAGAAGTCAGCCCCGGATCTACGATTTTTTCGAACCGAGGCAGAAACTTGACGGTGGCGCCCCTCTCTCCAGAATTATTTTTCAAAAAAAAAATTTTTTTGTTTGCATCGATATATGTTTATATTACTCTCATAGAAATTTTACTAAAATCGGTTCAGTGGTTTTTAAAACAAAGGTTTTTCAAGTTTGTAAGGTATAATTATTATTATTTGCCACAATACTTCTCTACGCAAACAGATTCTAGTACGTGTAGATTTAATCTTATCATTTTATTAGTTAAAATTTTGTTGAATGGGGTATGTAAAGTCAAATTTTAGGTATCTATTTTATGCTTTATTTGTAATTTTGAACTATTTTTAAGGTTTTTTTTAAATAATTAAAAATATATAAACAACATTGATCATAAATATATTGAATTTCATCATCATCATCTCAGCCACAAGAAGTCCGCTGTTGGACATATGCCTCCCCCATAGATTTCCAAAAAGACTGGTTGGGGGCGGCCTGCATCCAGTGTCTTCCTACGACTTGTAAGATATCTTCTGTCCACCTTGTGACTGGCCTTCGTCCGCTGCGCTTGCCAGTTCGTGGTCTCCATTGGAGAACTTTTCGCCCATATTGAATATAATTTAACATATTGAATTTGCTGTCTTAAAATAGTTCAAAGTTTCGAATAAAGATATCAAATAAATACGTAAGAAATTACACACCCCATTACTCCTTTTAAAGGAATACTTTGTCATTCTACATTCTGACACCGTCTTGCATAACGTCTGTCGGATTATCGCGAGTCTGCTATAATAACAAAAATATGTTTCCTTTTCTCAGTGGATCTTAGTAAACTTATGGGTAAGTGACAATATTTGGCTTGAATTGCATACTTATATAGATAATACACACTAGTACCCGTGGAGCTAAAGTATGCCTATTGGTGCTGTTTGGGCTCAAGGATGGTCCCGTGTAGGATCGGACCCTGAACTTCCATCTAAAAGGCACCGAAGTGCGAGATTACATAGGAATGTTTTTCACGCAAACCATTATATTCTAGGATATATCATTTTTTTTCGCTAATTTTGTCTTTACCATAGTGAGTCGTTTGTAATAATGAGTACAAATTATGCTTCTTAGGATACAGGGCACCCTATAAATTCACTGTGTATATAGGATTCAAAATAGTTGTATTTCCATTCTGTACTTTCCTATCGTGGCAAAAAATGGTAACTAACATCTCGATTGAACAAAATAATTATAGTTTAAAAAACTGAAAAAGTACGACTCCAAAATACTATTATATTCGTTTACTTGGATGACATTTTTTCAGTTATTTTCTTATAAAATCCACAGTACTGAACCGTTTTTGATAAAATGTATAATGAACCACTTCTGAATTATTACCTACCAAACAAAAAGAATTATCAAAACCAATTCATAACTGGCGGAGTAATTGCGTAACAAACATACAAAAAAATACAGTCGATTGAGAACCTCCTTCTTTTTGGAAGTCGGTTAATAATGAAATAAGTTCAGCAGCTCCCTCAATACCACATTAATTCTCTACCGAACTGACTATGTGTAGGTATAAATAATAATAATAATAAATATATCTTTATTGTACACCAAACATTACAATTGAAGGACACACACACACAGGAGGTATTCATTTATTTGTATAGATAAACTCTAGACATTCGCGTGAATTCTATATTAAACCTGAATCTCTCTTTAGAAAGGAGCTATTCCGAGATAAAACATTTCGTCGATAAATCGACAACAACTCTTTATATTGTATCAGATTAACTTCTAGGAATTATATTAATTAGGAAATCTTTTTTTTTTTGAGCTTATCTGATACAATCATTGTCGCTTGGGAAAATCAGTTAAGCTAGAAATGTGAAAGAACGATTAATGTTTGATGTGTTTTCAATAAAAAAGTTATTGGTTGAAAAAATTAGTACGTCCCTACACTTTGGTTCATTTCTTTTCAAGAGTATTTGGTGCCTAAAACACGACGTATTTATGTCGATAAATAAAACGACCAAGTGCGAGTCGGACTCGCGCACGAAGGGTTCCGTACCATTGTTTATAAAAAACGACAAAAAACACGTTTGTTGTATGGGAGCCCCCCTTAAATATTAATTCTATTTTAATTTAATTATTTATTTTTAAAGTGAATAATATAACTCAATATTCAGTGAATATTTGAAGCGTCTATCTGTTGCCGTTATTAATATCGAGCAAAAACGAGCAAAAAATCACGTTTGTTATATAGGAGCTCCCTTAAATATTTATTTTATTCAGATTTTTAGTATTTCAAATCAATCAATCATATCAAATTCATTTTATTCTTTCGACATGTTACATGCACTTAGAATAGTCATTAGAACATTTCATAAAAGTTATATAAAAACATACTTACATTACACGTCTAATCAATATGATCATGTTAATTATACTTTTCAAGTTATTTATTATTTATAAAATAAGCTTATAAGGAGAAACAATAATACAGTGTAAAAGTCGATCTATCATTGTAAACATTATTAAAATTGTAGAATAAATGTCAAACTGACATTCAATAAATATAAAACTGTCAATGTCATGGAATATCTGCAATAGCATTGTCACATAATATTTCGTAAATAAATAACATTAGCAAAATAAATTAATTAGTCATTTTAACAGATTTAAAAATGTTTTTGTCAGTTTTAGCATCATTAAGACTATAATAACTTTTAACAATTAAACATTCTTTAACAAACTTCAGAATGTAATTTTTAGTGCTTGTTTTTATATTGTCAGGAATTTTATTGTAGAATTCTATACCTAAACAGTAAAAGCTATTGGATGTTTTGGATAGTCTTCTTTGTGGCGGCACTTTGTTGTTATAGCGGCAACAGAAATACATCATCTGTGAAAATTTCAACTGTCTAACTATCACGATTCATGTTCCTGGTGACAGACGGACGAACGGACAGACAGCAGAGCCTCAGTAATAGGGCCCCGTTTTTACCCTTTGGGTACGGAACCCTAAAAAATATATGAGCAAAATTATATTATGAAATTCACCATATTGAATTTACTGGGACGTCATGTACAGCCTATAGTACGTGGAGCGTGAAGATGCGTCGATTGATATCTCATTTATCTAAAATAGGTTAACAGTTTAGCACAGAGAAATCATGAATTCGCATATTTAAGTACACACATACTGTTATAATTTGAACCCATTTTTTGTATAGTCGAAGAAAAAATACATAATATTATAGAAGAAGCATGGGTAGTATGAATAGAAATTTACAACTAAAATTATATTCTTATGTTAATATAATATTCAAAAGGTCACGCAGCGTATTAATAATGTATTAAAATATTAATAAATGCGTTTCTAATACAGACGTAACATAATCATAAGCTAAGTCAAAAAACTGACCTTCTTTAAACTTGTAAGAAATTCGGATTTTAATGAGTTTATCAAGGATTTTTTGGCAAGGCTTTAATTGTGATGAATAAGAAGTACTGGTGATAAGACTTAAGATGTAGATGTTGTAAGCTGTATTTAAAAGGTCATCGTCCATTTAACCGCTTCGGCTCCAAATCCCGACCAGAGCACCAGAGCGACCAGCACCCGACCATAGCGATAAGCTTGCTATTTAATTTTTTTAACGTTTATCATTCACGCAATAATTATTATTGTTGCATGAATTGTAAATGTTGTGCAATAGTAGTCTTCCACTATTTCAGTCTCCAAGTGGACCAACAATTGCAATCCTCATACGATTTAAATAGCAGATTTGGCCCGGTCGTTAAAGCTGCTATTATCACGTGTCGCTAGCGCTCGGTCCAGTCGGCGTCTACGCGCTGTGCACTTGCGATGCCCGTATTTAAACTTATATTTTGAAAATAGTAGTTGAACTGTGTGATGTTAACCGACCTGTAGGAAAAATTTAAGACTTGTTACATAATCATGCTTACCGCCAGTGCGGGCGATAAGCATACGGGCCTCAGGGTACGTTTCTTGTATCATTACGTGGAGAAAATGATCCGCGCTGGTGCCCCACGCTATTTGGCGCGGGGCAACGGCACGATTACCGCCTTATTATTAGAAAAGCGTGATTCCAATTATACGATATAAGAAACTAGTAGGCCATGGCCCGCGCGCTTATTGGCCGTGCGGGGGGTAAGCGTGACTACGCGGCCAATCAAAGTAACGTGGGTTGGTATGCGTCCAGCGAGCGCTCCCGGTCCGGCGGGGATGCCCTCGCCGTACGGCGCCGGCCCCTCCGCTGCCTTCAACGCGGCCTCGCTGCTCGCGCAGAGTGAGTCTTACTACCTTGAGATACAGTTCACAAAGGTAACTGGTCGTGGGCACTCAGAATAACATTAAAGTCTGTTATATTTAATAAATTATGAATTAGTAATGGGGTATGTAACGTTATTTGTAGGTATTTATTATATGTATTTATTTGAAACATTGTACTATTTCAAGAAAATAATTTGAATACTTGCGACTTGCGATTTATATTTTTAATATTTAGAGTTTAGAGATGGGAAGCGCTGTGACATCACACCTATTTATTTTATGAATGATTGCCATTTAGTTTATAAAATAACAAAACCAGAAATGCACAGGAATACGAATCTAAATAGAATATTAAGTTAAAAGCTATCATTAAAATGATCAATGCTACAGTTTTTTTGGTACTATGGAACCTGAAACAAAGTAGTAAAAATTAAATAGAAATAAAATTAACCCAAAGAACTGAGCGTAGCCTGTTACGTCACAGCATTCCACGATCTAAGATTCTACACAATAAGATTAAAAAAAGGTAAAAAACGCAGAAATGACATCAGTTGTAAAAAAATATGAAAACGTGTTCTTAAAATAGTTCAAAGTTTGAGATAAACGCCTAAAATAAATACCTAAAAAATTACTTTAAATAATTTACATAATAAATAAAGCGTTTTCTCTTATCCCACGACCTCTCTTTCTGAACAGACGATGTGTATTGGTTCAATTATAGTACCTGGCCAATAGTACGTGATTCACGGTAATTTATCGGATCGTTCACAGAAGCGTTTGGTGATTTACACACTGGTCTCGCGCCACGCGAACTGAAAACGCGTGTGAGAATCGCCAAAGGGATTCTAATTTTTTTTATAATTGAATATAAAGTGTAAAAGAATCAAGTTTAAACTAGTTTTTTTTTTATAATTGGCAACGAAATGTTTGTAGTGAAAATTATTTACTTTTTAATTCATCCAGGTAAAGGAAAAAATACAGTTTTGATTTTTATGAAATTCAATTCAAACCAGATAAATAAATAAAATCATATATCATAGGCAAAGTAATAAAATAATCATATATTGTCAAGGGAGGCATTCTCAGTATAAAAATAGTCAAACAATAAAACCGGCACAAAAGCTAACTCAAAAGTTGAGTTAAAGTAGTCAAACAATATTATTTGTTTTGTTTGAAATCCTGTCACACTTTTGGCCGGGTACCGTTCCCAGTGTGAAACTATACCATAATTATTGTAGATGCTGTGTCTGCAACATTATTATTTGCTTAGATTTCTGTTTATAATCACTTCTTTAATTTTTATTATTCCTTAAACATGTCCAATATATTTTAACCTCGCTGTTAATTCTTGCCTTTTTTTTCTATTAATTATTCAATTTAACAACTTTTAATTAAAAACATTTTTTTGCGCTAATCACAGAACAGAGGGGTTACCACAATCCTAAAAGTAATCTTATTTTAATATTACTTTGACCTTTATCTCTCTCTCTCTCTCTCTCTCAACTGTATAAAGAACGAAACAAAAGTCAAAGTAATATTGAAATAAGACTGCTTGAACGCTTGTGGTACGGGCCCTGAGCTTAATTTGCCATAAGATGGCTTTTGAAATGGAAATAATGAAATTGCTAATCGTGTACAGTCCGTTAACGTATACTTTACATTTGACTTTTTTCCCCCTATGTTGGTATTACAACGCAAAATGTATCGCATATCAATAGAAATGCTCTAATATATTTGTAGATCAGGACTTGAAATTGGTAAATCAGCAATACAACGTAAATAATGAACATATCATCATGGGTTAGGAATTTAGGATTAATTGATGATTCTCTTAAAATCATGCAATGAAGGTTAATCATACTGAAAACAAAAAGGATCTGAAATACATATCTTAGAAATTTAAATGAGAAATCTGTAAAAAACGGCAAAATTTTGAATTATCTAAAAAACGCAAAAAAAAAAAACTGTAAAAAAATTAAATTATTACATAGAAAGTGCCTGAAATCGTGAGAAATACTTAAAAATCGACATTAATACGCTGTACAGATTAGTTAACATTACCGCTAGAGAGCAAGGAGTAAAGCAACTGTGAATCGGACTGTAGTGAGCCCGAGCATGACGCGCCATCTTGTGAGCTTACATTGTACTATGACATGTCTATTGGTGTGCTCCCAACGTCTACTATTTGCAGAACCACTAGCTTATTACATATTGTCATGTCCTTATTGTTATGTTATGTATTCTTGGTTAGAATTGTGCCTTAAATCACTATTAAATTTAATGCGATGCAAATAATTCCAATCGCGCGGATAATTAATAGTTGCGTAAATTGGCAGTTATTGTTTCTGATTCGATGTTAGGGATGAAAGTGCTGTGTAATATTTCATAAAAGCGACTTTATTATGATACTGATAGGATTCTAAATCATATAGCCCTTATTTATGTATTCCTTAATGTCTGTATTGTAACCTTGATCCTTTTCTTTGGTCTTTTGCAATTTTATTTGTTTGAATGATGAATGTTTGCTACTTGTAGATATGTATTAGAATTGTTTTTCCTCAAAGTAGCGTTAGTTAACTTATTTTGTAAACTAAAGGGCCCGTTCTAAAATTACACATCCACTAAAACTTAGCTATGTTGATATGGCTAAAATTCGTGCATACTTTTTCTTACTAATGCGGTTAGAAAGGGTCAGCATTTATTCCACTAAAATATAGTTCTAACTTTTTTCTTTCACTGTTGTATGTAGATATGCCTTGAATGTTTTTAAAATATATTTTTGTTTGAACATTCAATATTAAAAATTTATTTAGTTTTCATAAAATTTAAAATTCTCCACAGTGGAAATGGTAGGCATGGGAGGCACCATGAACTCGTATCTCCTTCAGAATCTAAACCAGATCCTGGCTTCTGGCATGGGCGGACCGCTGGCTGGTATGCTGGGCCAGTTCGCGCAACTACCGGCATGGGGGCAGGCGAAACCTACCATGTGGCAGCAAGACAAGGTAAATGGAATGAAACAAAACAACTAATTACCAGCAATCCAATGTTATTGTTGCTGTCGATTTTGTACATATATTTCGTCTAAATTGCTAAGTGTCTTTTTTCCTGCGGTTTATTCGCGATTAAAAACTTTTCTTATTATATACTTACATCACAAGGAAGGTATCTCTCAAATGTCTCTAGAACCAGTTATTTAGACTATACATTTAATCAGTTTCGCGAACGGGAAATACGATACTTCTAATGTGCGCGAGTGGTTAAACTAATTACTGACGTTCCTATCCGATAGATGCCCGGTGACGAAGAAGAAGTGGATGATGAAGAAATGGGCGTCGCAGAAACTTACGCAGATTACATGCCGCCTAAGTGTAAGTTCTTTTTCCCAATAGTAGCCCCCAATCGGGGCAAAGTTTTTTTAAATATATATTTTAAACTATGATGGTACAATGTTCAATTCAGATTATTGTATCCCACTTCTGATACGTAGGAAACTTTTATTTATTTTGAATTCAATCATTTTTAAGTACAAGTTATATATAAGATATCTATATCGTTATAATACCTACGTGATTTATTAACTGTGTCTGGTAACCTACTCGTAAGCCAATTACAATTACTAGTTTTCGAATCCTAAATAACATTCATTCAATATCAGGAGGAAGAATCAGCTTTAGTAGATCTTTAAGCGCGAGTGTGTGACCATAGAAAAAGAGAAAATTAGTATCATGTTATCCAATTTCGACGATTCTTTTATTATAAATTGGAAGTTGGATATGAATAGTGAGTGTGCATCTGATTTGCATGATTTCATTCCCCCCACGCCCATTTTTCTATCGGACAGCAAGAAGCACGAAAAAACGACATCGTTATATGGTTGATATTCCGAAAACCCGTACGAAACGCTTTGGCTCCTTTTCATTGTGCGTACCGCAAAAATGTGGAATGCGTTTCCTGAATGGGTCTTTCCGAATAGATATAATTTAGGTCTCTTTAAATCGCGAGTGAATACACCACGAACCACGAACAGAAGGTGCGTGGTGTGTTCCAGGTGTATGTATGTATGTGTAACTAACGCAAGAATTTCATATGCTACATTTTGGAACGGGTTATTTACATTTTATTTTTAGTAAAATTACTTGTTACATGGTTGCAGTTCTGTAGGTTTCATTGTCACTTGTGAATGTAATTATTTAGTCAGTCTTTATTCTCGTGTTTAGTCAAATTATCATTATGGGCTCCACAGAAACACTTCGTGCTTTTTATTAATTGAACGACGTTATATTTTTTTAACACGCTTTTATTAGCTTCACCTGTATGCATGTTTGTTTGCTTGTATCAGACTCCTTTGGACTTGATTTTGACCCACTTAAACGGTCAGATTTCATTCAAACTTTGTAGACTTATCGAGGACCGATGACAATACAATAATTTGAAGCGTGTTTTTTATTTTTTTAAACTGTAGTTATTTATACTGTGTGCAGTGAAGCTGGGTCGCAAACACCCGGACCCCGTGGTGGAGACAGCGTCCCTGTCGTCAGTGGAGCCGGTGGACGTCACGTACAAACTGTCGCTGCCCGACGAGACGATCCGCGGCGGGCTGCTATCCGCGCTGCAGCTGGAAGCCGTGGTGTACGCGTCGCAGGCGCACGAACACGTACTGCCGGACGGGACGCGCGCCGGATTCCTCGTAGGTACGTGGTACCATTTATAAAATGACCGGTGAGATTTGAACCTGCATCTGATTTTTTTCCTTGTAGTTGACTTTAGACTCGCGCAATTTGTGCCGTGACGATGATAATGATAAAACGGTATAAATCCAGTAAAATAGGCGCGATCCAACGAGTCCTTGTAACAACTCAGAATTTTCATATATCCACCATGAAACATTGTCAATTTTTCGTGCTTATACCCTTAGATAAAAAGAATTGTAGGAGCAAATCTTCCTTACATTAGATCATTTAATGGTTAGCTTTGTACCTTACGTCAACTATACCAGGTTATTCTCTCAGGCGATGGCGCTGGCGTGGGCAAGGGTCGTACGATCGCAGGTATCATCTTCGAGAACTACCTGCAGGGACGCAAGCGCGCCGTCTGGGTATCCGTCTCCAACGACCTCAAGTACGACGCGGAGAGGGACCTCAGGGACATCGGCGCTGGGAGGATTGAAGTACATCCACTCAACAAGGTATTTTTATTTGTGTGTCCCCAGTTTTAACTGCTATTTTATCAAGTTTGAACAGTCCTTACCGGTTTTGGACTGCCCAGCGACGAAAGTCATTTGTGACCCCAGTTCACAGTTGCTCTATTAGGGGTTGTGGCGATAGGGGCACCCATTTACAGAGCCAGTCGTGGGTCGGGTGCCAGCGTTTCGGTCTTTATAACCGCAAGGTTGGCAGGACCACGGGAGATGGTTGGAGAGTCCGTATCCGTTGTCCTAGGATAGCGGCTCAAAGCGGTGTGGTGCGATACAATTCGATGCGACATTGTTTATAACGTTTCATTTGACACTGGTCCACGCGATAGGCCACGTTCTACTTCAAGCTAGAGTTTGATATTTTGGCTTTGCGTCGCGTCTTATTGTATTACGTCGATTTGCCGCGTTTCACTCACCTAGGACAACTACAACTAGTAAGTGTCCAAAGAACTACTCGGCGGCGAAGGCCGTTTGTCTAGTTAACCTCTTCGGTTCGGTCTTTATAACCGTAAGGTTGGAAGGTGGTGTGATATACCTTAGTATATTATCCCAACACAACCAAAAGAGTTTACCTGAAAGTTGAGTTAAAAATTGTATATTTAGAGACATTAAAATGTACGACAAATGCATGTAGAATCGCATATTATAAAACAGGTACTAAGTAAACTGCAGAGTTCATCTAGCCTGCCGCTACTGAGTCATAAAACTCCCAATGTGCTATAGAACATTATGCAGTGAAGCATAATTATAGCAAGTACATCCGGAATACACCGAAATCGCTACCTAATAGTATCTTCTGCATTGTGTTCCTTATTTAACCTTAAACATTATAAGGTCGAGTGCATAATGCAAATATTGTTAATTACACTTGTCCCGTAGAAGTGTTGATGATCCATTCTTTTGTATTGGCATGTCTTTCAAATTAAAGAGAATAATTTTAATGTAAAATCATCCACCCCTACCACCACATGCAGGATATCGACCTTCATGATTGCCCTAAAAAGACGATGTTTTTAGCTAAAGATGTTTGTGATTTTGATGATTATTTTATGTTTTTTTTTTTTCTCATGCTGGGCTCATCTAGAAGAGAAACAAGAATATGTATACCATTTACTTTTCTTCCCAGGTATAATGAAAAAAGACAGTTAAGGGTTTGAGGGAAATTCTCGTTTTGTAGGTGAATGGGTTGACCTTTTATCAATAAAAGCCAACCCTCCAACAGCCATCAACTGTGGCGTGAACCAGCCTAATGGTATTTAAGCCTCTGTCTATCCTATAAAATAATGTACGAGTGAGTTTACGTATGTATGTCTGAATTTTTAAGACGTCATGAAACGTGATGGACCCCCACCGTTACGGCTTAGTTAAAAGGTGGGTGGGGCTAAAACTAGAAAGCAAAAGATTGGGACGATGGCGAATACATTTTTTTGCATGTACTCGTTTTTTTATATATTTTTTTATACACTATAGATCTACGATTGACCACCAACTCGCCTGATGTTAAGCGACGGTGTGGCCGAGGTTGGAGCTCGTCGATCTAGAAGATATCTATTCACTCTAGCCTTGAAAATTCCAAGATTGTAGGTCTCAGGAAACAGAGATGGCGGCAACGAATTCCATTCTTGTGCAGTACGCAACAGGAATGTGGACTTATAATACTCGTATAGTTATAATCTTGGTGAGAGATTGGTGAACGACATTGTTATTATACCGGGTCTAACTAAGACACCATTGGAACAGGACCGAGGTAGATGGTATTAATTAAAGTATTGGTATATTATAACACAAGGTCGAGCAGTGGAATATAGAAGGATGTGGATGACGATGAATATAATAATCATGTAAAAATATACTTTATCTGCCAAAGTAGACCAAACAGACCATATTGTAAATCATAATATTGGTTTAAATGAAATGTAAATATTTAATAACGTGTCAGAATAAAGAATTATATTATTATACTTTATCTTTCCAAATGTCTGCCCCGTACAGTTCAAATATGCAAAGATCTCGTCGGCAATAAACGGCAACGTGAAGAAAGGTGTAGTGTTCAGCACTTACTCCGCACTCATCGGGGAGACGTCCTCGACCACTACCAAGTACAGGACGAGGCTTAAACAGCTGCTGCAGTGGTGCGGGGAGGACTTCGACGGATGCGTATCCTTTATGACCTAATTATAGCCGGATTTTTAATTAGACGGGAGTAAACTGACAGATTAAATGTTGCCGCTTTTTTATGAAATGAAAATAGTGCTGCGCTAAAAAGAGCTACTAAGATGAACTGATTCAGATTAGTGATCTATTTCATTACGTTGTATTCTAGTTATTTCTATAAATCGAAATTTTTGTTCATAGTGTGTATTTGCTAGCTAGCAATGGACCTATCAACGATTTCAAACTGAAACATTTCATACTACGTCGTTACGAAATAAATATTACAACTATAAGTATAGAGTAAGTATAAGTCTAAGTGTAGAGAGAAGTACAAACGAGGGGTTTGCTTCTTATCTACACACTTGGCTCTAGCAAAATAGCATTTTAAAGCTTAATATTTCACAAACGGATCTCTAAATTTAAAATTTACCCTAAATTATTTATTAATTATGGGACAACTGAGAAAAAAAACATCTTTTACGTGTAAGGTAAGTACTCCAAAAAATAATTATTGGACGACATTTTCTGCGTGATTGGTTTAAATATACCTATACCAAAACTATAGCTTTCTAGTACTAACAGTCTTTAAGCAAAGCCGTGGACAGGCAGCTAGGCGAACGGACCTGGCGAAACTATAAAGGCTTGTTTCCTACAGAATAAATGAATAACTAAAGCCCAATCTAACATCCTTCTTTTTAACCGACTTCAAAAAAGGAGGAGGTTCTCAATTCGACTGTATTTTTTTTTACTATTCAGTGTTACTCACGACACATACGATAATTCTTTCTTATGTTTAGATTTATAAATGAAAATAACCAGAAAGTTTTTATTTATTTATAAAAATCAATTTTTCGATCTCAGTCCGTGCCTGAGCCAGAAATATAAATCACAGAAAAGGTTGTTGAAAATAGGGGATTATATACCACGCATAGGTAGACGCACACTTCACAAGCATCTCTACTGTTGCTGCTGTTTAATGAGAAGCGACTCTTTTCATTCCGTGTTGCGACCTTTTTGAACTAAGTGACTCAAATATCCCATCACTATGATTTGAGAGCTGGTATCATTATTTGAGCAAGTGACATTTTGGTCTGTCAGTTTACTCCGTTTAATTAAAAATCCAAGTATAGTGACATTACACGCACTCAATTTGACATCTTGTTCAGAATCAATGCTAGTGGGCTATTAGTTAATCGACAACCAATTAGCTTTATGGAAAACTTGATCGTGGTTGGATGCAGGTCACTCACCATTCACGACACGATTATATGGGCATAGTGTTCAGAGATATCGGGCTGTCACACGATAACATCATTTTCTTCCTTTTCATACTTTGTTCCCGTTTATTTGGGTTCGGTACAGTATGTATTCTTTTACCATTCATCTATATCGTTCGTCGCTTTTTAATTTGTTCCAAATCTGTTACGGATACAGTTTGGTGTTGCAGTTAGTATACATCTACATCCAAAATTTAATTAGACCACTTATTAGCTAGAGGAAAAAAGATTTGTTACATTGAGTAAGGACTGTGTCGCATTGTGCGCGGTGGAGGGGGAAACACCGCCATTTTGAGATCGTTTCAAAGTGCATTACTTACTCGTAATTACGTAAAACAACGATTTTCCTAACATACCCACAGATTGTATTTGACGAGTGTCACAAAGCAAAGAATCTCTGCCCTGTGGGCTCAGGCAAGGCCACCAAAACAGGTCTAACTGCATTGGAACTTCAAAACAAACTGCCCAAAGCGCGGGTAGTGTATGCCTCGGCTACCGGCGCTTCTGAACCAAGGAACATGGCCTATATGGTGCGCCTGGGCATATGGGGCGAAGGGACGCCTTTCCCCACTTTTATGGACTTCATCAATGCTGTAGAAAAGAGGTTAGTGTATTTTTTTTAATGTAGAAATAAGTTTGCGCTTGACCGCCAACTCATCTGATGGTAAACGACGTTGCGGTCTACGATGGAGCGCGCTTACCTAGAAGAAACCAATTCCTTCACGATTTAAATACACCCAGATTATATATCTATCGGGAAAGACCCGCTCAGGAAGCGTATTCCATAATCTAGCAGTCCGGACGATGAAAGTGGACTTAAAGCGTTTCGTTCGGGTTTTTGGAATATCCACCATGAAACGGTGACGGTTTTTCGTGTTTTTGACCAATACTTTTTACTATCGGACACGATAGTAAAAAGGTATTGGTAGTATTTTTTGATTAACACGTTAGGAATTTAATCACAACTCATCTGCTGTTTATCGAAGTAGGTAAACTCACATCCTGTAATCATAACTGGTACACAAGTGAGGCACCTGGAACACTGGTTCTGAACAATATCAATGCTTAATTTCATAACGATTGATTTAGCCATAAAAAGGTAACAAACAGACAGAGTTACTTTCTCTTTCATAATATTAGCTTGGTAATTTTTTGGTGTACATACACTGTCTCTTTCCAGCGAAACGACTGTTTATTGAAATTTGTCTGGCGTATGAGTCATATGTGCGGATGACGTCACATGCTGTGTGCTGTGATATTTTTGTGGTATCTTTTTAACATGAAATACTCACTACTTTATTTTTTACAGATACTTTTGTTGTTGTTATTAACAGAACGGATTTTTTTAGCTTTTTATGAGCATATAAAAAAATCCATATTCTAGTGGTATTCGTTTAAACGGAAACCTACTTATTGCTCCATTTCTGTTTGAATTAATAAGGTAGTATTTATTTTATATATATGGACGATAGATTTTGTTTTTTCTATTTCATAGAGGTGTGGGTGCCATGGAGATCGTAGCGATGGACATGAAACTCCGAGGGATGTACATCGCGCGGCAACTCTCCTTCCACGGCGTCACGTTCAAGATCGAGGAGGTTCCTCTAAGCGAAGCCTTCCGAGACACATACGACAAGTCCGTGGCGCTGGTGAGTTATATGATGCGACAAGTATACAAAGCACACAAATACTGATACAAAGTAAATGTACATTTGAAACATAATTACAGTAGGACCCGATTAACCGGACTAGTTGTTGTCGTAATGCGTTCGGATAGTAAAAAATCTGGGTAATTAAATTAAATGTACTAATAAAAGCATTTGTAAATGCTTTTATTTATCTCGTCCGCGTTATAGGTACCTTGTTATATGGTTATTTTTTAGGGTTAATACAGAATAAAAGGTATATTCAAAATAACAAAATTTATTGTGTGTTTCTTATAATTACTGAATTATTGCAATTTATTTTTTGAAATTATATTGACTATATGCAGTGACATAGGACAGGAAGATTAGAATATTTGTAAATTGTCATTTGACGTAACTAATATTTTATATTTATTGTTAAATCAAGAATTCGTTTTAATTGTGATAAGCTCACTGTATCACACTGTTTTTTGAACCATTTGAAAACTGTTTCCAGGAACTAAAATGCATTCGAATGAGATATTGCTCAGTTGAAGAGTTCGTATATTAAGGTCCGGACAATCAAGCCTTCACTGTATCCAAAAAATAAAAGTGTGAAAGGTTTCTTTTAAACATAAATGCAAAACAAATTACTTTTTGAATAAAATTCAGCATCGTGGAATTTTACGTAATGATTTCCTAAGAAAGGCAGTTGCTTGGTTGAAAACTTTTATTTCTATTGGCTTCTCAGTTCTCTTTATCCTTTTGAAATTGTTTGAATTTTGTACATGTCATACAAAAGTATGTAACAATGACATTTAGATTGTTTTCCTGGAGTTAATATTATTTTTTAAAGTATTTATTTGTACAATTTGTGCTCAACAAACGAAAAGTGGTTTGTTTCCCATAGATTTAAGTGTTCGGAATTTTGCTATTTCAATTAGGACATCATTTGTTACATTTCTTCCTATTTCCATACTTATATAAAATCACGCTTAATTTCCCTTACGGGGTGGGCAAAGCATCAAACACCTTTGCCCGTTTGACGTCACATCTGACTTGTGCTTTTTTTTATTTTATAATAGCGAACTAAATTTCTCTGATATTAATTCAAGGATTGAAGGGCTTAGCATGTTTTTATTACATATTTATCAGTCTATATATATATATACATATATTTAATTTGACATTGTTCTGCAGTTATATGTTTAACTATAATGTATATCTATTTTATTTTTTATTTTTTTATGTAGAAATAGGTTCGCGCTTGACCGCCAACTCGCCTGATGTTAGGCGACGTTGTGGTCTACGATGGAGCGCGCTTACCTAGAAGAAACCAATTCACTCGCGATTTAAAGACACCCAGATTATATCTATTTTATAAGTCTCTTTATCTTTATCTTATTGTTATATCCTTATGTTTACGTTTTATTCTACTATTACATTATATTATACATAATATATATCCAAAGTTTTACATTTTAGCTTCGGGTTATATAGTTAGAGGGTTAGGGTCCGGCACGGCGCCGGACCCTGCAAAACGTCGGATTGCGGCGCCGTAACCGTAAAATTTCCACGGCCGGACAGATGGGGCTGGGCCCTTAGATGGAGGGGAGACGGTATTAGAGAGTTTTATATCAGCCTGTATTGTCCCATTGTTGAGCAAAGGCCTCACTTCCCTCTTTCCAAATTTTTCTATTGGCTGTTATTGAGCGCCAATCCTCATCATGTCGAGCTCATCTCTCCACCTCTTCCTAGGCCGACCAAGCGGCCGTAGTAGAGTAGCCGTACTATTAGAGAGTAAGATGAACAAAATGTAGGCTAGCAGTACGAGGGATCAGCCCATTGCCTACAACCAAATATCAATTATCAGCTTGTTGCTTCTTATGTCTCGGTCATTATCCAATTTTACTGCACTAGTATAAGTATTAAGTATATTGGGTGGTTTAAAAATAGATGTGCGAAAGAGACGTCTAATAAAACATATGCTAAAGCCTTAAATATGTTGTTTATTCGTTAGTGGGTGGAAGCAATGCAGCGGTTCACGGAAGCAGCCGAGCTGATAGACGCAGAGTCCAGGATGAAGAAAACCATGTGGGGCCAGTTCTGGTCCGCGCACCAGCGGTTCTTCAAGTACCTGTGTATAGCAGCCAAGGTATACAAATATTTATGACCTGGCTACGGAACCATGTTCCAAGTCTGCGTTTCATACCACTTTAAAAAAAAAAAAGGTTTTCGATTCGGAAAAAAAACAATTAGAATTTGATATTAATCTCCTGTTTTTTTTAAACCCCTCATTATTAGTTCGTAGAGTTTACTTTTTTGTTTCTCTTTTACCAACTAAAGGTTGTTTGGAAGAGATTGCTATTAGCGATAAGGCCACTTCTTGTGCTTTCTAACCCTTAATCATGTATCTAGTGTTATTTTTATTATGGTGTCAATAAAGTGTTTTTGTATTGTATTGTTAATAATTATAGTTTAAAAAAAGCTGAAAAAACTGACTTCAAAATACGCATACTGAAAAAATGTCGTCCAAGTAAATGAATATTTACTTGGACGACATTTTTTCAGTAATTTTGTTACAAAAACCAAAGTACTGAACCGATTTTGATAACATTTATATGGGACCACCTCTGAGATATTATATACCAAACAAAATATAAAAAATAATCAAAAACAATGCATAATTGGCGGAGTTATAACTGAACAAACTTTAAAAATACTTTTGTATGGGAGAACGTACCACCATAATCCATGATCCTGGTGTCAGGTGAACCACGCGGTGGTGACAGCTCGCGAGGCCGTCAAGTGCGGGAAGTGCGTCGTGATCGGACTCCAGTCGACGGGCGAGGCGCGCACTCTCGACCAGCTCGAGAGGGACGACGGAGAGCTCTCCGACTTCGTCTCTACGGCCAAGTGAGTAAAAATACGTTTTCTTACAAATTTATAGACAGATCAAAAATTACACACAGCCTTTATCATTTTGGCTTCGCAGGTGTCACGTGGGATGGTCGAAACATTCAAACAGTATTTTGACGTGATAACTCTTATAAATCGATGAACGCCGGCTGCACGCACGAAAAAGTGTCACGTTCCGCC
Source organism: Lycia hirtaria (assembly GCA_947563715.1). NCBI lineage: Eukaryota > Metazoa > Arthropoda > Insecta > Lepidoptera > Geometridae > Lycia > Lycia hirtaria. The sequence goes on from OX387378.1 coordinate 15,712,314, forward strand.
TAAGCCGAGCGTGCAAGCGAGAGCGCGGAACAAGCGATAGAGAGGCACGATCGGCCTAAGCGTTCGGCTTATGACGCATCGTTATCACGTAAAATTATCGTCCGTAAACCGACTTTACAGACAACTATATTTTTTTTGCTTAAACCAATTAAGCGTTGATGGCGCCACCCCTAACACGCTTCAAGCGTGCAATCACTCAGACGGACCCTTTACAGGTTTAGGACGAGAGATGTCGCTCGTCTGTAAATATTCGATATTTTTAAGTGTTTTACACACTGTAGTGTCTACAAATTTATAGACGGTTCAAAATTTGTAGGTACTTTGGTGAACACTCAAAATTAGAGTGTGAAACACTCAAAATATCGTTAATATGTTTACTTGTTAATGACAAAAGTAGGGTGCTCGCCGCTCTGTCTCGCTCGCACGCGGTGCCTTTTTTAGATATAAAATGAATGATATTACTTTTGGCAAATATTCTCTTTCTAGCTTCATAAGAATACTATTGCAATGTATCAACAGTATCTGTTATTTTTATATCTGATATTTTGACCGAAATACACTCGTCAGAGAGGTTCTTGTGGACACCCCTTTTAGGCTTCCGTACTAAGACTGAGGCCTATCCGTTATAACTATTCGTGAGGCTATGATATCTGTCTATCTGTCCTACACTTAAATGGCTGTATCTATGGGATGGTAATAGATACAAGTCTCAAAATTGGAAAGAATTGTTTTTTTTATGTTGCCGAAAATCCGTACTCAGCGATATCGATCCACATTCTTGTTGCGTAGTGCACAAGAATGGAATTCTTTGCCGCCATTTCTGTTTCCTGAGACCTACAATCTTGGAATTTTCAAGGCTAGAGTGAATAGATATCTTCTAGATTGACGAGCTCCATCCTCGGCCACACCGTCGCTTAACATCAGGCGAGTCGGTGGTCAATCGTAGATCTATCTTCTATAAAAATAAAAAAAAGAGTGTAGGGTTTACTTTCATGTAAATCAACAAATACTACAAATTGCAATACAAATCACAACATTATTAAACATATAAAATTATTGAGTAGGGTTGACATTAGAAAAGTGAGAGGCGGATTTGGTTTATTTAGATAGGAGAATTATTAAAAAAAAATTGTTTTTTGATATCTTTAAAGGGGTAGGATAATACCTATATGTTTTTTTTAATACTACGTAGCCAGAATAAATATATATGTTTTTTTTACTACTACGGAGCCAGAATAAATTATATGTTTTTGTTACTACTACGTAGCCAGAATAAATTATATGTTTTTGTTACTACTACGTAGCCAGAATAAATGATATCTGTTTTTTTTACTACTGCGTAGCCAGAATAAATGATATCTGTTTTTTTACTACTACGTAGCCAGAATAAATGATACATGTTTATTTTTACTACTACATAGCCAGAATAAATGATATATGTTTTTTTACTACTACATAGCCAGAATAAATGATATGTTTTTTTACTACTACGTAGCCAGAATAAATGATATATGTGTTTTTTACTACTACGTAGCCAGAATAAATTATATCTGTTTTTTTTACTACTACGTAGCCAGAATAAATTATATCTGTTTTTTTTTACTACTACGTAGCCAGAATAAATTATATCTGTTTTTTTTACTACTGCGTAGCCAGAATAAATGATATCTGTTTTTTTAATGATTCTCCTATCTAAATAAACAAATTCGTTTCTCACTTTTCTAATATTCCTACTCAATGATTTTGTATGTTTAAAAATGTTGTGATGCGCGAGTGAGATAACTGCGTACTTTAATCTCCACCTTAACACATTTGATTATTTACGCGTTTGGTTATCTTTTTTAAAGCAGTAATTGTTGTGTTGTTTAGAGGCGTGTTTCAAACGCTTGTGGAGAAGCACTTCCCGGCGCCGGACCGCGACCGCATCAACCGGCTGTTGGGGCTCGAAGCCGCGCCCAACAAGACGAAACCCGCCCCGCAACCGGCGCCCGCGCCCGCGCCCTCGCCCGTACACCACAACGGAAACGGAAACGGGCTGGATGATAATTCTAATAAACGGAAGCGTAAGTACAAAGATTTAGATTGAAAAACAAGTATGTATATTAAAATAAAAACAAAATACCCGACTCCAGAAAAGCAGTTTTTACAGTCTTAACTTACGATTTCGTTACGCTTGATACGCAGTTGAGTGTGCGTTTTTTGTGAGAAAGTATGCTTAAAATGGCTGTAATAGATTATAAATGCGCATTCTTTAGAATAATACTAGTTAAATCATTGTTTGTTAATAAATAGTTATTTTTGTTTATTTGTTGTTTATTATTTATTACGAAATAGTTCGTTAGAGGTTACGAAAACGCATTTTTTTATTTTTCTAAGAGATTTATTATTATTATTGCAAAAAATTATAGCTTATGACACTGGAAGCGAAGACGAATCTAATGATACATGTTGCATGGGAGTACGAAAGCCTCGGTGTGCGAGTGAATCTCGTACTTTGCCGGATTAATTCGAATGAAGTGTGAACCGACGCCATGTTTTCCCAGTGACGGCCCGCCAACAAGCGAACGCGGCCGCGAAGCGCGCCCGAGGCGGCTCCTCCTCGGACGAGTTCTTCCGCGGCTCGGAGGACGAGCTCGAGCTGGACTCCGACCACGAGGCGCTCCGGCGCGGCTCCGACTCCGAGCTCAGCGATTTCAACCCTTTCAAGGCCGGCAGCGATAGTGACGACGGTAAGTGCTGCTGTCACGGAGAATTACACTGTGCATACATTTTATACATATCTCATTTTATATAGATCGACGAGCTCCATCCTCGGCCGCATCGTCGCTTCACATCAAGCAAATTGGTGGTCAATCGTAGATCTATCTTATGTAATAAAAAATAACTTAAGGTAAAGAGTTGGGTGGCGCTGCTGTCTCGCTCGCACGCGGTTTTTTTTTTTAAATATAAAATTATTGAAATTACTTAGAGCTCAGTTATATCAACCCTTTCAAGGCACGCAGCGATAGTGACGACGGTAAGTGTTGCTGTCGTGGACAACTAGCGTACATACATTTTCCCACACTTTTTATACATATAACTTAAGCAAAGAGTAGAGTGGCGACGCTGTCTCGCTCGCACGCGGTAACTTTTGATACATTTTCTCTCTTCATCTTCTTAAGTACAATGTATCAACAATATATGTTATACGTTACATGAACGTGAAGCGCGAAAGTGATAGCGAAAATTAGACTTTAAGTTTAACACACTGAAGTCTAATTTTCATCATTTACGCACCTATGTCGCTCGGCCAATGGTCGTGCAGAGTAAAAGCCCATTAATGGTGCATTTTTTTTCTATGATGCATTACATACTTGTATATTATTGTCACAGACCCATGGGTAGGCAGACAGAAAAAGAAACCCATCAAGAAGAAGACTAAAGCCGCCGCCGCCGCCGCCTCGCCAAAGAAGAAGACATCTACGACACAAGACAAAATTGAAACAATGTTTGAACGCAAGAACAGCGCAACGACTAGTGCAGTGACCGTCACTATGAACACGGGACAGAGTGTCACAGGCACGCCGGTCGGCACCAATGGATTGTATTTAGGTATGAATAACGCAACGACCAGTCCAGTCCACTATGAACACGGGACAGAACATCACGGATACGCGGGTCGGCATCAATCTCAGATCTCGCATACTTGTATTGGGAGCTGAGATTTTATTAATTTGATGACCGGGCCCCATGCAGGTGGCACCTGTCGACATAATTTCAACAAAGAAGTTTTAAAGTACGTTTTTTCACGTATTTTAGAAACTAATTTTTCTTCACGTGACAACCATTTGACGCAATATATGACCGAAGAGTAGGAATGAAGCGGACACGTTTTATACAGCTGAATAGCGACAAGCAAAGTTTATGGCTCCTTCCATTGTGATCCAAACTCATTGTATAAACCTTGGAGACCATTAGGAGTAACGCTCGTCTCGTCCGTCAGGTCCGTCGAGGCCGGCGCCGCCGCCGCGCTCCGCCATCGAGCGCGCGTGCAGCATGAAGGAAGAACTGCTGGCCGCCATCGAGCGACTCGGCAAGCGGCTGCCGCCCAACACGCTCGACCAGCTAGTGGACGAGCTCGGCGGCACAGAGAACGTGGCAGAGGTATGACACACTTGGATTGATACTATTTTTAACCGACTTCCAAAAAGGAGGAATAAAATTGTTTTGAACACTGATTACAGCTTTTCGAGATAAATGGTTAAATATATAAACCGCTTAAATCATTATAGTACTGAGGTCATTGACCTTTTCGCAAAGTTGTCTAACCAAAAAATACTCGCCAAGAAGTTTTCTTTTAAATTACAGCATTAGCTACGGTGCGCGTGTCTTGACACGGTCTTGGCCAATAATTTCTTAACATCCAACAAACTTCTTTGTGTGTGTGTGTGTTTTTTGCATCGATTTTGCTTACCAACCTCATTGACAGTGACCATACCTGTTTTGAAAATCGTAGTTTAGTTTTAATTTTGTATCAAAAAAATTTTTTGTGTGGAACGAGAAAGATTTTTAGGACGTCATTTTTACTATATTTGGAATCAATGAAAACATAAGCCCTAATATTTAAAAATAATATGTTGACAGATGACCGGTCGCAAGGGTCGCGTGGTGCAGACAGAAGACGGGCAGATTCTGTACGAGAGCCGGTCCGAGGCGGACGTGCCGCTCGAGACCCTCAACCTGACTGAGAAGCAGCGCTTCATGGACGGGGAGAAGGACGTCGCCATTATCTCGGAGGCCGCTTCCAGCGGTATCTCGCTGCAGAGTGATAGGAGGTAGAGCCGCGACCCTTTACACCCATTAACGGCCTTACCGGAAAACGTTACTTAACTTTAAGCCTTGCTTAACATATTTTGTCAACTTCTCGCCAACATGTAATGACACTTGCGGAAAGAAGACAGAGAATTTAAGACGATGGTTAAAGTTAAGTAAAGTTTTTAGGTAAGGCCCTAAATAAATAAATATTGGAGGACATTTCACACAACGCCATCTAGCCCAAACTAAGCAAAGCTTGTACTATGGAAACTAGATGGTTGATAGAATACATATATAAATAGAATAGAATACATATACATAAATGTGGCATCACGAGGCATCTCTTCGAGCTATTGCGCGAGAATCAAGCACAACGTCAAGCAAAAGGACATATATATTCAACAACCTCTAAATTTAGAAATAAATCTGCACTCTATCAGGCTTCAGATATGTACCACGACAAAATATTCTCTACTTTTTTGTTGAGTTAAAATCAGATAAACTTCTACGTAGGCTGGTCACTCACATTAATGCTGAGAGGAATTTTATTCGTCTCCCTTGGTTTAGACGTTTTCATCTTTTACAGAGCGAGAAATCAAAGGCGGCGCGTACACATCACGTTGGAACTGCCGTGGTCGGCCGACCGCGCTGTACAACAGTTCGGTGAGTGATTTTTTTTATTTCGAGATGTGTACTGCTCAAGAATGGAATTACCCTACCGGTTAATCAGGTAATTCGAGCTTGCTCTAAAATTCAACTAATCATGACAAAGTTAGATAAATGCTCCCTTAGATAGGACTGAATGAATTAACCTATTTTATTATATATTAGGGTGTTTCGGCACGTAGTGAGCGCGTATATACTTTATATTGGGCCTATAGTATATTGTCCCGTGTGTGTGTGTCAGGTCGCACGCACCGTTCGAACCAGGTGAACGCGCCGGAGTACATATTCCTTATCTCGGACCTGGCGGGCGAGCGGCGCTTCGCCTCCACGGTGGCGAAGCGCCTCGAGTCTCTCGGCGCACTCACGCACGGCGACCGCCGCGCCACAGAGACGAGGGACCTCTCGCAGTTCAATATCGATAACAAATATGGTGAGTTCACCGATTATAATAAACTTTATAAGCGCCTTTGTTACATGCGGCAGTCTTGTATGGCAAGAGCACTCAGCTTGACAGTCGGCCCCCATTGGAGATGATCATTATTTTTACGGGTACAAAATAGTTTCTTCTTTGGTATACAAGAGCGCTTTACGTTTGTTTTAAACATGTTTTTTGTTATTATTGGCATTTGATTATTATTTGTGTGATGTTAGGTCGAAGTGCGCTAGAAGCAGTAATGCGAGCTATTATGAAATACGAGACACCTTTGGTGCCTCCGCCGCGAGACTACGCGGGGGACTTCTTCCAAGACGTGGCGTCAGCTCTAGTCGGAGTCGGTCTTATCGTCAACAGCGAGCAGCAGCCAGGCGTGCTCTCGTTAGACAAGGTAATGTTCGGCAAGTTTGCTAATTTAATATGACCATACTTGTAACATATGTAGCACCGCATGTTATAAAATTGAATTGAACTGAAACTTCGCAATTGTGAACTAGTTTTTGGTCAGATCTTATTTAGCAATCATAATCAAAGACTTGACAGTATTCTCAAATGTGTTTCAACGTCTTTTTGCAGGACTACAACAATATGTCGAAGTTCCTAAACAGGATATTGGGTATGCCGGTGGAGTTGCAGAACAGACTCTTCAAATACTTCACGGACACTCTCGCCGCTGTAATGGAACAAGGTAGCGTTGTTGTTTGTTGGAAATTTTACTGAACAATATATTATTATTTTACTTCACGTTAAAATCCTAAATTAGCCAGCTCATTGGCTTAAATGCGTGTAGGTATGTGTTTTATATAGTTTAATTAAGAATTTTTATTCTAAGGACACTGATGAGTCAGCGACGAAATGATCAATGTGGCGCATTCTATCAACTAAGTTTTCATTAATCTCGTTTGAATAAAAAAAAATTTTTGTATAGGTTCCATTCAATAAAAATCGCTAACTTTGAATGCTGCAGAATTTAATTTTAGGTTCTATTTGGTGAGAGGAGTGCCCGAAATACGAACATTCCCACTATTTTTACCATACTCTTTATTCATTACGAAACGCTTACTTACTTACAGGACAAACCCTTTATAGGTATAGATTCCATTAAGTTGTACTAGGTGTAAAAAACCATTCGGAAGGATCGCTAAAACAGAGAAAGTGCATTACAAAAAATGAGAAAGGTGTAGGTTTTAATAAACCTTCCTTTCGTGTATATTTTCAATACTAAACTGTTTGCATGTTAGACACTTGACTTTGTTTTTATTTCGTCAAATATTTTTGCCGAAATAAAGAAAAAGATTGTACTAAAGTTGTTGTTGTGTGTTGTTTAGCGAAACGCAGCGGCCGTTTCGACCTTGGCATCCTCGACCTGGGCAGCGCGGGCGAGTGCGTGCGCCGCGTCAAGTGCGTGCGGTTCCTGCGGCGGCACGCGACGGGACGCGCGCCCGTCGAGCTGCACACCGTGCAATCAGAGGTGAGTTTTATAACAGTCCACACGACTCCTATAAAAATATACAACTCATATTTCAATAATATTATAATGTATAAACACAACCGAATAAAAATATGAAGGTGTAACAGGGCCGCTTGTTTTATGTGAACTCGTGTACGTAACGTACGTCAAAACGACCACAAAACGGCGGTGCTTCCCTCTGACTTGCGCGCGATGCATCAAAGTCGTCACTCAACATTATAATTAGCTTGCGTGTCATCATCCTCATGTAAGCTACAATATTTCCAGTGCGCTTCCATCCGGCGTCTTCCAGTCACTTGAATGAGATCGTCTCTCCTCCATATGGATGGTCTTCCTACGCTGCGCTTGCCGCACCATTATCTTTTATGTCTATCGGACGGTTAAAAACACGGAAAAGCGACATCGTTTTATGGAGGATATTCCAAAAATCTGAACGAACCGTGTTACACACTTTTTTAAACTATCACGGTCATTCATTAAATCACCATTATTTTTTAGCGTGTTTTTACTTTTTAATTTCACATTTTTACCGACTTTCAAATAGAAGGAGGTTCTCAATTCGACTGTATGTTTTTTTTATGTTTGTTCACCGATTACTTCACCAATTATGAATTGATTTTGATGATTCTGTTTTTGTTTGATAGGGAATGGTTCTGAGGTAGTCACATTTTTTAAAAATTAAAACTTACTTTACTTATCTTTTAATTTACTTTGGTGATAACAAAATATCTGGAAATGGGCATCCAAGTAAACGAAATTGCGTATTTTGAAGATGATTCCTTCAGTTGATAAACTATAATTATATACGAACTTCGGATGGACCGGTCAGTCTTCGGATGGACCGGTCAGTCTTCGGATGGGTGACCGTGAGTGGCATTTCTTTCTGAGCGCTACCGTGGATCGGATGACACGTTAAATTGTAGGTCTCGGTTGTTTGTTCTTAAAAACAGCAATCGTTAAGCCAGGTCAGAGGCCTTTCGGCGGCTTAATAACTCTGACACTAGGGCTGGCCGCTCAGTCTATACGAACTTACTTACTTATTTATATGAACTTCTATATTGGAATGGGTTTCCCTCGATTAATAAAACTTGGTTGTCTTCAAATCAAGAATAATTACTTTTACTTGTAGATGAGCGCGCTACATTATGTACGCAGTCAAACGAGCTGGCCCTCAAACGCAAGCCTATCAATTAATAAAAAAGGACCACGTCTGTGTCTATTATTAGTGGCCAATCATTAGCTACAGAATGTGTTCCCCGCTTGCAGCGCGGCATGGACTGGACGGAAGCTCTAGAGAAGTGGTCCGAGCTGAACGGCGCCAAAGAGGGCTTCTACCTGTCGCTGCAGCCGCGGAACAACAAGCACACCGCCGTGCTCTGCGTCGCCGTGCACAACAACAACAACAACAAGAACAAACTTACTAAGAAGGAGATCATGTTCCAGATATACAGGTATACTCTCGCAAAAGGTAAAATCCTTGCAAATCTAAATCGGTCAAGCCGTTTAGGTATAAGAGGTAATACGGAAAAATAAATTTATACAGACCTACTCACATACACACATACGAACATACATACATCTGAAAGATATAATGATTCTTCTTATGCAGTCGGGTAAAAAGCAGAGTTAATGCACTTAATGCATATCTATGGACATACAAAAGACAGATTTCTGAACATTGTGTCTTAGTAGCTGCTGCAAAAAACCGTCTCGATTTCGACACCTCAGAGGCCATGAACAACGTGTACTAAACACGTGTTTTCTAACAGTCATAATAAAATCGTACCGGCTGCGACAGACAGCATACGGGCTTAGATAGTTGCGACCCGGCCTTGTATTTATATTGGACCTCTAAAAACAAAAATAAAGTCATGCCCTGTTCTCCTGCCGCTCCGCGTCTCTTGGTAATTTGTATTGGAAACAGAAAAGAAATCTGATAACATTATTGTGATTAGACCGGCTTTGGACCGGCTTTTTATGCAATTTTGTGGTGGCAATAAAGTGTTATTGTTTGAATGGACATTGTGACGGCGTCACACTATCAAATTCGATTTTAAATTTTCTACTTTTCTATCCCCAGGCCAAACACGGGACTCCAGTTGCGCCAGGAGTCGCTCGCCGAAATCGAGAAAAAGTACAAAAAGGTAGAGAGCACGGAGGCGGAGACGTCGTGGCGTGCGCAGTACAGCGCCTCGCTGCGTACCTGCAGCCACGCGTACTGGCGCGCCGTCTGCAGAAACGCACAAGACTGCGAGGTTAGTACTACTACAAAACGAGATTTGATAATATCTCAGATTGTCGTGCGCAGTGCATTACTGCACAAGTTTTGAACTATTGAAGTTTCTAGTTGGGTGGCGATGGATCGTTGGTAGAGGGAAGTTCAACATTTAGGGAAATCACTTGCTCGGCTCGTCACTCAACTGCATAAAAACTTAGTTTTTGTCGTGTATCTCTTATTATGGTTTTATCCTAAGCTGTTCAATTATTTTTTAATATTTGAAAGATAAACATATTGATTTTTTTACCCGCCTGCACAAGGAGGGTTAGGTTTTTCAAGTATGTATCTATGTTTCTATATTAACTCCTTCTATCTAAACCTATTTTGATGTGCGAGGTATCGTTAGATTTGTCTTCACTCCCTGAGTATCATAGGCTATATTTTTAAAATTTAGAAAAACGTGCTTTTACGTAACTTCTAACAAACTGTATTTGGTTATTCTTTTAACCGGCTTCCAAAAAGGAGGTTCTCAATTCGTCGGAATATTTTAAATTTATTTTTTGTCTTTTCCGATTAGTCGAAGACACCGTCCTGGACCGATTTGAATTATTTATTTTTTGTGTAAATGAGCATGCTTCGCGCGCGATACACAGGTGGGCCTGCGCGTGCGCACGTACCACGTGCTCTCCGGGTCGGTGCTGGCGGTGTGGGCGCGCGTCGAGTCCGTGCTCGCAGCGCGCTCCATGCTCAACAAGATGCAGGTGGTGCGCATAAAGACCACCGACTCGCTCAAGATAGTCGGTACGTACCGTAATAACACTATTTTTAGGGTTTTTTTTTATACACTATAGATCTACGATTGACCACCAACTCGCCTGTAGTTAAGCGACGGTGTGGCCGAGGATGGGGCTCGTCGATTTAGAAGATTCACTCTAGCCTTGAAAATTCCAAGATTGTAGGTCTCAGGAAACAGAGATGGCGGCAACGAATTCCATTCTTGTGCAGTACGCAACAGGAATGTGGATCGATATCGCTGAGTACGGATTTTTGGCATTTCAACGAGAAATGGGTGGTTTCGTAGTAACTATATTGGAGGAGGACAATAAATATTGGAGGACATTTTCACACAACACCATCTAGCCCCAAACTAAGAGAAGCTTGTACTATGGGAATCAAATGGCTGATGGAATACGTACATATGTATATGTACTTAATTTTTTTTTGTAAATACATTCATATAATAAATATAAACACCCAGACAGAACAAACATCTATGCTTAGCAGAAATTTGCCCTGGGTGGGGACTGAAGCTGAACCCACAACCTACTGCTCAGAAGGCAGACTTACTACCATTGAGCTATGAGACCTGTCAAAAACTAGTAGAAACCCTTGTAATTTCGTTGTCTGTCTGTTCGTATGTCACAGTCATTTTACTTGGAGACTATCAGCCCTACATAAACGAAATTTGGCATGTAGATGTGTTCTGTAAACCGCTACAAAATGCCGTAGTCGAATTTTCAAAAAAAATAAAAAAAAAAACAAGGGTGGCACTCCATACATATAAAAAAGGGATGAATTTATTTTTTTAATCTCACCGCATCGTGTGAATTATTGTTGAATAGGTCCCAAAAAATAAGACTAAGGTTTATTTTTTCTCAGATGTGATATGCGTGAGATATACAAATAACCTGCCAAAGGTTATTTTAGGTTAGGTTTTTTTCACCAAAGGTGAAAAAATTGTGTCCTCCCCACACATTTCTAAAGTATTGGACCTAGAAATTCATGATTTATTGATGGTAGTGTATACTATTTTCCATGGGCGTAGCTATAGGTATCTCATGGGGGGGGGGGGGGGGGGGGGGGTCCGCGGGTACAAAAATGTATACAAATATACTACTATTTGCCTCTTTATTTGCGCAGACTATACGCAGACGAGTACAGTAGTTACAGTAGTTTCTAAACGTCAATGTTTATATAATTATAATCTTTATATAATTATATGTTATAAACATTTAAATACACGAAAATTGTATTACGGACAAACCACAGAATTCGCCCTATTACATTGGGACAAACGTATAACTGTAAATAAAGTGTAAAAGTAACGTCGGAACAATATTAATTCATATTAAACTAGAGGTGACTTCACCCGTTTTATCGAGCGCTCAGCATTTGCATGACTCAAGTAAACAAAAACATAGATAATAAGCATACGCGAGCGAAGCGAGCGCGAACATTTTAGTAGTGTTTTTATAGTAATATGATTTATTTCTCGTGTTAGAGAGCCCACAGTATTTCCATGTTAAAATAGTATCTAATAAAGCGCGAGCGAAGCAAGCGCGAAAATTTTTAAGGTTTTTAAAATTAAATCTTGGAAATAATTTAATTCATTGGTCGTGTAAGGAAGTGGCCCAGATGAACCAAACAAGTATAAAAGTGTTTAAAAAAATTAAATATCCGACTGGATGAGTAAGACTGACTTACGCTATCAAAAAATATACATATAACCATTTGAATGCATTGATTTCAAATTTAACCATGGCACTATAAGAGTCTTGTTCGATCTTTTCGAAATTATTAACGCAAAAATATTTTTTATGTAAAATTGGCTTGGATCGAATAGAATTTTTCATGGAATATTTGTGTTTTTTTACGTAAGATAGATCTACGACTGATCTCCGACTCGCCATACATTTAATTGCCAGGATATTTTGGGGGAGGGTAGGTTGAACCTCCCCCCCCCCCCCCCCTGTTTACGGCCTTGTTCACAACTTGTCGGATTCGAAATCGGCCTGGAAACTATATCTCCACTCTCTCAATTTGTATAGATATGACAGAGATGGAGTTAGGGTTTCTTAAAAAGTATGTATATTAAAAAAAAAAACGACAGCAGAAAAGCAGTTTTTTGCAGTCTAACTTACGATTTCGATACTTTTAATACGCTGTTGAGTGTACGTTTTTTGTGAGAAAGTATATTAAAGTATATTAAGTAGTAAATTGCTGTAAAAGATTATACGCGCATTCTTTAGAATAATTCTAAAAAAACACTTGTTCATTACGAAATAGTGCGTTTGTGATTACGAAAAAACGTTTTATTTTAATTTTTGAAAGAGATGTATTATGATTACAAAAAATATAGCTTAGACACTTTGGAAACGAAGACGACTCTAATGACACATCAACCTCGCACATCAAAATCCGTCAAGCCGTTCAGGCTGTCATATAGAAACATACATACATACCCGCATACATACATACACTCTAAAATTACCCTCCTTCTTACGCAATCGGGTAAAAATATATAGTTTCCATTTGATATACGCGTTTGTAGTATGCGCGGGCGAAAGACGAACATGGGTCATACTCATACTGCATCTCTTTAGCTAAGCTGTTATGCACACACATTACCGCACATAAGGTTTTTATTTATATTTTGTGACATGCGTGCCATCCGCGCCTTATTTCGAATAGAGCAATAGAACCCAAAATTACTGAATACAACATAGTCAGTATGGCCGTGTCATACTTTCCGTGTAACGGCTGTCATATTTTTATTATTCCACAGGTACGATGATTCCAAAGAACTGCGTGGAGCCGCTGAAGGAGGCGCTATCATACGACGCGGTCTCGGTCAGCGAACAGAAGTTCGAGCAGACGGACACGCTAAAATGAGCTCTACGCACCACGCGATAATGCATAGATTAGCGCGAACCCCACTATAGTTCCTCTGTCTCTCTTTAGTTTCGTTCGGGACCATGCGGAGCGAGCAAGGTATGGACGGGTCTCGGACTTAGTCAATTATGGAAACGGTGCGGAGTACCTTGGCGGAGGTTGTATGCATCTTGTACATTATAACAGAAGGCTCTTTTTTTCAACCCCAGTGAAGGTTGGAAAGTCAAGCTTAGCGAAGGTTGTCATGACAATTATCGCAGGTCGGTTCAAAGCTAGCTGTGGCGAAGATCAAAATGTCGTCATCGTCAACGAAAGTTGAAATGCCTACTTTTGCGTAGGTTGTATAGATAATTTTGTATTGTATAGAAATGGGTCTCGGTCAAATGTGACAACCTTGAAGGTTTAAAGTAGTAGTACCGATTATTGTAGGGTCGACCGTGAAGAAGGTCCAAAGGTCAATTGTAGCGATGATTGAAAACCTAAAGTAGGTTTTCAAAGTAAGGTTGGAAAATCAGTATTTGCTATAGTTTACCTTACCAGGTAGAAAAGTCGACATTTGCGATGGGTTAACAGTCAATCTCAGTAAAGATAGTAGTGACAATCTTCTCAAGTTGCTAAAACAACCTAGCGAATAAAAGCGAATGTTGCCAGTGCATTGTTGAAGCGCTACAAATATATCCAAAGCACTTTACACAAGGTTGTAACTGGTAAGTACATATCGCCAAGGTTGCAGGGTGTAATGATATTAGTGTAAGCACCACCCGAGTGGTTGTAAGTTGTAAGAAACTGAGTGATCTTGTATATGTAAGATGATTTATTTTAACATTTCACTGCAGACTGACATGGTTCTAAATGAAGGCAATAAAAAGAGTGGTGTTATACCACAGATTATACTATGACATCAGCTATTTTTCGGAATAATAAAGAACTAATTTCTTATACGCTGGCAATGTTTACTTAGAAAATAAAGCAAGTTTTTTTAATTTATTTAGTCTTGTCGGACTGTGGTCATGTGATTTTAGGACGTTGATTTCGCGTGCTTTTTCTTATTTCTTATATCAATTTTATTTGTAAATATCTGTTAGGTCGAAGCCCACCGTGGACGCGCGAGACTGATGTGTATGTACGAGAAACAGGAATTCATTAAATGCCAATCCTCAAACAATTTGCAATTCTCATACAATTAGTGTTTAATGATATGTAATTATATTGAATTAGGTTTATTTGTGTACCATGCACTAATACAAAAGGGGGTCACTGTTCCATACGATTTATTGACGTGCTTGTCATACGTTTTAAAATTTTAAACGAAGGGCCAGACGTGACGACATCCGGAAATGAAGTCTGTGCTGCTTCCTCTCGAAAAAGGCTGCTGAAAGCGCTTTGTATCCTTAACTATTTGAATGGAAGAGCGCGCGATAAGCAACGTTTCTCTTAAAGGTTTATATTTTTCTATGAAACAGTTGATTTTTTAGCGATTTTTGTGCCCTTAATAAAAGTTCTTTATAAAATAATGAGTACAGCACCCTCTTTCCTAGTACAGGGTACCGTAGTGGACCCGTGTATCCCACTGCTAGGCATAGCAGTATTACCTTGGTAATGGTTAGGACTGTCCAGGTGGGTTTCGACCCGCGCCCAGCTAGGGTCGACGTCCACATAAAATAATTTATTTAAATATGCGTCGTGATAATAAAAAATAGTGGTAATAGTGTAGGTTTTGTTATGATTTTTTTTGCATATATTAGGGACAATTCATACGCTCACTGAAATGTAATCTAAATTCGACAGGACTAAAACACACGCCGATCTTGTCTAATAAATTATTTACTACACTATATTATTTACTTTACTAATAGTTACTACAGAGTAAGGAAAATTAGGTACGAATTTTAGTCTTATCAATTTATCTTAAGTTTTGAGCGTGTAATAGAATTGGCTCCAGTGTAAGTTTTTCATAGCAACATGTGCAAAGTTCTCAAATGAAAAACTCATAGTCGGGTAAAATATTTGGTCGTTTTTAACCGTTTCGTTTTCGGCCGTCATTGGTCGCGACAACTTATCAACAGAATTTAGAAAAAAGGCATTCCTGTAACGTATGTATCTGATAAGAGCAGATCCTGCGCCATGACCTACTTTCTGCGCAGGATTCTTCCGCAATCAAGTGCTAACTTGGCTAACAAAAAATATATAGAAGTTACTTATACTCTCTTCAAAATTATGCCTGAACATTGTTTCTGACAATGACCATGGTCAATATGCCCGAATATTCACCCACCCCTATGTTTATACATATATGCTACTTACATACCGTAGATTATTAAAATAAGTATAACATAACCACAATTAAAAAAAAAAGATTTGAAAACATCAATAAGTCGGTTAAGTACTTTAATAGTATCTAACACATTAAACAATATTAAATTCAAGTTCTTCAAGTCCTAGTCAAGAGTCCAAGTCAAGTAAACCCATTCGCGGTCAAGTCCTCGTAACGCCTCTGTAGAGACTTTACTGGAAGAGTCTATTGCGTTTGGACAATATGATTTTACGCTTTAACACTTTATATCATTTCCTTTTCACTCTCGTGCTGTACATTGGATAAAACATCAATCGTACACTTTCTTACATACGACGTTAAAATGAGAAAACACAAGTTAACAATGAAACTTATAAAAGTGTAAAGACGTAAGAATATAAAAAAAACAGATTGTGAAGAAGATGATGATCTTTGGAAGTCTGACCAAACCTGTCTTAAAACGTATCAACAATAAATAGACTGGTGACAAAGGAGAGGTCGTAATTCCGGAAATGGGAACAGGTATGATGGACCTGAACCAGGGCGTCGAGGCTACTATTGCAATCGTTGATCAATCTTGCAAAAATGGCAAATGTATAGCAGTCTTCCTTGTATATATCGTTTTTATAAATAAAAAGCTGCTTTCGGACAACATTAATAGTTACCCGACCTAGCAACAAAACCTTGGAACTGTTTGAAATTTGAATTTCCCGTTCTACGTAAATCGTTGGACTTAAGATTTTCATATTAATAGACGGATTGTTTCCTGCGATGTACAACATAGGTTTTTTAAGTACTGAGTGAATAGGAATCTGATTCATCTTCGACCACATTATCTCTTTCTAATAAGCAAATTGATGTTCAAACACAGACTTAACAAAAAATAGTAATGTGGGCGTCGACCAGTCTTCGAAGTATACGAAGCAGTCGAATTATAATTTGTACAAAATAACTAGGATTTTATGGAATAATTTAAGAATTGAATGTTGTAGGATGAATGACGATTCGGGACAATGTGACTTCGTATGTAACATAGTTATATATTATAAATGATAATTATACATTAGCCAACTATATTTATAACGATATGTATTATAACTATAATATGTGCAATGGATATGAATTATGTAAAGATTAATAATACAAACTGATAAATAAAATTATGGAAAGGTCAGAGTCACAATGTGGGAACAATATTGACACCTGCTCTGTCACGTGTCTTTAATGCAGATTACAACAAACATTTGAAATGAGAAAAGCATTGGTTATTGACTTAACGTCACTCATAAAGAGTACCTATAACGGTAAACGACGGACACATTTTAAAGGTAGTTTTTTTCCCCCTGTACTGTACTGTCTCGCTGCTGGGCGAAGATCTCCTCCACTCCTTTCATTGTTCCTG
This sequence comes from Lycia hirtaria, assembly GCA_947563715.1. Taxonomy (NCBI): domain Eukaryota; kingdom Metazoa; phylum Arthropoda; class Insecta; order Lepidoptera; family Geometridae; genus Lycia; species Lycia hirtaria. The sequence continues at coordinate 15,729,263 of OX387378.1, forward strand.
TTACCTGGCTAGCAGAGCTTGGAAACCGGCTTAAAAGGAACTTTAATTATCAGTTTTGTTCTACCATTAATCACAAATTAATCGGTTGGAAACAACAAAAGTTCGTAAACAGGTTTTTTTTTTAATAAATCACTATCGAACGGATTTGCCGCCTTCCTCTATCCGTCAGTTACTGTATGTGTGTGTACCGTAAACATACGGTACACATTTAATTATTGAAAAAAGAATACGCTTAAAACCGGTACCGAGCCTTGCTGGCTAGCAGCGCTCAAATCTTTATTAATCTCCGAATTGAGTCGAACCGTCATGTCAGAAACGATCTCTAGGGCTTTATTGTGATTATATGATCGGAATGCCTATATACGTTAGGGTACAGGGCGTGAGAGATAATTCAACATTTAAAGGCGATTTCGATGTGATATATACATACATTTTATATGATATTCCACTAACCATGTTGTCAAAATTGTTTTTAAAGTGTCTTTGTCATGCGTGTTTTCTACACACATTTTTTTCTTCTAAATACTAAATATATACATTTCTAAAAGGGGTTGTGACTCTGACCTTGTAACTTATTGAAATATAAAACACTGTTATTATTAACGGGATATTTACCGTGGTTCGCGTTATTTTTTTTTTAACGCTCTTCGCAGTAAAAGACAAAGAAAGAGGGTAGACAGATTTGTCTGCTCTTAACCATATCATCCACCTGCATTTTTCAGTCGCTCGTGAACATGGTGCATGTAACTGTGCCGAAATATCGGGAGCTCAAAATTAACGCGAACCACGGTAAATATCCCGTTAATAATAAGTGTTTTAATGAATGACCGTGATAGTTTAAAAAAGTGTTTTATTGAAATATGTTTTGATTTTTTTTCTAGGTACTAAAAAAATGATCATGTGCGTCCCTGCGACGTAGTCTTGTAAATGCATAATTATTTATTCATCTGTATTTCAGCTGAATACATGGTAATTCTGACTTATGATTTATTTTTATTGTACTAATACGACACGGATTGTACTTACTAAGTTGTAAGGGAATATTTCGTCTTCGCGCATGTTCGTTAAATACGCAGTTATGTTAGTTTTATCATACGCAATGTAGGAAATGCGCATATAAATAGACACTAGCGCCTCTAGCGGCCGACGAGGTAAGTTGGGACCGTCTGCGTTTATAGCATTTTTATTACGTCAGCCAAAATTGAATTTAATTCCACCACATTTCTGAATTCTTTTGATCTTACCGTCTCTGTGCGACGATTATAATTGGTTTTCTGTGCTTTTATTGTACATTATGTATGGAACGAAGCCCGACCTTAAAAAAACTATAGCTTTCTTCGAGAGAGATGGGTATTTTCTACTACCGGTGATTTATCACATATAATATGTTGGAGCGAAAATTCTATTCGTGGGCATGGCATAAACGCGCTGGGGCGGTAAGACTTGTTATAATTTATTTTTTAATATTAATTGAAAAGTGATGAATGGAATAATATAATACCAAATTGTATACAAATTTTAAAATATCTTAATTTTGTAATATAGTAGTAAGAAATGACGTCGAAATAATATCTACTTGCCATTTTGTATGTTCGTTTTGAATGCTGGAATATTTTTAGTATTTTGTGCACTAATATGAATGTATTTGAGTGCTTCAGGGTGTCTTGAGGTAGAAAGAGTGATTCTAAACGTTAATTAAGCTTCGACGTTATGAAAATTTTCATTCGGACATTTGGTCAAAATTTTAATGCTTATATTTAGATTTTATAATTTAATATTATAATATTATTTATTTAGGAATTTCATAAAAGAAAAAAGTTTGTATAGAAAAAAAAATTCAAAAATATAAGGCTTAGTGTACACTGTGATTTTTATATCACTACAAACACGGTAGTTGATTATTCGAATTATCCCGAATTTGTTGCTTCAAAGATTTAATCAAATTCTTTATTCACTTGTTTATGTATATAATTATGTATTATATAAAAAAAATAGTTATAGTTTTTTTAAATCCGTTATTCATTGCTCTGTGCATAAAGCAAGTAGTAAATTATAAAACGTTTTCAGCATAGACTGGATTTTTAGATAGTAAACTATTGTATTAAGTTATGTAAAACTGACGTCGCCAAACGTATATTATGTATACCCAAGGCCCGAAATAAATGAATTGAATTGAAAAAAATAATATATAAGTAGCGAAGTACGCGTATGGTTATATATATATTAATAAAAAAAACATTGTAGATATATATTATTCTGGCTATATTTTAATAATATAAACGTAATATAAAAATACATTAATAGATTAGCAACTTTAGGAGCTTTACGTTTCTTCTTTTAAAAAGTCTTATTTCTGGTAGGAAACATCAATAATATGTACAAAACATATTTTCTTTTACACTTAAAAGTCATATTTATTAAAATACAACACAAATAAAAACGTATGGGAAACAAAACATTACTAAATTAGTTACAATATTGCTGATATTTATTTATTTACAAATGTTGTTCGTGTTGGTATAAAAGTGCAGTGAGTTCAAGCTTTGACATATTTTCATTGAGATGTTGATCATAGAGCGGTTTACTTATGTATACACTATACCTATATGTATAAACTTATTTCACACAAGTCTCGTCTCTACATGTTTCTTTATAAATTAAAGACAGAAATAAATGTACATAAAAATATGTGGTTCGTTTTTATTTCAATTCGAGGTACCTATTAGTAACGTGATTCTTTTTTCCTATACAAGAGAAAATTGTTTTTATATATATGTTCACTGTCTCCTCCCTCAGCACAGAACATAGATTAATACTACGCACAAAGAGAATGTAACCCTATGAACTACGCATATTAAATACTCTTTGAACTACGCACTCGTAAGTGAGGAAGAGTTAGTGAACGTAAGTAATATGTTGCCAAAATGAGGGATTCTTAGAAATTATGATAGGAAAGTGCAAAAACAGATTCGCAATAATTCCCGATTTATAAACTAGCTGTACTCTGCGGTTTCACTCACGAATTTATGAAAAACGGTAATGATGATGATGCTAGCTTATGTCCATCTCCAGGTTCACAGCTGTTTTTATAGTAAATTTCTTAACGATTGGTTCAGACGTTCAATCGTGTAAAGGTAAACTAAATTCGCTTTTTTATTATCATTATAAAATTATGACAAATGTATTTCAAAACACACATATTCAAATAACAACTTTCTGTGTCTTTTATGTTGTCACAAATCTTATTTTTACTGGATGTGAGTGTGGATTGCAACTGTGTAGACTTAGTAATGTCAACGTGGTGTGCAACACAGCTGCGACCCTGTCGGGAGATACGTAGTATCTTCTAATAGTCTAGTAAAAATAAGATTTGTGACAACATAAAAGACAACTAAGTATATTGTTATTTAAATGAATGTAAGTACTGGTGTTTTGAAATACATTTGACACAATTTCATAATGATATTATAAAAGCTAATTTTGTTACCTTTACACGCTCAAACATCTGAACCGATTGTTATGAAAATTAGTATAGAGATAGCTTTGGACCTGGACATAAGCTACTTATCATCATCATAATCATCGCCGTTTTTCATAACTACGCGAGTGAAATGGTGGAACGCAGCTAATCTATAAATCGGGGATTATTGTTGATCTATGATTTTTAGCTATTTTTCTATCATAATTTCAAAGAATCCTCCCAGTTGCAAATACTGTGATGTGCTCCATACAAACGGATTTATTTTTACTAGACTTTAACTGGTCTGTGGTCGGGAGCCCGGTTTGTTTTGGTAGCAGGATATTTACTGTCATTTCTTTTTCATTCGTCGTTCGTTCGTTTGACTTTCAGTTCTACGTTCTATTTTCTCAATTCGTCTGTCTGTGCTCTGTGGAGTCTGTGGTTCAAGTTCAGTTTTTGGAAATTGAGTTTGTGGTTGTTGAAAGGTTTTTTATTAATTTTCAAGTGAAATTTTTGTGATTTTGTGAAATTATGACTGAAAAAGAGGTCACATTGGACGACCTAGAAGAGACGGTATGTAGATTATTGAAAACTTATTGTTTAAGGCATAAAAATATACAGTTATGCGCGAGACGGAAATGTAGGTCAGCTAGCCGCTTCCTATAAAAAATAAACTGTTCAATAGTAAGAGCAGGAAAGGGCAGACCCTCCACATATTAATTGAAATGCCAGCTATGAATAAGTAGGCTTAGGATCTAGCTGACTTTATTTAATGGTTTTTCGCGTTCGATTTGATAAACTTGGGTACATTGATTCAATATTTACCGAGGATTAGCCAAGGAAGGCTCACCTTTGCAGTGTACATACTTCTTTAATGCAAACAAGAATCGAACATGTGAATTGTTAAATAGGTAATTTTATTCTTATTTGTATAGACTAGAAGCCAGGAACATAATTTTATTTTATATATAATTTTTGTTAGTCAAGTGTCACCCCCTCTGTACTGGCTAAGCGGTTGACTTTGGAGATATATATAAAAAAAATCATGCTAGTAACATATATGATGAAATTAAAAGGAAAACACGGCTAAATAAGCTTTATAACTTAACAAGTAATAGTCAAATAACATAAAAAAATTAAAAATGAATATTTCATTTAAACATAAGTTAAAAAGAGGATATGGTAGAAAAAGAGTTCCAGAAATGCTGTGCCTATTCTAGGGTTATTAAATTCATCTTATTACACATTATAACTTCAGGTTAAGCGTACAGATGAACAGCTAGATCTGATGGAGTGGAAGATGGAGCATGTCGAAAAAGAACTGGTGGAGCCCATTGATGCCCAGGACGTCTGTGTCATGAATCTGCTTAAATCTGTCTCAGAGGTAAGACCTTTAGCAGTCCTGGTTGGGGGGGATGGAAATGACAGCTTTTTGTTTGATGGGTCAATTAAGAGCTAGCTGCCTTAGTGTAACTGTGAATTATAGACAGTTAAAAAATTACACACATCTAATGGTAGTTGAACCCACATTATTCTGAACTGTACTTGGGAGCTTTTACCATTTTGGTTACAGAGGTGTCATGTGGGATGGTTGAAACTTTCGAACAGTGTTTTTTTGCTTAAACTAATCAATCAGTGTGTTAAACACTCAGAAAATATCAAGTACCTAGTTCTAAAGTTTTTTTTAAATCTATGTTAGATTTGTGCTTGGCCACCAACTCCCCTGGTGTTAACTGCTCTTGTAGTTGATGATGTGAAATGCCACACAAAGTAGGAAAGCTGTCGCGTTCAGAACTAGTACAACTTCAAAACTTCTTATGTTTAGTTTTACTAATAGTCCAGTATTTGGTTCATCTATGATGACATAGATAATCATTTTTCACTAAAATTGATATTAATCTATGAAAATGTATCTGAATTAATGTAGTTATATATATTTATTTTACATATATTTAACAACATTACACAACACAATTTTGCTTTTAAGGTAGGTACCTAAAAACTACAATTGGCTTTGTACTGGTACCTTCATTCACAGCACACTGTCACTAGTAAAAGAGATACACTATCCCTATGCTATTCTATTAAACATATAGGTACAAAAGAGGTTAATAAATTGTATTGGTATTTACCTATGTACATTATGAGCAGGCATCAACTTAGCTAAGCACCTACAAATTAAAAATGTTTTGTCTGGGTTATTCAGACTTGAGTGATTTTGTGTGCTATGGCACATACATACGTAATATTACAGTTGAGATCACTTACATTTGACGATTCGTCATAAGTGGTTTCTAGCCATATACATATATAATTAAATATAATTGACTAAAACATATTTGTTTTAGTCAATTAATTAATTAAGTTGCAATAAATTCCTCTCAAACTTATCAAACCATGTTACATTTGAACTCTTTTCTGTGTGGCATTGCATTAACCAAATACTTATAAAACTATGTTGGTATTATTAGGATAGTAACTGTCTATTGTTGTAGGTATTATATTTTTTCTTGCCTACAATAACTCTGGGCAAAACAATTTTTAACACATTTGGTAAAAGTAGAGTTAAGAACACTAAAAAACTGCATAAAATCTTCATAACTATACATGTATAACTTATTAATTAAAGAAATTCAAACTAAATGTTTATTGGTAAATTAAACTGTGACAAATCGCTAGTCTATTAGTTTATTACTAAGAATTTGTCAAAATCATCACTAAATAAATCGTATCAGTGAGGGGTGAAAGAGTTATTTATTTATTGATTTTTAGAAACACTAACAGTATTCCTAATACATTAAGATTAAGTAGGTAATCTCTAATATTATTATAGATTCTGATATGAACAGCCCTTTACAGCTGGTGTCTACATAATTCTTTGTTGTGGTAGTATACAAAATAATAAAAACTAAAACTACCTATATTCATTTAAAACGAAAACCTATAAGATGACAGAACAGTGTTATAATTTATTGCTTTCAGTAAACAATTTTAATAACTTAAACTTGAATGCATTAAAAGGGTCGTGAAATATATCGAGATCGTTAAGCAAAACATTCATTTCGTTGTATGTACGACATAGTTTTGGCAGATGTTTTAAGTTAGTTTTAGAGTATTTAACATGGAGAATCTTTGAGATTAGTTCAAATAGCAGACTTGAGACCCTGTACCATAGGCAGACGCGTCACCACGACTCAAATAGATAGTCAATAATTATTATAGTTTAAAAACCTGAAACAACCAACTTTAAAAAGCGAATATTTGTTTGGCTCGAACCGATCTTAATGAAATTTCTATGGGACCAATCTGAAGTATATCCATTCAAACAAAAATAACAATTAGGGTTTATAAATGACGGAGTTATGCTGTAACAAACATTAAAAGAAAACAGCCGAATTGTTCCCTCCTTCTTTTTGAAGTCGGTAAAAACAGAACCAAATTGACAACCTGCTTTTTTAAAGTAGATTAAAAATAATCAAAATTAGTCAAAACAGAATAGTAGAAAAGTCGGCGTATTTGCAAATGCAGACACATATTTCTTAGCATTTATAAATATTTTGAAGTCTGAAACGAGAAAAATCGTAAGGCGTGTTAGTGTGTATTCGGCCTTAAGAGCCGTCAACCCGCTGGTACTTTCCATACAAGCGCTTGTACGTCCCTATGGCCTATTAACAAAATTTTATTAAAATGTATTTTAATTCAGATAGAAGTATATAAATTACAAGCTAAGCTAAACCTATCTATTCTAAGGAAACTAAAACAGGAAGTGACAGAGGAAAATTCCTGAGAACAAATAAACAACATTATACTAATTGTACGAATACATTACAAATACATTACACATGCGAGTGAGACACGAGTGAGTCACATAGCAACAATCAGTGACGGCGTGTGTGGGCATAACATTCATTCATCTTGGGAGATAACAGACATATTGTATGGTAATGTGTTGAGATCGGATTATATGCGTTTCAAGCCAGAAATATGCATAGTAAATGTGGGAAATATGCGTGAAAGAGTCCAAATATGCAATGTTATATACAAATATTTTTTGAGAAATATGCGAAAATATGAATAAAAAAGTACAAATATGTAAATATGAATTCGGTTGTTACAGTTTTTTTACCTATAATAAAATTATTGCTTTTAAATAAAATATCTGTAGTTGAATTTATTTTAAAAAGTTTTTGCATTACATTTGCACATTTACATGACGATTTAATAATGCATGTAATACTCACGGTTTTCCTAAATAAAGAAATAATACACATATATTAATAATATATAAAAACGACAATAAACGATAAAGTTGTCTCTCTCCCTGGACGTTGAACTTAGGCCACGTTTTGTATGTAATTATGTAACTATACCTCAGACTAGACAAAAGGACAGATGGTGCGCATTGCGCAAACTTGAAAGTAAAGCCAACTTTTGTAAGGAAATACGAAACAATAACAAATCGTATTTAGTTCAAACTAGAGAAAAATCATATTCTTGAAAACAACTTTTAATGGATATGTCGCATATATTTTACATAATTTTAAGACCTGATTGGTTTCACCCGTGACCACGGACACTACAAAGTGTTAAAACGTCAGGTCTTAGAATTATATAAAATAAAAGTTTAATTTCAATGAATTAAACTCAAATCTAAAATAAAAGGTTTATTTTTATACCTAATTGTTGCCAGCTTAAAATAGTTTCTTTAGTTTCAGTCGAACGCAATTTTATTCTGTTTGCTTTAAATTGGCTTCACTTGCGATTTCTATGCGTTCCGTCTGCCATATTTCTCTAGCCTGTGGTGATTATACATAATTTATGTAGATTTTATGCAGTTTTGTACAGGCATCTCTTGTATGTAATGTATATCAAAAGTTTTTTGTTGAATATATAAAAATATATATATTGTATGTTTTCAGCGAATTGCGTTGTAGTGTTGATATACCTAACAGGTCAGAATAACATCGTGTACCAAACCTTACTAAACTAAAATCCGTGTCTGTTATAGCTTGTCATTTCTCTATGAAGTAAATAAAATTAATTAAATAATCAAATGTTACAAAAAAAACGAAATTAAATTAAAATTGTGCGTTCGAAATAATATTTTTTTAAAGATTCGTCAGGTTTATAAAAAAACCGGCCAAGGACAATCCACGAAGGGTTCCGTACCATTATATATATATATATATATATAAGAACCTGACAAGTGCAAGTCAGACTCGCCAATGGAGGGTTCCGTACAAACTAGTAGATAAAAGGGGGAAATCATATTTTTTTTATAGTTGCCCTCATAAACCGAATAATATATATTGTAAAAATATTTACAAACCTGTTTCAGCTTGTGCGTTTTCAGATTTTTCCTATATGTGTACTCTAACACAATGCTTCTTGCCAAATTCCATAGTTCTAGGTCAACGGGAAGTGCCCCATAGGTTTTGATTCCCTTGTGAGTGTCGAAATGTGCGTTTTTTACGACATATCCGGCTGTAACTTTTTTTTTACGAAAACAGAAATTTTATTTTTCTTTCTGCAGCAAGATACTATGGATCTGCGTATATGGTTTTAATTTCAACTTGATACCTTCACGCGTTCCCGAAATAAAGGTGACACACCCGGACGGACGGACAGACGCACAGACTGACAACAAAGTGATCCTATAAGGGTTCCGTTTTCTCATTTTGAGGTACGGAACCCTAAAAGCGGCAAAAAAGTCACGTTTGTTGTATGGATCCCTTAAATATTAATTTTATTTTAATCTAATTATTTATTTTTTAAGTCTAATTATTAATTTTATTTTATCGTTTTTTTTTTTGTAGTTTTTAATATAACTCAATATTCTGTGAATATTTCAAGCGTCTACCTGTTGCCGTTATCAACTTCGAGCAAAAAATCACGTTTGTTGTATGGGAGCCCCCTTAAATATTTATTTTATTTGGATTTTTAGTATTTGTTGTTATAGTGGCAACATAAATACATCATCAGTGAAAATTTCCACTGTCTAATTATCACGGCTCATGAGATACTCCCTGGTGACAGACTGACGGACGGACAGACAGCGAAGTCTTAGTAATAGGGTCCCGTTTTTACCATTTGGGTACGGAACCCTAAGCCGGCACTAAGTAAACGAGGACACAAGTTCTAGTCTAGCGTCAAACGCAAATCTGGTGAATAACAATAAATGGAATAATTACTTTTTTCAACTTAAAAATATGGCCGTACTTCCTGTCGGATTAGCAAGATGTATTGGCAGTGGCCAGGGGGGTACATAGCACGTAGAACTGATGGCGGATGCGTTTGAAAAGTTCTTGAATGGAGCCCACGCACCGACAAGCGCAGTGGAGCAAGGTGAACATGTGATCTCGTGAAAGTAGCTGGAAGATGCTGAATGCAACCCGGTTTTGTATATTATTTGTATATTTTTGGATATCCATGGGGAGGCATATGTTCAACAGTGAATTTGTGGCTAGTATGATGATGATGGTGATTTCCTTTCGACTTCGAATTCCGTATTAAGGCGATGCTTCCCCAGAACTTTAGACGCTACCTAAGCCCGCACTTCTTGAGCGTCGTGTTTTCATGTACGTGGCACAGAAGTACGTACGACGCTGCCGCACCGTGCGCTACGGGATATCTGCTCGCAAGCAAAATTATTTTAAAATAAATTACTATAAAATAGTGGACTAAACGTATCAAAAATGTGTTCTAGTAGAATGTTAAAAAAATGTATTAGCTACTTAACATGGTAACTTTGGTGTTGGTGGCTATAAATAAATTTGAGATCAATTTAAAAAATAAATAAAATTGCATTTTTTGCCTTATTATTTTATTTTAAAAGAAGGTATCGAGAATTTTTTCAGAAATCGTGTTTTTGTACAAGGAGAACCCTAGCCAACAGACCAATATTTTACGTAATAAAAAATTGAGCTTAAACTAATAGTACAAGTATTTTTTTATTATTTTCAAAAAGCTGTTTTTGCTGCTTTTGCGGACAAGCGTGGCCTTAGAAACAACAAACTAACCGATAGTTATAATGCGCTAATGGTAGCGGCATCTGTCAACCAAGTAGATCTAAAATATTTTCAGGGTAAAGCTTCTTTTATGGGTATGGGAATTGACATTTCGGTCTATAAACTGCTTCAGTAAAATCCAGTATTGCCAGCATGGTGAAGAGGTAGAAAAATGACAAGCTATAATGATCATGCTTCTTGACATAACTAGCAGAGAGGCTTAAATGTGGTACAAAGTTTAAGCCATCCTCTCCAAAGCCCTCAGAACAGGGCCCAGTGTTGCTTCATAGGGCTTCTGTATCCTTTGCCGAGGTTACCAGTGTTATAAAAACATGTTACTAAATTAGTATGTACATTGTAATGCTTATTTTAGGCAGCCCTTGCGATCAGTCCAAACTGACAGAATTGACTGACCTAATTTTCCGTCGTCAGTCTTAATTGTAAACGTGTTGTAAAACCGAGATCTTAAGGTTAATAGACAATATTGTAATGAAAATTATTGTTTAATTGTCATCAATCTTCGCTAAAAGACCGTCAGTTTTATTGATCGACCGGGGTTGCCATTACCTGATTTTATTATTATTAATCCATCTTTAAAGTTAACCGTGTTCATTCATATGAATACTTCAATGGGTTAACCATACCATGACCATGTTAGATCGTGTTTTTCTCATGTCTCTGTTGACGAAGCTAACATATCCAAATAAAATCTTGTTTATTGAGACAAAAACAAACAAAACGCGACTTATCTCGCAATAATATATTCGTAAACTAAATTCCACCTACATTTTAAATCCAATTTGCGAAGTTTGTTGATAAAAAGATTCTTTTGCCAAGAATTGCTAAAAAGTATATGTTTTGCTCACGGTTCTTAATATGTAAGTTTGGCTAACGTCCAAACCAAACCAGCACAATTTTCAAGGTGAAAGTTCAATAAGGCTTGAATATTGAATATTTAGCTTCGTCTAGCAAATATTGCTGTATTTGCTGTCTACTCTGTTTGTTTTAGATGAATTTCACCATCTTTAACAACTTTAGAGTAGGCAGACTTGACCTCGCATCGTGGTCTACGCACATCATATTGACTCAACTCCGTGCCAACTTCAATCACTCCCATTTCAAGTCGATGATATTTGAAATATATGGCAGTCCTAATCCTAAACTTGTCGAGGATTAAAGATAGTACGGTGACTCTTTTATATTAATTAGATCTACGTCTTGACCATCTACTGGTCTGAAGGTAAGCGATGGTAAAGCCCGATACCTAATACCAGTCGAGTAGAATGGCGTTGTAGAGTAGACCTAGTGAGTCGGTAAATTCTAATCTAATGGGAACAGTCGACTAATGTACATATGTGTATTTATATGTTTAGTACCACCGCATAACCAAATTTCTACGGCTCAACTAGACTAAGATAAAAAACTAAGATAATAATAAGATCATGGTCACTGAAGATATTCAAAGTATTATATATCATTGATTAAATAAATACCCATGGTCTTACTCGTAGATATATGCGGTTCGATAACGGGAAAGAGTCGAGTCGATCCGATGTGCGTAGACCCTCATTTTGTCATTATACTGATGCATCTGTCACACGTAGGTGCGGTCCGACTACCAACAACTGCGGCGCGAGTTGGTCGAGGTCCAAGCTCTCCAACGCGAGTTGTCTTCCAAACTGCGCGCGCAACTCCGGCTAGTGCACGGCAAGTTCGCGCGTCTCCGGCAGCGGATCGCCGCCGCTGAGCCGCCGCGCTAGCTTCTCTGAGCGAGCAATGCCTCTCATGTCTGTTGCTCCCTCTCATGCCTATTGGATACTAAATTTAGCCCATTTGAACGGGAGCGGGATGCGAGTGAAACCAGTCACGTTTCGGTTGCAACTGACTTTATTGACATAATGACAGATCCTACGCTACAACAGAAATGACTCGAATAACTGATGAATGGTTGATTTTTTAGCGGAGGTTTTGGTAGGAAATGTTTACGAGATTGTTATAGTCAACATGGGTAACTTTGACTCGGTGGTTAGGTTTGAACGGCTTCGACTAAAATTATTTTTCCTCAAATGAAATTTGTACAATTTGTAATATGTGTAATGGCACTTCCGATGATGTCACGTTATATATTTTTTATTAAAATGATATAGTATTTTAGACATCGTTCAAAATTAGCCTCCGATTCAAACTTCAACGAAGATAGAAAGCTAAATTATCATCACACGTGGATATTTACCTCTGTTGTTATTACAATGCAAAAATACCGATTTTATAAAATAAAAAAAGTGACGTGTTATAAAAAAAAATTACATGAGAGGCGTATAAAATTGTAATGAAACTTATTGTAAAGATTAATTTACGTCGATCCAGTTAGTTGTTCCAGTGGAAAATGAGACATGTAAGAAATATTATGTGATCGTTCACACATATCCAGTCAATTGTAGTCTGAACAAGACGATCAGCAGGTCTAAATCGTAAACTAAACTGTTTTGTAATTTAACTCGGATTTTTATAATGGCAACTTTGGAACTGTAAAAATTTTCTTCGCCCGCTACCCTCTCACCTCTCCGCGAAGGCCAAATTTTACAGTTCTGAAACTCATTGGAAAAGTCTAGCTATAGTACAAAATGTAGCATGTTATAAATATCGAAATGCAAAAAATTTATACGGTGCAAATTACAGTATCTTTCAACTTCGTTAGCAAAATAAACAAAAAAATTAAGTTATAAAAACTTTTTTAGATTTCGTAAACTTTTTGGGTCGTAATATTTGACCAATTCACAATGTTTATCATCACAATTATGCCCCAAATTATCGAATAAATTATGTGCCAAAATAATCTTTTAATATAGTTATTTAGACAAATATATTATTGTACTTGAAATAACCTAGCACAAACATGGCACATACCTGTTACTATACTATTTACTATATTAATAGTAGATATTAGTTTAGATGTCGATCTCATACGATGGGAGTGTGGATTATAAAAAAATAATTTGTAATATTGTTAAATTATTTAAGGTCAACATGGGTAACTTTGAATTACAGTGTGAGGAATAGGATGAGGCTGTCTTAAGTTAAATAGAAATTCAAAGTTACCCGAGTTGAATTTAGCTAAAAGTACTATATTTAAATTATTAAGTATATGATATTTAATTAATATTTATTCGTGTCTTATACAAATCTTATTATAAATTATTTTGTATACTTTAACTATATAAATAAGTACGTCAATTTGACTATGTTTTTTATAAGCAGGTAAACGGTCGGTAACCGTCTATCTCGCACGCGATTTTATTTTAAATATAAATTTATTGAATTGTGCTTTTCAAAATCTGATAAATTAATAATGATAACATTATATAGCATAATGACAATTCAGAACATTTTTTTTTCTCATAAATTTTAGGTTGACTGAAATTTAGATATTGTAAAAAAAACTTACTTACTTAAATGTCTGCCAACGTATTTTTTTTTTATATTTTAATCAACATTACCTACATAATCATGATGATAAAATGAGAAAATGATGACAATAATTTTATACTTAAAAGCTCAAAAAAGCAGTCGCGTGCGAGTTAGAGAACTGCTGACTTTTCCCGGCTCTTAAATACTTTCTTATGAAATCGCCCGGGACGGCCCAGTTACTAGTCTGTTCTAAAGAGACTATTTTAGTTGTTTTACTCGTTTTTATGTAACTTTTCGAATAAATCGTAGTGTTTATCGATGGATAGTCGTAAGATGGTGCTATATGGTCGGTATATGTCTGTTTGCCTCGGAAAAAATAAACACGTATTCACGAGGCGATAAAAATCTAATAAATTCGTGACAAGTTATTTCATTACTTATTTTATTCAGTTACATATACAACAAAACGATCTTAAATAATATTTGCATAACAGTGTTCACTAGGATACCCCGTGTCGGGTCTGCTACAGTCCGCTCCTCACTACGAATCTGATAAAAACAATAACTGAAGTTGACAAGAAACAAAACGATTGCCATGTTGTTTTCTGAGGATTTTGTCGCCTAGCGAATACGCACTTTTTAATTTATGCTGGGGTTACACTGCAGCAGTAGTCGACTTTAATTATTTTTTTGATATTTCATGATATCTATTTAAAAGATTTATAAAAAGTTGTGGATCTTATATCTGAAAAGAGCATTTATTAAAAAAACATTGTTACTAACTTTTTTTTTGTTTCGGATACCCTAGTTGGATGTTGAAAAAGGATAGAGCCTTTTTGCCATCGACGTGTCACCATTTTAATTTTTCAAAGTTTCCGCTCTCTTCGAAAGTCACATTTCACACACACATGACGATTTGTGTGTATAAGTATCACATATATTCCACAACGTAATGTGTAGACTTTGCAAAAAAAAAAACCTACAATTATATAATATTAGCTGCACCCCACGGTTTCATCCGTGTAGTGATGAGACACGGTGATGATGATGAAAAGTAGCCCATGTCCGTCCATAGATATCTTTGTACCAAATATCGTAACGATCGATTCAACCGTTTGACCGTGAAAAGGTAACAAACAGACTGAAACACAGACAGAGTTACTTAACAAATAGAGACGGACAGACAGAGTTACTTTCCCTTTTATCATCACAGCTAAACGGCTGAACCAATCGTTATGAAATTTGGCACAGATTCTTTAGGACCTGGAGAAGGACATAGGCTGTATTTTATCATCATCATAATTAACACAGTTTTTCATCACTACGCGGGTGACATCACGGGGCGCAGCTAGTAGCTTTATATTTATTTTATTTTATCTTAAAATTATATTATAATTTAACTATCTACTGTCGCTGTGTAACGCCAGCACAACAACAACATTGGTATCGAATTTACGAAACGGAATATTGATAATAATTTATGAATGTTAGTGGTTTTTGTATGTAACATGTTTTCTCGCTTTCTAGACTGAATCCTTTACGTAGATTTTGTAGTGTTTCAGACTGCGTTTAGTGCACGGTTTGATGGCGCATGAGCGCTCTGAATGCAGCTTATAGAGCTCTGTACATGGTGCAACGTTTTAAATATGTTTATTAATTATGAGAGAATAATTTTGTGACATTAAGCGCAGTACACACCAAACTGACCGATCCGCCGACTTTATGTCGACAACTTTGCCGACAAAACCCACCCGTCGGGTTTAGTGTGTATTGCGCTTTAGGGAATGTAGATAGATAGATAACTCTTTATTAAAAGGCCACATTGTACAAACATATTGAAAAATTACAGTATTACTATGACTAATCTTTCAATAGGCGGCCTTATCGCTTAAAGCTTAACGTACCCATATTACGTGACGTATTTTTTTTTCTTTTACCCCCTCCCCCTCGGTGACCATCCGTAGTATATGCCGAGACCCACCTCCCCCTCTATTTTTCACGTAGTGATTCATAAATATGATTTAAATCATTTTTTACAAACAGTTAAAAAATAATACTTTTGTCTATATTAATAGGGCGCTTGCCGCGTGGCGCTGACGCATGTTGTGCGTGCATACTTATAAATACAAGTGAAAAAATAAATTAATAAGCTATATTGAAATGGATCGTCTGAAGCATCAGGGGTTTCAGACGATCCATTTCAATATAGCTCGAAAAAGCGCGAGATTTCCCTAGAGAATATTGACAACGTGACGAAAATTTAAACACTCCTCCCCCGCCCTTTGGCCAAGCGGTATTTTAAGACCTCCCTCCCTCCCACCTTAAACGGGTCACGTAGTATGATCTCTTAGATAGATCTACGGGTGACCGCCAGCTCGCCTAATGGTAATCGACGATGTGGCCGAAGATGGAGCTCGTCGATCTAGAAGATTCACTTTAATTTATAGTTTTGTAAGTGTTTTGTATGTGTTTTATCCTCACCTCTCATTTAGACTATATCTTTATAATTATAGTACCTGCCTTTCCCAAACAAGGTGTCATTTTATGTATGTTAATATTTGTTAACTTTAAAATAAATTTGGATAGCAAATACAATTCAATAAATATTTTAAGACAACGTTGTATTATGTGTAGAGAGCATTATATTTGTTTTTACGCGCATTTTATTTTTGTTAGATGAAAATATTGTTTCCTTTTTTATAGTTGTAGATTAGATATAGAGATGTTGTCTTTCAATGATGCATTTATTATAGCATTTGTCATTTACGCTATTTAGTCTGTAAAATTGAAATTGGGCTCGGATTTGAAAAAAAACATGATTTTATAAAATGTACAGCATTTGTTTTTTTTTTTTTTATATATAAATAGGAAGTAACTTACATGTTGTCATGGCTAATGTGAAACTTCTTTTTAGGGTTTAGGTTTTTAGGATTTTAGGGGTTTTTATTTCAAGTCCGAGTCAAAATGATAAGTCATCGACAGAGCACATTTGAATATAATTATAATAATCACATATCACGCACTTGCATGTTTCGAATAATGTTGTTGATCGACATAGTGAAGTAGACTGGTTAACATACCTGTGCTATTTTAAAATACGATTTTTCACTACTCATACTCTGAAAGTAGGTCTGAAGTTGCCTGAGGAGCGGGTTGAAAGTAATACTTTCAGCCCTAGGGAGAATCGCTTTCAACTGCCAGCTGTCAAATTAAAAAAAACCTAGTTTTATTTTCACGTTTCCATTGAGCCATTTCTAACTTTCTTTAAAGTTAAGTTTAGTAAAGGTTCTCATACCCTTTCGAAGGTTTTTTTTTTTATTAAAAGATGTAGATGCAATGGTCTAAACGATCTTTTGGGGGGAAAATAAACATTAATGGTTCCAACATTTAAAACAATACATATTACGAATAATATTTAGGGATAGAATAGAAAATATTTTTCTGCTGTAGTATGAAATACGCGTAAATTGCGACATCTAAGCTCTTATGAAACAAAACAGTTTTTTTTTGTCGGTCTGTTTTTTCTCGCAAACAAAGGTCTTTTTCACGATTTGTTAAGTCTTGTTTGTGAGTAGCTACAAAAAAAGTGCGAATAAAATCGTATTTTAAAATGCCCAAAAGTGTGAACCACTGCCTGTATTCGTCGATTAGATAAATCTAGAAGTAGTCGTAAGAAAAATACATGTCTGATACTATGTGTTAAGTAAGTCTTAAATCGTATACCTGATCCCTAGGCTAGGCTCGATGTAGGATGCCGGTTTTGATATCGTTTTACATGTTCCTTCACTATGAATTGGTGAAAACGGCGTCGCTCAGAATGCCTACTCTGCACTCATCTGGCTAAAACAATATATGCATTGCAATTTATCATAAAATTATTATATATAACATATATAGGATTACACATAAAATACCACTGCGCAAACACATTTAGTTAAATACGGACTCTTTGCTGCGACGCAATAAAATGCAAGTCAGAATGCATAAGGCCCACTACGTACAAGACACAGAGTTCATCTCTTTCTATCGTGTAGCTGTTATCTCTTTTGGTGTGCGGCAAAGTACTTGTAACATTATAAACTGGAAAATGCGTCTGACTTGTCAAGATGTGGCATACGCTTCCAGAATGGGTCTTCGGGGTGGATTTAATCTAAGGTGTTTTCAATCGCGACTGAATAGGTTTCTTCTAGGCAAGCGCGCTCCATCGTAGACTGCAACAGTCGCTCAATACCAGTCGAGTTTGCGGTCAAACGCAAGCCTATTCACGAATAAAAAAAAGACCTGGCAGTACTGTCATGAGGAATGCTTCCTCCTTTCTGCTGTTTTACTCAATTGTGTTCAATAATATGTTTTTTAATGGAACACATTTTTTTCACAGCATAAATATAAATACCACGTAAGACTTTAATAGCCATAACCTTGCCTTTATAAATCTTATGAAGTGTTTTTTCTTTTCTGTTTCGATTTTAAAAGCCAGATTGGTGTTGAGTTGGTCTAAAGGTGGATCTAGACAGCGCTGGGTGCGCCGCGTATGCCTCGCCTCGCATGCCTCGGTTTGTTTCACGCTGTTTGGACGGAGTTTCTGTTGCTCTGGTCGCGTGCGTGCCACGTGAATAGCCCGCCCATAAAATAAAAAGCGCTAATGTTGTTCATTCAACATTAGCAGTAAATTTTCATGGTAAATCACTTGCCTTCCCCCACGCTAATGGATGAATATCTCCAGTATTTTTTTATGAATACGCTTTGCTTAAATTCACGCGATGCGGCCTCGCGAATAAATCATTGTGAGGCCATTTGCCGAAGCTACTTCGCGAAGTTGATCTATCAGTTAATAACCCAGGAACAGACTCAGTTAAGCGGTAGATCTATAGCTATTAAGTTTCTGTAGCGGAATTACCTCGCCACGCACGCCGCGTGGCGAGATAATTCTTGATGCGTGCCGCTGTCTGAATCTACCTTAATGTGCGATAAGCCTTAAATATCCTATTGCACTAAAAGTATCTTTTCACGAGTAAAATATAAATTATAGATGGATACCCAACAGTCTTAGAAATCTATATTAAATAAATAAGAAAATTATTAAACATGAATCGAATCTGTACCTATTTGGAATGCTCAATCAATGTGGCGTATGTGTGTGTGTGTGTGTGTGTGTGTGTGTTTGCATGTGTGTATGAATGTGGTGGTATTTATACTCAGTTCACACGGAGAGAGTATCTTGTTCTTAATACTTGTTCAAGTCGAATCTACAGTTATTTTTTTAACATGCGACATCTAAGATACGTCATTACGCCTGCCCGGTGTATTTTTTTTCTGAATTTTTTCATGTTTTTAGGGTTCCGTACCTCAATAGGAAAAAACGGAATCCTTATAGGATCACTTTGTTGTCCGTCTGTCTGTCCGTCCGGGTGTCAAGACCTTTATCTCGGGAACGCGTGAAGGTATCGAATTGAAATTAAAACCATATACGCAGATCTATAGTATGTTGCTGCAGAAAGAAAAATGAAGTTTCTAAGTTTTCGTTAAAAAAAGTTACAGCCGAATATATAGTAAAAAACGCACATTTCGACACTCACAAGGGAATCAAAACCTATGGGGTACTTCCCGTTGACCTAGAACAATGAAATTTGGCAATAAGCATTGTGTACACATATAGGAAGAAACCCGAAAACTGGACATTTTTAATTTAATCACAAAAAAATAGTGTCATTATGCAAGGAATGAAGGTCCAAATTTTAAAGTGAATTAACCGTATCATGTGGGGTATCATATGAAAGAAGCAGCATAAGCTAAATCAGGTTTATAAATATTTTTACGATGTATGTTTTTCGGTTTATGAAGGAAAATTGAAAAAAATATATGATTTCCCCCTTTTATCTACTAGTTTGTACGGAACTCTCGGTGGGCGAGTCTGACTCGCACTTGTCCGGTTTTTTTCTTGACTATGCAACTTAGTAAAATCTCTGAATTTAGAACCAGAACAAAAAAATTACAAGCATATTTCTGTTAAGATAGAGTATTTTAATGCTAAAGTCAATCTTTCAAAACCTACCTACACATATTAAGATGGCAGCTGCGTCATGTTATAATAAGCCTTACAATTAAATAACTGTGGAGCCGACTTTACATTATAAAAATTTATTAACAATACAAATTCAAAGCATTTATTTGCAGAGACATGGGTAAAAATGCAGATGTTACAATGCATCAGTGCATACGAATGCATACATGTTTACCTTGTTTACATGTTTACCGAATTTCTTGACTAAATACAGTATTGTTGTCTTTATTTCTTACGATTTATTAGGAAAAAAAACCGGTGACTTTGTGATATAAAATTTTCAGACTTCATTCATTCAATGTTATTTTCAATAAAATATTAAATTCAGAACGTCCAATCTTCTAATTAAGCACTGTAATTATTGTAAACATACCTGTTTTGTAACATATTCTTAACCGACTTAAAAAAAGGGGATTCGTAACACATCTATGTTTCGCGAAGACAAAGATGCGATATCTTCGCTGGTTGTGAATCGTTTTCGATGTTTTTTTTTTAAATTATATTTAGGGACCACCTCTGAGTTTCCTCGGAAGAGTGGTCCCATAAAAAAATCGTTCTTTAGTTCATTAGCTTTTTAAACAACTCCAATTATTTACATAAATATGTATTTTGTTTGGACTCCTTCTTTTTAAAGTCGGTTGTTCAGTTTTTTTAAACTATAATTAACTTGTAAAAACCATGTCCAAAGGTATGACAATATAATTATTATGTAATGCACTTTTCCTATTTACAGGTAGGTCTGTCTGTTTATATCAATTTATGTTTTTTTCGTCGGTTAAGTGTTTGTCGACGAATGACACCACGTTTACAAGTATATTCTACAATTTAAGATCGAAGTCGGCATCTTGATTATGTTTAATATCAATCGAGAGGTTTTATTTAGCTCGAACCAAGACGGGTATTATATTTACCTAATCATCGCAAGTCCCGTAGAGGTCTAGTTCGCGGGCGACTGTTTTTTTTTAGAGAAGTATAAAAATGTCTCCTTCTTTTACCTGCATTAAAAGCAAGATAAAAGCGAGCTCGGGTCCACTTTGGCCAGTAATAAGAGATCACGGTTCAACTCTGGTATGAGTTGACAGTCACAGTAATCTGTTGTTATTCGTCGACGAATTCTTGCCGCACTGTAGATACATGTTTAGAAACCAGTCTCGAGTTGTGCGAGTAACGAGTGTAGAACTGAGATACCTTGTCGGTACCCTATTCCGAATTGTTTTTGAATAAATGATATTTTACGGTTCTCAAGTTGTTTTTATTTTATCATCAACATCATCTCAGCCATATTAAGTCCACTGCTGGACATAGGCCTCTCCCATGGATTTCCAAAAATACCGATTGGAAGCGGCTTGCATCTAGCGTCTTCCCGCCACTTGTATGAGGTCATTTGTCCATCTCGTGGCTGGTCTTCCTACGCTGCGCTTGCCGGTGCGTGGTCTCCACTCCAGAACCTTTCGGCCCCATCGGCCATCAGTTCTGCGTGCTATGTGCCCTGCTCACTGCCACTTCATTTGCTAATCCGCTGTGCTATATCGCTGATTTTTGTCACCGTTGTTTTATTTTACACCTGTTAAGAATTATTCGTGGATTAAGTGCGCGAAATAATTAAAATATTGCGGATTATCGTGCAGTAAAGTACTTACTGGAGTATCCGCCGCAGCTGGACACTAGTACTTTGCCGCGGAGAAGAGAATGAGATGTCTGTCATTCGTTTAATATAAGAGTAGGCACTCAACGCCTGTTTAAGCTGATTTGCACTTTATTACATGGTAGCTAGAATTGATATTCAATTATATTTTTACTTTACCTGATCCTAGTATTATTAATTCAGTGGATAGCCACTGAATTCTTAATACTAGGAACAGGTAAAGTAAAAAATTAACGATTTCGGCCCACGTTCTTGATGCGTACTGCACAGAAATAGAAACTAGAGTACTACAAACTTGTAATTTATGTATTTATGCCTAAATGTACTTTGGCAGCCCCGGCTGATCACTGCGACCTTTCCAGATCTATTGTGACACACATGTACATTGGTGCTTATTGCTTTTAAAGGCTAGAGTGAAGGCAACGGTCTTGTTGATCGACACGCTTCATCTTCGGCCACACCATCGCTTACCATCGGGCGAGTAGGTCAACCGTAGATCTTATATCATATGAAAATGCCGGATTTTGATTATTCTTAAATAAAACAACCAACAAATATATTCATAGTTTTATTATCAAATGTGAAATCAACAAATAAATCAATTAGAGAGCCTTCACAGCAGTATGGACATCTTCCACGTTAATTGGAAAACACACATGTATCAAAATTAAATACTGCAATAATTTTGATCATTGAGGTATATATGTATATGTATAATTAACACGAAAATAATACAAAAATACTGATTTAGAAGTAATGTAATTGACATTACGAAGATTTTACTGATTTCACGCTCTTTCGTTCGCTTACTTAGGTTACTATAAAAACTGTCATAATCCTACCTTTGTTCGCGGAACGTAGTTCTCTTTCTCTCTCTCATACACACAAAAATATATTTGCGTAAAGGCTAGTGCCATATTATGTGCGGTTGTATTTCAAACAATTTTATCCTTCTTTACAGCCTAGCTCTAGTAATAATTGTAAGTTTTTTGTGTTGTATCTTACCTGGCGACAAGAACGAAAAAAACTATCTTTGAATTTGTCGCCGCTCGTGCGTCGTTGACCCTATACATGGAAATGCGATAACGAGATAGCCGCATGTCCCGAGCAGCCCCTTAGGTGTCTGAGGTGTCTGAGGTCTATTTATATATAAAAAATTGTAGGCGTTGCTTTAAGTTACTAATCATTATTCATAAAATTTTCGATAGTTAGTTATTTAGTTAGATAGGTTACAGGAACTGTAACCGTCATAATACACACAACCATAAAAATATCAACCTAAAACGAAAGAGCGCGAAACTCGTGAAAACACTAAGTTTATTTTTATATAAAAAATAGAGATTATTACCATGTTACTCTACACCGGTTATACCGTAATTTTTAACACTAGAACACGTATAAGACTCAGGTACTTACAACAACGTAAGTATTACACATTTGGTACTTCAGTACCTACAGGTGCATGCGGGATTTCGTAGCGCTTAAGAGAAGCGTTGTCGTCTTTTTTTTTTTTTATACACGATAGATCTACGATTGACCACCAACTCGCCTGATGTTAAGCGACGATGTGGCCGAGGAAAAAAAGGAGAAAACTGTTTTCTGCCCTTTAAAATTACCCGATTTCGATGTTTTATTTTATCTGATTGCAATCATATATTGCTATGTCTCTACGGTTTGCTTTTTAGCAAATTTCGTGGACTCCGAAATTTAAAAAATGTTATTAAATAAAAAACATACCGTAGATAACAACAAACCATATATGTTGTATGAAAAATGCGTAATTTGCTGACAAAACATCGCGAGACAACATTTCTCTTAAGTCTTGGTACCGGCTGCGAATTCAGGCCTAGAGGTACGAAACCGCCATCTGTATGCTATGCTATAACTTACAACAAAATGGCACATACAATTTCTATTGTACTCTGTATAATTACTTCTCATTCAACAACATACATACATAAAGGTAAGGAACGTCATTTAACATTTTTCCAAAGATAAAAACAAATAAAACATACAACTACCAATCGTAGCCGTTAATTTAAAAAAACAACAGCTCTCATTGGTCATCAGTCCACCAATGTTGTTTACGTTACTACATGTAAAGAAACACAGATATAAACTTGACAAATGGCAAATGTGCATGCATGATGCCAACATCAAGCAAATAAAAAAAAACAGACGTCTAAACGGGCAACTAGTTCAGGGAGATGTATAATTTGAAGTTACTTTAATATTCATAATTACAATTTGTATTATTTAATTAACCGAAAAAAACTCACGATATTAATCGGTGTTTGAAGAAACAAACAAAAGAAGTTTGACAAAAGAACAATGTTTTTAGTACAGTTGTTGTCACAATTTGTCTTTTTCTCACATCTCTAGCAATTCTTTCATTGACAGACTTAAAAAAGTTCTGTCAAATGAGCAAGTGTAAAGAGCATCAAAGAAATTTCTTTTTTTTTCGAAGAAACCTACAATGTCGTCATTTTTAGAAGCATTTTTCTGAGCTGAATTGAATTTCGATTCAAGTAAAAACTTGGGAATACTGAGGATGTGAAAGAAAAAATATATGTTTATATATTTCGACGATACAACATTTTTCCGAAACATTTACGACAGAGTATCAATCAGCATTTTCTCGTTTACATTCCCAAAAAACTAACTCCCCTTTTAGACGCACCTTTGTACACAAGTTACGTTCCCTAAAGATGGTGTTAAATTCGTAATTTAAAAAGTTGCAGACACCCATAGAAATGGGTGTCTGCAACTTTTTAAACCACCACTTAACTACACTTTTTAAACATTTTAAACTTTTTACCAGAAGGTAAACTTATTCACAATAACCTCCAAGAAATGATCTGTCACCACCTTAAAAAATACTATTGTTCTATTATTGTTTTCTTTCGTACTAGTTTTAATTTTACAAAAAAAATAAAGAATGGAATAAACAGATTACAAATTATTTTTTCATTAGCCTAAATAAGCATCGACCGACGAATTCCTCTCACCAAATCCAGATCACGTACCGTCTCAATAACCGTTGCTTGCAATAACATTCAACATACGTACGTATTATATCGCATTTTGAACAAGTAAACGGTTAGAGAAATGGCTGAGATAAACTAGAATAACAGTATATTGGTTTTCGCCGTCAAAAACCAACATATTCCACATACAAACAATATTTGTACAAAACACTTATCATTTAGTATCACTTTTCTAGATTCTTTATGATTTGCTACCGTGGCAAAATCTGGGAACTAACATCTCGATCGAACAAAATAATAGAAATAAGGACAGCAGCGCCCTCAATGCCACAACAGTTTTCTATCTGAACAGACTATATATATATGTATAATTAATATTAAAAGTACTTATTAATTGACAATATTTCAATTATTTTGTACAATCACCTTTGGCTTAGTCACCGTGGGTAAAGGCGGATACTTACTCCAAACTTGGACTTACGATACCAAGATCAAATTACAAAAAAAAAACTAAAATAAAATACTAAAAAAACGCAATCACTATGATAGTTAGGTTTAACCTTCTATGTGAGCCGATTCTCAAGCGATAGAGATTACTTACGTCATCAGTCTCACTCGGTAAGTGACAGGAATTACTTCGATTACCAGACAGCCCACAGCCTCAAAAACCGTCGATATTTCGGCTCTTGCTGGGTTATAAATGGCCATTCAAAACTAGATTTGTGCACATGTACATACAGACCTAACGCTATTTTATTACGAAAACTGCACGCAGTCAAAACGAATTGGACAACTGCAAACATCCAAAATTAGATTCAAATAACAAAATGACAGTAAACCTGCGAGTCTATCAATAATCCATCTGATTCAGTTTATATTCGGTATCTGTATTCTCCTCTCCGTCATTTACATTCAGAATGACAGAGATGAAGACACAGTTTTCGAACGGAATCAGAATCAGACAGAATGTGAATAGCCGCGCTGGCCAGTTTAGTTTTATTAAGCGATAGAGGCCACACGCTATCGTGCAATCTCACTCACACTGTAATACTCTCTTCATATGCGCGAGCGGGATGACACGAAAACGAATGGCAGACTTCAATAATAAAGCTTACTTATGAGTATTTTACATCACGTCTCGTCTGTCTCCTGTGTGTGTGTGTGTATGTAATATTTGAGTTGTACTATGGAAACTAACGTGGTTTTCACACATATTTAAATAAAAACTACGGGTCACTCACGTCTGTTTTCAGCCGAAATATCCGACTATAGTTTCAACCGCATTTTAAGACCGCCGAATGCGGTTGAAACTATAGTCGGATATTTCGGATAGTTTCAACCGCATTTTAAGACCGCCGAATGCGGTTGAAACTATAGTCGGATATTTCGGCTTAAAACAGACGTGAGTGACCCGTAGTTTTTATTTAAAAATATTTGAGTTGTATCAGAAAGTATCTTCAGTGAAGGAGATGGCTTCTTTCTTCAGCGCTTCCGTGAGCAAGTCGATGCAGCCTTTAGGTAGAAGGGTGCCTGCGGAACCACCACGATATTATGAGAATCGTTGAGACCACATTTTTGATTGAATGATTTTTGTATAAACATTGACTTGAATCATATTGAAATTTTTGTCAAATATTCGTGATGTCGTTTTCTAGTTTTACAAACGAGTTATAAGTTCATTGAGTCATTTTATATCTTCAAAAATGTGGGTATGCGCGAGCGAGACGGACGATGGTCGAACCACGTACCCTTTTGTGTTTATCTTCACTAAGTAGTATTAGAGTGTATTTACCGACGATCTTGTCCCCGGCGTCGGTCCTGACGCGCACCACCTGCATGCGCACGCGGTCGAGGCGCGCCCACACCGCCAGCACGCATCCCGAGAGCACGTGGTATGTGCGCCTGCGCAGACCCACCTGCAACACGTCAAACCTTATACAAGCACAATCATGGCGAGGTGCGAACAAATGGAAATTATATGTCGGAGAGACTCCAGGACGGCGACATGTCCGACAGATGTCGACTCTTTTATTTTATTCATTCAACAACAGTAATACATCATACATTCCATGCAATTTAAAGTTTTTTTTTTTTTTTATAGAAGGTAGATCTACGATTGGCCACCAACTCGCCTGATGTTAAGCGACAGTATGGCCGAGGATGGAGCTCGTCGATCTAGAAGATATCTATTCACTCTAGCCTTGAAAATACTAAAATAAGAAATGAAATACTAAGATATTAGTAACAGTTGGTGTATCTTTCCCTTTCCCGTATAGCCAAGTGTTCAACATTAGGCTGCCCGCTTACCGACACAGTTTACATATATCTCACATGTACTCGTTGTAGCACGCGTCTTTGCAACACGCCGCCGCGCACGTTCGACGGAATCGTGGGCACGACGCACCCGCTCTTCGATCAATTCAAATGAATATAGAATTATTTATGACAGTCTATCTATCTCTGTCTGTATGTCTCTGTCTTTCTATATCTGTCTGTGCCTGTACGTATCTCTGTCTATCTATATGCCTGTCTGTATCTGTCTGTATGTTTCTATCTGTCCATCCATCTCTATCTGTATCTGTTTCTGTGCGACTGTCCCTGTCTGTCTGTCAAGTGTGAAGTTGCCGTGTGGTGTTACCTCGCAGCCTTCGACTGCGCAGGAGCCGCGCCAGTAGCGGTGCGTGCACACGGTGAGTGACTGCTCGTACTGCGCCTGCCACGGCGCGGAGGCGGCCGTGCGGCTGCACTTCACGTACTTCTTGTCTATCTCGGAGAACGGCTCCGGCCGCGGGACCAGACCCACGTTTGGCCTGAAACGGAATGTTCCAATATACCAGCCGCCCATGTCACAGATAAAGGATAAAAGGTATCAACAAGGACGTCGCCAAGGGGGGGCAAAGGGGGCAGCTGCCCCCCCTAGAGATTTGAAAAATGTAGCCAACTGCAAAGCAACCAAAGTCCTAAGGCCGTGCAATTGTACCTGTGTACCTACAATTCATATTTTTCTCCTCCATAATAACATCTCCTCCATTAACTTAGGCTGGCGACGCCCTCGGGTATCAAACATAATATCTTCATCTGTCATGACAAGGTTTTTTTTTAAAACAAAATTGTAATCGATATATTGCCTTGATACAGGCTGCGCCTAGTAAGGCAAAGCTGTGAATAAATACATTTTCATCTAACATTTACTGGGCTTGGTTCAAAATTTGATAGCCCACAGGACGCACACCTTGCACATCAAAATCGGTCAAGCCGTTTAGGCTGTCATATAAAAACATACATACATACATACACTCGAAAAACATAACCCTCCTTCTTACGCAGTCGAGTCAAAATATACATTGGACATTAAATGAATTACCTGTATATATTATAGAGCCTGTTCCCAGCGGCCGCCTGGGCGGCGGTGTTGGCGACGCACAGGATCGCGTTGTACTTGTTGTTCCAGCGCGCGCGCGACAGGTAGAACCCTTCGTGCCGGTCCTCGCCGGACAGCTGTTGGAACAGACCCGCGTCCGCCACGTGCCATTCCAGACCGCGCTACACGAATGTACAATGTAAATAATAATCAATCTTAAGATTTACCGACAGGAGTTGGTAAATGTAAGTAATATTAAAAAGGGCAATCATTTCTAGGACTTATACCATTAGAAACTGGTACATGTTAGGTTAGGTTATTAAGATTTACCAAGTGAATGGTGGTAAATACTTAAAATTCGGACTTTTACCATAACAAGTTGGTAAATATTAGGATTTACAGTAACATATATATGTACATATACACAACTACAGATAACCCGCTGTGGCGACGCTGCCTACAAAACGAAACTATGGAGCATGTGCTAATACACTGTAGGTCCACGGAATGGAGGAAATGCACAATACACCCCAACCGGGACGTCAGTGCGGGACTCATCGTCCCCGAATCAAATTAGAATATACACAACTAGATGAGCCCCGCGGTGTCAGCCGCGTAGTGATGAAGAACGGTGATGATGATGAAAATATAAAATATATTTACCTGGAGAACCAGGTCCTAAAGAATCTCTGTTCAAAATATCATAGCGATTGGTTCAGCCGTTTAACCGTGAAGAGGTAACAAAAAGATAGACGACAGACAGAGTTAATTTCGTTTTTATTTACTAGTTAGGATTCAAAGGAGAGAGGACACGATCCTCGGGCAAGTAATTTCCTGGTCCAGAATATTTCTCTGGCCATTCGGGGAATGCCTCTAGCCTTTTCGGACGAGCGTAGTGTGATGGCTTACGGCTTTAACCTGTTAGGCGAAATTGTTGTGTGTGTGTTTGACTTTTTGCTATAGATAATTTTATTTTATGTACATTATTATTATGTAAAATAAATACTAATTATATCAATTATAGATTAATAAATCGAAATTAGAATTAAACCATTTTTGACGTGTATTTTTCGTAATTTTAGTACCTAACTATTAGAACACTTTACAACGTCCGTGGTCACGAGTGAGACGCACACTAGAAAATTTGTATAATTTCAAAGAAATCCAATCGCGAATACCTAAAACACATGATATATCTAGGATGAGACGTGCGGTGGTACCTCTGAGCGCACTGTATGCAGTTCGACGGGCGCGCTGCCGGTGGCGTGTCTCCAGAGGAAGCGCAGGCAGCGCACGCGGTGCACGCACTCGCCCGCGCTGCCCAGGTCCTGGATGCCGGGGTCGTAGCGACCGTTGCGCTTCGCTGTCACATTATATATCAATATTGGTGGACATTTAACACAACATCATCTAGCTCAAACTATGCAGAGCTTGTACTATGGAAACTAGATGGCTGATAGAATACATATATACTTTTTTTTTGTAAATACATACTTATGATACATAGAAACACCCAGTCATAGAACAAACATCCATGATTAGCAGAAATGTTTGCCCTGGTTGGGGATCGAATCCACGACCTACAATTTAGCAGGCAGACGTACTACCAACTAAGCTGCGAGGCCAGTCGAGAACATGCACACACATGTTGGAACAATCAATGTTATTGTCCACAGCGCTATTTTTTACTATGCAAAACCCGACAAAACCTGATATCATTCATTTCGATTCATAAAAATACTCTGCGAGAAAGAGACCTCATGATAATATATGCGATTATTCTGAATAACATATTTTGCTTTGTTACCCGCAATATGACAATTTCGGGTTCATAAGAAACATCTTTGTCGTAAAAGAAAGTTAGTTTAGTTCGAAATTAACTACATGAATATATCACATATGTACAAACGATCAAAAGTCCATTAGCAGTTAAAACGCAATACCCCAAAAACATGGTTTATTTGCATATTTTTATATGAGTCGATTCACATTTGTACATTTTCATATGACGGAGAGTGCGCTGTGCTGTGACGCACACATATGTATATATTAGCTGCGCCCCGCGGTTTCACCCACGTGATGATCGATTACGTTGTTATTGTTTAGTGTATCCCACAGGAACTGTCTATTTTTTCGGAATAAAAAGTATCCCAGATCCTTCTACATAGTATAAGTAGTAATCCTGCCAAATTTCGTCCAAATCCGTCCAGTGGTTTCGGCGTCCATTGGACACACCGTACAGACAGACAGACAATAACTTTGAAAATTACTGTTTTGGCTTCTGTATCGATAGTAATCCAATCAAAAATTTCCAAAAATATTTAATGTATAGATTTTGACCCGTCACAGTCTTATCATATGTATAGATATACTTATACTATTATTGAGGTGCTAGGCGATTATCTACTTTAGGATGATAATGGACATTTGAACCCTGAGTATACGTACCTTCTTGCATGACGGCATCGAAAGTGTCGCTGAAGTACTGGAAGAGCGCATTTTGCAGCGTCACCGGCACACCCAGAAGGCGGTTCAAGAACCGCTGGACGTCTGCGGAGTCCTGCGCACGAGAACCACATTACTACAGATCTGTTATGCATGGACATGGACATGATAATTGTAAGACCGGTTCGAGGTAAGTTATGTGCATCCTAACTTAGCGAAAGTAAAGTTTAGTTTGGACAGTGGCGCAGCAGTACCGTGTGGTTACCTGGTCAAATCGTAGACTCATCCCGACAGCCCGCAGCGCCTCGGAAGCGTCGTACATGAAGTCTCCGAGGTACGAGGGCGGTGGCGCCACCGCCGACGGATCGCCGTTCAACGAATACTTCAAGCGGGACAGCGTCTCGCGACCTGTACAACATGCACGGACTCTTGCACGAACTTCTATAGATTACAATATGAAGCAGGGTTATAGAATTTTAAAAGAAATACACATTTGTTAAAAGGGGCTCCCTAAATGTATATAAATGTAATAACACATATTCTATGAAAATTTCAACTACCTTCCTAACTATTACGATTCAAAAGAATACTAAATAAAAGTGAAGTGTACTCACCGAGCTTATTTTCAATATTGAACTGCGAGAGGTCCCTCGTCTCTGTGGCGCGGCGGTCGCCGTGCGTGAGTGCGCCGAGAGACTCGAGGCGCTTCGCCACCGTGGAGGCGAAGCGCCGCTCGCCCGCCAGGTCCGAGATAAGGAATATGTACTCCGGCGCGTTCACCTGGTTCGAACGGTGCGTGCGACCTGACACACAAACATGAGACAATATACTATAGCGTGTCTTAGCACGGAATGACTCGAGATACATGTAAAAAATCCGAATATTTCTTACTAACATTCAATACTGAATCTATTTTATCACACACGACTTGTTTTCTAGAAAGATGACTTACCGAACTGTTGTATGGCCCTGTCGGCTGACCATGGCAGCTCTAATGTGATATGTACTCGCCGCTTTTGGTTTATCGATCTGTAAAAACGTCATTTATTCTACTTTTTTATTATTATTTTTTTAATTTTCTGTTTGAATTTACCACAAATAATCATTTTTTTCTTCACTAAAAATAACGTGTAGTTTATAAAGGTTCAGTATAAGTTTCGTGCCGTGCAGACACAGGGAATCCTAGTGGGAGCTATGAGTGTGAAGCCTTATACATTTTTTAATTTACTAGTTGCACCCCGCGGTTTCAGCCATTATTCCACAAGAACCGTTCATATTTTGGTATTAAAAATATGTGTTATATTTAAGCTATCTTTATTCCAAATTTCATTCAAATCTGTTCAGAGATTTTAACATTAAAGACTAACAAAACAAACATATTTTTTTTTTTTATTAATAAATAAATAAAATCTAATCTTAATAAATTATATTAAGATTTGACTTTGACATGCGAAGATATTTCAGCTATTCATGATATTCATCATATGAAAAGTCATTTATGTTTGTGCAGCCAGGATTATGTATCGACTGTTATTGCTCTGGGAAGCTATACTACTAGTTAATTAAGAGTGCTCGCTCGTTGGAAGTCTTTAAAAAACAAGTAAAATCACACTATCTCGAATTATAGCTATTGTTTATATTAGTGCGTACTTATGTATGTTTATTATCTTTTAGGTATATATTTATTGGTATGTAATATATAATTATATATATATATATATATATATATTATGTGTGTAAGTATATTAATTTGTAAAATATGTTTACTAATCATTCTTATTTAGTTGATCTTTTATTCTTTATAGGCCACTGTTTTTTAACATACAATTCCTGTCCTTGCATGGTTGCCTGGAAGAGATCGCTCTAAGCGATAAGGCCGCCAATTAAAACCCTAGCCCTCAGTACTTAATGTTATCTTTGTTATTTTGTTATCATGTGGTTTTTAATAAAGTGTTATCTATCTATCTATCTATACTACTAGTTCTGTAGATACCTCCTATCGCTCTGCAGCGAGATGCCGCTGGAGGCCGCCTCGGATATGATGGCGATGTCCTTGAGTCCGTCCATGAAGCACTTCTTCTCCTCGATGTTGAGCATCTCGAGCGGCACGGAGCCGTCCGCGCGGCTCTCGTACTGGATCACGCCGTTCACTGTCTGCACCACGCGCCCGCGCCGACCAGTCATCTGATAACAGTGGGTGAACTCTATTTAAATATAGAACTATCGCGGCTAAACACGGGAACTAATGTCTCGAAGATATACTATTATGGTATTCTGTGGTCACGATTGAACGAAATAATGAAATAAGGAAAGCAGCGACTTCAATGCCGCATTAGTTCTCTGGCTAAACAGGCTACACCTCCTTATGCTTCTTTAAGATACAGGCGATAAGACTTGCACTAAGGATGTATTGTATATTTTCCCCTGCCAGCATCCACCCGGTCCAACCTAGCTCCTGTATTTCTCCCTACCAGCATCTACCCGGTCCAACCTAGCTCCTGTATTTCTCCCTACCAGCATCTACCCGGTCCAACCTAGCTCCAGTATTTCTCCCTACCAGCATCTACCCGGTCCAACCTAGCTCCAGTATTTCTCCTTACCAGCATCTACCCGGTCTAACATAGCTCCTGTATTTCTCCCTACCAGCATCTACCCGCTCCAACCTAGCTCCTGTATTTCTTCCTACCAGCATCTACCCGGTCCAACCTAGCTCCTGTATTTCTCCCTACCAGCATCTACCCAGTCTAACCTAGCTCCTGTATTTCTCCCTACCAGCACCTACCCGGTCTAACCTAGCTCCTGTATTTTTCCCTACCAGTATCTACCCAATCCAACCTAGCTATGTGTCAATGTGGATCGACGTTTGTCATCGTAAATCCGTATCAGAGCCATTAAGCAATCATGAAATGAAGCAGTTCAATTTATGACAGCGATGAGATGTACTTGTTGACTGAACCACTTGTAAAAGATTACTAATTAAATAACAAGTTTAGAAATTAAAAAAAAACTATATAAAAACAACTGAGCCGAATTTGACGAAACTTAGCTAAACACTCCATCAAGTCTTCTTTCAAACAAAAAAACTAGAACAAATTAAAATTATTAAAAATAGTGAAAATTTGAATAAGTTTACACTACTAGTCTGATTTCATCGTTTACGCACTCACGTAAATTTCATGTAACGCGGCCGATGACGGTCATACGGAATAAGGGCTGAATAATATGTATAATAATTATCGTTTAAAATACTGAAAAAAAAACAACTTCAATATACGCAATTCGTTTACTTGGATGACATGTTTTTCCAATTATTTTGTTAAAATCCAAAGTACTGAACCGATTTAGATAAAATTTATATGGGGGCCACCTCTGACGTATGACCTATTAATACAAAAAAAAAAAAAAAAAAAAAAATCAAAATCAATTCATAATCGGCGAAGTAATAGCTGAACATACAAAAAAAACATGTAGTCGAATCGAGTACCTCCTCCTTTTTGGAAGACGGTTAAAAGTATGATACCTCTGCTACTTTACTGGTCCCGCCGAGTTGGTCGATGAGCTGGTCGAGCGTGTTCGACGGTAAGCGCTTGCCGAGCTCCACTATCTTCTTCAACAGATCATTCTTCATCTTCTTGGTCTCACGTCTCACCTTCGCCGATGGAGGGACGTCAACTGGTAAAGGTAAATAATACAGTTAGCGGCAGACATCTTAAGCAAAGTTTTATCATGATGAAATAGGCTTAAGATGTTTGCTGCTACGTTTAAGACTACTAAAAAACATATTTCAATCAACACGCGCCGTAAACAATATCCTTGTTAGGAATTGGTAAGGAAATATATTAATAAGTATAATTAGTCAATATGTTGGTTTTAATAACGACAAACTTTAGTATCTCTGTGCTAAATTTCATAATTATCAATTGTTATGAATTGTTATTCATCCGTTTGGTAGTGACAGGATAGAAAGTGGTTTAGTAGGAAACAGAATAGGGCTTTTGCCCAGCAGTGGGAAGGAACAGGCTCTAAATAAAATAATAATATTGGTAGTGAAAAGGTAACAAATATTTTCACTGCTGAATCGATTGTTATGAAATTTAGTAAAGAGATAACTGAGAACTTAGATACGGACAGAGGCCACATGTTATCATCATCATCATCACCGATAACCATCACTATGCGGGTGAAACCGCGGCTAATTAAACTTAAGCGCAGCTAATTAAAAATAAAAGTCATTTACAAAAAAAAAACGACGACCTGAGTCGGTAATAAAAAACTTTATTTTATTCCTTTTTTAATTTGGCAAGCCTTCGTATAAAAAAAAACTTTTAAAATACAATAAATAGAAGAAGACGTCGTTCGACAAGAAACGGTCCAGAAGGAAAAGAATACAGTGTACTTACAGTCTTCAGGTTTCATATTGTCTGGGTCCGGGAATTGTTTCTCCACAACCGCTTGAAACACGCCTCTGCGGAAACCAATTCACGTTAGCACTTGAGGAGGGTTCCAACAACGACAAACAAGTATCCTTTACAAGGCTTCTTAGTTTCAGCAATATAACTATGGAGTTCTAATTAGATATAATATTTATTTTCATATATATATTATTATTTCTTTTTGTAGTAAATAAATCTATTCTTTCAAAAAAATAAAAAATAAAATTATGTATTCTATCAACCATTCAGATTCCATAAGTAAAAGCTCTGCTAAGTTTGGGCTAGATGGTGTTGTGTGAAATGTGCACAAATATTTATTTATTTTATTTCTATATGTGTATTAAATTGTATAAGAGTCATCTAAGTCTTGGTTTTTACGTTACATCACCTACCGGTCCCAGCGGAAGACTGGCACTGTTTACAATTAGTATCATGCTGAGCCATGGAATTGGCATGGCATATTCATTCATGGTCACTATCTACCTGCCCTATAGAGGAAAACAGGCGTGATATTATGTCAGTACTATGAAAGTGATATAAAAGTAAAGGAGCACACTTGGCCGTGCAGATGAACTCCGTGAGCTTGCCGTCGTCCCTCTCGAGCTGGTCGAGCGTGCGCGCCTCGCCCGTCGACTGCAGTCCGATCACGACGCACTTGCCGGCCGCCAGCGCCTCCACCGTGCGAGCCACGGTGCACGACACCTGTAACACAGCGTGGCCTTCACACGAGAGCGACTACAATATATTTAAAGGAAAGAGGGAAAAACGGAGGACAATTCTTCGAAAAAGATAGAGAGCGGTTACCACCAGAAAGAATAGATATCTTTTAAACCGACGAGCTCCATCTTCGGCCACACCGTCGCTTAATATCATCTTAAGTATAAAAAATAAGCTGAGTACTGAACCAATTTTGATAAAATTTATATGGTACTACCTCTCTACCTACCGAACAAAAAATAATCATCAAAAACAATTCATAATTGACGGAGTGAACAATGAACAAACATAAAAAAACATACAGTCGTATTGAAAACCTCCTTCTTTTTAGAAGTCGGTTAAAAAATAAAAGAAAAATAACGTAAACGAGATGTATTTCCAATGAGTTGGATAACAATATGATTCTAAGGGTTTTATCAAGGGGATTGGCTTAGGGCTAAAACCAACGGCACGGCGCTGAAAACAGACGCGACGCGTACTGCAAGACGTCGGATTCCGTTCGTGTCGTAGAGATGGGGTCACAGACACAATATTGCGGTAATGGACCGGCCCTTAACGCAATAATGTGTCTAAAAACTCCAAATTAAAGATGGCCGCCACCATGAAATAGCGGATGAAATGTTTTTACCTCCTAATTATGGATATCAAATGAAAGGCCTTTACTATTGAAATACAACACAAAAAACCCATATCCAAGGTGGCCGCGGTCGTAAAATAGCGGTTTACATATGTTTTTACAAATATCTCAATTTGGATATCAAACGAAACGGCTTGACTAGTAAAATACTCTAATATATTTGGGTTTTTAAAATTTTTGTTTTTTTATTTTTTTTTATTTTTGGGTTTCACTTTTTTTAACCGACTTCAGAAAAGGAGGTTCTCAATTCGGTTGTATTTTTTAAGTTTGTAACCACATAACTCTGTCATTTATAAGCGGATTTGAATGAAGGATACACCTTCAAATTGGTCCTATACAAACTCCAAATTTCATCAAATCGTCTCAACAGTTTGGTTTTAAAATCAAAAGTGCACATTTTGAAATCAATTTTTCAGTTCAATAAACTACAATTATTTATGTAATAGGATTACATAGTCGTAGGGTGATTCAAGTTCCTTAAAAAATACGAATAAAAAACCGTATAGCACAATACGGGGTTAACAAATTACAAGCATGTAATGTCAATATATAAAGTGTAAATTTTTCAGTATATAATAATATCACATGCCTGTCAGAATATAAAAGAAAGATAATATTATAGGATAATAATATATAATTAGCACTAGGTATACCTTGGCTGCGATGCACAGGTACTTGAAGAACCTCTGGTGAGCTCCCCAGAACTGTGACCAGATGATTTTTCTGCACCTTTGCGACGGATTCACCAGCTCCACGGCTTCTTCGAATTTCCGCATCGCTTCCACCCACTGAGACAAAACAAAGTGAGAATTAATAAAATAATAACAAAAATAATACATACACCTACGTGTACCTAATGTATATTGCTGTTCTTTTACGCAATAAACATTGTCGTATTTAGAGGCATACGTTATATACGCCCATGGCAATAAATTATCTACAATCTTGGAATTTTCAAGGCCAGTTGAATAGATATCTTCTAGATCGACGAGCTCCATCCTCGGCCACGCCGTCGCCTAACATCAGACGAGTTGGTGGTCAATTGTAGATCTATCTTGTTGTAAAAAAAAACATATTGTTTTTATTATTTATCTCAATAGTGTTTGATTCAAACAAAGCAAACAAAAATTTATTTTTTTCAAATCGGTCCAGGTATCATGGAACATACATAAAAAAAGATTCTGACGAATTGAGAACCTCATCCTTTTTGAAAGTCGGTTAAAAACTAAGACACTTTAGCGTCTTAAAGAGAAAATAATACTACATACAGTAGGTAAATTTGCCTTGTATTGGCACTTGGCAGCCCCATAGGCTTCGATGCGCCTACATAGAATTGTTTAGAGTTGCAACTAACCATAGTATATGTATGTCTGCAATGATCTCGCTTAGATGGAACAACACTGCAATTAAAAAGTATCATGTAACTCACCAGCGCCACGGACTTGTCGTATGTGTCTCGGAAGGCTTCGCTTAGAGGAACCTCCTCGATCTTGAACGTGACGCCGTGGAAGGAGAGTTGCCGCGCGATGTACATCCCTCGGAGTTTCATGTCCATCGCTACGATCTCCATGGCACCCACACCTCTGGAAAATTATAGTCTTTAACTTGGAGGTGATTGTTTAAACTTTAATAAATAAAGCTTGTAAATAAAATATGATGTTGGTCTAACCGACTTGCAGCTACGTACCTACCGTCTATCTTCATACAAAATTTGATTAGGCCACTCGATATCTAAAGGATTTAAGAACTCGTTATGTTGAGTGAGGACTGTGACGCATCGGATGCGGCGGAGGGGGAAGCCCCGCCACATTGCGGTACTTTTGATGTACGTTACGTGTACTTTTTCACATAAAATACCGTCGTATCCGCTACACACCGATTTTTTTAACTTTCAGCGGTCAAGTGGTCAGCTAAGCCTATATAGAATAAAAAAAGAAAATCCTACCTAAGGGAATATTGCTGCGTCACAGTCCTCACTCAACATAATGAGTTAAATCCTTTAGATAAAATTCAAAAAGTTTCAAGAGTGGGTTGGTGGTTTTAAGGACTGTCTATTAACTATTGTAACTAATTAGGTACCTCCCAAGTAATCAGGTAAAGATTTAGCTTACCTCTTTTCCACAGTGCTCAAAAAGTCCTCGAACGTGGGGAAAGGCGTCCCTTTGCCCCATATCCCGAGCCGCACCATATACGCCATGTTTTTAGGCTCCGACGCACCCGTGGCGGAGGCATACACCAGCCGAGCCTTGGGCAAGGCACGTTGGAGGTTGACCACAGCTAACCCTGTCTTGGAAGGCTGTTTGCTAACCACGGGGCAGAGGTTCTTCGCTTTGTGACACTCGTCAAAAACGATCTAACGGTGCTTGATTAAGGAAACAAACTAACAAAAAAAAAAATCGCATGAACAAAACACTTATACGGTAATGGAATTCCCTACAGATGAACTGGATAATGATGATGATGATGATGTCGATGACATTACAGCACAGTTAGTCTATTACTACAGCTGACTTGCAAGCTGTAGTTTGTAGGTTCGATCCCTCACCCAAGAAAAATATTTGTGTCATGAGCAAGGATGTTTGGTCTGTGTCAGGGTGTTTCTATGTATCACAAGTATGTATTTACGAAAAATATATACAATAGTCTATCCAACAGTCAGAAAATTTAAATGACACAGTACACATTCTTTTTAATTTAACATTCAGTTATATGGGTTAAGGGTGTGGCAAGCTGTCCTGGTATGGACATGTTATGAAAAGGACAGATAACCATGTAGACAAGAGGGCCCTAAGCATGATGGTACCAGTAGGGCCGGAAAAGACAGACAAAAGAAAGTGTGGATGAACAATGTGAGTTTAGAGATGACGGTCGATAGAGTGAAGTGACGAAGGGAAACATGCTGTGCTGAACCCAACTAGAGGGATAAGGGCAATTATGATTCAGTTTTTTTATGGGTGTCGGTCGGTCCATACAGCTGCAAAACTGTAGGATATATCCCAAACTGCGGGGAACGTAAACATGATCGATGGGAATCGACGAAGGAGGTTTACTGCTCGCAGATCCGCTAGTTGTAAAGGATACGCATCCATCGAAGTCCGGTCCGCACCACTCGACGATCTGCTTGAGGCGCGTGTTGAACTGCTCCGCGGCGGACGCGGTGTAGCCAATCAGGGACGAGTACGTGCTGAATACGACGCCCTCACTCACGTTACCGTTGGTCGCCGACCATATCGGACAGTATTTCATCTACACGGAATAAACATGATAATCCGCTATTTATATAAGATTTATATTATGAGAAATGTTATCTCGCCCACACAAATATGAAAAAGTATACGTTTAGAAAACTCAACCCCAACCTCGCTAATCGCATATACCCAATACAAAAAGGAAGAAGAGAAGCATTCCATGGATCGCAGCCAATGGGACATTACCACAGAGCGGTACCTTAAAACAAACAACTCACCTTGCTTAGCTGATGCACACGTATGGTGTTCCCAGCGCCGATGTCCCTGAGGTCCCTCTCCGCGTCGTACTTGAGGTCGTTGGAGACGGAGACCCAGACGGCGCGCTTGCGTCCCTTCAGGTAGTTCTCGAAGATGATACCTGCGATCGTACGACCCTTGCCCACGCCAGCGCCGTCGCCTGATCACATACAAATCACGATTATCTTGCTATTAACGAATGGAGGCCATGATCTATTTTGGTTAGACTATCGTCTATCCAAACCTAATCTATTTTGGCCAACATAACCTATTTTTAACCGACTTCCAAAAATATTGGGCTCTTTTTAGTTACTTCATACTTTAGTCATCCATCTAGAGATTTCTGAAGAACTGCAGGAGCTTCAAAATATCACCTGATGCGAAGTGCCTGTAGTCCTCCGGTTCTGGATATGCAGGCGATTAGAATCGTTTTTGTTTGTATCATTGATTCCTCAGTTTCTACGCAGGCCGTACATGTTGGGATCTCTCATCGGTGGTTAAAATAATAACAAAGAAAAATCTCATACCTATGAGGAAGCCAGCGCGCGACTCATCAGGCAGCAAGTGTTCGTGCGCCTGCGCAGCATATACCACAGCTTCCAGCTGTAGCGCGGACAGCAGCCCGTCGCGGATCGTCTCCTCGGGCAGCGACAGCTTGTACGTGATGTCACCGCTCTCAACAGATGAGAGGGACGCCGTCTCTACCACCGGGTCCGGGTGTGCACAACCTATTTTCACTGGTAAACAAGACATGCCGCGTATCAACATGCTATGGTGATACCAATTATCGTGCTGTGGATTATTGGCCCCGTTCAAGTTTTTTTTTTCATTTTCTTTTTTGTCTTCCATTTTTTCTTGCACCACTAAACTATTTAAAATTCTAAAAACGCGCAAAATTCAAAAAGGTAACAAAAATTGTATGGCCATTTCGTTAGTTTTTTTTTAATTTAGTTATTTTATACATTTTAATTAGTTTAGTGGTGACTTCAGAATATCTTTTATTATTTATCTATGTAATGGGGCTTTGTGGTTATTATTCTTTTTAACTAAAATTGTGATGTACGTATAAGAATTGTATTGTATAAGAATATGACAAGCATAGCAGGAGTATCCAAACGGGGATAGAATAAAGATGACCCTTTAGAAAAAAAAACAAAAAAAATCTAAAGGGTCATTCACCTTCATTACCTTCGCGCAATTTTATGTAAATGGAGAAACATATATCTGCCGTTGTATGTACCTATCGAAAAGAAAGTCACCGATTTCGTGCACGGATAAAGAATGCGGGCTGCAGATATAAACTACCTTGTTGTATCATACTCCCCATAAAGACCAACGTACATTTATCGAATCTAACCAGTACTATCCACATAATAAATAAAATAGAAAAGAACAACAAAAAATCCATTCCATTTATGTTGGTTTATTAATTATTATTTTTTTCAGTGATTATTTTTCTTGTTTTTTTACGACAATAAAGTCAAATATGTATGTAACTTACGTTTAGCCGGCGTGTACACTGCATACGTTTCCGCGACACCCATTTCTTCTTCCTCGGCGTCTTCTGTCTTATCTTTGGGTAACTGAAAAAGTAAATTGTTATTTGTATTTCAATGGTTGAACATTATGGAAACTGCTATGGCTATGGTGAGATGCAACTCAAACAAACTAAAGAATTTATGTGGCAAATTTCATAATAATTGGTTCATCGGTAACAAACGGACAGAGACAATTATTTTAGCTTTTATAATATTATGATAACGTAAGAAAATATTCAATATCTTTCAAGCAACGTTTAAGGCCCGGCTAGTCCGCAAAAGTAGTAAAACAAAGCTTTTTGAAAATTTACAAAAAATACTTGTATTATTAGTTCAAGCTCAAATTTTTTGTATGTAAAATTTTGATCTGTTGGCTAGGGTTCGCTAGAAACAAAAACACGATTGCTGAAAAAAATCTCGATAGCTTTATTTTTTGAAAAATATGCCATTTTATTTATTTTTCCCATTTATCTCCAAAGTGTTTAAAGCCATCAAAACCAAATTTACCATGTTAAGTAGCTATTACATTTTTTTAGTGTTCTCTAGACTTACATTTTTGATACGTTTAGTGCATTATTTTATAGTAATTTATTTTACAATAATTTTGCTCGCGAGCAACCGTCCCGCCGCCTTGCTTCAGCTGTTCACCCGCGCCAGTCTGTCGGTGACCACTGTCAGCGACGGTACTGTGTCGGATTGCATCGCGCGCCAAATAAAACAAATTACTATGGGAAATCATAGAACAAAGAAACCAAAAAATAAGCGAACGCGTAAGCGCCAAATTTTGGCTCATATAGAAATGATGCGATCCCGAAAAAGGTAAATACCCAGTTGCAAGTTATTATTTCCTAGAAATATACATGTAGCTTACATGTAGCAAGCATGTAAGTATTTATATAGATCACTCGCACTCGCAGTTCATAAACCTATGAGTTCTATTCATACTCGTATAAAGAAAATGTACTTACTCTCACCTGATGTTCAAATATTTCAGTTATGAAAGATGTGTGAAGTCTGCCAACCCGCATTTAGCCAGCGTGGTAGATTATGGCCTTACCCTTCTTATAATGAGAAGATGGCCCGCGCCCAGCAGTGGGACAGTTTGTACAAACAGGGCTCATAAAAAATAAATGTATACATAAACATACATACACATGCTAGCTGCATCCCGCGGTTTCACCCGCGTAGTGATGAAAAATGGTGATAATAATATATATATATATATATTATATATATTCTGTCTTTCTCCAGGTCCTAAAGAATCTCTGTTCCAAATTTCATAATTATTGGTTCAGCAGTTTAGCCGTTTAGGTAACAAACAGACAGAGAGACAGACGACAGACAATTTCGCTTTTAAAATATTATATGATTCATACATTTGAAAAACATAACCCACCTTTTTGCACAGTCCGGTAAAAATACACCGCGGTCGCGGCAGGCGGCATATGGCGCGGCATCTTTGAACGCGTCACAGACTTTGAGAGTACCTATATAGGTATACCGCCGTCTGTCGCGCGCCGCCCGCGCCGCGCGTAGGTAGGTAATTTTTACCCGATTGCGTAAGGAGGGTTGTTTATCGAGTATATGTATGTTTGTAAGGGTGTATGTGGGTGTATATCTATGTATGTACTATGCATATTTTTAGATTACCTCCTACAGCCTAAACAGCTTGACCGATTTTGATGTGCTAGGTGTCGTTAGATTCGTCTTTACTCCCTGAATATCATATGATTTTTGTAACGCATTTTTTGTACTCTTGCAAAAATAAAATAAAATGTTTTTTCATAACCTAGAACTTCTTCGTGATAAATAAGAAATAAGTAATTTTACTGGAATAAATAATACACACTACAACTTTTTACAGCGATTTTACGTATACATATATTACGTATTTGAGTATAAAATATTTTAGATAGGTAGTTTCATAACATGTATATTTCCACCACAAATACAGGGTGTTAGGTTAGGCTAGGTTAGTTAGGTACATTTATCAGTGATCGACCTTGTTAGCATTATTCTTGTATATTGCAGATCAAAGAAGCATCTTGAAGTAATCAACGAGTCTTTGATAACATTAGAGCCAGTTGATTTGAATACTTCTAGGATTGAGTGAGCACTACAACCTTATTTATTTTACAAAAAATGAGGTTTATGCACATATAGGTATATTTTTGTAACTGCAAATTTGTATGAATTGGTACCGTCAATGAAAACTCGCATAATCTGTCCCGTACTCCACCATGTGAGAGTAATAACATCGACATGTGAGTTGTGAGAATAGAACATAAAAAAGAAATA
Source organism: Lycia hirtaria (assembly GCA_947563715.1). Classification (NCBI taxonomy): domain Eukaryota; kingdom Metazoa; phylum Arthropoda; class Insecta; order Lepidoptera; family Geometridae; genus Lycia; species Lycia hirtaria. The sequence continues at coordinate 15,772,745 of OX387378.1, forward strand.
AAACAGGCACGAATACTGCAACCAAAGAAGATGAAATATGCTACAACTGAAAGATCTGTTAATTTTTTGATATTGTACTACGGTTGTTTTTTATATTTTTGTTATGGGAAACTTTAGCTTGCCCACCGATCCCGCTAGTTTTGAACGACGTTTACGGTCTACGATGGAGCGCGTTTGCTTCATCATCATCTCAGCCATAAGAAGTCCACTGCTGGACATAGGCCTCCTCCATGGATTTCCAAAAAGACCGATTGGAAGCGGCTTGCATCCAGCGTCTTCCCGCCACTTGTATGAGATCATCTGTCCATCTCGTGGCTGGTCTTCCTACGCTGCGCTTGCCAGTACGCGGTCTCTACTCCAGAACCTTTCGGCCCCATCGGCCATCAGTTCTACGTGCTATGTGCCCTGCCCACTGCCACTTCAACTTGCTAATCCGCTGTGCTATATCGGTGACTTTTGTACGTCTACGTATCTCTTCATTTCTGATTCGATCTCGTAGAGAGACTCCGAGCATAGCCCTCTCCATAGCTCGTTGCGTGACCTTGAGTTTCCTTATAAGGCCCATAGTTAGGGACCACGTTTCAGTGCCGTATGTCATCACTGGTAACACACACTGGTTGTAAACTTTCGACTTGAGGGACTGGGGAATATTGGACGAGAAGACGCTTTTAAGTTTCCCGAACGCTGCCCAGCCGAGTTGGATACGACGATTGACTTCCCTCGTAAAGTTGGACCTGCCTAATCGGACCGTCTGTCCTAGGTAGACGTATTCGTCAACAACTTCAAGAGTGAAGTTCCCCACAGATATTGGGGTGGGCACTACATGGTCGGCACCACTTCTGAAATCACTTACCACAGAAAAATTAATTTTCAAAATCGATTCACAATAAAATTGGTGGAGTAATCGGTGAACAAACATAAAAAAACATAGTCAAATTGAAAACCTCCTTCTTTTTGGAAGTCGGTTAACTAATGGTATTGCAATATAATTTTAAAATTAACCTTGTTGTGTCTGCTTGTGTTTATTACCTAACATCCTGTATAGACCTTTACATTATTATCAAAGACATTTACGTGATATATTTGACCTGTAATATGTAATTCTAACCAATATTTATGAAATTTGGCAAGGAGATTCTTCAAGACCTGGAGAAGGACAAAGGCTATATTTTATCATAATCATCATCGTTTTTCATCACTACGCAGGTTACACCGCAGGGGCATAGCTATTATTTTTTACATGTGATAATTTAGTGTTTTATGTGAGTTAGTGAGTTGGTTGTTGAATGGAGATAGATATACCCACATAATATGACATACTTAGGCTTTTATCCCGGAAAAATGAACGAGTACGAGTAGTAAATTATTATTTCATAGATTTTCAAGAAATAAGCTTATAGATTGATATCAGTATATCACAACTTACTTGCCACTACAATGTAATGAAGATGTGGCTCAGACGAGTCGCGCGCCGCGCGGCGAGACTCGCGCGCGGTACGGCGCGCGGCTGATCGGTATCGCACTAAACGTACGCCACGTTTTGTGCGGACGTCGCGCTCTCATAAAACGCGGAACTATGCCGTAAACTGAGGTAGCGTAAAATACCTAAATTTCTGGACAAGCCTCGCCTTAATGTAAGCCTTCAACGTAAAATGTATTTTTGTGTGATGCTAACGCGCCAAAAGGTGTGTGCTTGCTAAGCGCTGCATAAGAACTTTAGCACGCATAACTTTAGTTGAAAGTAAAAGTAGAAATTACCTGAAATATGGCCGAGGTCTGCATCGGCCGGCTCGATATCATATTGTTCACTGCCTCTATGGAAATAATAATATTTTCTCAACACTCAGGCACAGGAGCCATACAAATTGCAAGTTACTTTGTACAACAAGTGTGAGCTTATTTAGCCTGGATTGGGAACTGGAGTTGGAGATTCGTCCCAAATAAATTTATTTTAATTAACGCTTTAATTCTACTCTCATCATGCGGACTGTTAGACTGTGGAATATGCCCGATAGATATAATCTGGGTGTCTTAAAATCGCGAGTGAATTGGTTTCTTCTTGGTAAGCGCGCTCAATCGCAGACCCCAACGTCGCCGTACGTACAACGTCGCTTAACATCAGGCGAGTTGGCGGTCAAGCACAAACCTATTTCTATGTACATATAAAAAAAATTGGTTCAGTAATTTGGTTTTTAAACCCAAATAGCGCATTTTGAATTCCGTAGTTTCAGTTTTTTAAACTATATTTATCACAGATATGGTTTGTGGCGCGATACTTACTTAAAGCGTCTTCCGCAGTGTCCTGCTCGTCAAGAGCGTCGGGCCGGTCGCGCGCTCCGCGGCGCCCCCTCGGCCCGCGTGACCCCCTCCCCTTCAAGCGCGCCCCGCGACTCCCTCGCCCGCGACTGACCCAACTTTCTATAAATGTTCCTTCTTTGACTGGCTGACTGAATCCGTTAAACGTCCTCGGCTTCTGTGACATTGACACCTCGGCTGTAACAATATAAATAATGCAGACTTCCTTGTTTGCCGAAAGAAATAATCTAAAGCTTTGGTCTCTTCATCACACAACGCTGCAGTGCGCATTATTCAATGGTGAAAATCCATGAACGTCTAATCTGTGGTCTCTGTGATTGTCTAATCTGCAATTGATGACCCCTACAACACGACTTTTTGCGCTTTTGCAAGTTCCGGAGGCACATCTACTATTGCGCCGCTCATCTGATCCTGCTATTGCTATTGCTCCAGAATAAGCTCCAGAAGTTATTCGCAAGCTCATTGAGTTTGCCAATGCTACGACATCGTCCAAATTAATTTCATGAAGTTGTAGGCATCTATCTATATTTATATTGCCCTTATACAAATATTTATAATATGTATTTTAAGCGCCTACATTTATTAATTGCATTTACTATATTTACCATTACACATATACATAATTATAACATTATATTATTATATTAATATATATACATTTATTCTAAATATCGCTGGTCGCTGCCGCTTATGTTTTGCTCGGTGCGGCCGACCGCTGTAGAACCGGTTTGGGATGAGCAATGAATGCGCTTACGTCGCCGCACCGTCCACTACTCAGTGATACGACAGCCACGCGCACCTAGCGTGCATTATCAGTATAAACATTTATTAGTATTATTTTATTCGTTATTAAACATCTTCTATCGCCTATTTAGTATTATAGTATTATAGTATTATATATATTATAGTGATTGTCTATATGTGCAATAAACGAACATTAATAAGTGACTAATGAATTTATTATCTACCTACACACTAGACCGGACAGGACCGTCCCCCTTAAAGTGATACGTGGAGATACAGCTTTTACGCAAAAACCTCATCGAGTTTGTCAATGTTACGACATCGTCCAAATTAATTTCATGAAGTGATACGTGTCATAAGGAGATGCAGTTTTTACATAAGCTCCCTGACTGTTACTACTTATTAATCGGTTGTTTTACTTTTTTTTTTAATATTGTGTGCTGCGTTTGTGTATATTGTTTTTTTTTGTGTTTTAGTTTTTGCTCTCATTGCCGCAGGTGATCTTATAATTAATGGATTGTCTAATCTGTAGTTTCATAGACGGCTTATAATTCATGGATTGTCTAATTTGTAGTTTCAGAGACATCTTATAATTCATCGTTTACCTAATCTGTAGTTTCATAGGTGTCATATAATTCATGGATTGTCTGATCTGTATTTTCATAGACGGCTTATAATTCATGGATTGTCTAATTTGTAGTTTCAGAGACATCTTGTAATTCATCGTTTACCTAATCTGTAGTTTCATAGGTGTCATATAATTCATGGATTGTGTGATCTGTAGTTTCATAGACGGCTTATAATTCATGGATTGTCTAATCTGTAGTTTTAGAGACGTCTTATAATACATAGATTATTTGATCCGTAGTTTCATTGATGTTTTATAACTCATGGATCAGCTAATCTGTATTTTAATAGATATCTTAGACAATTATTTTATCATGATAATTATTATTCTTAGACAACAGTGCAGCACTTACCGACGACATAACTTTTTCAACATAAATTAATTATGTATATCAAGAAGCACATAAAAGTAACTAGAAAACAATAATAATATGAGCATGAGCATACTGAACATGAGACACAGAACGAACACATTCTAATGTATATACATTTTAATGCTATGAATACAAAGCAAACATTAGTGACACAAACAATGAAAGCTATACAAGTACATGTGCAATATAGTTAAAATATCAAAACCGAGGTATGTGTAAAGATATGCCAAGGTCCCAAGCATATGCATGCGCTTATGATTGCGCAATTTCACAGCACAGCGGTCGTGCCACTTTGTTGCGCTTACACATATAGGCCCTTGGCAAAGAGGTCAAAGGTCACTTAGCCAAAGGGCTGAAAAAAGGGACTCAAATATTTTTCCCAGCAGTATTTCATACATTATGCGATTACAGCGCGCAGTCATGACGGAACACAATCTACATCTTTATTTTCATTAACCTTCGTATGAAAGAACTTTGACATATAATTTGACATCGTAATCATTACAAGCACTGAAAAATATAGTTTAACCCGGGTTTTGGTGGAATACTGGCAACTGCCTTAAGTGAATGGAATAGCTGATTTCAGTGGATTGATATAGATTGATATGATAAAATATGATATTTAACATGTAAACTTACCCCTTTTACATTTTTCTTATCTTATACCCATTCCAATTCATGCCTGTAGTCGAATGTATAGTTAGAAGGACTAAACTTACAGACTGAAATGTCATTTGTCAAAACAATGATACCAAATTTCAAATTTATGAAAACTATATCGTAACTTCATCGTGCGTATTGCTAACTTTTGGAAAACGCTTCCTGAGAGGGAAAACGCTTCTCTGATAAATATAGTCTGTGTGTCTTTAAATCGCGAGTGAATTAGTTTCTTCTGGGTAAGCGCGATCCATTGTAGACCGTAACGTCGCTTAACGTCAGGTGAGTGGACGGTCAAGCGCAAACCAAATACAGCATAAAAAATCTACCTGTTTACTCCATCTGATTAGAAATTCGACTAGAGTCCTTGCTACCACTCTAGTCATATAGACGAGGCGCTTCAATCGCATTCCGGCGAGAATAGCACACCTGTCAAATTTAGTTCCAAAATTTTACCATCAGACTTCAGTGGTGGCACGGACTATATAATTTATTTACATAAGGTACCAGCCTAATATTAATAATATATAATAAAAACTCACGAAACAGGTTAGCTAGGTCTTCGTCGTCGTTCTCCAGTTTTTGCTCATGGATCGATGTAATGTGATCTATTCTCCCTAAACACAAAAGTATAACTTTTAAATTAAGTCTTTAGCTTAACTTTTTAACTTACAAACTTACAATATGCGTGATTTAAAGTAATGGTGAATGATATAATCATAATGGAAATCATGACTTACAAAAATGATGAAAGGTATGACCATTATGGAAATGGTGATTTACAAATATGGTTTACGTTGTGACCTATATAGAAACGGTGAATTATAACATCTTTATGGAAATATGATTCACAAAAATCTCATTTTGTATAACCTTCATGTAAATCTGGGGGCACGGCCGTGCACCCGCCATGTGAGCCAGCGGGTACGGCCGGGACTATCTTTTCTCGAATTATGATTTACAGAATCGGTTACAGTTTTCTGGAAATGTAGTTAACTTACGAATTACATAACTTATGGTGATGGTGATTTACAGTAATGATGAATATCACCTTAGTGGAAAAGATGATTTACATAATTTATGATTCAATGATATGAAAATGGTGATTTATAGTAATAGTGGATGATATAACTTTTATGGAAAAAGCGATTTACAAAAATGATTAACCCCTTATCGAAACGGTGATTTCCAGTCTAAAATCTCAATACTCACGTAACATGTATGTGACGTCATCGTCATCATCATCATCATAAAGCGTTAAATCCATCGGTGTCACATCCATCTGTGATTCCGAGTCCCGGCTTGTAGGCGGTATCTCATCAAACCCAGTCTGCGTCAAGTCCATTGGTGTCAGGTCTAAGTGTGTTTTCTGGTCTGATCCAGCAGCATCCTGTGTTAAATTGTAAACCGGTAGTGGAATCTGGTCTTTGTTTACAAGCAACGTTGGGTCCAATGTAGTTTGCGGTGTTAGATCTCCATTTTTATATATTATCGGAACTCCGTTTCTCTGTAATGGTGTGTCACATTTCTCGTGTGGTGTAATTTCTTTATTTAAACAAGGGATTGTGTCACAGCATCGGTCGTTGTACATCTTACAGTAAAGATGATCTTCATTCGCCATATGTGTTGCAATATCTCGACTGTTCTTTAATATTGGATCTCCACTCATATCACAGACTGATTCGGGTATATTGCTATTTTCTCTTTCCATTTCTAGATTTTTCAGCCTTGGAACTTGGCTCAAATTCGCTTGTGACAAGTTTCCGTTTGGAACCAATGGTGTATCGTAAATGGGTGACAGAGATTTGTTCGACTCAGGTATGGTCTCCATTACTGTTGGCGGTGTCATCCGATTGGACGCAGATGTGCTGGCCTCGTCGGAGGCCGAACCTACAGATACTAATGTATCTTCAGAGTTATCAAACTTGCGTCGGGCGGACGGCGATTGTGTCCAAAGATCTAAGGAACAAATGTTTTCATTGAAAGAGCAAATGCATAGACATACTTTTAATTGACGGCCTCTTTTCTTCTGTACTTTTTGGGTTACATTGTTTTCTATTTTCCCACAGAGCCCGCCAACTAAGAGTTAGTCGTGTGCGTTCAGTTAATACTTACAACTGACTTCCGGTGTGTCGCTGTTCTTTACGTTTTTTGTTGGACCGTTTTCTGTACTCAATGACGATGTATCTTTTTTCCGCTGAAAAATGCAATGCTATCCTGTAGGAACCTTTATATGAATGAAAATAATAAAATTCAGATTTTGTTAAATGTGTATTTATTTTAATAGTTCTTCTTTGATTTTTCCCTTCTAAGCAAGTTCATAGCTTATGATTGTTGACTTTCGTCCCGAAGCAGAGAATACATTAATAGTATATAGGAGAAAGGGCACTCTCCGCCTCCCACCAATCAAGGGTTCCTCACCCACTCTCCGATTCTTTTATGGCACATTAATTTGTCATCGAAGCAAGCGTTACAGGTTTCAAGCTCTCGAATCCCAATTGACGCCACAAGCGAGCGGCAACTAAATGACTACCATTAGTCTAGTAAAAATAAATCCGTTTGTATGGAGCAGATCGTAGTATTTGCAACTGGGGGGATTCTTTGAAATAATGATAGGAAAATAACTAAAAATCATAGAACAACAATAATCCCCGATTTATAGTCTAGCTGCGTTCCGCTATTTCACTCGCGTAGTTATGAAAAACGGTGATGATTATGATGATGAAAAGTAGCTTATGTCCATCTCCAGTTCCAAAGCTATCTCTATACTAATTTTCATAACGATCGGTTCAGCCGTCTGAGCGTGTAAAGGTAACAAAATTAGCTTTTATAATATCATTATGAAATTGTGTCAAATGTATATCCAAACACCAGTACATTCATTTAAATAACAAATATATTATGTTGTCACAAATCTTATTTTTACTAGACTACATAACTTCATACAATGTGTGTGTGTACAGACGAATGTGTGTAGTACATGTGCGTAATCTTCTTCTTCGACGTGTCAATGACCCTATTGTTTATTAAAATAGATATATTAAAAAGTACAGATTATACAGTTTTCTCCCAGTATTGGGCTACTGCGACCCCGCAGTTACAGCCACTGTACTGGTCTTGTAATGTGCAATGTATCGGTGTGTTGAAGGTGGAGCTATTCCTACTAGTGGGTACAGCATATTGAGAGGGGTGCGCTTGAGGCAGCCTGATATCATTCTACACGTCTTGTTCAGGGCGACTTCGTATGTGCGTGATGTGTGCAAGGTGTGTCCGTGTATGTGTACAATTACAGACAAGTTACCTTGGGCATGATCCTCGTGAACCTTGCGAAGGTGTGCAGCATCTGTGCGAGCGGATGTTCGCTGCCCGAGTTGAGCAGGTCGTACACGTGGGCCGCTAGGTCGCTGCCCATCGTCGGCAGCACTTCCGTTACCGCGTTCACTATACAATGCAAGTATGTTCGTATAGACTGAGTGGCCAGCCCTAGTGTCAGAGTTACTAAGTACTAAGAAAGGCCTCTGTTCTGGCGTGACGATTGCTATTTTTAAGAACAAACAACCGGAACCTACAATTTAAATTATTGATTTTTGATCTTGTCAATGTTCTAAGAACAACAAACGGATAATTGATATATCAATGTTACTCACTCAATTTATCCGTGATAGTGAGTTCATCTTCAGCGCGTTCCTCAACCTCCTCAGGTTTACCAGCAGTGAGTCCATTCACCAGCGACTGGCTACTGCATGTGGTTCTGGTATGCCATGACTCCTGGCCTACAGTCGAACAGCTTCCAGTGTCCACCTCTGACTTCGGTGCGTGAGGGTTGAAATTGAAGCTCGGCATGTTAGATGACAACACACCCCAGTTGTTGTTGCCTGAACAACACACAATGCATATGTTTTTTTTTTATACACTATAGATCTACGATTGACCACCAACTCGCCTGATGTTAAGCGACGGTGTGGCCGAGGATGGAGCTCGTCGATCTAGAAGATATCTATTCTATTCACTCTAGCCTTGAAAATTCCAAGATTGTAGGTCTCAGGAAACAGAGATGGCGGCAACGAATTCCATTCTTGTGCAGTACGCAACAGGAATGTGGATCGATATCGCTGAGTACGGATTTTTGGCATTTCAACGAGAAATGGGTGGTAATTCGCCGATTTTCTGCTAGTCCTGTAGTGAAATGGGGAGGGATGAATATCAGGTCTGTAGACCATGTGTATACATGTATATAAACATGTATATAAACATACATACATGTATATAAACGGAAGCAATGTGACAATGTTAATGTGAGTTACAACGTTAGTATTTTCAAGGTCAGAGTGAATAGGTATCTTCTAAGTCTGCGTGCTTCATCTCCGACCGCATGTTGCCAAATCATCAGGCAAATTGGGGGTCAAACGCGGATTTATTCGTGTTAATAAAAATAAATAAGATACTAATTTAATTTACTGACTTTACTAATTATTTATTATCAAATTGGAATTTGTGAATTATTATTTTTTTACTTTGAAATTTGTGATAAATTAGTATACTTTAATTTTTCTTAACCTTTCAAGTTTTTTACTACACTATAAAATATAAAAACAAACTACTATTTAAAACTTAAAAATTAGGGTGCTGCCATCAACAGGGGCAGCGAAAAGTCTTTGAACAACATAATCCTAAAGTAATTCCGTGATTTATCCAACCGATCGGCTTATCAATTTCCGTTGATTATATTGTGCTGTGGTGAGATACAGCACGGCTGTAACCACAACTACTGACCAGGTTGTACGTACTCCGCTCCCCGACGGCTGCGACCCCGACATCGCTCCCGGCCCCGACGACCGGCGCTTCGCCCCCTCCCGCCGCGTGCTGAAATTATACATATTGACTTTTTTTTAAACCTGAGCTTTAACTCAGGTTTAAAAAAACTTCACTTATCATTTAGCCAGCTACTGCTCAAACAAATAACTAGTATAAAAAATGCTTATAAAGCTGGCTGACTGCCAACTAAGTACATAATCATAATATTGGTGCATTGTCTACTGTATAAGGAAAAATAGGCATGTTTTTACGTTATTTATAATGGTAATCACACTTCACACTAATACTATAAAGGCGAAATTTTGCGAGTGTATTTGTTACTTATTCACGTTCAAACGGCTAAACCGATTTAGATGAAAAATTTAGGTTTTCAATATTAAATCTTAGAAATGATTTAATTTATTGATCTTGTTAGCGTAGTCGAGTAAAAATAATAAGAAATAGTCAGGTGCGAGCGCAGCGAGCGCGAATCCAAACTGTCTTGCTTCGAAGGTGGATTAAAACCTACATAGAAACATCCGACGATGGCGTCATTCGAGAGCTTCCGACGGACTGACGACAGTGTCGATGCGTGTCACGTCACGGAGAAGTGCGGTGAAAAGCGAGTACAAGTGGCTAAATGATAGAAATGGTGCCTAATCCTCGTTAATCGCATCGGAACGATTTTTCAATGTTTTTCTTATAAAACAAATGATATTTGCGTATGAAACTAAAGAGCCGCAGCTTGACCGTTAACTCACCTGGTGTTAAGCAACAGTTACGGTCTACGATGGAGCGCGCTTGCCTAGAAGAAACCTATTCACTCGCAATTTGAAGACACTTAGATTATATCTATTCTGAAGTGTCTACTTGTTAATTAATTTTGTGGCACCACAGTAGCAATAACTTACAGGAGAGTGTCTGTGAGGAGTCACTGTCACCTGAGCCTGCACCCCTCGCGCCGCGGATACGCTTACGACTGACTGACCGATCTGACATCCTTGAATGAGACCGTTTTGGCGCCATCTCTGCAAAACATCATTATCATAACACCAATTTCAATAATTGATCTGATATTTACTATGTAGATTTCAATTCACATTAACATTTCACACTTTTGTTTTCTAATCTTCTTAAATTTTACTTATGTAGGTAATTCGTTTTGACATAAATCTGTTTAATTTATTTTCTGACCGCTTGTTTCTTAGTTGTATGTTGTTGGTAGCTATAATTATGTTAGCATTTAGCTCGAATTTGTCCTACGTTCATGTGTTATTTATAACAATGTATAAGTATAACATGTTAGTATCCAATAAATTAATAAACATCAATAATTTAAACATAATATATAAAAGAATTAAAGAAATCACACACACACAGAAAACAGTTTTCCCCTGTTGTATTACACACTAAGTCTATGTCTATTTAGTTATATACTAAGGTAATGTTTGGTTTTTTTGTAAATTTGTGTACCTATGTGCTTTTTGTCACAATAAAATATGTCTATGTCTACACACTTTGCTGGTAGATCGTGCAACCCTCTTAAAATATAAATTATGGGACACAATGGTATTCCACAACACTTACCTCTGTATATAGTCAAGATTATGGGAGCTTTGGAGACAATGGTGATTCTCTTAAAATTTGCAATTAATAAAAGACCGAAATAGAGGTCCATTTTCTACATCAAATGGTCTATGAACCATTACATTACATTTTGTACAGCATTAGAAAAACTTGCATTTTATAGCTGTAAATAGCATAAAAACTGCATTTTATTATAAACTGTCATATATAAAACAATTTTGGCTTTTTTAAATTATATGATGCCGGTAGTTACAGCACTGTTAAATCTGTTGGTACAGTGTTTTCACATATTAAAAAAAATTATAATTACTGTAACCCACATAAGTGTGGCTCAAAAGTAACTTCTAGAAGATTTCCATCATTTAACTTGATAGGTCACAAAATACAATACATGTTCAAATATCGCACTTGTAACTCTAGTAAAGGAGATATGTCTATAGTTTTTTAACTGTTTGATGAAAACTTGCATGTGGGTTACAGCAGGTCTGCTTTTTGCTGTCTAAATGCTAATTCGGGGTTTCTGGAGATAGTGCAGAGTGAGCACAGGGTTTTGTCTAATTTGAGGTATTTTGGGGTTTGGACAAGTACAAACATTGCTAAGTTTTTCCCATAGAATTTCCATTGGTAACTTAGTATTTCTGTGATTTAATTTAAATAATATTTATTTATTCTAAATAAAAATATCTTAGAAAGCGGAATAAGTTACAGAAATGTTATGTTCCCTTTACAAATACATCTTTATGTAAAATGTCATAATCATATTTTCTTTATTTGACTGCTGCTGGGTGTAGTCACTATAATGAAAATAGTAATTTCGTTAATTCCTAACATTCATTCAGTTGGAGTACCCATCGGCAACACTACAATTTTCTAAGTTGAAATATGACGTGTTTGTGTCCAGAATGAATCAAACTTACGGAATCAACTTACCCATTCACGAAATCAGTCAATTGATGTTAGCTGGACGTTTTACCCGCAGTCATTTCGTGGAAGCATTCGTCCTAGTTAAGGAGCATTTAACGCTACGGAATTTATTAGTAAGCAATAATATGATAGCAATTCACTTTTAATTACATTACCTACTTTGTTTTGTAAACAAAACAAAATAGCCAGCAGCGAGCGCGTGATGATCGGAAATAAATTTTGCGCAATTAAACGATAGATTCCTGTAGAGTTTTTCTTTACAATATATAATTTCACTTTAAAATTAATGTAAAATTGTAAAACTTAGTAATTTTTTTCCACAATTTTCATTATTTTCTATTCGTTAATTTCGTTTCGATATATTCTACCACAAAGTCCACAAAGTGAAAACAAACATTTTATAATTAAAACCTAAATAATTCACGGCACGATATTGCGAGACATCAAAATTTAAAGGATAGGTCAATAATGGTACTATAAACAGAAGAAATTCTATGTACAATAGGCTAGTTGCCTAAATTTTAAAACTTGGTTAATTACATACTTTAATATCTATTTTATCCCAAAAAACCTATATTTTAAAGAAAAAGTAATATTTACATTACGTATTTTGTAAAAAAACAATTTAGTTTTATTTCCATTAAAAACGATGAATAGTGTCATGGAGTCTTGAATGACGTCACAGTTTGTGAAATCCATGCGAAATCAAACTGATAACAACTGTGTCAAATGTCATAACAATACGGAGATAATATAACCCTGTTGTAGGAAAACGTTAACAACAAATTGCGTGGCGTGACGTAACACTTTTTTATTAGTGTTCGCTATCATGTGACTTAATGTCTATTTTTTACAAATTATTTTCTAAAAATATTAATAAAATTTATCTTTTATGAGAAATAGACTATTTTTTTTCTTATCAACGTCTCTTCATTTATAATTAGAAACTATAAACCAAGCAATTTTTATTAGTGGAAACAAGCCCATTGTATATACCTAATTTAAAAGCTGTATTATGCAACTTAAATTTATATAAAATATATTTTATTGCCTCCCTTTAGGAAGAAAATTTAAATAATCTACCTAATGATTTGGTTAATACTTAAATGGAAAACACTAAGGTTAGAATGATATCATTTCTTTAAAAAAAATGAATATCTTGAGTGTTAAAAGTATAAACTATCATTGTCAGTATCAACCTGTAACTTGCTGGTGCATGCTACACTTAGCATAGAATTATATGCAACTTGAACACCACAAGGCTAGATACCACTAGACTTGTCACTCTGTTTAAGGCCCCAGGAGTCCTAGGGATATTCAGAACTCATTCGGTTTCGGAATCGATTCGGAATCTATATCTCTGTCTCTGTCTTTCTCTATGGAAATGACACATGGAGGCAGCAGGGCTATTCGAAACTTGTCGGTTTCGGAATCGGGTCGGAAACTTTAATTTCACCTTTGTCATTTCCATATAGAATGACAGAAATGGAGATAGAGTTTCCGACTCTATTCCGAATGTTTGTGAACACGGGTACAGGAGGAAAAGACAAGTTACATATATATTGTGCATACAATATATGTGTTTTTTTTTTCTGCATGCATATGCAGAAAAAATGCAATACAGTACATCACATTCCCTTTTCTTCTGATAGAAGAAAAGGGAATCATCTGATAGACGGCCTAATGTGATGAAAACAAGCGTGAAGAAGAAAAATGTATGCATTTTTAATTTATCGATGTAACCAATTATTACAAAACTGACAATTTGCAAGATTTTCGTGTTATTTTGTAAATTATAATAATCTCTTGTTATAATTATTCATGACGTATTTCGAAACACACTCAACCTATTTCCGTGCATTCTAGGTTCAATCGGCTACAATTAGGACAAAAATGAGTATATGTTTCTCTTTCACGCTTTCTATTTTCACACTTATTAAGATTGTTACGACACGCCATTATGAAGCTGGCAAAATACTCGAGTGCGATGCCAAGGAAGAAAAAAAAAGACGTCATCTTGGACGGTCTAATAATTAGAAGCATGGTTGTTCTTTCTTTGCCATGCATTATCCTGTCTCCAATTAGCATGTTTTCTTCTTCTTTAGGAGTTTTGGCGGGGAAAGAGTTTTAGCGGGAACGTCATAGAAACATGTTGCTCTGTTTTATTTTCCTAAGCTTATATAACTTACTTACTTGAAAATAACTGTTTACGTGACTTAGACTGTGACTAGAACTCTATACACATACCTCTACATATATGATTCAAGAAATCTGAAGATGTCAATACTTGACACTGGCAAATCGCTAGTCGCGAGGTTCAATACAAAAAGAAGAAGTTTTAGCGGGAACTTCAACGAAAATCCTGAATTCTTCTTCTTTTTTTGGATTGGACCCCGCGATTAGCGATTTGCCAGTGTCAAGTATTGAAATATTTTCAAGTTTCTTGAATAATACAAGTTATAGTATTCTAGTCACAGATTAAGTCACGTAAACAGTCATTTTTAAATTAAGGTCATGCCTCAGTAAAGTGATGGCAACTTTACTAGAAGCTTCTAAGGAGTTTTGCCGATAACGTAAAATCACACGTTTCACTGCTTTATTTCATTCGCCACTGGTGTTCTTCTTCTTTTTTGTATTGGACCCGCTTAAAGTATTTGCCAGTGTCAAGTACTAAGATTTTTTTCAAGTTTCTTGAATAAAACGTAAAGTGGTGGCGACTCTACTAGAAGCTTCTATGGAGTTTTGTCGACAACGTAAAATGACACGTTTCACTGCTTTATTTCACTTGCCCACACTCATGTACTTAATCGAACACTTAATGAATAAAACACCACCATTTTTATCGCATTAACATTCAAAATAACACAAGTTTAGGAAAATAAAACAAAGCAACAAGTTTTCGATGACGTTTCCGCCAAAACTCCGTCACTGGTGTTATTTAGAATAAACATTTATCCTTTCAAAATGAAAAATATTAGATGGGAAGTAGGTAAGAAATAAAAACCAGATTACAATAATATTCTTTATATTCGTACTCAAACAAATATAGAAACCAACGCATGGAATGCAGGAGACGGAATACTTTGTTACTGAGGTTAACAAGTTAAAATATACTTATCTTAACAACTTTATGGAAACTGGCGAAAAGTCGGACCTTCAGTTTGCACACCGTTAAGACTCAAACATAATCTAACCGGGAGTGGGCCTCCAAATCTGACGTTAAGAATTGGTATCGAAATAACTATAACGCAGTAACGAACGTAAATTTGCTGTCTTACTTATAACTTACCGCTGAATAAGCACATTTTAGTTAAACAGTGTTTTGTTAATTTTTGTGCGTGACAGTTCCAGTCTGACAGAAAGTGACAAGTTCTTATTCAGTGAATAAGATTTTAACATGCGTTTTTATCATACAACTCATGACACAAAAAAAACTGGCATAGTAATGATAGGGCATATAATTATCGTCAATATGCAACTCATAGTTCTATTATCTTTGAATTTCTCATCATTGTTAATGAAAATTACGGGCCGTTATGGCCTTATTTTTTATCAGAACAGAATTGTCAATACATAAAGTAAAAAAATCAATAAAAACTTGACATCAAGTTCTAATTTCTAAAGCAATCTATTTGTATAGAGACATACAAATACCCAATTTTAACGATGTGCGTGAAAGACCAAGTTAACATCAGTTTATCTCTAGTCTAACTACAGTTTAGAGCCACAAACCACTCATAAGAGAATCGTCGTCACGCGATATTTTGTCAGCAAATTAGGCGTTTTTCATGTAACAGTGGAAAACTGTTTTCTACCCTTAAATATTACCCGATTTTGATCATTCTTTTTTTATATGGTTAGTATCATTAATGTCTACGCCTCTACGATTTGCTTCTTTATCCTTTGAAATTCGGAACTATAATAAAATCCGAAAAAAAAGCAAACCGAAGATAGAAGTATAAACATTTATGATTTAAATCAGATAAAGTATCATCGAAATATGTTAATGTTTAGGGGTACAAAAACAGTTTTCTCATGTTTGTATGGGAGATCGCGCGACAACAGTTACAGTGACAACTCTTAAAGGCACATTACATCAACTCATTAAAGACCTAACTCTATACAGACCAGGGCTGCCAGATATAAAAAAGGGTTGATCGTACATCTGCTACAAAAAGTCGTATAAGGTAAAAATGAAACGAAAAAGTCGTACAGTCAATCGGGTTAACTTAAACCTTCAATAAAACCGGAAAATTACCTTTTTTTAAGAGGATTTCCCGAAAAATGCTGCCAATTCTGTTTTTTTTAATAGCTTTGGCCAGGTATTAAAAAGTCGTACGATTTCGATCTAGCGATCGTACCTCGGCAAATACGCCAAAAAGTCGTATGTTTACGATTTAAATAGTACATCTGGCAGCCCTGCTACAGGCATACCCTCAATATTCGTAATATTTACGACTTAAGATTCACATTCCAATGTTTTTTAAGCTAAGTCAGTGTCAAGTTGATGCGGTGCGCGTTTACCATAATACTTAGTTATTGCAGCGTTTTAGCTTGATTTTTAATTAGTCACCTTTCAAAAACAAAAAAATTACCCTCACGTCACTAACTCCTGAACCCAATATTCAATCTCAATCCAGTTTTCTCTATCTAAGATAGACATGCCAATGACATCTTTTGTAGATTAATTTTTGCAACTTTCTTGTTATAAATGAAACTATATTGTAAAAGGCAGATCAAATGATTAAGATCAATTATTGAGACCGGACGTAATGAATCAACATAATTGTTTGTCATATCGAAGTGACTCATAAAAAAATCAGACTACAAATACAAACAAAATGTATCACAGATAATTTAAATGAGCGACCTATAAACTGTCTAAGATTCATCAAATCAAATCTATTACTTCTCAAATGAGATTCATTAAAAAAAAAATCACATAATTTTGAAATCATAACATCCTATTCATGCTTACTCCAAAAAATCAAACTTACAAAATGGCACCCTGTAAAAAAAACAAGATCTCAGACTTGAAAAATCGCAACGTCTTAAAACTAGGAAAATTAAGTAGCAATATCTAAAATCTAATGTTAATAAATTAATTTTGTTAAAGTGTATCAAAATACTTCTAATACTACTATAATTTTATTGCTTGTATTTTGAGAAATAACACGAAGCCTTTTTAAATTTAGAATTATAACAAAATTCGAGAGAGCAAAATCAAAATGACAAGTGTTGAAAGTCTCGACATTTCATATCGATTAGTCAAACCTTCTCAACTTCTCGTATCGACCGAACTAGTTTGATAAGTTAATTCATACATCCATTATGGATAATACAAAGTTAGTTAGTATCATTTTATCTCTATATGCACTCCATATTGTCTTGGTTTGTCGGTTAACAGACAAACATACACTAATAATACCTCAGTATTTTTTGTACTAACTCACCTGTGTACGTACTAACTCACCTGTGTACGTACTAACTCAACTGTGTCCATACTGCCTGTATAAATCAATTTATCAACAGAGTTCGATCGATAAGAAAATTCGAGACTTGCACTCCTGGGCTATTATCGTGGTTGGAAGGATATTTGAAAGAAATGTCGATGTGCCAAGTGCGAACATTTTCAGTTATTTACCACTAATCCACGATAAAACCCCGTATCGTAAATCTTTTCAAAGCAATATTTTTTTAAACCAATCTTATCTTCTTCTATGGTTACATTTTAAAAATCGTAATTATCGTGAATAATGCAAAGTTGTTATACAACGCCCGGTAAAGGGATGCAAATCTAAATGAACTTGGTCAAATAGAGACGTGTTGTTAAATCTTAAAGGCCTATTACACTACCCAAATTCCTGGTCCCTGTCTGGGACCTATGGAGATCGGGAGACTGTCTCTTTTTACACTACACTGTCCCTGGCGACGGGGCACGATAAATCGGATAGTGTAATATGCCTTTTACTCCATAACACAAATACAGAGGCAAAGTAATTAAAATTTCAGACACGCAGGAGATGGCGCGAGTTGCCACTTTTTATCAACAAAACAGGCAAGTTGGGAAAAAATACTCTTACTATTAAATAAAAATAATTAAATAACAAAATCCACATTGATTTTGGTTGTTGTTTTCAAAAGTGAAACGATTTAGGTTTAGATCAACGTTTAATCATAAACTTGTCTGATGGTAAGCAATTGTGTGGCCGAGGATGGAGCCCGTAGATCTATAAGATATCTAGGGATTATATATGTAGGTGTTATAAGTTAAGATGTTTGATTCTGAATAACATTTTTGAGGAACGTGTGTTCAACTTCGGCAACCCTGGCAGTGACGTCTTGTGTTACCCCGACGTGTCCGCTCAAATTATGCCTCTATATTTGTATCATCTCTTTCTCTACCGGTCATATTTGTAGTGACGCTCTCATTCTATTACAGTGGGTCTTAATTTTTTGGTGGACAGATAGATACTCCGCTGTAAAAAATATTTTAGGCAAATGGAGCTAAAATTCCAATTCTTAAAATCCAATTACCAAAAATGGTTTTTGTCGTGGACCATAAAATATTTAAGCGTGACATACATTGTTCAACGACTTTAGGAATTTCAAAGACGTTACTATTTAAAAACCACTGTCTAGCATCACCTTCGTTCATTTAGATGTTTGCTCTTGCAGTACTATAGCTATAAACGCCGTACATTCTTGGTAATCATACCCATAAATGGCACAAATTTTGTTATACAAGATAATATTTCAACTACAACATGCATTATAATAACTTTAATAAATGTCTTCAAAATTGTCTAAATTGGGCTATAATACGGTAACCTACAAAAATCTTCTATTATATACACAAAACGGTATAGATTTATATAAACAGGCTTTTAACTTGTGTATATTTTATTGCAAAAGGCTGACAGTTACAAATACTTTTTTATTCTTTCCCCTGTAGCAATACAGAGCCGTATCTAGGGAAATAATTACGGGGGTGGTTAAACTTAATTTTAGGACATATCTAGGCACCAGCTAAATTGATAATACGTATACAATTATGGTCAAAACTTTACTGGAATGTTTTTGGAAAAGCGATTATACCAATTGACGCAAACCCAAGTAGCCAGTCTTGTCTAAAAGGCACTTACGCACGGAACTGACATGTCAAACAGCATGTATTGGGTCAAATGAAGTGCCAAATACATTACACTCCAAGCAATACTATTAAAACTAAGTTCATGTATGAATAGCAGCTAAACCTAGTGTCAAAAATTTCAAGCCCAATAAAGTAGAGCATTTATATAGCCAATGTGTAAGAGAATATTTCATTAAAATGAGCACACTAGAAATATTAGAAAAAAAGAACCAGTAATTTTGTAATTTGAATCATCAATATCCGGACAGAAAATACTACAAAGCTACGGTACCTATACTTATTGTACATCATAATTAGCACATCTAAGTTAAAACTCTTAGCAAGCTAAAATAATTACGGTTAATTGCTGATCATTACGAATTGACATATTTCAATACGCATTTTGAAATCTTCATAAACCCACAATACTTATAAAAACTGTTTAATGTAAAGCTTATAGTTCAAACAATATTTATAAGCTAAAAAAATTGCGATGCAAGCATTTAATCCGCCCCTCCGTGAAACCTTAGTCGGTCTCTGTTTATATTATTTTTATAAGTTGAAAATTGAGAGAGGGGTCAAATATTTAACTGGCCCTTCCCTGAAACCTTAATCCGTCCCTGGTTACATACAAACAACAATTCAACAACAGTATAACTACATGTTTAACATGGCAAGAGTATAACCTTATTCTTTATAACTACATATTATATTGGAGATTAGTTTTGTACATTGCAATTATTAGTTTAAGAAACTCTTTCAGCAGAAAAACATAATATTGCATGGACATCATTTTATAAATCATGAAAAAAAAAAATGGTGTGGACATACAAAAAAAGAAAAAAAACTAATGCAATATATAGCCTTTATCGCTTTTGAGATGATAACCAGACGAAACACATCATAAAATATGTCTAATGAGTCTCTCACACATAAAAAATTTTTTTTTAAGACCTTTAGGCTACATACATACACAGATAAAACATTTTTTCTACGGCATTAGGGCAGGCATGATAAGATATCAGATATTTTTTTATATTAATTTGTGACACAAGCAAACTTATTTGAATCGACATATATGAAGCTTTTTCTAAAGGCTTTCAAAGCCAAAGCCACGTTCTAGAATTGCAAAATGGATATAAAACGCAACCTTATCCGCAGTCGGGTAAAGTACACAAGACTTACCGGAAGTCGAAATATTCACATAATTTATATAACCTTTTCAATTGGAGTACTGCCATTTAACTCTTCCCTCGAACTCTCCACCTCTAACTCCTTTTTACTGTTAATTTTCAAATTCGCCAAACTCACATAGTTGCTTCTAGAAATACCCGGCTCGCGTTTCTTAGGCTTCTCCTCCGTTAACGGTATATTATTTGTCGTTAAAGGAACATTAGTATTATTTTTCGCATTACGGATTTTCTTTTCGACCGACGATATCGGCGCCTTGATTCTGTTCCGACCGACATCTACGAACTTTGGTTCTTGTTTCTGGTCGATTCTCCTGTCTCTGTAGCTGAATCTTCCATCGGCAAAGTCTGGTCTGTCCGGTATGTGCCTTCTGAAAGTAGGGGTCATCGGTTTACCTAGGCTGGCGAGTTTGAGGTCACTTTTTAGGACATCCTTTTCATCTTTTTTGTCCAACATTCGTTTTTTGTCGATCTCATCCACAGGTCTCACTCTGTATGCAGATCGAGGTGACGTAGGACTCTGAACGAAGAATTTACTTCGAGATTTCTCTTTGTCGTCGTCGGTCTTGTTTCTCACAACTTCCGCTGTGTTGGGTTTGAACAACCGGCTGAATTTCGGTGAGAGCAATTTCTTTGCGAAAAATCCGGACTTTTCGTTCTTTTCCGTCTTCGGATCTAGAGCCTTTGGTATGTTTTTGACTCCTTCCGCCATGAGAGACGATTTCGTCAAATAATCTATATTGTATCGCCTTCTATCTTCTTCATGTATTTTTCTTTCAGCGAGACCCTCTGCATTCCTTAACAATACATTGGAGACGCCGTAGCTTGACTTGTTTTTCGAGAGTATATCTCCCTTCTTTAGCAATTGCTTGGCATTTGTTATCAAATTTCTGTCGACATCCATTTTGTTTGCTTCTCTTAAGTTTTCGTATCTGATTTGATTTGTTCGGTTAATAAATTCGTCGTCGGAAGAGTCGCTATCCATCGTGGCTTGACAAGTTGGACAGGTCTGTGGGTTCTCACAACCATGGAAAGGTGAATTGTCGACTTCATCCCTAAGAAAACAATATTTTATTTGAATAATTAAACCACACTAATAATATAGGACAGCAGCATGGATGCTAAATAAAAAATTTAAAAATTGAGAAAAAAATTTATAGTCGCAGATATTTACAGATAATTGGATCACATTACTTAATGCGCTTGACCGCCAGGACAAAGCAATATCACTAGATATTTATGTTCAGAAAATCTCTTGGGTACGTTTTTAAGGGAAATTGAAGAAAAATGTACAAAATAAACGAGCGAAATACGATAATACGAACCACATTTTTTTTTACAAAAAAATACTGTAAATAAAATTACCTGAGAAACGCTGCGAGCTGGTGGTCCTCTACCTTCCTTGTCTTGTCGGGTAACTTGTTCAAGTGAGCGTCGGGAGAGGTACGCTTCAAGGGCGGAGGGGAGTCCAGGTACTCATTGATGTCATCCACCTGGAATACAAGTTAATTTGAAAGTTTTTACTAGATTTAAGTCTTTCAACAAAAATAATAGTACTAAAAGTCATTTTAAAATGTGAGGAATACTAGAGGACCAAGATGAGAGCCCTGTGGAACTCCAAATAGTATTATTTTTGCTGCTGGTGTACGATCTCTGATTATAACGAGCTTAGAGTGGTTACGGAGGTAGAATTAGTACCATCTCAATAAAGAACCACACATTCTTGAATAATTTAGATTTTAGATAAGAAAACAACCATCCAACCATATCAAATGTTATTGAGAAATTGTATAGATAAATTACAATAATAGTTTACTGATATTACAAACATGACACACATGGTACAGCAAATTTCTATTGCCATCCAGCGAGGAAACGCCGCCAGTTTAATGAGTATCTTATCAACCACGCGCGAGGGACTTCATGCCTATACTGATAATATTTCTTAACATTATAATTGTTACATTTGAAATACAATTACTGATTTGTTAATTATAGTATTTTGACAACTAACATGACATACATAAAATATTAAGTATAAGTATTTTGTCCGGTTGAGACCTGGTTGACAGTTTTAACGCTAAGAGAGATCTAAGCAAAGCTCCCCATAAGATTTGCGATTTGCATTTACTTTTACTTTTTATAAACTTAACTTTTTTTTTACTGTATGGATATTGGATGTACAATAAAATTATATTCTATTCTAAACATCCTTCCCGGTTCTTTTATCTTTACCATTTATTACCAGCCTTTACCATTTTGGCCACGGAGGTGTCACGTGGGATGGTCGACATTTTCGAAGTTTTTTTTGCTTGAACCAATCAAGCGTTGGTGGCGCCACCCGTAACACACGCTTCAAGCGTGCAATTACTCAGCCGGATCTTTTACAAGTTCCAAAGACTGACGAGAGATGTCGCGCGTTTGTATATATTCAATATATTTTAATGTTTTACACAAGTGTGTAAAGCACTCGAAAATATCAGATAATAATAGTAGCAATTTGTAGATATTTAAGTGTCTAAAACAGAAAAAATATCGAATATGAAGTTGATATTCACAACTAGTAGGAAATGCTCAGGACCAAGAAAAGATCCTCGTGAAACTCCAAGTGTTGGTAGACACGTTACCTTGGTAATGTTGATGGTGGTGCCGACTGTGTGCAGGATGAAGCCGGGGTTGGTGAGCGCATTATGGCTGCGGCTGAGCGTGGTCACGGTGACGGTGGCGGCTGGAGGCCGGATATGAGACGCCGACACGCACTTGCCGAGCGGTCGCGCGCCGCACCGCGACTCGCTGCGACGGACAGATATCGTCGCGTTCGACTTCGACTGACACACGAGAAATAATTCATTATTACTTGCGCGGTTACGTCATCATATATAGATTAGTATAGTCATTCAAATTGGTAACAGTCAACAGTCAGACAAAAAATATGTACCTTCACAAGGCCAGAGTCAGGCTCGGCCAGGTCCTCGCTGCCTGCGTTGCTCGGCATCCGTCTGACAGCGCACAGGCACCGGCGCTCGGCTTCCTGACAGCACAGCTGACAGCTGCCGTCGTTGTGACAGCCGTGCTGACAGCTCGCCACGCTGTGACAGCTGCCCGGGGACAGGTGGCCGTTGTTATGTGTGCTGTATTCTTCGTTCTCTTCGTAAGGTTTGAAGCTTTGAGTGCTTTCCTGGAATTGGAATGTTTATGAGAGTTTATAAAGTTGATCTGAAAAAGTTTTTTTTTTTTTATACTTTAGAAAATTCAAAAATCCCCGACAAAACGAAACACGGCTGAACCGATTTTGATGAAACATAGTTAAGAAAACTATAAACAAAACTATCTTTCAAACATAAAAAAGATCAAAATCGGTTCATCCGTTTGAGCGCTACGATGCCACAGACAGATATACAGATACACACGTCAAACTTATATTGTTTAATTGTTTAAATTGTTTAAATAAATTATATTTAACAAAAAACATGTTTTATTCGATCCTTACTTCTATTAAGGCCTACTTTATAAATTTAGTTGTAAATGTTACCATATCACCCCTCTTTTTGGTCGGGGGTTAAAAATATACATTACAATAACCATCGAAAAGTTTTTTTTAAATAATTGCAAATCAAAAAACTAACAGTGTGCGAGCGTAGAGAGCGTGTTTATTTACGTAAACGTAGATGAAGTTTTGTGTAGTGTGAATAAAATACACTCAATGAGTAAGACCAGTTAGAACAGCTAACGTAATAAAATATTGATTTATGATTTTAAAAAGTTATAGGGACACATAGTTCATACTATAACAAAAATTAGAATACTATAATAATGCAGGAGCGTACCGAGCGTGTGCAGTTACCTGAGAGCAGGTCCGCTTGTAGAGGCAGTACGCGGGCGCGCAGCAGGCGTGGCTGCAGTCCGCGCCGGGCGCCGGGGGCGGGGCCGCCTGCGGGGGCGACGCGGGCGCGCGACTGTAGCGCACGATGTCGGCGAGCAGCGCGCCCAGCGACCCGCCCTGCGTCAGGTGCATCACCAACGTCTCCAGCCAGATCTCCATCACCTCGAACGGCGGCCTGTGGATCGTAATAAATAGCTTTTACATATATATTAAATTTTGTCTATTACACTATAATAGTGTATATAGACATAATTCTCGGTTGCCTACAAGTCGCGCGTAAGGCGCATATCTCACGTCCGGGTCCATTTAGCAGGCGCAGGAGGGCGGGGTACAGTGACCCTGTATATACAGTGACGTACCTGGCGTCCGGGCCGAGGTGGAAGGCGCGCGAAGAGGGTGAGGTACAGTGACGTACCTAGCGACCGGGTCGAAATAGCAGGTGTGGGAGGTCTAGGTACAGTGACCCTGTATATACAGTGACATACCTGGCGTCAGGGTCGAGGTGGCAGGCGCGGAAGGCGACGCGGTAGAAGGGTTCGGGGCAGGCTGAGCGCCGACAGAACTTCTCCACGAACACAGGCTCGTTCAGGGCGAAGTCGGAGCGCCGCGGGAGGAAGTCCGGGTCCGCAGACACGCGACCGATTATCTGCAACAAACATTATATAATATAATGCACTTGTTACAGCAACAATTGTCGGACAACTTCGATTGGGCATAATTATTGATAAGACTATTTCGACTTGAATACGTCTTTAAAGTTGTTTCAATTCAGGAATTCAGAAAAATTATGATAAAAAAATGGGAGTGTTGCAATTACAGAATCTGTAATCTACGTTCAAAAATTAATTCGATAGCTAAGGTATTAAAGAACTCATTAAGTGAGTGAGGATTTTGAAGCATCGCACGCGGCGGAGGAGGAAGTGCCCCCATTTTGAGGTCGTTTCGACGTACTTTTTGTACACGTGTTCACGTAAAACAATGAACGAGTGTCAGTGTTTTATAATTTGCTAACTACATTATATCGAGAGTATTTGTTTAGTGCACATACTGTATAAATAATTAAAAAAAACACAAGACACCCAGATTTTATGTTTATTGTTTTTTTATACTTAATTATGATCACAGAAAATGCTATTTATAATATAAAGTAAATAAAATATATAAAAATATGTAGTAAAATACATAAAGTAATTTATTGTGTGCAGCTCCTGAAAAAGCTATGATATTTTTAAAAGTCTATCCATAACACAACGTTTAATATTTACCTCGCACAGTATAATCCCGAAGGAGAACACATCCACCTTCTCATCGTACACGTTTCCGTTCATCATCTCCGGAGCCATCCAGTACGGATTCCCCACCACCTGGAAATAATTAAATGTTTTAACATTATCTATTGTTAAAATATACAATATTTGTCCACAGTGGATCGAATCGAACCACTGTGGACAAATCGATCGAAACTTTCGAACTGTTCTATATTTTAATTGAATGTTCAAATTGTTCATCATGCAGACTGCTAGGTTGTGGAATACGCTTCCTGAGCGGGTCTTTTTCCCAAAAGATATAATCTGGGTGTCTTTAAATCGCGAGTGAATTGGTTTCTTCTAGATAAGCGCGCTCCATCGTAGACCGCAACGTCGCTTAACATCAGGTGAATTGCCGGTCAAGTGCTAACTTATTACTACATAAAAAAATATGTATATACCGTATACCGCTTCCTCCGGAGAGTGTTGTGCTGGTCCCTCGTGCGCTCGAGGGTCGAGGATGCAGTGCGCTGCACGATGCGCGCCAGACCGAAGTCTGCTACTATCACAGTTTTGTCCTGCACAACGGAATATATATATATATGAAAGAATAGATAGATATAAATATTGTTGGACATTTCACACAACACCATCTAGCTCAAACTCAGCCAAGCTTGTACTATGAGAACTAGATAGCTGATAGAATACTTAATATATTTTTTTTGCAAATACATACTTTTGATATATAGAAACACCCACACAGGACAAACATTCATGCTCATCACACAAATGTTTGTCCTGGATGGGGATCGAACCCCCGACCTACAGCTTAGCAGGCAGACATACTACCAACTGAGCTATGAGGCCAATCTAAAACAATAGATAAACTCTTTATTGTACACCATTGAACAAATACAATATTACAAACAACTTACAAAACTAGTGTGACAACCATGCGAGGTGTCGTTAGATTCATCTTCACTTCCCGACTGTCATAGGCTATATTTAAAAAAAATATAAATAGTACATCTCTCGCAAAAATAAAAAAATAAACATTTTTTCGTAACCTCCAACAAATTTCTTCGTAAAAAAAAATTTGACTAGAATTATTTTATTCTAAAAATGCGCATTTATAATAATCTTTTACAGCTATTTCACGCATACATTCTCACAAAAAAACGTACACTCAACAGCCGTATCAAGCGTAACGAAATCGTAAGTTAGACTGCAAAAACCGTGTTTCTGCAGTCGGGTATTTTGTTTTTCTTTAAATAATAGATACTCGTGGAAGTCTGTTAAATAGAGTATGACCGGTCGGTCGCCGGTCGCGCGGCGTACCTCCCTGACGAGACAGTTGTGCGAGTTGAGGTCCCTGTGTATGACGTTCATGCGGTGCAGGTAGCCGACGCCGGCGGCCACGTCGCGCGCCAGCCGAGCGCGCTCCGTCCACGACAGCGGCACCTCCGCGTCCTGGAAACGACATGGTATTGTACATGTAGGCACCGAGTTTGTAGTTATACGCGAATAAATATTGGTAGACATTTCACACAACACCATCTATAGATCTACCGCTTAACTGAGTCTGTTCCTGGGGTAGGAGCGGTACGGGAGGGGTTATATTACGGTACATCAAATGACGCATAACTTCAGTCGGGCGTCAGCATTGCTATTACATGTGAAGCCTCCCGTGCCGCTCCCATACCCCAGGAACAGACTCAGTTAAGCGGTCCTACTATAGCCCAAACTAAGCAAAGCTGGTACTATGGAAACTAAATGGATGATAGTATACATATATACTTGTTTTACATAAAAATCATTTTTAGAAATTATTAACGCTAAAATGATTTTTATGTATGAAAAAGTACATTGAAATTTTTGTCGAATACTTGTGATGTTGTAATCTAGTTTTACAAATGACGATTTTTTTTAATAATTTCATTCAGTCATTTTATATCTTCAAAATGTGTGTATACGCGAGCGAGACAAACGACGGTCGAAGTACGGACTCCTGCGCATAGTATGTATGATAGGTACCTGTATGAGTTGGTAGAGCGTGCCGCCGGCGACGTACTCGGTGACGAGGTGCAGCCGCTTGTCCTTGTAGAGCACGCCTACGAACCGGAGCACGTTCGGGTGCGACAGAGACCGCAACACCGCCACCTGACAGACAGTACGCACATACAACAACATATATTGTCATATCGATCATGTCGATATAATCGTTGGTGTTTTCAAATCGCGAGCGAATAGGTTCTTTTTAGGCAAGCGCGCTCCGCCGTAGAACGCATCTGTCGCTAAACATCAGGCGAGTTAGCGGTCAAGCGCAAGCGTATTATAGAATAAAAAAGTATTAGCTATAATAATTAATTATAGTTTAAAAAACTGAAAAAAACGACACAAAAATACGCAATCCGTTTACTTGGATGAAATTTTCCAGCTATTTTTTTTATAAAAACCAAATAACTGAACCGATTTTGATAAAATTCATATGGGACCACCTCTGAGATATTACCTACTAAACAGAAAAGGAGTCATCAAAAACAATTCATAATTGGTGGAGTAACCGATGAACATACAAAAAAACATAGTCGAATTGAGAACCTCTTTTTTGGAAGTCTGTTAAAAGTATTAGCTAAAAGTAAGAAAGTGTGTTATTTACCTCCTTGAGGAAGTTCCTCTGCGCCTCGTCGTCGACCCTGTACAGCTGTTTGAGCACCATCACCTCGTTGGTGTCGCGGTGCGTCACCTTGTACACCTGCCCGAAGAAACCAGACCCGAGCAACTCGCCCTGGAAACAATACATACATCGACGGCGACATCAGGCGAGTCGGTGGTCAATCGTAGATCTATCTTGCGTAAAAAACCTTTACTACTCTTATAAAAAGTATTTTACAAGAGAGTCCGGTATTTATACTCGTGCGTAGATTTGTATTAAGCCCCGAGCCAAAAATAGAGCTGTTACAAGTTTGACGTATATCTGTGTCTGTCTGTGGAATCGTAGCTCTAAAACGGATGAACCGAGTTTGATCTAGTTTTTTTTCTTTGAAAGATTTTGTCGAGAGTGTTCTTAGCTGGGTGTTGGGGTTTTGAGTTTTCTATATTTATAATTGTAGACAGAAATAAGTAGCGAAACGGATTATATAAGTAGTTACCTGCAGCAAGTCCTGGGCGCGGAACACCTTCGGCTGAGGGTCAGGGTGCGCGCGGAAGGAGCGCGCCCGCCCCAGGTCGTGGAGGACGCCTTCCGGTGTCTCCGCGCCGCCGTCCACACTGCTGGGGCAATCAAACACCGGGGTTCAACTTTTACGGAACCATTTTAATGTGGTATGATTTCCACACAAATGGATTTTTACCAATTATGGTTGAAATGATGATGATGATAATGAGTATAGTTTTACAATGAAGTAATAGTGGTTAGCTTATCAGTCTTTATTAGCGGTCGAAAAGTTAAGATTACTAGCAAAAATCATTTTTTTTTAATTTTTTTATTAACCTATGCTGTGCAAAGGTCTCCTGTGCAAAGGTCTCCCCCATTTCCCTCCACAAGTCACGGTCCCGCGCCATCTGCTGCCAATCTTTTTGGAATTTGCCAAAATCGTCACGCCAGCGTCAATTAAATATGTATAAATAATTTTCATAAATATTTTATAATTTTCAATGGCTTTCCATCACGTGGACGTAAAGTCTAAAATAAAATTCACGAATATAGTGCGTCCTGGGTTGACCTATACTCGTATATCAACAATGGCGAACTTAGTTTTGATTCATACACTATAGAAAATACGTAATATTATTAGATAGGAAATAAGAGACAATCCTTGAAATTTTGTGAATGGATAATAAGTGAACTATTGTGTAAATCAATAAACATTGTTAAAGTGATTTGTGTGTATAATAATTCAAGTTCCCATCTAAGAATGTCAAATCAAGAGGACAATCGGCCATGTCCTGCTACAAAGATTTTGATATAAAGACTCTATGTCGTCGCGCTAAAGCCTAATTTAGATTGAGAAGTCTAGAGACGTCTATTTTGCCGCTTCCAATTATTTTGAAAATTGAAATTATTTTAATCGTGTAAGGAGTCTAATTTAGATCTCGTTGAGCTCGGACGTTTTTGAGGACTGACGCCACATGCCGTTTATACTGTATCAAAGATAATTTTATACCAATAAGGCTATTGGTAGTATAAATTAAGCCACTGACTGGGCGTGGGCTATCTTCAAATTGTGAGACTTGGTACACTACACATGGTTTTTTCCTCGCGATGTTTTCCTTCGCCGTTTGAAATTGGCGGAAATGAACAATAGGCGCATAACACAAAAGTATGAAAATAGAAGTGCATTGTTTTAAAATTCAGACCGATCAAAATCTTTTTTTTTTTGTAATTGTATTACATTTTAGTACGCTATCAATTAAAACTATTATTCCCGTGAAATAAAATTCATGCATAATCCTTTATAACGCCGTTATTATCACTGTATCCTTGACCGCTTTTTCGTGGCGTGTCTAGCCTGTAACCGAGTTTTAAATATAAACATTTTTTTTTATTAACCTATGCTGTCCCACTGCTGGGCAAAGATCTCCCCCATTTCCCTCCACAAGTCACGGTCCTGCGCCATCTGCTGCCAATCTTTTTGGAATTTGCCAAGATCGTCACGCCAGCGTTTCTTAGGTCTACCTGGACAGCGTCGCTCATCTGGCGTCCACTGCGTGACGATCTGAGCCCATCTTTCTGGATGCATTATTATTATATAAGTATATTATTATTATTCAAACATTATTATTATATAGGTATATTTATTTGTGTATGGGGGGAAAAAACTAAAACGGAAAGAATATTTTCATAACAAGTCAACTGTCATTTAATCTCACCTGCGACCACGGACGCTGCGTTCGACGCGTCAGCTCATAAAATTATGTAAACTATACGCGATGATAAATCCGTTAAAATGTGTTTCATTTCAATGTGTAACGATCGTGAAAGCCTTAGAAAACATCATATATTTAGGTGTATCATATATTATGTGTAGGTATATTTATTTGGTGTATTTAGATATATTTATCCTCCTCTTATTTTATTACGTATATTTGTCCTTCTCTTATTTTGAATCATAAAGTTATGTATGTTTGTTGTAAATATATGCCCATTGTCGATATAATTTACAACTACCTGTTTGTATAAAGGAAAACAATGTTAATTAACACTTTTAACAAATGAAATACCAAAACGTGTTTTATTTTTTTTTCGTTTGAAATATAAAATATTGTTTAATATATATAAAATTACAGTCTTATGGTCTTTGACGCTCTGCCCACCCGGTCGCTATTAGCGATAAGGCCACCTGTTTTTTTACTAGCTTTTCAGCCCTTTTCGCTATGTAATTTGTGTTTTAGTTAAAGAGTAAACAATAAAGAGTTTATCTATCTATCTACCCCGTAAGGGAAAATAGGCGAGATTGTATGAAGTGTAGAAATTATAGTTTAAAAAACTGAAGCAACCGACTGCTCATGGATGCCATTGTCAGAACTGGACCAAATTGAAATGGGACCACACGCGAAGCACCAGCTTTCAAATAAAA
This sequence comes from Lycia hirtaria, assembly GCA_947563715.1. Lineage (NCBI taxonomy): Eukaryota > Metazoa > Arthropoda > Insecta > Lepidoptera > Geometridae > Lycia > Lycia hirtaria. The sequence continues at coordinate 15,803,799 of OX387378.1, forward strand.
AAAGAATCATCAAAATGGGTTCACCCAGTCAAAAGTTATGAGGTAACAAACATAAAAAATAAAATAAAAAAACATTCGAATTGAGAACCTCCTCCTTTTTTGAAGTCGGTTGAAAAACAGAAACCCCCTTTTTTTATAACCAAACTAGAGAACCGATATAGATGGATGAGACTTCCAATTTGAAATTATATACCCTTTCTAACAACAAGTATCTATATTAAAAGACTGTCTGATGTAAGTCTCTAATTTTTTTTGTATTATGGTAGGCTTGCGATCAACCGCCTACTCAGCGCCACCATTGCGGTCTACGATGGAGCGCGTTTGCTTAGAGAAACAGACTCACTCGCGTTTCAAACACGCTCAGTTCAATCTATGAAAAAAAAAACTTTGTATATAGCCCAGTAGTGACCTGTGGTCACGGACGCTGCAGGGTTCGAAACGTCAGGTCATAAAACTATGTAAAATATACGCGATAAATCCGCTTCGGCCGCGTACGTAACTATTGTTTCGTAACTAGTTTCGTACGAAGAATATTTATTTAGTTATATATAAGTTTTTTTCCTGTTTAATTTCAATGAGTACCAATCGCGAAAACCTAACATTAAGTCCCTGATTCAGATTTTTTGCCACAGATAAACATTTGTTATATCTTATCCATGCACAGAGACCTTTGAGACATATTCTACATTTAAGCAGTATGTAAAATAAAAGTGCGACTAAAGCGTTAAGTTCAAAAAAGACCTCTTACTTTTGCAGATAATGGCTTAATAGATTTCGATATACAAGTATAAATTCGAAAAAACGGAACTTTGAAACGAGACTCTCACGCTTACCCATAACTGATGAATATAATTGTGAATATTGACAAATAAAGAAATAAAGATTAAAATTATGAATGTAAAAAGATATACTCACACATCAAGTAATTTAGACATGCTGCTACTTCTTTCCTTGTCTCCTAGAAGCGGCGACGTCGGCGTCTGTCTCCTTTTAATAACTCTCCCTCTCCCTTCTTCTCCCTTCCTCTTAAACAACCTTTCCTTTTGCCTCTCTCTTTCTAACACACCATCTATGCAACCCTCCCTTTGCAGTCTTTCCTCTTCTCGTTTTGATTTAACATCACTTTCTACATTAAGTTTTACAGTCTCCGTTTTAAATTTGTCCTTTTCTGTCTTAATTATGTCATTTTTCGTTTCAACTTTGTCATTTTCTGCTTTAGTCTTATCAGTCTCTCTTTTGAATTTGTCCCCCTCTTTCATGTGTTTGGTGTCCTCTTTTGCTCGCCTCTCTATGGGTGTTTTGTCGTATTTCTGTGCAGGTGTGACGTCATTGTTGTCCGATAATATGTTGCACATGATTCTATTGTTGTTGTTGTGTGTTGTTTCAGGATTGTGTTCTATTGTTAACTGTGGATAAAACATTATTTTTAATTTAATTGTGCCAAAATTGCTTTGTATTGAGACGGAATGGAAGGAATGGAGTACCGTACTATAGTTATATTTAAGAACAGGATATTACCTATAGAATAATAGGTAAGAAGTTAAAATTTTGTCAAAAATGTGAAATTACGGCGGATTTATTTTGTTGCGTTTGCAAAGTACTTCGTAAGTTTAAGCCCGTGACACTTTGCACAATTTATAACATTAAATCTAGCTGTTCAGACTTTTACAGTAATTTTATAATATATGAAGTACATTATAATATGTGTAACTTTTTCCTACATTGTATGTACTTACCATTCACTTAATGTTAATTATAAAATAGGCACTGATGAGCTCACGGTGGGGTTTTTTAATCTGTGGTACACGTGTCTTACTTAGCCAATACCGATTTACTGTAGCCGATTAGTCCAAGATGCCAATGACGCTCCACTCAGTAGATATCCACGGATTTTAATCTGGGAGTCTTTGAGTAACAAAAGAGTCCATCTTTGACTTGGTTTAACATTAGGCGAGCTATTGTAAGCGAAGTTATCCTAACAAATATTATAAAGACGAGAGTAACTGATAAAACTATTTCTATTCTATTGTTATTCGTACTAAAATAAATAAATAAACATTGGTGGACATTCCACACAACACCATCTAGGCCAAACTAAGCAAAGCTTGTACTATGGAAACTAGATGGTTGATAGAATATATATATATATATATTTTTGTAAATATATACTTATGATACATAGAAATACCCAGATACAGAACAAACATCCACGCTCATCACACAAATGTTTGCCCTGGGTGGGGATCGAACCCACGACCGACAGTTCAGGAGGCAGTCATACTACCACTGAGCCATGAGGCCTGTCTTAAACGATTTAACTTTACGTTTGAAATCCAAACAGCCAAAGAGTGGACCATATTGCCGGCTTATTTGTTTCCTAAGAGTTACAAAGTTGATATATTTATAGCCAGAGTGAATAGATATCTTCTAAGTCTGCGTGCTTCATCTACGACCACATCCGTACACTCGACGAAATTATCTTTCAAACAAAACAACTAGATCAAAATCGGGGTTAGAAGCTTTAGGACTATATCTCGACATGACTAAATAGCGGGTATGACTAAATCGGTTTGAGACTAAATCTCGATATGACTACATCGCGTTAGGGTTAAGTGGCCCATCCGTTTGAGAGCTACGATGCTACAGACAGACACGCAGATACACACGTCAATCTTATACCACCCCTCTTTTTGGGTCGGTCGTTGCAGAATGCAATAAGAGAAAGTACACATTTCAAATACATATTAATAAACTGTATCGCATCCTAAAATTATGTATGCCTAGCTAGATAAGGTAAAGTAGTTTAATACATTGTGGGAAATAAAGTTCATAAAAAAAACCAGCCAAGTGCGAGTCGGACTCGCGCACGAAGGGTTCCGTACCATTATCTATAAAAATGGCAAAAAAATCACGTTTATTGTATGGGAGCCCCCTTAAATATTGATTTTATTCTGTTTTTTAGTCATTGTTGTTATAGCGGCAACAGAAATACATAATCTGTGAAAATTTTAACTGTCTAACTATCACGGTTCATAAGATACAGCCAGACAGCAGAGTCTTAGTAATAGGGTACCGTTTTACCCTTTGGGTACGGAACCCTAAAAATGGAACATTAAACCATTAGTTTCGAATCTAATACTAACTGCTAACTATTACTGTATCAGTGTATGGTTAGGATTGCGACTGAGTGGTGATGTCGCTCCCCATCACGCGTCCGTCCCGCTCGGGTACTGACCTGCACGAGTGCCGCCGGGTGCGCGTCCTGCAGCGCCCGCGGTCTCGGCGGCGCCCCGTTGATCTCCAGTATCCTGTCACCGATGTGGAGGGCGACCGCGCCGCACACAGAGTCGATCCTACGCAGGGAATCAACAGTTAACTATGTTAAAAAAATAAAATGTATTAGCTTATAAAAGGCACGGACCCTGGAGTCTGTGGAGCTCAAATTTTTAAATAAAAAAAATAAAATAAAAACACCGGATAATGTGTGATGCATATGGGATATCTACGTAAGGAAGTTCGACGATAAACCTTACGTAGAATATGACTGACGCAAGTGGACATGTCGAGTTTCCTTACGGAGATTAGTCGTAAGATGCAAGCCGCTTCCAATCGTTCTTTTTGGAAATCCATGGGGGAGGCCTATGTCCAGCAGTGGACTTCTTATGGCTGAGATGATGATGATGAAATTCGGTCAATTTATATCTTCAACAAGATTAGAAATATTAAAAACCCCCGACATAAAAAAACCGGCTGTAACGATTTTGACGAAACAGCTAAGGACACTCTCGATCAAGTCTTTTTTAAATGAAAAAAAAAAAACAGATCAAAATTGGTCCATTCGTTTGAGAGCTACGAAGCCACAGACACAAAAAACGTCAAACTTATAACATCTCTCTCCTTAGGTCGGGGGTTAAATATGTGAAAAACCATGAGTGAGATTTATTATTGTATAGCCCCGTATACCCTTCTGTGGGTATGGAGCGAAACAATCAGACTCTAGTACCTACCTCTATTGACTCTATTGAGAATCAGGTATGAAAAGATATCTCAATCTTTGTCATTCTATATGGAAATAACAGAGGTGGATATAGTTTCCAACCCCATTTCTAATAAGAATGGGGATTAAATATAAATATATAAATGTCACTCGCGGTCACCCATCCGAACACTAACTGAATGACAGAAATAACAGACTGAAAAAGTCAAGCTCTAGAGATCAGAAGTAATATATGTGGTTCACAATACTACAATAATTCTAATATCACTAATTTTGTTAAAATTCTACACTATAACTCACAACATCAACTACAAAACTACTACTCGTGGGAGTTAACTGCACAGGTGTCGATAGTAAATGTCCAATAACACAACAATAGTAACACTAAGATAATATGATCAGATAATTGAAGCTAGTAGCAGCAAGGAAGGTGCTAACCAACCACACCGAAACAACATATGTACCAGATGTTTTAGTTTTGTTGTGTTTTTAGGGTTCAGTAGTAAACAATACATCCTTACAAACAAGAAATCCTTATGGTTACGCCATGTTCGTCTGACTGTCTGTCCGCGGCTTTGCTCAGACTATTAGTACTAAAAAACTGTAATTTGGCATGGATTTAATATAATTTAATTAATAAAAAAAAAATTGGTTCTTCTCCTATATGTAAAGTGGGGATGAATTATATTTTTCTCATCTCACTGTGTGGACTATCGTTAGAAAGGTAATCAAAAATCATTGGGTGTGCGAAACTAATTTTTCAATTCAGGTATCCGTTTGCGAAATATTAAACTTTGATACTTTTTGAGGGTCAAGTGTACCCCTCCCTCTGCCGGCTAAGCTAAGATACGATAAAAATAAAACGAAAACTATCACGGCTAAGTAGACAAGTTAACGAGTAATAGTCAATCAACTTAAAAAATTGGTTGTCTGTAAAGTCGGTTTACGGACGATAGTTTCACTTGACAACGTAATAACAAAACATTAATGAAATGATTGCATACTTTTATAACGTAACGAGCGTAACGGGACAATGCGTCATCCCTTTTCGTGTGTGCAGCCGGCGTTCATCGATTTATTAGACGTTTTCACGTCAAAAATGCACAGAAATAAGAAATGAAAATTTTGTGGAAATGTCATTTAAATTAACATAAGTTAACTCGCATATTCATAGTATCAAATAGAAGATCCTGTTTTACGTTCACATACATTTTGATGAGCACATATGTACATTTATTTATTGTATTTCACATACATTTAGATAGGTATACGCGGGCGCCAAGGGCAAAGTTGAACATAAATTACACTACCCGATTTCTCGGTTCCTGTCTATCGGATACCTGTCTGGGAAGTACGGAGATCGGGACCCTGTCTCTGGCGACAGGGCACGATAAATCGGATAGTGTAATTGGCCTTTCATTGGTATGAGTTTATATATCTAAAGCCACAAAAACCACAACACATTCACCTAATAATAATAATTAAGAACAATTTAACACTAAATGCCACACAACACGTCTTTTCTACACGGTATTACACTAAGTACTGAGTAAAAAGCTGATAATTACCTCCTCAGGGATATTGGCCGATGTGATTACTAATTCAATGAACAATGCAGGTACAATCAACTACAAAATTATTAAATTACAAGGCTCTTATTTAATAAGCATGCTCAAATGCGCCGCAGTATGTTCGTCCCTTTTTAACAATAAACTGAACACAACTGGAGCATATAAAGATATATTTTTAATGACGTTTACTATTTGGTATTTTATTTTATTAAAGAGAAAAAAAATTATAATATGTATACAGAGGAGTGAAAAGGAAAGATATTGTGTCTGCTTACGTCAATGGGAAGAAATACATGATTATATACATGTGTATTTCACTAAGACTTATGTACATTACACATTTATTCGACTTACTATGAAATAAACAACATTACTGTCTCAATTTTTGGGCGCCAAGTGCTACAGATTATTAACGAATTACTGAAAAATTAAATAACACCAAACTAGATCGTAGACTAAATTCATGTGATTGACATCATAAGCGTTTCACGTGTCTTTTATGCCAAGGGGTTACCACAATCTTAATAGCAATCTTATTTCAATATAACTTTGACCTTTGTCTTACTCTCTCAACTGTAGAAAGGGCGAGACAAAAGTCAAAGTAATATTGAAATAAGACTGCTTGAACGGTTATGGTACGGCCCCAGGTATTTTATTACGAAGATATCAAACTCTACCATTTCTAGGCATCCTGAAATTGCTCAGTCAGAATATCCACAGGATTATGACATTTAACGGTTCTAACGGAAGACCAGCGTTGGTTACTTTTACCAGCATTATGCCGAGTAGGAACCGGCTTGTGACAAAAACGATTGTCCTTGTTATTTTTGCTTTTATTTGTATTTATTATTGTAGTTGTCACAGTATAACATCACTGTCCCACTGCTGGGAACGGGCTATCTTCTCATTGTGAATAGGGTTAGGCCATAGTCTGCCACGCTGGCCAAATACGGGTTGGCAGACTTCACACATCTTTCAAGATCATTAAGAACTCTCAGACATGTAGGTTTCCTCACGATGTTTTCCTTCACCGTTTGAAGTTGCCGGCAATCAACAATACGTACATAACTTCGAAAAGACAGAGGTGCGTGCCGTGGGATTCGAACCCAGGTCCTGCGGATCGCAAGTCAGACGGTCTCCTGACTAGGCTGCCGGAAACTTCAATTAAACTTCAAATTATAACATTTACAACCAATTAATGACCAGCCAGGGTTCAAAAATTCATTATCACCTTAAGGTATTTAAATATTCGCTTATATAGCTGCTAGGCAATTTGGGCGTAAGTATATACTTATTATCATAAGTTAATCATTTCTATTCATTTTTAGGGTTCCGTACCCAAAGGGTAAAAACGGGACCCTATTACTAAGACTTCGCTGTCTGTCTGTCTGTCTGTCTGTCTGTCTCCAGGCTGTATCTCATAAACCGTGATAGCTAGAAAGCTGAAATTTTCACAAATGATGTATTTCCGTTGCCGCTATAACAACAAATACTAAAAGTTAAAAAAAATAAAATATTAAGGGGGGTCCCCATACAATAAACGTGTTTTTTTCGTATTTTTTTGCTCAATATTAAAAACGGTAACAGGTAGACGCTTCAAATTTTCACAGAATACTTACTTGTATATTACCTTTCAAAATAAATAATTAAATAACTATAAAGTAAATATTAAAGGGGGGCTCCCATACAACAAACGTAATTTTTAAGCAATTTTTACTCGATCTTAATTAACAGGTAGAAACTTGAATATTTGTAAGTAAATATTTAGAAATATATTAACTATAAAAATAAATACCTAATCTAATACATAAAAACTCACAAAATGAAAATAATCCGTGCATCTAAACGCGGTGCGAGCGCCGCGCCGCGGTGTGGTGGTGGCGCGAACGCGCGGGTAGCGGGGGAGGTAACATCACGGAGCGAGCCATAACCGCGCGTATTCGCGCGAGCGTCGTTATGCTGCCCGGATGTGTATCGAAAACCTACCTATAAGTTTGCAATTTACTACTTGGAATTTCGTTGATTTCTCGTTATTTTATAAACAGAACTAAACTTTGTAGTATTATAGATGATAGTACGGAACCCTTCGTGCGCGAGTCCGACTCGCACTTGGCCGATTATTAAGTTAATCATTTTGAAAAATGATTTTTACTCGTATGTATGAAAATTATCTTAGATCAAATTGAAATATTTGTCGCAAATTTGTGATTTTTCTAGTTTCCTAAACGACAATATTTTTTAAGTTCGCAATATGCGCAAAAAAAAACGGACAATCGTCGAACTACAACCTACTGAATACTATTTTTTTGGTAATATTACATTTTGAGACTGCTAATGAATTTTTGAACACGTAGAAAAAAAGAATCAAATCTCATTCAAAAGAATCTATCTATAAAAGAAAATATCTTGTAACCAAAGAAAGGATAAATGACAAGATAAGTGCGTCGTATGGTATGCGTAATTACAAATCGGAGTTTTCATCATTTTGTTATCAAGTTTTCTAATTTATGTCGTTGACTGTCCAAACGTAATAACTGAAATTATGATGCTGGTCGTGTCACATGAGTCGCGTCAATGACGTCTCATCGGCCGTGGAAAACTATTTAATTGATCATTAAGGAATTTTTTCCGAAACTATATTGTCTTTTTATGACGTGCTGTTTAGATGTAGTCAAAACAATAAAATAAAATAAATAAGCGGTAGATAAAAACTATAGTAATAATAATTAAAATTAAAAAAAACTGAAAAATCGACTTAAAAATAAACAATTTTGTTTTATAAAACCAAACTACTAAATTTCACTGAGATTAATTCGAAAGCATTATAATTAAAAATATTACAACATTAAAAAAAAACAGCCGAATTATTAACCTCCTTCTTTTTGCAGTCGGTAAAAGTACAACCGAATTGAGAACCTCCTCCTTCTTTGAAGTAGTTTTGAAAGTAAAGGAAGATTAAGTTGACGTTCCTGATGGAAGACGATGACTTACAAAACTTTAAAAAAATGCGGATTGAAGATCGATTTGCCTAGAAGTGGCACTCCAATGGTTATTAAAATATATAACATATAGAATCATTTAATCAAATAGTGAATCTCCAACTTTATTAAACAGGTCAGTTAGCGGTTAGAAATAACGATGACAAAATAAACAAGAGGTATTTATAACTAAGCGAGTTATAAAATAATTAGGTAAATTGACATGAATAGGTAAATCTAACTCCGCCAGAAGACAATGGCGGTACAAACGGAAGGTAAAATAGTGACGTTGCCATTGGGTCTACTTGCATACGAGGTCACATATGCTACAAGGTTTATAGTAGCTAAAGAATTAAGAAAACGTCTGATTAACGTCTAAAGAAATGGGTCTACTTGCATATAATCTAACGTCACATATTTTACAAGGTTTATAGTAATCCAAAATAGCAAAAGAATTAAGAAAACGTCTGATTAACGTCTATATTATAATATGGAGCATTGAGTTGTATGGCAGCTAGACATGGACTGGACCATGTCCGAACGAGACAGAGAAAGGCTTGAGGCATTTGAAATGTGGTGCTGGACACGTACAGAACGATTAAGCTGGATAGAAAAGAAAACCAATCAGGAGGTTATAGACTTAAAAAAAAGCCGGACAAGTGCGATTCAGACTCGCCCACCGAGGGTTCCGTACAAACTAGTAGATAAAAGGGGGAAATCATATATTTTTTTATATTTTCCTTCATAAACCGAAAAATATACAACGTAAAAATATTAAAAAACCTGTTTTAGCTTATGCTACTGAAGCTCTTTCATATGATACGGTTAATTCACTTTAAAATTTAGAGCTTCATTCCTTGCTTATAGACACTATTGTTTTGTGAATTAATAAAAAATTACCAGTTTTCGTTTTTTTTCCTATATGTGTACTCTAACACAATGCATTTTGCCAAATTTCATTGTTCTAGATCAACGGGAAGTACCCCATAGGTTTTGATACCCTTGTGAGTGTCGAAATGTGCGTTTTGTACGACATACTCGGCTGTAACTTTTTTTTACGAAAACTGAGAAATTTAACATCATCAACATCTCAAACCCTTAACATAAAAAAAAATTACAAATGACAAAAACAATCTATGAAATTACACATTTTAGTTTTAGCTCAGAGGTCAAACCTTCATGAAAAATTTACAAATTCAAGTAGTTCGTACTATCTCGGAGTATTTATCAGTCTATGGCTACGAAACCCTAACATATGATGTCTCGACACGTTCTTGACCAATTACTTTTTACGTTAAAAACGACACGGGGAAGAGGGAGAGAAGAGAACTTACACAGTATATCTGGCGCTAAACATATTTCTAACACCAATAAATAAATGATGATTGGAATCCAACAAAATAATGCACTTTGAATTATCACAAAACAACACTCAAATGTCTGAATCATAAACATATAATCACAAACTAACACTTCATTTTATCTAACACATATTTGAGACAAATAATTACGGTATAGCACACAGTAAGCAAGCAAAAGTCCGAAAAAAAATAATTAAAATAAAATAAATAAACTTTGTTACTGTTAAAATAAACTCTGTGTAATTAATAAATAGGTGTATAGTTAGCAGAGCAACGCGCGCGTTCGCGGCGTTAGTAGGCGCTGACTGGTGGAGGATGAATCACGTAGGCCGGAAAGACGGCACATCACTGCACAATGCGCAGGGTACGATCTATATACGACGGCAGTATGGACTCTTACGTCTATTGAAACATTAACCCCCGACCCAAAAACAGGGGGTGGGTGTGAGTTTGCTGTGTGTATCTGTATTGTCTGTGGCATTGTAGCTCTCAAACGGATGGACAGAATTTGATCTAGTTGTTTTGGTCGAAAGAAGATTTCATAGAGTGTTCTTAGCTATGTTTCAACAAAATCGGTACAGTCGTCTTTTTTGGGGGTTGATTTTTTAAACTTATACTTGTTTTACTATAACATTAAAAATGCGAAAGTTTGTGTATTTGTTACTCCTAATATTAATGTATAGTTTCAAGGTTGAGCAAGAGAGATAGCTGTGCGACGCGCAGCTATCTCTCTTGCGCATCATAACGTTTTAAACATATAAAATCACAGAGTGGGGATATTAGACAAGTGAGAGACAGAATTGTTTATTTCGACAGAATAAATGTTTTATGTAGCCCCCTTAATCGTCCCTTAACCCCCTTAACCGTCCGTCACGCTTACCAAATTTTTTAAAGATATGAAATAATTGAATAGATTTACAAAAAAAACTCGTAAAATCTTTGACCTATTAGATCGAAAGTGTTCTTTGCATAAGTGTTGAGTGTTCTTTCTTTCTTCTTGTTCATCAAAATCAGCACAGCCGTTTTGCACGCTTTTTCAATTTTATAAATATACTTGTTGGATAATATTTTTCTGTTCACAAGTAAAAACAAATAATGTTGGCAAAAAAATTGTAGGGGAAGTCGATTTCATTATGTCTCTATACTGACAATATGTACGAGTATGCACCGATGCCATGCAAGGCATACCAAGACGACTTGTTTACTTTGACACACGAGTAAAACCCGACAGTTAGTAAATAGGGAAACAATAACCACGTAGTAAGGTAAGTAACTATGTCGTCAACTTTCTGAACAAGTATAACTTTAGAAAACTCAAAAACCTCACGACAAAAAAAAACTGACCATATTTTGATAAAACATTGTATTATACATTTGAACACTTGTATTGAAACCCTCTTTAAGCAAAAAAAAAAACTAGACCAATATCCGTCCATCCGTTTGAGAGCTACGATGCCACAGACAGACATGTTAAAATAGAACTCTTCTTTTTGGAGCGGGGCTAAAAGCTAGATACGGCGCTGTCAGTAGTAAATGCTACATTTTTACAGGTATATCCGATAGATATAGCCTGGGTGTCTTAAAATCACTGGTGAATAGATTTTATCTTCCTTTTTCTGTAATTAAGAGTGTGAGACAAAAGGTTTAAGAAACTGTTAAAAATATCACAATTCAAAGTAGGCTCATTTGAACATTTGTCTCACTCTCTTAATTTCTAAATTACAGAAAAAACAAAATAAAAACGAGCGCGAGTCAACTTTGCACCGCTATAAAAGTTGAGCGTAACCCCCTGTATTTTAACAACCGACTTCCAAAAAGGAGGAGGTTATCAATTCGACTGTTTTTTTTAAAATGTTTGTTACTTCATAACTTTCGACTGGGTGAACCGATTTTGATGATTATTTTTTTATTTGAAAGCTTATGCTTCCCGTGTGGTCCCATTTCAGTTTGGTCCAGTTCTGACAATGGCGTCCATGACGACTTCTCATGGATTCCATTGTTGCTTCAGTTTTTTAAACTATAATTATTTATTAGTCAAGCCCTTTCATTTGATTCCATATTGAGTGCGTTGAAAAAAATACAATACGCCACTTTATGGTGGCGGCCTTTTTCGATTTACAAATATACCTAAATGTTTAATTGCACAGTACAGGTTAATAAAGGAGCATACATATTATTTACCCGTATAACTAGAAAGTGATGCTTACGCAATTTCCTCATAATGTTACAGAATGTATCTACTGAAATTCCAAGGAAATCCTAAAATATAATTACATATTGTTTTCCCGAGACATCTAAATTTTAAAAATTTCCTATAACCATAAATTATATTTCAATAATTTATCATGAATTATTCATTGAACAACGCATACGTACAATACGTAAAGAGAAAAAGCAATAGAGTACATAACATATTGTCTTTCTCTTTCAATCCCAGTAAAACAGCGTAATGTGATTATAGCAGGCGCGAATGAGAAAGATGTATGCGTTTTTTCCTAACCGATTGGCCCTTATCTGTCACCAAAATTTGTAGTACAACTAAGTAGTGGACAATATATAACATTTCATGGTTTTTACGTACATATGTATGTGGGTATATCTGTGTAAGTTTCTATATGACAGCCTACAAACGGCTTAACCGATTTTGATATGCGAGGTGTCATTAGATTAGCATCGCGTCCTGTCATAGGCTATATTTTTTTTGTAATAATAATACAACTCTTGCAAACATAAAATTGATAAATTAATATATTTTCTACTCCGAGTTCTCGTTCCAACCTGGGTTTCAATGCACCAATGGCGAGAATGGTGCGCCAGTACAATGTTATGTCTAGGGCAAGCGATATCGACATTTTCGGTGACAATATTAATAATTTTAGGAAGTCTTTGAGGTCTCTGACTCTCTGAACTCGAGTAAATATTATGTAGGTATCAGTATTTTTCTTCAGATGTTAACGATTTATTGATAGGATATTTAATTTTATTAATTTGACATACATTTACTATTTATTTTCACTTAATTTATGGACATGTAATTCAATAGCTTGTTATTATTATTTTTAATTTATTTGACATTTGTTTTAATGGCATATTTTTAATTTTTAATGACTATTTTTATTTTTCGCTTATTATTAATGCATACTGACTTCACCTGTAATTATTAGTAAGCTGTATTTTATTTGTATGATTTTTATTGTCAATGTATAGATGTACACAGTGTAGGTGAACTTTATAAATAAATAAATAAAAAATGCGTTTTTAGTAACCACCAACGAACTAATTAATAAGTGATTTTATTAGAATTATTCTAAGGAATTCGCATTTAAAAAAAAAACAGCGATTTTACGCATACTTTCCGATCTCACAAAAAACGTACAATCAACAGCGTATCAGTAACGCAATAGTAACGAAATCGTAAGTTAGACTACAAAAACTGCTTTTCTGTAGTCGGGTGATTTATTTTTCTTTTAATAAACATACTTCTTGAAAATATTTTATTTGTAATAACCTCTGGCCATAATCAACGTGTTTAATGAGACATATTCATACAGCCTATTTTGCCTGCTTTCTAAGGGAATATAATATAGTTGCATCAGTATGGGTGCCCGCACACGGGCCACTGGCCACAACCACAAAACGCCGCCACCGGCTTAGTTCCTGTAGTTTTCATACATTTTATATAGACTCGCCGCACACGGTAAACGCCGGTGGTCACCACTCGCTACAAACGGCGGCGGCGTTTGTGGCTGTGGCCAGTGGCCCGTGTGCGGGCACCCTATTATTCAATTTTGGTGCCTCATACCCGGTTACACGTTACTTTTGTGTTCACTTCTTTCCTGTACCCCTATTCACAATCACTCGGAGTCGACTCGGAAACTATATCTCCATCTCTGTCATACTATATGGAAATGACAGAGATGGACATATAGTTTCCGCGCCGATAATATGTGAATAGCTCTGCTGGTCTATGATGCAATATTACTATTTACTGACTGGCCTTGTGGCTCAGTTGGTAGTATGTCTGCCTACTGTGCTGTAAGGTCGTGGGTTCGATCCCCACCCAGGGCAAACATTTGTGTGATGAGCATGAATGTTTGTTCTGTGTCTGGGTGTTTCTATGTATCATAATGTATATATTTCCAAAAAATAAGTATATAATATTTATTCTATAAGCCATCTAGTACCATAGTACAAGCTTACCATAGTTGCCATACCTATACCGTACCATAGTTGCTTAGTTTGGGCTAGATGGTGTTGTGTGAAATGTCCACAAATATTTATTATTTATTTATTATTTATATTGAGTCGAGACGACAAAAAGGATGTAAGGTTTGAGGATATACATTATATAAAAGGTTATTAATTACAGTGATCTGTTCATCATCATAGATCACGGTTACTATGGAAACAAATCATGAAAATTCACTAATTTTATTAGTTCACTAAATAGTTTTTAACACGCTTTTATTAGCTTCACCTGTATGCATGTTTGTTTGTTTGTAACCGACTCCTTCGGACTTGATTTTGTCAAGTTTGAAAACAGGTTTTTAAATATTTTTACGATGTATATTTTTCGATTTATGAAGGAAAGTATAAAAAAATTATATATAATTTCCCCCTTTTATCTACTAGTTTGTACGGAACCCTCGGTGGGCGAGTTTGACTCGCTCTTGTCCGGTTTTTTGCGTATGCTGATATTGCAACATCTTCGTCATTTTCATCCAAACATATTTTTTTTCACAGAAATAATTAGATTTATCCCACACATCCATCTCAAAATTCACATCTCCTCTGCATGAATTTTCCTTTCAATCTCTCCTTTAGTAGCCTTGCACTCTGATCCATAAAGCACATCAGATCTTATGAATTTCCCCTTTTAGTTAGAGAGACATTCAAGTGTCGCAAATTAGTATTTTTCTTGCTATAATTACCCTTTAAACATACTTATTTTAACCAACTTCCAAAAAGTCGCTTGTTTGTTACGCGATTATGACTTGATTTCGATGATTCATTTTTGTTTGGTAGGTAATAGTTCAGAGGTGGTCCCATATATAATTTTATCAAAATCGGTTTATACTCTGGTTTTTATAACAAAATAATTTGAAAAATGGCATCCAAATAAACGAAATAATCCAAGTAAAAAAGTAAACGAAACGTTCCAGGGCCTGTGTATTGAAATCAAGCATTAAATTTCAGACCACGCACCCGCCGCGTAAAGAGACCAGGCGCCAAGTGGACAGAAGACCTCATACACGTGGAAGGAAGACGCTGGATGCAAGCAGTTTCCAACCGATCTTTTTTGGAAATCCATGGGGGAGGCCTATGTCCAGCAGTGGACTTCTTGCGGCTGAGATGATGATGATGAATCGTTATCTGAGTAAGTGAGATCAGTCATTACCTCGGTGAACGTGTTAATAGGTACGCGTGCATTCCGCGGCGGGCACCGCTCATACCGCAACGATTCGAGCCGTTGACTCACTCAGTCATACGGTCACGTATGCTACTTCGATCGGCTTATGTAAAATGTTCACTAATTTATCCGACTGCGCCAGAAAGTAGGTAATGTTTTGGGATGTATTTTTGTATGTATGTATCTATATTACCTTCTACATCCACGTCGATTTTGATGCGCGGTGTCGTTAAATTTATAAATAAATGATAAATATTGGACTACATTTTCACACAACACCATCTAGCCCCAAACTAAGCAAAGCTTGTACTATGAGAACCAGATGGCTGATAGAATACATATACCTAGTCTTGCCATAAATTTTGTCACGAAGAAAAAAATTATTTTTTTATTGCAAATAATATTTATTACTTTTACAGTGTGTTAGTTTAATACATAAATATAAAACAATTTAAAATATGAAAGCTTATTCGAAGTGGTCTCCATTGGCTGCAATACAGTCCTTTAAACGTTGAGGCCAGTTATCAATAGAAGCACGCACTCTTTCCATGGGAAAATTCTTCACTGCCAATCGTATGGATTGTTTTAGGGACTCCAAATTATCATGGCGTTTAGAGCAAGCCATACTCTCTAAAACTGACCATAAATCATAATCCAGCGGATTAAGATCAGGACTAGACGACGGCCAGTCTTCAGCTCTGATGAAGTCCGAAACGTTCACTTCCAACCAAGACTGCGTGGACCGAGCTTTATGACCTGGCGCCGAGTCTTGTTGGAAGGACCATACTTGGTTATTGAACATGGTGTTGTTAAGGGGCTTAACTACCTTCTCAAGAATGGTATTTTGATACACTTGTGCCGATGTTTTGATACCTTTTTCACAAAAATATGGCTCAGTCACTCCTTCATAGCTAACACCCCACCAAACCATCACTGAAGTCGGATAATGCCCACGTTGCACTCTGTCGACTAATTGGGAAGCTTCCTTAGAGCTTTGAGCATAAATACGGTCATTTTGTTTGTTAAAATGTTGCTCAATTGTAAAGATTTTCTCATCCGTAAACAAAATTTTTCTGTGACCTCCCTTTGCGTACCGCTTCAGTAGTTGTTTCGATTTTACCACCCTATTCTTTTTTAAATTATTAGTTAAAAAATGACCAGTGCGTCTCTTATAGGCTGCAAGTCCTAAGTCATCTTTTAAAATACGCGACATGGTTCTGGGTGCTATCTTCATCTCCCGAGATAAAATCTTTTGCTTTCGGACAGGATTTCTTCGAATTCTTTCCCTTACTGCTTTGACCACCTTTTTCGTACGAACACTACGTGGACGGCCAGATCTTTTTCTGTCACAAACAGAGGAGGTCTCATTATACCTATTAATAGCCCGGTACACAAACATTTGACTAATACCAAGCGTATGGAGAGTTTTAAAAATTGCATTTGGCTCCATACCAACTTTGTGTAATGCAATCACAGCGATTCGGTTCTCTTTATCACCCCACTCCATTTTAATATCGCAAAATATTGTACAATGTATTGGCGCCAAAATTAGAAAACTCAATGAACAATCGTATAAAATGACAGATTCCAAATTCAAATGTAATATCTTTCTTATTTTTAACTGTAACAGTGTTTATGGCCAGACTAAGTATATACTTTTTTTTTTTGTAAATAAGCCTAAGTCTAAACGGCTCGACCGGTTTTGATGTGCTATGTGCCATTAGATTCGTCTTCACTTCCAGAGTGTCATAGGCTATATTATTTGTAATAATAATAATACATCACACGTCAAAATAAAACAATATATTTTTTCGTAACCTCCAACGAACTTTTTCGTAATAAACAAGTGGTTTTACTAGAATTATTCTAAAGAATGCACATTTATCATCATTTACAGTGATTTTACGCATACTTTCTCACAAAAACGTACACTCAACAGCGTATCAAGTGTAACTAAATCGTAAGTTAGACCGCAAAAACTGCTTTTCTGCAGTCGGGTATTTTGGTTTTCTTTTAACATGGATACTTGTAATATGATAGGATCTATAAGAAATACTTATGCAGATTTTTTGGTGAACGACGCAAATACTAAAGAGTAACTGTACCCATTATAAACAACTTATTGCATAATTAAAATTCTGATATAATAACTATATTTGGTAATATTGAAATGTGAATAATTAAATGAAGTCTAATGAAGCCATTAATTTAGAATAAAGCGTTCGTTAAAATTGTTTAGCTTCTGTTAGATGTAAGATTCTTTCGTAAATTCCTTTTAAAACAAGGTTACCATTTAGAGGAAAAATATACGAGTACTAGCTACTACCACTAGCTCTGCCCGCGCGTGAGATATACGAGTACTAGCTACTACCACTAGCTCTGCCCGCGCGTGAGATATACGAGTACTAGCTACTACCACTAGCTCTGCCCGCGCGTGAGATATACGAGTACTAGCTACTACCACTAGCTCTGCCCGCGCGTGAGATATACGAGTACTAGCTACTACCACTAGCTCTGCCCGCGCGTGAGATATACGTCTGATAGCAATGAACCTATAATATATTATTCGTGGAGGCTGGGCTACATATACAATAAGTGGCCAAGACCGTGTCGGGGCACGCGTAAACTAGGGTTCCGTAGCTAATGATGTAATAAAAAAAACTACTTGGCGAGTATTTTTTGTTTAGATTACTTTGCGATAAGATCAATGAACGCAGATACTATAATGATTTAAGCGTTTTATATATTTATTGCTATATCTCGAAGAGTTGTAATTACAAAACAATTTTCATCATCCAAGTCACTGAACATTTAATCAAGTTAACGTTAAGCCGAAGCCGGCGCGCCCAGCCTAGTCGTTCTATTAACTGCCGGACTAATATACGACGACATATGACTAAGCTTACAGATGCATAGTAGGCAATCAAACAGAAATAACGAGGTTAGTGTTTAAAACCATCTAAGAGGAAAATAAAAATTAAGCGTAACTACATTTACAACTAAATACTGGCAGCAGCGACACCATGCTGTGCGAGAAACCATATTAAGCGTAACTACATTTACAACTAAATACTGGCAGCATCGTCACCATGCTGTGCGAGAAACCATATTTACAACTAAATACTGGCAGTAGCGTCACCATGCTGTGCGAGAAACCATATTTACAACTAAATACTGGCAGCAGCGGCACCATGCTGTGCGAGAAACCATATTAAGCGTAACTACATTTACAACTAAATACTGGCAGCAGCGACACCATGCTGTGCGAGAAACCATATTAAGCGTAACTACATTTACAACTAAATACTGGCAGCATCGTCACCATGCTGTGCGAGAAACCATATTTACAACTAAATACTGGCAGCAGCGGCACCATGCTGTGCGAGAAACCATATTTAAGCGTAACCACATTTACAACTAAATACTGGCAGCAGCGTCACCATGCTGTGCGAGAAAACATATTAAGCGTAACTACATTTACAACTAAATACTGGCAGCAGCGTCACCATGCTGTGCGAGAAACCATATTTACAACTAAATACTGGCAGCAGCGTCACCATGCTGTGCGAAAAACCATATTTTTGTTGTTTATATGCAACTGCCCAAAAAACTATAATTTTAAAGTAAAACAGGCCCCACTGTTTTTTTGTGTCGAAGTTTTCTTTTGTAGCTTCAACCGCATTTAGCTGTCTTGTTTATAAAATTCGTGTATACGTCATTATGGTTGGAGTCGCACTTCGCACTGCCTGAAAAAGACCGCCGAATACGGTCGAAGCTATAGTCGGAGATGTTAATTCAAAGCGAGTGATTCGTATTTTACTTTAAAAAAATATAACCACGTTAGATTACATAATAGAAAGGAAGTAATAAAGGCTTTTACAAAATATTTTAACTGTTACAAAATATTACACAGTTGTTGACTGTGTAAATGTTTTATCGCAACTCGCACGTGACGCTCCCGTCTCAGTCCATCCCACCTAACATCGTGGATATGTTCATATTAACTTGTCCCAGAAACGAGGCGCTACAATCGCATATTTCTTACGACTTTTTCTAATATTGTATGATTATCTGGTTAGTTCGTAAAGTTTCGGCGGGACAAGTTAATTCGAACACCATTAAAACATGCACAGTTAGTATAGTTAGTACCTATGGCACGTGAGGTGAATGCAGAGCGCCAGCGCAGCTCGGAGCAGCGCCCGCGCCGCATTCAATACTGCACCGCTGCATGAACTGTCATACGTCACTTTTTAAATGGCTTAGCGCGAATGCGATATTTATCCAAGAACTGACTTGATGCCAGACAGTGAAGAATAATAGTTTTTTCACATAAAAATAAATTACAATAAATACATTTTTGAAAATTAAGAAAGTTATAAGCATTTTAATTTTAAGTTAGACAAAGACCAAACCTATCAACATCATCGAGCATGAGCACCATACAAATTCTATATTTATATAGAAAAACATTTGTTTAGCGAGAAAAGGACGGAGAACCCCACACCAGCATTTTTAAATGCTACATTTCGGAAGTTTATCAGTAATTTTTTATTATTATTTCAGTATATGTATACCGTTTTACAAAATGTATCACAAGTCTATTAAGTCAGAAATCTTGCACCTTCCCTAGCTAAGAAAAGAAGTTAAGTTATTAGCTAAGAAAACAAGTTTCAATTGTCATACAATGTTTGAGAATGTTTTTGTTTCTATACAAGTTATGCAAAATGCCATTATAGGATTTAAAATAGCTTAAACAATTATGCTTCACATAACTGAAAAATGAAACATCAAAAAATGTGTGACTTTTCTCCAAATGGACTCTACAAAATATATGGTTACTTATGGCTACGAACTGCTCATAAGGGTATACAGAAAGGGTATGCGAAGCCGAAAGGATTTGAGATTTGATAAGAGGAGATATATAGATAGTTCAAAAAAATTCAACATTCGACAGGACACATAACTTACCCATCAGTACTAGGGATGTCTATTATCAATTTAGCTACGGACTCTAGTGAAAATATCTCGGTTAGTGGCGCCATCTGTGACTCACGCTTGAAGCAAGCAATTACTCAGTTTAATTATGATTTCATAGTTTCCTTTCCCTTGACCCAAATAACTCACTTGGGCCTATAATAACTAACTAGTATATCGTTGTCGTTGTCGTCATCGTTGTATACTTACCTGATTTAGTTTGATTTTTATACACATCGACCAAGTTTTTATAGTTTTAAGATCAAATCAAATCAAATCAAGTCATTTATTTGCTAGAATACAATTTACAAAGAGTTCTTATTATTATTTGAAGACATTGTATTCAGTCTGCAAGCAGGCGTGCAAATATTTTATTTAATTTACATTATATTTATGAGAATTAAGTGTATTATCTGTAGATATTTGTATAGTCTAAATATTCCTTAACACTATAAAAACAATGGCTAAGAAGCCATTCCGTCAAACATTTTTTAAATCTATTTCCATTTAAAATTTTAATATCGTTAGGTACATTGTTATACCTAGTCTTGCCATAAATATTGTCACGAAGAAAAAAATTATTTTTTTATTGCAAATAATATTTATTACTTTTACAGTGTGTTAGTTTAATACATAAATATAAAACAATTTAAAATATAAAAGCTTATTCGAAGTGGTCTCCATTGGCTGCAATACAGTCCTTTAAACGTTGAGGCCAGTTATCAATAGAAGCACGCACTCTTTCCATGGGAAAATTCTTCACTGCCAATCGTATGGATTGTTTTAGGGACTCCAAATTATCATAGCGTTTAGAGCAAGCCATACTCTCTAAAACTGACCATAAATCATAATCCAGCGGATTAAGATTAGGACTAGACGACGGCCAGTCTTCAGCTCTGATGAAGTCCGAAACGTTCACTTCCAACCAAGACTGCGTGGACCGAGCTTTATGACCTGGCGCCGAGTCTTGTTGGAAGGACCATACTTGGTTATTGAACATGGTGTTGTTAAGGGGCTTAACTACCTTCTCAAGAATGGTATTTTGATACACTTGTGCCGATGTTTTGATACCTTTTTCACAAAAATATGGCTCAGTCACTCCTTCATAGCTAACACCCCACCAAACCATCACTCAAGTCGGATAATGCCCACGTTGCACTCTGTCGACTAATTGGGAAGCTTCCTTAGAGCTTTGAGCATAAATACGGTAATTTTGTTTGCTAAAATGTTGCTCAATTGTAAAGATTTTCTCATCCGTAAACAAAATTTTTCTGTGACCTCCCTTTGCGTACCGCTTCAGTAGTTGTTTCGATTTTACCACCCTATTCTTTTTTTAAATTATCAGTTAAAAAATGACCAGTGCGTCTCTTATAGGCTGCAAGTCCTAAGTCATCTTTTAAAATACGCGACATGGTTCTGGGTGCTATCTTCATCCCGAGATAAAATCTTTTGCTTTCGGACAGGATTTCTTCGAATTCTTTCCCTTACTGCTTTGACCACCTTTTTCGTACGAACACTACGTGGACGGCCAGATCTTTTTCTGTCACAAACAGAGGAGGTCTCATTGTACCTATTAATAGCCCGGTACACAAACATTTGACTAATACCAAGCGTATGGAGAGTTTTTTAAAATTGCATTTGGCTCCATACCAACTTTGTGTAATGCAATCACAGCGATTCGGTTCTCTTTATCACCCCACTCCATTTTAATATCGCAAAATATTCTACAATGTATTGGCGCCAAAATTAGAAAACTCAATGAACAATCGTATAAAAATGACAGATTCCAAATTCAAATGTAATATCTTTCTTATTTTTAACTGTAACAGTATTTATGGCCAGACTAAGTATATTTGTATACACATGTTATAAGCGTTTCTTTTGTAGATATCTTTTCGGGCAGTAGGTTGATATAATAGGTTAGCGAACTTAGCTCTTTTCTGACGTGGGATAACTTCATTGCGTTTCCTAAAATAATCTGGATGTTCTTTGGTGAAAATACAAATGGCTTTAATGTACATACACGGTAAAGGTAGTATATTGCATGCTTTGAAGAGTGGTTTGCAGCTATCCAAAAACCAAGCCTTGTTAATAACCCTCACACAACGCTTTTGTATCTTGAATATTCTACTTGTGTCGACAGAGTTTCACCACATTATCAGGCCATAACCAAGCAGAGATGATACATGGCCATGATATGCTACTAAACAAACTGCTTTAGCAAATCTTATATACAAAACATGCAATAATTACTATCATGTTTTAATTATTAATGGAATGTTATTTATTATTCCCAGACAAAGGTGATGTCTCAAAAAAAAAATGTATCTGATAGTCTATAAGCAATAACGTATTTTTCAAAAAATAATGACTGCTAAACTATTAGGCTAAAATGGTATTTTGACTTTATGAATTTTTAAAACCTTGACCAATTTGAATTATTCACAGCCCTGTAGATTATTTATGTAAGTAATAGATCTATCACTTCATTTAAAATACTGTATTTAATTAACAATTCGTCTAGTGTGTAAAAAGATTTTTCCAAAAGCCATGTTTTTAGTTTTTTACGAAACATGCCATAAGGGAGTTCCTTTATTGATATTGGATTTATTGTAACTGAACCTATTTCCATAAATTCATTTATGATTATTTTTTCTCCCTTTCAGCTTAGTACACCCTCTCTGTACAACCCTGTCTCATACAGGTAATTATATAACAGTTTTGTGTAATACTGACTGTGCGAGCGTGAGTGCGGCGGGGTCTCCGGGCGCAGGGCGCAGCTTGACGGCTGAGGGCGGCACGGTCACCACGCGGATGGAGTGCGCGTCGCCGCTGCCAACAATACTCTGGTAGCACCCGTCGCTGGCGAACAAAACAAAAGGCTCAATGTATCATGGTCAACTCTGACGGGAATCTGTGAGAAAACATTGGATCAACTCTCCACCATGACACCTGCCGCAAAAGAGGTGAAACAGTTGTGCCAGCGACCCAAGGCTATTCTCCAACACGTCAAGACAAACAGACCGATTTTGATCTAGTATTTTTTTATTGTTTGAAAGAGGATTTCATCGAGTGTTCTTAGCTATGTTTCGTCCAAATCGGTTCAGCCATTTTTTATCAGGGGTTTTGGAGTTTTCTAAGCTCTAACTAGTATGTCTGTCTGTCCTACACTTAAACGGCTGTATCTTTCGAACGGTAATAGACACAAGTCTCAAAATTGACAAGATTATAGGGTTCACTTTGATGTAAATCAACAAATAATAATTAAATAACAAACACTAGATATTATCAGATTTTTGTCATTTAAAAAATGAAACAAATTAATTCACGTTGTCGTAAAACGTAAACGAGTAACGCTAGATGGCGCTTACGTCAATATCATATTTTTACTGTAGGTAGGTATGTAATGGAGTACGCCGTACAGTCATCCTGTTTTATCAAAGTCATTAGTCACGCTAGATAGCGCTTTTATCTATATTTTCTTTACATATTCGTACCATTTCAGAATATTTGTACTGTATAGAAAATATGTGAAATTACAAATATTCATAGATTTATAGCACATTTTGCTAATTAGTCCTGTTTGCTGTTTACATATGTTGCATGGAAGTACGGAAGCCTAGGTGTGCGAGTGGAGTCATACCTTGCCGGATTTATTTTAAGTTGAGCCATAGAGTCCTAGGTCTTTTTGTCTGGGTCATGTATTTTAAGCAACCGATGTTTTGTTTTTCCGCTTACCAGTACAAGGTGGAGCGTTCTAGCAGCGCATACGGCTGCGTGTCCTCAATGTGAGCACCGCATGCGCTGCACGCGAAGCACTCCGGATGGAAGCGGTGCTGGCCCGCGGACATCACGGGACCGGTCATCACCTGGTGGCAACACATACACTTAGCGGCAAACGTCTTGAAACACGTTTCATCATGTCCTCTCTTTTGTTTTGTCGAAAATAATAGAGAAAACGTGGATCCCAAAAACTTCAAATGTTTATATTTCGGAAGTTTATTAAACGTTTTTTTTTGTTTTGTGTAATATTTATGTGTTACATTTTCGTATATTTACTGAAACTATTATTGCATGCATATTCCTTAATGTGACAGATTTTAGGTAAAATAGAGATAGTAGGTACATTAAATCACTGAAGGCTTAATGGCATAGACTGGACTCCCGTTATAACAAACGTGTATGATTCAAGTGACAAACATAGACCCACCGCACTTCGCAGTGTTCATATTATAACGGTACAAGTAGATAGAACTGGTTTATTGCACTTTATTAAAATGAAATGACGTTTGCGCTACTCGTTTTTAAAAAGCACCGCCGAATGCAGTTGAACCTATAGTCGTGATCAGATCAGATTCAGAATTATTCAGATTGTTTGCTATCCAGTATTGTAAAAACTATGTTAAATATAAAATGTGAATCTATTATTGGCCTTGAAGCCTTATATAAGTTATTTAATGTACGTTATAAAGGGCTGTAGATTTTGTTGAATAAATAAAATAAAAATATTTTACTATGAAAATTAACGTGGTTTTCACACATTTTTAAATAAAAACTGCGCCACCGAACCACGCAAACTAAGACCGCTGAATGCGGTTGAAACTATAGTCGGATATTTCGGCTCAAAACAGACGTGAGTGACCCGTAGTTTTTATTTAAAAATAAAATAAATATGTTTGATCTGATACGATAGCTTCTTTATTCACTATCAGCGCTATCACACATTAATAAGCTCTATTGTATTATCTGCAGTAGAAGAAAAATAAGGATTCTCTCTTTCTCTCTCTTGCGTCAGCGCTCTACGGCCATTCGCACGTGTTTTTGAATTCTGATTGTAATTGCTCTGAATATTCTCTTATTAAAAAAAATAGTGATTCCTCATTAATTTTGTGCATATTATTTATCGCAAAATGTCGTCGCGGCGGGCTGTGTCCCACGGGCACAAAAGGTCTGTCGCGGCGGCTGTGTCCCACGGGCACAAAAGGTCGTCGCGGCGGCTGTGTCCCACGGGCACAAAAGGTCGTCGCGGCGGCTGTGTCCCACGGGCACAAAAGGTCGTCGCGGCGGCTGTGTCCCACGGGCACAAAAGGTCGTCGCGGCGGCTGTGTCCCACGGGCACAAAAGGTCGTCGCGGCGGCTGTGTCCCACGGGCACAAAAGGTCGTCGCGGCGGCTGTGTCCCACGGGCACAAAAGGTCTTTTGCGGCGGCTGTGTCCCACGGGCACAAAAGGTCGTCGCGGCGGCTGTGTCCCACGGGCACAAAAGGTCGTCGCGGCGGCTGTGTCCCACGGGCACAAAAGGTCGTCGCGGCGGCTGTGTCCCACGGGCACAAAAGGTCGTCGCGGCGGCTGTGTCCCACGGGCACAAAAGGTCGTCGCGGCGGCTGTGTCCCACGGGCACAAAAGGTCGTCGCGGCGTCTTCATGTGTAACAACCGCGTTAGTTAAATACTTTTTTTAACTATCACGGTCATTCATTAAATCACTATTATTATTAACGAGATATTTACCGTGATTCGCGTTCATTTTGAGCTCCCAATATTTCGGCACAGTTACATGCACCATGTCCACGGGCGACTGAATAATGCTGATGGATGATACGGTTAAGAGGAGACATTATCTGTCTACCCTCTTTCTTTGTCTATTACTGCGATAAAAATCCCGCTAATAATAATAGTGATTTAGCCGCGTTAATTTTTTACAGTGACAGGGTTCGTTCAAACCTGTGCGCATTGGTGGCAACTGTCTCCGTAGCGCGCCCAGTAGTCGTCGCGGCAGAACAGCATCCCGCCGCGCTCGAAGTACCACGTCGATAGGGTGGCATCGCATGCTGAACATCTACACATGACAAGCATATAATATTACACTCATCATCTGGCCATTACGTCTATTGCAGACGATTTAAGCAGTGTCATGGGGGAGGTGGCATCTTTTCTGGTGACTGAATAAACCGAAAAACAGCATAATCAACCACACTGTGACCAGGCGTCTGTTATTACAGTAGGGCCAATGTATTACAGTACATCACATAATTATTATGCGTGTGTTATTACAGTACGTCACATTTTATGCGTGCGTTATTACAGTACGTCACATTTTATGCGTGTGTTATTACAGTACGTCACATTTTATGCGTGTGTTATTACAGTACGCCACATTTTGACACTAACAATATTTTTCAGTACCCATATTCGCAATCGTTCGATATCGCATACAAACTCGAAAATTATGCTTTACTCTCAATTCGACAAAATAACGAAACAAGGACAGCAGCGCCCTCAATTCCGAATTAGTTCTCTAACTACACACACATACGCACCGCCACACCACACACACATACACACACGCACACACAAACTCACATATTATCTTAGAGATTCTAACTCTTCATCATTTATTAGACACTAATTATAATTACTATTAACGTAAATTCAGTTCCACTTAAAATGTTTGTCAAATTAGTTTGTTTGCATGCATTTTGTTTACTTATACCTACTTAGTTTTTAGGCTTCCGTAGGGTAGGGGAGCATATTCGTGAGGCTACACTTAAACAGCTGTATCGTTTGAACAATAATAGATTCAATTCTCAAAATTGGCCAGATTGTAGAGTTTACTTTGATGTAAATCTACAAATACTAAAATCTGGTCAAGAGTGAGACAAACTTGCGTTAATGATAATAAAAAGGGAAATTATTGTTTGAGATAAATCTACCTTTTCGTTTCCACAAGAAACGAAAAATGACAAGTGAATATTTGTCGACAGTTGGGTGTTATGTGACATAAATTTAAAATAAGCGATAGTGTTAAAATCTCTTTGGATAAAGTCTGTAACGCTTACTTATTTGAAGTTAGTATGTGAATGCTTAGAATTTCAGGCTATTCCTACTGTATAGAAAATATGTAAAGTTAGGCATATTCTTAGATATAAAGCACATTTTGTTGAATAATTAGCCCTGGTGTCGGTGTTTATGTGTGGTGTTGAGATATACATAGGAGTATGGAAGCCTCTGTGTGCGAGTGGAACTCGTAGTTTGCCAGATTTATTTCCTATCTAAAGTCTGCCATTAATGTAATATTGTCAAATAAGACGCCTGCGACACTGGTCTACATAGTGTGTGGTTCATAGTGTTTGTAAATTGCGCAGGGCAGGGCAGGGCATCCCTGGATCCCTGGGCAGGGATCGAACCCACAACCTACAGCTCAGCAAGCAGACATACTACCAACTGAGCCACAAGGCCAATCAAATTGGTTCAATTGGTTTGTTAATAAAGATATTTGTATTTGAACTGAACAGACTATGTTACCCGTATTTTATAGTTTTATTTAGGCTCCTAATATTATTTTTTACCAAGAAAGACAAATGAGTCATCTACATCTCGCACAGGTGTGAGATGTTGATGATCTTACCTGCTCCAACATTATGTAAATTAAAAGGAAATACTTATATATTAAATGGCGCCACAGAGACGCGATATAAATTATTATATTCATAAGTATAAGGCTTTATTTTTTTAACCTACATTTGAGCATTTACTTGCCTGTTGGTAAGCGATGGTGTGGCCGAAGACGGAGCTTGTCGATCTAGAAATTCTAGAAGATATCTGTTCATTCTAGCCTTGAAAATTCCAAGATTTTAATTCTCAAGAATTAAAGAAAGCAGCAGGGCGTTTCACTCCTGTGCAGTATGATAAAAAATGCGGAATTGTAGATTGAGATCATTGTGTATAGAGTATTGGCATCAATGAGAAATGAATGGTAGTGCGCCGACTTTCATATGATAATATTTTTTCGTCAAGATTTTTTATTATTTCTTGTTTATCAAAAACATTTAGATTGTGATAAGTTTACATTATTAGCTACATTTATAAGAAAAATACCATAATATTTTATAATTTCATGATTAAAGTGTGCTCCATCCTAAGCCAAAACACTCCTTAAAGGCACTACTTAATCAGGCAAGTCGGAAGTCAAATACATACTACTAACAAATAAAAAAATAATGCAGGCATTATAATGTTACCTAAAGCAGTCTTTATGCCAGTCTTGTTGTAAGGCAGTGATATAGTCATCATCTCTGATGTCGTTCAGGCATCCCGCACACTTGCTGCATTCTGTAAAATTACAATTTTACATCAAGATCAAGCAATGCTTCTATGCTGTACTGGGATAAAAAGATAGAATGTACCAGCTGCTTCTCTTCCCAGGCATACTGTAAAAGTAGCTTAAGGGACTTGAGGGAAATTGGCATTTATGTAGGCTAATGGCTGACCCCCTGAAGACCTGTCTCTGAATGCCAACATTACAACTTACCCTCTAACTCTCTAATACCCTTTCCCTCCCAATTAACCCTCCAAACACAGTCAAATGTGAATTTTTTCTTGAAAAAAAACCCTAATCTAATTTTTATGTGTACCTTTATTGCAGTTAAGAAACCTACAGTACTTACTTAAAACTCTTTTAGAATCAGATTATTTTTGAGATAAATAATTAATGAACTCAGTTTGGTTAATGTACATCAGGTAAAGTTACTACATTACGCAAAACCTATAAAAGCTTTTAGTCTAATCTTTGATATTGTGAAACATATTAAATGCAAAGTTTTTTAAATAGTAGCATGATCAAAGTCACCCAGTTATTACACAACAGTAATTTAGAATTCTTAAAAATCCTTCAACTTAGATTTTAATTCTACGCGGAAGTTGAATTTTTATTTTCCCAATTTTATAAGATTTTTCCAAAGATTTCAAGATTTCAAAGTACTGAGGGGCATTGACTTTTCTGTAGAAATTACTTGATTCAGAAAAGGTAAAGCAAACCTTTACAGTTGAAAAGATAAGTTTTATCAAACAATAGGCGAGGCACGGTCAAACAAAAGATTATTTCAAGCTAAGAAACATGTATCGCGCCCACACAAAATATCAATGACAAATAAGCACTCCAAACATAATTAAATCATATTTAAAAAATAAACAATATTATTTACTATTTAATATGAAGATAGATAGATACCTTTACTATTTGCTTCCTCCATTTCATTTCAGAATTGATAAGTTTCATTAATTTTATTGAAAAAAACATAAAAAAAGATATCTCTCACTGCGACTTTTATAAACTGCTAGTGATGCGAATTGGTTGAATTGAACTTAATTAAACTTAGTTATCGATTGATCGATGATTTTGTTCTTTTATCTACTGTCAACCAATTCGATATCGATAGGTCTGTCAGTTGGATTTTATTAATATTAAACTATCGCTATTGAACTACTAGATTTTGTCAGCAATCCAAAAAACACAGTAGTACTAATAAAGTCTATGTTTTCATTACATGTTTTAAAAATTTAAGTATAACAGCGATCAAATGACCATCAGAGCTCCTATTTATGAAATTAACTTTTTTTTATCAGAGATCGAGAAAATCTTTCCTAGTGGATACCAAAACTTTCTAAGAAATGCATGCTCCAAATCATGTTTTTAGGACCAGTGGTTTACTCTATAGTCTATAATAAAAAAAATGCTGTCAGTTATTTTAAAGCAACATCTAATTATCATAAATAATAAAAGGTATATTGGGGCTTAAATATGATCTGTCCCCGTATTCTGAACCCATTCGGTTTCGGAATCGATTCGATGTGTATATCTCCGTCTCTGTCATTCTCTATGGAAATGACAGAGAGGGAGATATACAAATTGAGTCAATTCCGAAACCGAATGGGTTCAGAATACGGGGGCAGATGCCAGCAACAGGACATTTCAAGATAATAATTACTTTGCTTGTAAATTTTATAAAATAGGCTTACATTCTTCTTTCTTATTTCTTCAACATAAATTATTGAAATTCTAGAACATATAAACTTTTATTCATACCTATGACGTTATAAGTATGAACAAAAGTTTTGTAGTTAATTACGGAATTGATAATCGATCTTCTAACTTCAACGCATATACATCCCTATCTAAGTGAATTACGTCATTCTTTGACAGCTAAGTAAATGTTGCCATTTTATTAAATATCCCAGGAAATAGGAAACGAGAAAAATAAAACTACAATTTGCATTAATTACTAAAATAATTAGATATAGATGGGACCACCTATACTTAGAATTGAGGAAGGTTGTGTGCAACTATTATTTATGCGAAGTTGTGCGGTAGCTATAAATCAGAGTTACCAGTTACTATAAATAATGTTACCTAGTGTAGTTATTATGTTATATTGGTAATATTATTCAAACTTAATAAAAACAAATAGAGGCATGTTCAGTGCTTTTATTTTAACCTGTATGTTTAGAATAATATGTTGTTTCTTCACATCAAATAATTATTTTGTGTATATTATGAATTATTTTAGTACCAACTTCCAAACATTTTTTGATCTCTCCTTTTCATTTCTTACTTCACTAAGTACCTACATTTTTTAAGTTGATCGATTTACTTTAACTTAAACTTTACGTCTACTAAGCTGTGATAGTTTTCTTTAGAATTTCTTCAATATTACATGCATATTTTTTTCCTATTTCCAGTCAACTTACATGGGGACACTTGAGTCTAACAAAAGCTACATAGAGGTACTATTAATATATAGTACTCTCTTTCTACAAAAAACTGTTACATGTGCATTGGTATAAATACGATAGTAAAAAACAAGAAGAAATAAAACTTATGCATTTATTTGCTGAAGTTACAAAATTTATTTAATTTCAAATAATATACTTAATTAAAATTTATCAACGCACTTGACTTTGACTTTCCTCTTCACATTGTTATTGATCTTAACCTTAACCTTTACTTTCACAATGAGCTTCTTGAGGAGCTCTGATAGGTCTTCGTCGTCGTCGCCATCTTCGTCAGAATCAGAGTCAGAGTCAGAATCTTCTTCTTCCGAGTCTGGTTCAGGCGAAGCTGTAGTGGGAGGTTCAGGAGTAGCTGTAGTGGGAGGTTCAGGAGTAGCTGTAGTGGGAGGTTCAGGAGCCTCAGTTGGTTTAGTAGGGACTTCAGTAGGTGCTTCGGTCACTTCATCTTCTTCGTTAAGGTTTTCGAAATCAAGGCCAGCTATTTCGTTCAGCCAAGGGAGGAAAGGCCCGGGACGGATGAACCCTGAAATTATATTGAAGTAAGCAATTGTTTTGTAATGGCGTTATGAATATACAAAAAACCCCAGAATTTAATCCTTTAAATCATTTCCGTATCAAATATTCCGTTTCAAACTTTTCAGATGGCTAATTGAACATGAATTTTACTGCAACTGCAAAATAGTTAATGTTAAAATTGCTCAGTTATTAGGGTTCCGTACCTCAAAAAAGAAAAAACGGAACCCTTATAGGATCATTTTGTTGTCCGTCTGTCCGTCCGGGTGTCAAGACTGTATCTCGGGAACGCGTGAAGGTATCGGGTTGAAATTATAACTATATAGTGAAATTATACACGCAGATCCATAGTCTCTTGCTGCAGATAGAAAAATCATATTTCTCAGTTTTCGTAAAAAAAAGTTACAGCCGAATATGTCGTAAAAAACGCACATTTAGACACTCACAAGGGAATCAAAACCTATGGGGTACTTCCCGTTGACCTAGAACTATGAAATTTGGCTAGAAGCATTGTGTTATAGTACATATATATAGGAAAAAATCCGAAAACTGGACATTTTTAATTTAATCACAAAAAATATAGTGTCACTATGCAAGGAATCTCAGGGGCCAAATTTTAAAGTGATTTAACCGTATCATGTGTGGTATCATATGAAAGATCTTCAATAGTACAGGCTAAAACAGGTTTTTAATTATTTTTACGATGTATATTTTTCGATTTATGAGGGAAAAAATAATAATTATATAATATAAATATTAGTTTGTACGGAACCCTCAGTGGGCGAGTCTGACTAGCACTTGTCCGGTTTGTAGTGTAATAGTTTTTAAGTTAGCAAATCAATAATGTTAAAATTGTGTACCTATTATAAAAACAACATATGGTCTTGTAAGATGAATATGGCTAAGACTAAGGTGATGACGAACGTTTCTGGGACCTCGAATTCAATTGCTATTGGAAACCAGATCCTGGAAATGGTCGACAGTTACATTTACAGTTACAGTTACATTGTGTGAAATGTCTATATTATATTTATTATTTATTTATCTGGGCCATACTCTATCATACATGATAAGAGAGAGGCCTATACCCAACAGTGGGATAGAAAAGGCTATGGATGATGATGATGGTCTTGTAATCGACAATTTATAGCGAACAACTTTGAACTTTAAATGAAATAGGTTTCCCCTCTTCTTTTTGCTTTGACTTTTTGATCGAAATGCGGAAAGAAGTAAAATGTGCGACTCGCACATACAATTTTGTTTTCTACAAAGACCACAGTGCGACTTCATTCGCATTGCGACTGAAGTGAGTATCTTCTAGATCGACGAGCTCCATCCTCTGTCACACCGTCGCTTAACATCAGACAAGTTGGTGGTCTATCTTAGATCTAACATTAAAAAACTTCATCGAGGCGACGCGCGACGTTAATAATACAACATAGCTGTATAGCAGTGACACGATGACTGTATCTTGGATCGAGCTCATTTTACCCGAATGAGCGTTACATAGCCGAGCGTGACGGCTCAGTTTAATTCAATACCCTTAAAGTAAAGTGCTCAGCATGCCTAAATAAGTTTTCAATTCATAAAGTTTTTCAAATTTTTTATAAAACTGTGTATGCTTAAAAGGCCTATTATACTACGCCATTTATCGTGTCCTATCGTCAGGAACAGCGTAGCGAATTAAGGGACGATGTATTTCTCTCTGTGTTTAATGTTTCTTTATTGTAGTCTTTTAATAAAGTGCTATAGATATATCAATCTATATAATATTAATATATTTTGTAGTAGAAACAAAGTGGTGATAGATTTATTGTTACATACCAGCAGGGAAGCCGGAGTGGCAGCCAAAGTCTCCACCCGCGACGAAGGAGGCAATCCCCACCAGAACGGGCTTGCCATTCTCATCGTGGTGCACCAACGGACCACCGCTGTCACCCTAAAACAGATAAAAAAAAATATTATTACCAAATTTAAAAACATATTCAGGTGACAGTTATATGCATATGAAACATTTCGGCAACATAAATAATAATAATTATTATAACTATGATTTGCTTGTTAACCCCAACTAATCTACTAAAACTAATCTCACGCGTACTCTATGTATAACGCGTCATACTGACCTGGCAGGTAGACTGCGAGGTGACGTTGTAGAACTGTGCGCAAATGGCGTTCTGGTTGATGAGCGCAGCGCCGAAGGTCATCTGGCACTGAGCGTTGGAGATGGCCCGCAGATACACCCAGTTCAGCACCTCGGGCTGAAAACCTGTAGTACAACAAAGTAATTAACCTAGGGTAACCGTGGGGTACGCACCGCACCGGTTGACCACGCACCGGCAAGCGCAGCGTAGGAAGACCAGCTACGAGATGGTCAGATGACCTCAAGTGGCGGGAAGACGCTGGATGCAAGCCACTTCCAATCGGTCTTTTTGTAAATCCACAGGGGAGGCCTATATCCAGCAGTAGACTTCTTATGGCTGAGATGATGATGATGATGATGAGCCGTGGGGTAACCTATTTATAATCCGAAATACATTTGTTTAAATCTTACTTGTTCGAATCCGTTTCATAGATATGTCTGAAGTGTGATTCCAGATGTTTTCCCTGACACGAATTTCTGATTCCGTAGGATTCCATAGGTTTGTTAAGTTTATATTTTATTATATTCTGAAACCTTATTATTTACAAAGATATCACATACATATTATATCAATTATTAATAATTATTTTATCAGACGAGTTGTCAAGTTGTCTTTCGGAATTTTAATAAATAATCGATATTAATAAAATGTCTATTGAAAAAATATATTTCGTTTCCGGGGAAATGATGTTCGATATTTTGCGATTCGGACTATAGATAGGTAGGTACTAGGTCTGGGTGTTTCATCATAAGTTTACATTTCCAAAAAAAATTATTCAACTATACCTACCCTACCTGCGTTCAAGCAGTAGTATCTACATATTGAAGTAATATTAGACTTTGACTTTTGTCTCGCTCTTTCTTCAGCTCAGAGAGCAAGACAAAGGTCAAAGTAATATTGAAATAAGATTGCTGTAGAAATATTTGTATGACCATCGTTCATATGGGGTTTAACCCCTTAAATTATATTCACAAATTATTCTCATAACGTACTACGTCTCGTCACGTCGTACGTACGTATTATTATTATAACGTACTCATCAAGTCCACCTCACCATCCTGTGTACTTTCGATGCCGATGTACCGTACCTAAAGTCCAGGTCCGTCCCCAACCGCTGGCGACGACGACCTCGTTTCCGTAGTTTCTGAACGCATCGGATGATGGCTGGACACGAATGGGCTTCAGTAAGTCTGAAAAATGCAACCAATAAACATTTAGCCAGGTATTTGAAATGCATACAATGAAAACAAAAAATGTAAATATTGACCTGAGTAGTACAACACAGAGGCTACCTACTCACTCTCACAAATCTCGAAAGGCAAGTGTAAAACATCGAAATTATTAACTATTTTGTAAAGTAAAGTACTATGCATGGTTCATAAAACTCATTCTTTCTTCTTTCTGATTATTTTGTATTTTTTAGGGTTCTGCACCTCAAAAGGAAAAAACGGAACCCTTTCTGTCTGTCCGTCCGTCCGGGTGTCAAGACCTTTATCTCGGGTACGCGTAAAGGTATCGATTTGAAATTAAAACCATATACGTAGATAGTCTCTTGCTGCAGAAAGAAAAAGAAAATTTCTCAGATTTCGTAAAAAATGTTACAGCCGAATATGTCGTAAAAAACGCACATTTCGACACTCACAAGGGAATCAAAACCTATGGGGTACTACTTCCCGTTGACCTAGAACTATGAAATTTGGCAAGAAGCATTGTGTTAGAGTACACATATAGGAAAAATCCGAAAATTGGACATTTTAATTGAATCACAAAAAATAGTGTCTTTAAGCAAGGAATGAAGGTCCAAATTTTAAAGTGAATTAACCGTATCATGTATTATCATAATATGAAAGAGCTTCATTAGCATAAGCAAAAAGGTCCTATGTAATAGGGCGAATTCTGTGAGCATAAGCTAAAACAGGTTTTTAAATATTTTTACGATGTAGAAATAATACATCGTAAAAATAACTTATAACTAAATTGGTTTACGAAGGAAAATATAAAAATGTGTGATTTCTCCCTTATATCTACTAGTTAGTATGGAACTTAGAGCATCTATGGAACCCTCGGTGGGCGAGTCTGATTCGCACTTGTCCGGTTTTTCTTTTATGTACTCTATAAAGCTCAATTCTTTCTTCGTTTTACAATGCTGCCTTTGGTGTCATTCGCGTGTGGCCACACCAACAACTGTTATGACCCGCGGGCTCCCGGCAAGATGTTTGTCATCAAAAATTCAAAGAAGCGGTGGGTATATTTACCTACCTACCTCTCTTCTCACGATAAAATTTCCTTGAAACTTATCGCATATTCGAATACTAACGTTAAGAAGGAAGTAAAACAAAGATAAATGGATAATTAATAAAAACCGACACTAATTACTCATAGACAAGAGCCAAATTTTTAAGTGTTGTATGAATGAATAGCTATGGGCTAAAGGGCCTATTAGGTACCTACATTATTTACCAAAGGCTTCATCAGAAAACCGGCGCTGGCTGTCTTTGGCAGTCAGCATTATTGCCGAGATGGATCCTTTCGACACAATTCGTGTTTCTTATGCTTTTTTTTGTTGTACTGTTTTTGGATGTGTCGAATGTATGTATTTTCTTTCTTTCTTTATTTTGACCTGTCACCAGGGACAGCGTATATAGTGTAATAAGAGTCAGGGTCCCGATTTGATCTCGATTTCCATACTTCTCAGACAGGGACCAATAGACAAGCCTCGAGAAATCGGGTAGTGTGCCTTTAACCGATAACTATAACATTGTGTGAAAACCAAGTGAATCATTCATTTGAAATTCCAACGTATCGACAGAATCATAAAAGTTCGGATTTGCAGCCCGGACTAACATTTATTCTATCCGGGGACGAGGTCACCTATATTTGGTCGATGCAAGAATCCTGGTCTAGGGACTAGGTATTTCTGCGGTCGAGTTTCCTTCTTAATGCATATGGCAAGTTTCCTTCTATCATACTTAAAATAATAATGTGATATAAGAAACCTAATTAAACAATATTGTTAAATTACAAGACACCATTTAAAGACTTAATACACCAATGGTTTCTAATAAGGTTTTCGCCATTATTACTCATTGAAATGAAACAAATTTTAACGGATTTATCGCGTATATTTTAGATACTTTTATGACCTGACTTTTCATTGAATATACGCGATAAATACCT
Organism: Lycia hirtaria; assembly: GCA_947563715.1. Taxonomy (NCBI): domain Eukaryota; kingdom Metazoa; phylum Arthropoda; class Insecta; order Lepidoptera; family Geometridae; genus Lycia; species Lycia hirtaria. The sequence continues at coordinate 15,840,490 of OX387378.1, forward strand.
TAAAATTTGCATTTGAATGACCTATAGTATTACAGCCCTGTCTGGGAACTATGGAGATTGGGACCCTGTCTCACATTACACCAGCTAGTCTGTCCCTACCGACAGGGCCCGATCAATCATGTGGTGTAACAGGCCTTTTACTTGTTTCCTCAGTGTCAGGGTCTAATTAATGTTGTCGTATATACGTTACCGCTGTATACGACGGGTCTCGACAGCTTCAAGATGCAAATTTCATCCGGCTGAACCACCAGGGGCCGGTTCTCGTCGTACGAGGGATGGTTCCACCACTCGTTGGACTCGAATATGTACTCCGGAGTGAGTAGACTGGTCACTCCAGCTCGAACCACCACTGTGACGGCGCTGTGGGAAGAATATATATTTAGTTGACCGAATGCGAGCTCTCCTAGTCTTTATTATTTAAATTCAATATTATTTATTACTGGCCCGAAGTTATTCTTTCTGATTTTGGGTTGTTCCCATTATTACCCTAGTAGGGTGGATACCATAGAGTGGAAAGTAGAAGTTTTCGCTCGAAATCTACTCTCCAAAACTGAGGGTATTTAGGAAAATATATCTATATGTATACATCGATACACAGGGACTTTGCGTCCACCATGGACCGCAAAGTTGCTCAACATTAGCCGTATTGGAGTGGAGGTCAAGCGTAAGCCTATCAATAAAGATACAAAATAATATTTATGTAGGTACATTGGCATTATAAGAGCAAATCTCAAGGCTCCACTAAACTAATTAAAATATTTAAAATAACTGAATTCAAATAAAAAATCTGCCAAGTGCGAGTCGGACTCGCGCACGAAGGGTTCCGTACTATCATCTATAATAGAAAATCGTATAAAATAACGAGAAATCAACGAAATTCCAAGTAGTAAATTGCAAACTTATAGGTAGGTTTTCGATACACATCCGGGCAGCATGACAATTGACAATGCTCGCACGAATACGCGCGGCTATGGCTCGCTCCGTGATGTTACCTCCCCCGCTACCCGCGCGGCCGTTGCTTAGCAACCGCCTCGCGCTCGCGCCACCACCACACGGCGGCGCGGCGCTCGCACCGCGTTTAGATGCACGGATTATTTTCATTTTGTGAGTTTTTATGTATTAGATTAGGTATTTATTTTTATAGTTAATATATTTCTAAATATTTACTTACAAATATTCAAGTTTCTACCCGTTAATTAAGATCGAGTAAAAATTGCTTAAAAATTACGTTTGTTGTATGGGAGCCCCCTTTTAATATTTACTTGTTATTTAATTATTTATTTTGAAAGGTAATATACAAGTAAATATTCTGTGAAAATTTGAAGCGTCTACCTGTTAACGTTTTTAATATTGAGCAAAAAAATACAAAAAAAACACGTTTATTGTATGGGGACCCCCCTTAATTTTTATTTTTTATTTTTAGTATTTGTTGTTATAGCGGCAACGGAAATACATCATTTGTGAAAATTTCAGCTTTCTAGCTATCATGGTTTATGAGATACAGCCTGGAGACATACAGACAGACAGACAGACAGACAGACAGACAGATAGACAGACAGCGAAGTCTTAGTAATAGGGTCCCGTTTTTACCCTTTGGGTACGGAACCCTAAAAACGAACCATACTATGAATATTATATACTCTTACACAGTTTTTGTTCCAAGTTTGAATTTGGTTAGTTCAATAATTTTAATTAATTTAGTGCCATTCGAATTGACCACATTATACACATATAGATTTAATTACTTCACAGAACAATCGTTCCTTTTGTTATATTATAGATTTTATAGATATTATCTGTGCCGAATTTCATAATGATTGGTTTAGCCGTGAAGAGATAACATACAGACGACAGACAGAGTTACTTTCGCTTTTATAATATCAGTGAGGATTATTATTTAAACCCGTATTGAGTGAGATATATTTCACGGTTTAAAATTAAATATCTACCCTGGCACTTACCCAGCGGTGCAGTGCGCGGCAGTGATCACCCAATTGCGAGCGACGATGGAGCCTCCACAGCCGGTGACGTCACCCACGGCATTTATCTGCCGCTGTGAAACCTGGTGCGGATGCTGCCCAGGAACTGCCTCCCAGCCTGAGACGATGCGGCTACCAGTATTACCTGAAATAAAACTGGTTTATCAATCTGTTTACTCTACATACCCAATTTTCACAAACTTAGGTATGTCCTAGGCAGGCGTGCTACATCTTCGACCTCATCATTGCTTCCCATCAGTTGAGATTGTGGTCAACAAAGACCTTGCTTGTCGCAAAAAAATTTGTTGCTAGAACGACTGTGGCGTTTTGGAAGAATTCGATTAGAGGCAAGATTGGCTTTTCAACTATTACAAAAATATCATGTGATTAATAGACGACCCCTTGCAGTTCACACACAACTGCTTATTTATGGAAGTCCATGGGCGATTGGTTTAGCAGCGGACTTCCTGTGCCTGATCTGATGATGGAGTGTTTATAAAGTTTCTTATTTTTATTCCAGTTCTTACCGGCTTTAGCGATCGCATCTTCGATAAACACTGGTTTCGCGAGTTCTGCGGGCACCTGCAACACATATAGGTAGGTACAGATAGTATTCGTACAAACACATAACCGTGTCAGTGTTTCTCTGAGTTGGAACTTTAGCTTGCTCCGATACCATTATAACCTGTCGAACCTGCGTACTTACATGCCGCTATCGTAAAGCGATAGTTCTTTCTAATATATACATAGAAGTCGGCCCCTCGCCTACATTATTTCCCTCAAGTCCCTTTCCTGACTTTTACAGTACACCCGTGAAGAGAAGCAGCTGGTACATTCTATGTTTTTCTTTTTATCTAAGTCCAGCATAGAAAAGTATCTTGAAACTATCACGGAATAAAATAATATTATTAACTTTACAAAATAATAAAATGTTCCCTTACCTGGCCGATAGCCAGGGCCACGAGTAGTACTCCTGTTGTCCAAAACATCTCTGCCACCACTGCGAGTGAACCAACTAGCCCGTCCTAGGTATACTATCTATTATCTAGATCTTCGGCGGCGCGGTAGCGTACAGAAGAACTTCTGATAGCAGCTAATTAATTGATAACTGATAAGTGTAATTAGTAAGTAATTTTGCAGTGATTTCGTGTAAGTACTTACCTACTACATACATAAACATGTAATGGTAATGACCGGAATAACTCTGGCCCGCGGTTTTACTTACCAAATTTTTCTTCACAAATGCGTAAGAAGGTGTTTTTCGTGTGCATGTATTTATATACATATGTATGTTTCTATATGATCACCTACAGCTTAAATGGCTTGACCGATTTGGATGTGCGAGGTATCGTTAGATTCGTCTTCACTTCCTGGGTATCATACTTCCTGGCTATATTTTTACTAGGATTATTCTGAAGCATGCACATTTATACCTTTTTCAGCGATTTAAAGCTTATAATCTTAGAAAAAAACGTACTTTCAACAGCGTATCAAGTGTAACGAAATCGTAAGAGTTAGACTGCAAAAACTACTTTTCTTCAGTCGGGTATTTTGTTTTTGTTTTAATATAGATATTTGTCTAATGTTTAATGTAATTAGGTCGTGTAGCACCTTTTCTGACGAGGATGGTGGCTGCGTTGAAGTAGGGCTATGTGGAGAATCACCACTTTCACAGTACTCAGCTTGATACTCGACGAAGGTCCTTTTTTTTTTTTTTTTTTAATGTAGAAATAGGTTCGCGCCAACTCGCCTGATGTTAAGCGACGTTGCGGTCTACGATGGAGCGCGCTTACCTAGAAGAAACCAATTCACTCGCGATTTAAAGACACCCATATTATATCTATCGGGAAAGACCCACTCAGGAAGCGCATTCCACATTCTAGCAGTCCGCACGATGAAAGTGGAACTAAAGCGTTTCGTTCGGGTTTTTGGGATATCCACCATGAAACGGTGACGCTTTTTCGTGTTTCTAACCGTCCTATAGAAAAAAGGGCTAGAAGGAATCCGCACCCCTTCCGCAGTCCTTCACGTATTTCGCACGCATATCGTCTTTCACACAGTCCATTCACTTTCTTAGGGCTCCCAGCCCTACCGCTATAAATGTACAACAATAACAATACATGTTATTGTTGTACATTTGTTGTTAAATGTGTAAAACATATTTAACAATTTAAGTTAAATATAAACATAAAAGTGGTCCGATTTCAATTATTCTCATGGTAACTCTTATAAGTTCCTGCTCCCATACATAAGTTATACATCTATAATCGTCATCTAAAACTATGATAACTAATAACTATCGTACCCTATGATTATATCAGTAGATTAAGATAACATCAATCTATTACGAATTTATTTTAAGATAATACTTACCTATTTAATCAATACCATAGCTGGTAAATGAAAAAGTCTCACGTGAAATTAATAATGTTTACTTACCGGAAAATACGTGGCATCTTATCTAAATGGAATCTACTTCATTTAACATAATCCTATCTGATTTAGGGTGGATATGTTCTTGGCTTTTTTGAGACACCGTTTTGTTGTCAAGTTTTTTTGACGAGAAACAACTATTTTGTTTAATGCCAGTAAATGCGACTTATGCCGTAACGGAACATGGCATGACGCACTTTCATGACATCACGTCTCTTGTGTGTGTGTGCGCGTATACTATACAGTTCATTACTTCTATGTGTGAGTTGTATGCTATATACAGCTATATATTCAGTTTAGAGTTTGTACACGGATTTTGTAATTCTGACAGTATTTTGGGGTATGGGGTACTTCCTGTTGACCTAGAACTATGAAATTTGGCAAGAAGCATCGTGTTATAGTATACATTTATGAAAAAATCCGAAAACTGGGCATTTTTAATTTATTCAAAAAAAAATGGGTCTTTATGCAAGGAATGAAGATCCAAATTTTAAAGTGAATTAACCGTATCATGTGGGGTATCATATGAAAGAGCTTCATTAGCATAAGCTAAAACAGGCTTTTAAATATTTTTACGATGTATATTTTTGGGTTTATGAAGGAAAATATCTATTACTAGTACTAATATCTATATCTACTACTATCTATTACTATATTATCTAGGTACTAGTTTGTACGAAACCCTCGGTGGGCGAGTCTGACTCGCACTTAACCGGTTTTTATTATATATACTTGTTAGTAAAGATATTCATTATCTAGGTAGGTACCTACCTAACTCATAACGTCATTTCACTGAATTATGCACGTTTTTGATTAGGATAAGATCTTTATCTATAGATAAGATTATATTTTTTGTAATAATTTGGTAAATAACAATCGATAGGTACATCCGTGGGGATTTCTAAATGTTAGAGGAAAATTACATGTGTGTCAAACTTAGAATAAACCTATCTTTTTACTAACTTTCACTTTTTAATTCCGTTTTGTGACGGCCAACTACAGAACTCTACACTGCACGTGGCCTAACATGCACTTGGCAAGTTTATTCTTCATAGTAACTAAGTCAGGGTCATGTGTCTAGCCTGACGCCTAAAATAATAAATTTTCGAAAAATATCCACTAAACTAAATTGAAGTGGCAGTGGCCAGGGCACATAGCACGTAGAACTGACGGCCGATGGGGCCGAAAAGTTCTCGAATGGAGACCACGAACCGGCAAGCGCAGCAGAAGACCAGCCACAAGGTGGACAGAAGATATCACACAAGTGGCAGGAAGACACTGGATACAGGCTTCCAACCGGTCTTTCTGGAAATCCATGCTATGTCTAGCAGTGGACTTCTTGTGGCTGAGGTGATGATGATGATGACTAAACTAAAAATAAAACAAGGCGTGTTCAGAATTCCGATATATTTATAAAACACTTAGTGCAACAGACCTAGTCAAGAGTTAGCATATCACATCTATTCAGCATCACTGCAAGGCTGAGCGGCGACGAAGCGACTGTGGCTTCCTTCTCAACAATACTCGTATACACGGGACCCCTAAGCTGCACGTGACAAAAATTTCTCTAGTCTTTTAGTCGAGCGAAAAAGGGACAGACTTTTACTCGCACGACTAAAAGAGAAGAGAAAATTCTGTTGAGGTGCGCACCTAAGGCCTGATATATATATAAAAAGTGTCAAAATACTAGAACGTAAAATATAGGTAAGTATATAGTTTATGTCTAAATACTAATAGACAAACAGCGGGCCGTATGTTTACCCACCTCACCTGTAACAAGATGTGACCAATCTAGGATGACGCACATTAGTAAGGGTACAGAGTTGCCTAGGCAAAACTGGAGCATCCTATATTTATTAGAAATAGCGTTTTTAAAATAATCTACCGTAATTCAAAGTCAAACCAACAGTCGCTTTGCGGCCAACACGAGCCTAAATATAAATTATCTACGCAATCACATTTACACTGGTAACATCACTCTTCCAACTTCAAAACGTACATCGAAAAAACTGTAGTCCGTTCACCATTATTTTAGCTCCGAGTATTTACTAACAATTCTTATTTTTGTAAATCGTAGTCTGTCTTTTAGAGGTCTTTTAGTCACGAGGTCCGTAAAATAGTCTCCTCTATAGGCCGCGCGGCTCAAACGTTATGAGCTAAGGCCTGCTTTACGTTTTACAAAAATAAAATAATAATAAGTATATGAACCAAAATAACTGTGAACAGATAGGTATAATCTAGATAATATTATTAATATTTTCTTCGATATTCTATGACACAATCTTTTGAGCCTATTGTAGTTGGATAATTGAATCGTTCAACTCGTGTTCCAAAGAATGCGAGGTTGGCTTGCAATGGTTGGCTGCAAGTAAGTTTTTTTTATTAGAAAGTTTAACTAAGATATATCTTAAACTTTTCCAATCAGGAATATATTATTTTCGATCCTTTTTTTTTTCAAAAACATTCCCAATGATCATACTATAGCATTCCATCGAAACTGGGGCTTGGCCCGACCAATAGGACAAATTTTTCAGGCAATCAAAGTATGCCACCAATAGCCGTATTGTACCTCATAGAAACCAAAATAAATATATGACTGCTACGATCGGCAAAACAGGTGTTTTTGTTTTTTTTTGTACGACGTACCATATCAGACGCGACCGCCATTATTATTTCTAATAATTATTACTTAACACGGCCCTGGACCAGTCCCATTCTTATTTTATTCATATTAATTCGGATCCACAGCGACATCATTAATAGGCCAATTCCACATGTGTAAGTATTTTTCTGAATGTTCGTACCCAATTATTTCCACCAACGAGAAAAGCACTTATGGAATTTTGCAAAAAACAATATGTAATAATTTAACTAGCACATTTCAGATTAAGACAGATACAATACAACATTCCAAAACATCAATCAATAAAAAAACTTTACATTTACAATTATACACATATGGAACTTGGCAGGAGCAACTACGACATTATTAGAAAGTTAACAAACAACAATATAAGCATACAGGCAGTAAACATTTATTACATGTATTTTGACAAAATCCGATTTTTGTATTAAAAGTAAAAAAAAAAAACACATAGCTTACCTTCCCTCCCACTCTAATTATATTCGCAAAAATTTAACAGGAATGGAATTAAAATACAAGCTTAATTATTGCAAAAAACTCTCCTTTTATCAATTTTCCTTTCGTGTCAAAGATATAAATAAATTTAAATAGAGCAAAAGACATTTATTATTACACAATTAAAACCAAACGACAAAACGGAAAACTTCATCAAGGCGACGTTAATAATACGAAATAGAAGCGACGTGTTGACTATATCTATCTCGCTCCCTTAATCGATTCCAGCCGACTTTACCCGGGCGTTACATAGCTGAGCGTGACGGCTCAGTCTCAATACCCACAAAATAAAGTGATCAGCGTGCTCACAGAAGTTTTCACTTCTATTAATCATCGCAAGAAAGGTAGAAAACGGTTCTCTGTTGTTGTATGGACCAATTCGGACTAAACGAACCTCTGAAATCTCAAAAATTGCGCAAAAATATATCTCAACAATTAGGCCGTATTAGGCTGATTACAAAATTAGGAACGAAATGCCATAAGACTTAGTTAAAACGAATTACATCAGTCGCAGAGTAAAATAGAGGAAGAACATAAGAAAAATCTAAAAATACCCTTCATATGTATTGTCTAAGGGGATTCTAAAGTCCACATAGCAAGTAGTAATTTCTCTGACAATTACCCAGTATATTTAAAAAGACACATTACAGCAGGCGCCCGAAAAATATTAATACATTTAGGGTCTTACAGAAAAAAAAAACTCAAACTGAGCATTGATCAGTGCTCAAATATCAACATCTTTCGTCTATTTTTGCTGATATACAGTACCTACATTGTGTATTTTTTTTGTGTATTATTCCATACACATGGAAAAATGTTTTCTACTTCTGCTTGCTTACATTCAGAGACCTCAAAAACATTAGAAATTGTATCCGTGTCTCGTTATCGGAGCAAATCATAATTATGCATCTTAATTAATGTTTATATACATACACATTAATTAAGATGCATAATTATGTATAACTATCATTTAAATATACCCAATACTTAACATTTAGAAAAAACAGGGCCTGCTCCATAGACAATATATTACATAGGTATATATTTAGAGTATAATGGCATCTTTTTTTTATTATTTTAAATCTATTTTTTTTTAAGTCCTACTTGTATTGTAGTGTATCACGACCAGACCTTAGACGAGAACAAGGCAGACGGAATTCATAGAACTCTAAAGTGAAGCCTAATTATGAAAGAAAATAAAGGATACAAAATCTAATCAAGTTCGTAATATTGAACAGAAGTATATTTTTAACCGACTTTAAGTAAAGGAGATTATCAATTCGTAGCGTATATTTTATGATATCACAAAGTTATCACTAGAAAAAGGTATTTTAAAGTATGATATGTTGTAATGGGAGGAAAATAAAAACATACAATAATGCCGGCTACTTCTTTCCGTCCACATACCAAACAACCTCAATACCTTGGCCACTGGTCTTCCTATCCCGTATGGGAAAATATGTCAAAAATATAAATAGCCAAATGTTTATTTATGGCAAAAAAAAAAAACATTTAATAAGCGTAATATTATAAAAATCTCTATTACTATTTGTAACATTTGTAAGCTTGACTTCACTTTCGAATTCTGTGCGATACATCTACCTTTTATCTAGTCTGAAGATCATTGCAATAATATTGCTACCCCCAGAAAGGAGAGGTCAAAACATTTTATTTTTTTCAACGGTACCATTACTACCATTACCATTTTTAACCATTACCATTACATTACATTAACCGGTACAATTTTTTAAAGGGAAGCACTAAAAATATTTTTCTATATACATATTTAAGTATCTTAATATATGAGCTTTTAAATGAGGTATATAATTTTTCGTAGAATTTCTGACTAAAGTACCAATATTGACCTCTCCTTTCATAGCCTTTGGCGATTTTGGAAGAAATGTATGTACATTAAAATGGAATTATATTGATAGAAATGGAAGTAACAAAATAAACAACACTAAATAATTCAATAATTCTAGCCTCCATTGATTAAATAACTAGAAATAAGATTCGAATTTTCAGATTACACACCAAAAATAAACTAAAATTGTCATCAACATCCCAATGCAATAAGTAAATTGCGTGTAAACAATGTATAATAATATATATATATATATATATATATATATATATATAGTGTAAAAATCGATACTGTGGGCAAACTTTTAGCTGTGTAATCCTTGCTAAAAAACTATTACACATGATTTCTTAGAACCTGTATCTAGAGGAATTTTGCAATAAGAAAGTTTTAATTTAGTGCAAATCTAGAGGTAATTTTAAATTCCTTTTTATACATATATTTTAATTCCAGATTAATGTGAAACACCAAAGCTTAACTGTTCACGTAATATTTTTGTTAATATTTAGCGACCTAACGTCGCATCGTGTAAATCTTGCATAAGAGACAGGTAGCCAGAGAGTTTGAGCGTTGAAGCAAAATTTAGTTTTAAAAATAAATAAACACAAAAAAAAAACTTTACCTTATTGTAGGACAACTGCATGGATTATTATACTGTGTTAAAATGCACCATATTTTGTGCACTCTTTCAACTGATAATTGCCAGTTGCTAATGAATAGTACATTGACTAACTTTGCTGTTCAGAAAAAAAATTGGTTGTCTGTAAAGTCGGTTTACGGACGATAGTTTAACGTGACAACATAGGTCCACGCGCGAGCTCGGAGGAATGATAATTGAAGCGACGCGGAGTAGCGCGCGCGTAACAGGACAAGGAGCGTAACGTAACGGGACAATGAGTCATACTTTTTCATGCATGCAGCCAGCGTTCATCGATTTATTACACGTTGTCACGTCAATAAAAAACAACTTGAGAGTCGTAAGTCGTTACAAACATTTACTCTTGTTTTAGGCCGTAAATGTAACAAAAATAATCAATTACATACGAGTACAACCACCGTAATCTTGAATACAACTTTGAAAACCCATAACTTCAACTTGAACTAAATCGAAAAGTCATTGAGTTTTAAGTTTCAAATGAGCCAAGTTGAAGGAAAGAACACATGTTTCAGAATACGGGAGTTAGTTTAAATGTGAATACACGAACATTATGTTATGGTTATGGTATGATTGAATCTGAAGAGGAAAAGATCACAATATGTATATTGTCTTCTCTTTCACTCTCGTTGGCTCGGTTATGATCCAGACACGTACCGCCGATCGTATTATCGACTCTATATAAAAAAGTGTGAACTGTTCGAGAATTCAAACATTTTTTATTACTATATAAATGCCAACAAGTAAATGTAAAATTCAACAAGAAATAATATATATAAAAAAATGACGAGATTCCCAATTAGATCTAAAGAAAATACTAAACGAGTTATTCGTCGAAATATAACATTTTTAGTCGAGAAAACATACGTTACAAAATTTATGACATACGATTTTATGAATTCGTGTTAAGGTGGTGATTTGACCGCCATTCGACAGGGGATCGTCGTGCGCAGGTTTACCACAGACGAGTTACTGATTGGCTATTGGTGCCTACAACGCCCAATCATAATAAGATTTCCAAGTCGTTTGCGCCGAGTTTTTTAGTTAATTACAAAGTATTCGCGAGCCGACTACAATAGGGTTACAACGTCGTATATTTATGTATAAAAAATAAACAAATATTTTCCACACAGCGCCATCTAGCCCCACATTAAGTAAAACTTATACTATGGGAACCAGATAGTTGATAGAGTACTTGTAAAATAAATAAATAAATAATAAATATTGGTGGACATTTCACACAACACCATCTGGCCCAAACTAAGCAAAGCTTGTACTATGGAAACTAGATGGTTGATAGAATACATAATATACTTTACATACTTATGATGACACAACGAAAACATCCATGCGCATCACACAAATGTTTGCCCTGGATGGAGATCGAACTCACGACCTTACAGCTCAGAAGGCAGTCGTACTACCACTGAGCCTTGAGGCCTGTCAAATACATACTAATGCAACATAGAAACTCTCACATTTATATTTGCCCTGGGTAGAGATGGAACCCACAAGCTACAGCTTTCACTTGTCCAAGATGGAGGCCTGTACTCGAGGCGCACAACTCTTTCACTCTTGCAACATTTAAAAAAATAATGAAATGGTCTGTCATTAATATTTGTACCCAATGATGTTGTATCTTTAAAAATGTTGTAATGTGGGAGAGAGTTAGTTGCGCATCTCGAATGGACCCTTATACGGTTTGTATATATATATATATATATATATATCGGACAAAAATTGTCGGTAAAGTGGCTCCACTAAAACACTGTCGGTAAAGTTGGCAGTAGTATCGTTCGCTGATTGGTCGATAATAACCCGGCGCGTTCGTTAACGCGGTTTGATTTTTAAGACACGCGAGCGCGGTGCAATTTTATTGTTGCCATCTAATATTTCGCTGCCTATATGTTAATCCGAAATCCGTATTAGAAAACATTTAAATAGTGTTCTGTACAAAACTAAAATTATTAAATAAATAATACTAAATCTAGATTGTAGTCAGCAACGTAACAACTAAGCTAAGACCTACATTAGACTCACGCAATGCAAATCCTATATCATAGGATTAGCATAAAATTACTACAACAGATTGACCCAGAAAACATACCAATGTCACAATCACGTAAAAAAATATCCCAGTCAAAAATCTGCGCACACTACTCAGTGCGTCGACTTTTTAGAGTTCCGTAATCAACATGGAACCTTTATAGTTTCGCCATATCCGTCCATCTGTCTTCTAACATTACTATACTATTAATGTTAGAAATATATAATTTGGTAAGGGTATACAATATATCCATATTATTGTAATTTTCTGCTATGCCTCTTATGACGTCAGGTCACAAATTTTTACATGACGTTGTGTACCTACATTAGATTCACGTCTAAGAGGTGTGTCGGTCTAATGGAGCTCTAGCTTTATATATATACCGTCTTACTTGTAAACGCAAGTTAAAATCTTATTTACTGAATAAGGACTTGTCACTTTCTGTCAGACGGGAACTGTCACGCGCGAGAACGGAACAAAACACTGTTTAACTAAAATGTGCTTAATTAGCGTTTATAAGTAAGACGGTTAGCTGTTAATAAACAAAATCTAAGTGAAACAGAAGGCAATGATTAGTTACTTAGTAAAAAAAAACAGTCGCAGTTAAATAAAATCCGGTTTCCGATACTTGTCCAATAATTTAAAAACAATGGCGACCAATAGGAACTCTTTCATTTTCAAATAACGAGTTGATCGAGTAAAATTGACTGTGCTTTAATAACTGTCAAAAATAATAAAGGCCTGGGCAGACAGCAGAATATTAAATCGGATAAGTTTCTCTCTCTCTCTCTCTTTCTCTCTCATTTACACAACACAAGCCTGCCATCTGCGGAAGCACTAAAGTAAACAAGCTAAAGATTGAAAAACTAAAACCCAACTACGTCTTTATGTAGCGCCGCACTTTTTTTCTTCGATAATTAGTTTTATTTGCGGTCATAAGTATGTATATTTATATACATAATGTTGCATTAGAAATGTACTTATGAAGCTTTTTCTTAAAAAAAATATACATCACTACATATTAAACTGACCAGTAAGTTTAGAAGATTAAATAATTAATTAATAATAATTAATTAATTAACTAACCAACACTCATACATCAGACACAGTCAACATCATAAACCTCTATTTGACGCAATCGGGTAAAAAACGTTAAAAAGTAAGCTGCATATCTCAAAAGCGTATAAATGCATGTGCGGGTGCTTACACAAAGAAAAAGAAAAAAAAAACAGTGCTACCTCTTCCATTACGTTAAAATAAAATAAAATATAATGTAACAACAGAACAGAATGTCTGAATATAAAATATATAAATTTAGTTTTATATTTTGTCCGTTATCCATAGTTATACAGGGTTACTTGTGCACCCTGTTCCATGCCGAAAGGAAGTCATTGTTTAGTAATACTAAAAAACTTTTACTTTAGGCACAATTCCAAAATTGCGAAAAAATACAAATAAACTTTCCTGAATTAAAGCCGCGTATCCGATGGCGCGCAACAAGCCGCGCGTCATGTTGCGCGCCATCTGGCAACATCGCGCGTTGTTGTGCAACGTTGCCGAACATGTTGAGCGGCACGTGTTGCGCGCCAAATGTTGCCTTGTGGATACGCGGCTTAACTCACGACACGAAATATTGCGCGAATTCGAACAAGTTTTTTTTCTCGCTTGGCGTCCAAATTAATAAAATCAGTGTTTTTCTATCTGTCTTATAAAGCAAACAACAATGGCTGACTGTAGACCAATGAGAGCTCTAACCCTAGCTATTATGAAAGCAAAAGTAACTCTGTTTCTGTCTGTTACCTTTTCGCGATCAAACGGCTGAACCGATCGCTATGAAATTTGATACAGAGATAGCTGAGAATCTGGAGATGGACTTAGATAACATTTCATCATCATCACGCAGGTGAAACCGCAGAGAAAAGCAAATTTTTTAAAATTGTAAGAACGACGGAGGACTGGCAACCAATCAGCGCTCGTAATTCCAAAAATAAGAGGTCTCATTGGTCAACAATATAATATTATTGTTTATCTTATAATACAGGTAGAGAAACATATTTACAGACACCTATGCAACTATGTAACGTTTAATTATTCTTTGAATATAGTTACTTATTAGACACTGACTACGTTTACTAGATTTTTTCCACTATTAAAATCGTCCAAAACGACTAGTTAACAACAATACGAGCTAGAGAGGGACAGATTCAGTATTCACATATCTCTGTCTCGCTCTAGTTCTAAACATCTATGTCGATTTTGAAGAGTTTCGTTGACGACTATATATATCCAACCTTTTCATTTTAGGTTATTAGACAAGGATCAAAACAAATCGATCCGTTCGTTCTCGTCGTTTCTAGTAATTTAAAATATTTAGTCGATATAGAATACAAGAAAACCCTTCAAAATAGACCACATCGAATACAATCGAAAATAATACATAGACACATACGCAACAGAGTAACATTTACTATGAACCTGTTTCCTTCGCATAAGCACCGTGGTCCGACACCTGACTCCGAGAGCGAGACCCAATCATGAAGCTCGAAAGTGGAAAAGGGACGTAAGCCAAACTGATAGAGTTCAAAATTGTATCGAGAAGACAGATATTGTAAAAGAAAAACTGCACGCCCTTTCAATTTAACAAAGCATTTTTTGTCTCTTTCAGCCCTAGAGAATTCTGAAAGTTTCATCTCTATTTTGTTAAGAATGTGCAATTTTAAAGTGGGAGCATACGTAGTCTTTACGTACCGATAATACAAGGAAAACGACATCTTTTTTACCCCAAAAAGGTCCCCAAATGATAATTACGTCTAAAAAACAATTTTACATGTGAAACTTGAAGCTAAAACAAATTAAGAAACAGTATTAACTGAAATTAAAAAGCCATCTATGGACTTGCACGCTGGTTTTTAGGGTTTCGTACGCAAAAGGTAAAAACTGGACCCTATTACTGAGACTCCGCTGTCTGTCCGTCCGTCCGTCCGTCTGTCTCCAAGCTGTATCTCATGAACCGTGATAGACAGTTGAAATTTTCACAGATGATGTATTTCTGTTGCCGCTATAACAAAAAAATACTAAAAAACAGAATAAAATTAATATTTAAGGAGGCAATACAACAAACGTGATTTTTTTTGCTCGTTTTTGCTCGATTTTGATAACGGCAACAGGTAGACGCTTGAAATATTCACAGAATATTAAGTTATATTATTCACTTTAAAAATAAATAATTTAATTAAAGTCATTGTTTAATTAAAATAAAATTAATATTTAAGTGGGGCTCCCATACAACAAACGTGATTTTTTTGCCGTTTTTATAGATGGTACGGAACCCTTCGTGCGTCAGTCCGACTCGCACTTGGTTGGTTTTTTATTAATCATTTTGGTATTGAGAGCTCAGAATCAATATTGGCCTAAATTTGTTTTAGGTCCAATTTTGCTCCCGCTTAAATGACAATAGGGCACAAAGTAGACCCTTAATAAAATTAAATGGAAGCGATAACATTCCCAATGAATGTGAAGTGAATGTAAAAACAAGTTATAAGAGAATATTTACTCATAGGGAGCCATATTTAAACTAAAGAAAAAACAGGAGAGGCAAAGTTCCCGCGGAGGTTGATAAAAGTGGCCATTATTCTCTCGAGTTTTAATAAAAGCGAATTATAGCCGAGAAAGGAGGTGAAATGGAAGTAAAACTGTTAGAAGAGAATAATAACAAATGGTGAACCTACAGATCAAAATACCTCTAATTTGATTTGTAGGTACACCCTTTGTTATTACAATACAAGATTGACTATTAGAATTCTAAAGATCAATACTTAAAAAATAATTGCGCAAGGCAACAGTTCGTTTAAAAAAAACTTTGAGGACCTTTTCTTTAAAAATCGAGTTCTAATGATCGAAACTAAAACTTTGAAAAAAATTAAGAAATGCCATTTAATATGAACTGTGCGTAATTTTCATAAATATCTGTCTTTTACTTGACACATTTACATAGGACAAATATGATGAACAATGCAATTTAAATAGCTCAAATTATCTATCTCTCTCTATCTATACCTGTCCTTGTCTAGATTACGTCACTTACGTCAATTTTCCACTAGCGCTTCATTTAAGACTTTGGTATATTGCCGTGGTGTCGCCTGCCGCGGCGTCGTCGGCATCAACTGCGCTTGTCAGCGTCACCCGCGGACAAGCTCGCGAGTTTTCCCTCGGACTTGCTCGCGAGTATTCCTTCGGATTTGCTCGCGGACTTGTCCTTAGAGAAGAACAGCTTGAGCGCGCCGGCTGACATTAAATAGAACCAGTAGAGTTGGGGCAACATCAGGACACTGATGGAGATCTTGCAGCCGGTTGGAAGTGATTTGACCGCCTGGAAAAGGAAAGAGTTCAGTTGAAATTAGTTTGTAACGACAACTGTTTATTTTACTTTGGCGATGATATGCAAGCAGTAACTAATCATGCTCAAAATGATCAATTACGAGTTTTCAGAATTTTTCCTTTGCTTATTCTAAAGCTTGCTTGTTTAACAAGTATAAGTTTAGAAAACTCAAAAACCCCCGACAAAAACATACGGCTGAACTGATTTTGATGAAACAAAGCCAAGAACATACAATGAATCCGATTTTAAATATAAAAAAAAATCAAAACGTTCCATCCGTTGAGAGCTACGATGCCACAGACAATACGCTTCCTGAGTGGGTCTTTCCCGAAAGATATAATCTGGGTGTCTTTAAATCGTGAGTGAATTGGTTTCTTCTAGGTAAGCGCGCTCCATCGTAGACCGCAACGTCGCTTAAAATCAGGCGAGTTGGCGGTCAAGCGCAAACCTATTTCTACATAAAAAATGACAGATACAAACCACAGACACAGATATATATATACGTCAAACTTATAACACCCCTCATTTTGGGTCGGGGATTTAAAATTGTCTTGATAGTCAGATACACAATACACACATGGACAATGAAGTGGTAATTTATATAATAATCTTTATCTCTGTTAAGGTCCTTGTACACAATACATACATGGACAATGAAGTGATAATTTATATAATAATCTTTTTCTCTGTTAAGGTCCTTGTACACAATACACACATGGACAATGAATTGATAATTTATATAATAATCTTTTTCTCTGTTAAGGTCCTTGTAACACAATACACACATGGACAATGAAGTGATAATTTATATAATAATCTTTTTCTCTGTTAAGGTCCTTGTACACAATACACACATGGACAATGAAGTGATAATTTATATAATAATCTTTTTCTCTGTTAAGGTCCACAACTCTATAAAACAACAATTCCTCTGCAATAGCAGCAGACCAACCCTTGCTTTTTTTTATTTGAAAAATTGAGTTCCACAGACTCCAGGGTCTGGGCCTTTTATAAACTAATACATAGATATATATTTCTTAAAAATTTTTTTTTAACGATGTATGTATTTTCCGTATGTAGAATACAAACAACCCTCAAAACACAAAGTTAAGCAACTTCAAGCGAACTGACGATCACAAGCCTATTATTTTTACTATCTGCGTCTCGAGGTATATGAAAAACGGTGATGATGATGATCATGAAATGTAGCCTATTTTCGTCTCCTGGTCCTCATCTATAACTGTACAAAATTTCATAACAAACGATTCAGCCGTTTAGTCGTGAAAAGGTAACAAGGACAGAGTTACTTCCGCTTTTATAATATTTTTAAGGAAGTAATGATATTTATCACACAGAAAAATAGATAGTTTAAAAAAACTGAAACAACCAACTTCAAAATGTCTTTTTTTTACTTGGATGACACAATTTTTCCAGTTATTTTGATTCAAAATGCAAAATACTGAACCGATTTTGAAAAAATCCACCAAAAAAAGTCCACTTTCTTTCGTGTCTTTATTTAACCTACCAAATAAAGAGAGAATCATCAAAATCAATTCGTAATTGGCGAAATAATCGCGTAACAAACATAGTCGAATTGAGAACCTCCTCCTTTTTGAAGTCAGTAAAAAAGCAGATGAAAGCTAAGTACTTAAATACCTCAATATAAGTCCGTCCAGTCTGTCTCGCGTACAACAGACAGACATACGGCAGACTGGCGACGCGGCACACGAAGAAGGTCGCCAGCATGAGGAGTCCGTTCGCGAGGTAGACGCGCGTCGCCTTCAGCCTCAGCCGCGCCAGGATGCCGCGCACCGAGACGAACGGTGTGGATAGTTCCATCAGGTACACGAACCCGAAGGTGCAGTCGCCGAGCTCGCCGCGGAGATACTGCCAACATTATTAATAAAAAACTTGGAGAAACTGTATCAATATTATATATTATTTTATTACTTTTGGGGAAATTTACAGCTAGGTTTTGCATTGTAGTTATTAAGTATAAACAAAAGAAGGCCATTTACAAATTATTAAATATTCTAAATGCTCTTGTCACTTCAAAACCACAAACTTAATATCACTCACCACAATAACAAGGAAGCCAAACCCTCCAATGAACAGGTGGTGGAACAGTATGACGGGCTCATGCCTGCAGTAGTCCAGGAAGGAAGTGCCCACGGGCTTCTTCCCGACTCCGACAGTGAGCGCGGGCGCGCCGTTCTTGGCTCGTTGGATCTTGCTTTTGATGTAGCTCACGTTGTCTTTCGCGTGCATTTCTAGGTGTACCTGTAAAACAATTTGCAGTGATTTAAATAATAGACACATGTCGGATACTCGATACAATAACGCGGTATTCAGTGATACATACGCAAGCTGATGTCTGATATGTAATTTATACATATGCGTGTGTCTGTTATATACACACACACACACATATGTATAAGTTATAGTCATCGTCTGATTGGAGCTCGCGTGTGACGTCAGTTGGATAAACTTAGTAAATACTCACCACTCTAATAAATACTCACTAGGTACATGGACCAGATGTCATAGAAGAAGTACGCGGCTCCGAACCACGCGTACGCCTCGGACATGTAGTGCGAGGAGCGCATGAAGTCGCGCGTGCACGACCAGAGGCACACGACGGCGCCCGTCACGCACGAGAACGCCGCTTGGACTGCCGACACCACTCTGAGAAAGAGACGGAGCGTGGATTAGTACAGACGAATGAGATGTGAATTATTGAATTTGAATTTGAACTGACGATATGACTCAATATACGATGTACTCAATTACTGAAGGCGCATTTGGTGCGTGAACTAGCACCTATTCCGGTGTATATTACCCCTGGAGCACTTCGAATGGGGTCAGGAAAAAGATCAGCCAGATGTCGTCAGCACCCTGAGACCATAAACGCTCTGGCAGTGCTTACTTACTGAGGGCGTACATGGTGCATAGACTTGCGTCCATTCCAGTATATCGCCCCTGCAGCACTTCGAACGGGGTCAGGAAAAAGATCAGCCTGAGCGCAGTACCCTGAGACTGTAGACGTTGTGGTAGTGCTCACTTGTTAATGATGTCGAGTATTTCTCCGGCGCTGAGCGCGTACTTGCTGCGAATGCGAGCTCCCATTCCGGTGTACATGGCCACCATCGTCAGCACTTCGAATAGGGTCATGAAATAGACCAGCCCGAGAGCTGTCAATGCGCCGCCGCGTCGGATTGAGATTCTGAAACAAACAAAACAATAGATGTTGATTGAAATTCCAATTATGGCACGAAATACTTTAATAGTACTACATACTTGGGCCCTATCTTCAAATAAGTAGCATTTTCAATTCATAAACTATGACTTTATCTTGATTGTTGGATCGGTATATATCAATAGTTTTTTTTTACATTTGATACATATTATTGATTTCATTAACTTTTGTTCAGTCATAGGTTTGCGCTGCACCGATTACTCGCCAGATGTGGTCCACGATGGAACGCGCTTACCCAAAAGAACAGATCCACTCGTACTTTATAGACTCTCATATCTATCGGAAATAATCAGAACAGACCGCACCATGTAAAAGGAATTAAAGAGTTTCGTTTGGGTTTTCAATAACATTGTTAGAAACTTGAATTTAGAATCTCAGAACTGGAAATACGCAAATGACATAAGAATATTACACCAAAAACACACACGTAAGTTAAGAGGTCATCATTGCAAAACGTTATGTAATACATGTTAATACCCTAAAACACCCTCCACCTTAGTTTTCACAATCCATTGATGTCGCCACTATCGGAAGCTCCAAACACAACTGACAGGTTCCAGTGAAAGATTTCAGTTTGCCCATTCCGACACGGGTCCAGATAAACCTGGTGTAACGGCAGGTGGAACGAGCGCCGTGCACGCGACTTCATGTGTGTTATGGGAATTAGACACGCCAGTTCACACCCATGGTGCCGTGGCGGTAAAGATTTTTGATAAAGGTTTGTTTGTGTCGGTAGATGTCTACTGTCTAGTCCAGGGGTTTCCAAACTGTGCGCCGTAAAGACCAAAGTGCCTAGGGGCGCCCCGCCGTGAAGAGCTTAATTTCTTATTCTTCAGAAATTAAAGTAGCAGGTATCAGCCGACATAAAATAAACAATTTGATTGGCTCGTGCTGCATGTGCGTTCACTCGCTGATATCTTATATTTAGAGTCGACGGCCAGTCTACTGTTTTAATTTTTGTGCGTACCTACCAAGTATCATTTTTTAGTTTATTTGACTAGCTAGGGCGTCGAGACAAAATAATAAGCCTACAAGTAATACAAGTGTGCCGTGAACTGATATGAAACAGTTTGGGAACCCCTGGGGAGTTAGATAAATGGCATTCTAGTTTAGTGAACAAAAATCAGAAATCAGAATAAAGAACGCCAGTATAATACAAGAGCGCCGTGAACTGATATGAAACAGTTTGGCAAACCCTGGAGAGTTCGATAAATGGCATTCTAGTTTAGTGAACAAAAATCAGAAAAATGAACGCCAGTATAATACAAGAGCGCCGTGCACTGATATGAATTTGATGATTTCGCGACATTGTGGTACACGATGGAACGCATTTGCCTAAAAAACCTATTCACTCGTGATTTGAAGACACCCAAAATATGTCTATCGGCAGTGTATCTTACAATTCAGGAGTTCATCTAATAAAAGTGGAAACAAAACGCTTCGTTTGTTTTTTTTTTATATGAAACGATATCGGTTTGAATGGCAAAATTTTTGAAGAATGGGCAAAAAAGTTTATGCTTGCGAATGTTCGCATATCTACCACAATATATTACATAATATTATTAGTAAACAAAACAAACTCCCGCGTAGTGTTTACCCGCGAGTATATTAAGCTGCGTCCAGACATGTTCTCTTGCCCGTACCGTACCTCCGTTCCGTATCTCGAGCATCTAAGGACGCACTGAAAATAGCCCGTAACTCCGAACGTTGCCGCGATAATCGCGTGTTCATTTCTGCGTCAAGTGCCGCCCGATCATGTCATCGACTGCGGAAGTTTATGAGAAAATTAAATTAATATTATAAATTAAAAATTAGTTACCCATTGCATTTTTAAAATTCGTTGCGGATTTGGGCAATAACAGAGGGCACAACCTGCGCGTGCGGCGACCGCCTCCAGATGTGCGCACACCGTATCGTATCGTCCTTGAACGGGGCGAAAAAATCGACGAACGATGGATCGGAGCGTACCTGTATCCGTACCGAGACGCCGTACCACCGTACCGTACCGAACGGCGTCCAAACTGGCGTTTTTAGATCGCGACGCTGATACGAAACGAAAGTACGGTACGGGCAAAAGAACATATGTGGACGCAGATTTAGCGTCGCGCGACACTTGACCGCAACGGTTCCCCGGCGTCCCGCTGATAACACAAGTGCGCCTGAACCGAAAACAATGCCGCTGATACGAAACAGAAGTACGGTACGGGCAAAAGAACATGTGTGGACGCAGATTTAGCGTCGCGCGACACTTGACCGCAACGATAGCCCGGCGTCCCGCTGATAACACAAGTGCGCCTGAACCGAAAACAATGCAGTTATCGACGAATGATAAATATTAAGTTATTTAAAGGTAATCTCAAAGCGCGCAGCCATCTTCTCTCGCTCAACACAACATTTTTAAACATATAAAATCACTGAGTTTGTTTGTTTCACTGT
Source organism: Lycia hirtaria (assembly GCA_947563715.1). Classification (NCBI taxonomy): domain Eukaryota; kingdom Metazoa; phylum Arthropoda; class Insecta; order Lepidoptera; family Geometridae; genus Lycia; species Lycia hirtaria. The sequence goes on from OX387378.1 coordinate 15,862,674, forward strand.
TTTTGATAGGAAAAATATGAAAAAAAAACATTGATTTAAAATAATTTATATTGGCGACAGAGTAGTCAAAATATATATATATATTCGAACTCCTCAGCGAAAGGAAAAGATATGTAAGAAAAACTTTTTTTTAATTTTCCTATACAAATGAACAAAACTGTCTCTCGCTTTTATAATAACCCCACATAGTGATTTTATATGTTTAAAAAGTAATGTCCCCGAGACTTGAGGGAAATTGGCGTTAAAGTAGGCGAGCGACGGGCTGACTCCCAATCACAGAAAGTCATCATTTTGTACCTCCCTCTAAAAACATTCAAATGTGTACCTCAAAATTCAAATTGACAAAGGCCACGAACCCCGGTGTCTGTGGAGCTAAAAACTAATTTTTTTTAAAAAAGTGGCCTCGATCGGCCTCATGGTCTTTTATGCTCTCCCTACCTCGGAAAATATGCGTGATTTTATGTGTATGTAATATGGTGTTGAAAATATGTCTGTCGTCTGTCTCTGTACCTGTTTCTGACCTTATAACGGCTGAACGGTTGAGCCAATCGATTAGAATTTTGACACAGAGATTCTTTAGGTCCTGGGGGGCAATTCAGTTATTCAAAACCGATCCGTAGCTAAACCTTGTTCGAAGCATTTCCTGTCGGCTGCTATCTTTTTTTGATTTAGTAACGAGCGAAGGACGTGTCGCGTTTCATCAAATGTGTCAATTGTATGACATAAAAGTGACTGAATCAAAAAAAAATGGCGGCCGGCGGGAAACGCTCCACATAATATGGTCCGGCTATGGAGCGGTCTTGAATAACTGAATTGGGCCCCTGGTAAAGGACATAGGTTATATTTTATGATCATCATTATTATCACCGTTTTTCATCGCTACGCGGGTGACACTGCGCGGTGTAGCTACTATATTGTATATAAATCATATGTAAATGATTATTTATTATTACTAATAATAATCAGATTAAGTATCTGTAACGGTTAGCTTCTTCTTTGTTTTTTTAAGTAAATTTGCATGCTGTGCTTCCTAAGGTAACACATTTAGTTAATATTGAGAAGTGTTAATTATGGTGTTTATGTGATGTAGTTACCATTGTGAAGCCTTAATAAATAAATAAATAAATCAAAAGATTCATGTAATTTGGAAACAATTAACAATTGAAGTCGTTTACTTGTTGTTTTGACCTTGGCGCTTTGTAATCGAACCTACCTACTATAGCGACGCCAACCCCTGCATATTCACGATGCTTATAATTAACTACATTAATTAAACATAAACTGGTATCACCTTCGCACAAAATGCGTTAATTTTTACAATCGTATTGAAGGCAAAACAACGATTTGTGTAAGCGTATATAACGCTTGTATGCGGACGTAGGTAAATCCATGCGTGCGTGAGTGGGTACGCACGTCCGTGCGTGCGTGCCTACGTATAGTTCCCGTAACGTAAAGGGAACGCTTGTCTGTTCGAGTTTCGGTGACGCGCCTCGCACTACACCGACCAAGAGTGACGTTTGCACTGCTCCTTTGAAAAATACCGTCGAATGCGGTTGAAACTATAGTCGGATTTTTTCGAAAATAAATTTAAGTAATCGCTGTACAAACATACAGTCGAATTAAGAACCTCCTTCCTTTTGTAAGTCGGTTAAAAAGTAAAGTACATTTCAGTATGAAGGCTGCTCCGTCCACAAAAACATGCTTATCAGTTGGTATTCGTCGACACAAACACCGGAGATGGATCACTGGAATTAATATTAACAACGTACATAACATATCCCTAGTTATCTACATTACAACGCATCCATGCTTTATCTTTTCAAGTTTTTAACTGATATTTAATAAGTATTTATGTATCTGAAAAAACAATATAATACTCGACTGCATTAGACATATCATATATTCATAACAAGTATGTATATTAAAATAAATACATAATACCCTACAGAAGAGTCATTATTGCAGTCTAACTTACGATTTCGTTACGCTTGATACGCTGTTGAGTGTACGTTTCTTTGTGAGAAAATGTGCAAAGTCGCTGTAAAAGTTTATAAATGCGCACTCTTTAGAATCATTTTAGTGAAATCTCTTATTTTTTTAGGAAAAAATACATTGCTGGTTACGAAAAAGCGTTTTTTTTTGCGAAAGTTGTATTATTATTACTACCAAAAATATGGCCTATGAGTATGATATTCAGGAAGTGAAAACGAATCTAATGACACCTTGCACATCAAAATCGATCAAGCCGTTTATAGAATAAAATTGAAACATTCATAAATATACACGAAAAACATAACTTTGGAAAAATATAACCCGCCTCCATCTTGCACAGTCAGGTAATATTACAGTTTAAAAAACTGAAACAACCGACTTCAAAATACGCAATATACGCACGCGCATACATACGCGACTTAAGCGACTTTCACTTTTCTGCAGGCGCTTGTTGGTTTTTTACCAGTTATTTCGTTATAAAAACCAAAGTACTGCATCGATTTTGATAAAAATTATATGGGACCACCTCTGATGTATCTACCAAATACAAAGAGAATCATAAAAATCAGTGCACAATTGGCTCAGTAATCGGTGAACAAACATACATAAAACATACCATATAGACCGAAAACCTCCTTCTTTTTGGAAGTCGGAACAAATATACAAAAAAAATAAAGACCGAATAGATAACCTCCAACTTTTTGGAAGTCGGTTAAAAACAGATCTGTATTTACCGTGTTTTAAACCACCGTCCAGCTATTTACGTTTTCGTCAACCACATCAATACAATTGGTTGAAATGGATCGCTATCGCTACAAATGATGAGTCTTTCATAATGGCCTGACTCATTATCTCGCTACAAACTTACTATTGCGTTTGTGGCGCCACCTTCAATAAGTACTCACTATTTATATACGCTGAACAGTTTTTTTTTAAGCTATTGCATAGCTTCTATCGTAGGCCTTGAGCGTGGAGACCGAATCCAGAAATTCCGTAACTAAAATAACCTAACACACCGCGCGTAAAGCTATTATGCAATAGCTTTACAGCGGCAGTCTCCGAGCGCCACACGTCTTTTTTAGGGTTCCGTACCCAAAGGGTAAAAACGGGACCCTATTACTAAGACTTCGCTGTCTGTCTGTCTCCAGGCTGTATCTCATAAACCGTGATAGCTAGAAGGCTGAAATTTTCACAAATGATGTATTTCCGTTGCCGCTATAACAACAAATACTAAAAATTAAAAAAAAAATTAAGGGGGTCCCCATACAATAAACGTGTTTTTTTCGTATTTTTTTGCTCAATATTAAAAACGGTAATAGGTAGACGCTTCAAATTTTCACAGAATATTTACTTGTATATTACCTTTCAAAATAAATAAATAAATAACAATAAAGTAAATATTAAAGGAGGGCTCCCATACAACAAACGTGTTTTTTTTGCCGTTTTTATATATAATGGTATGGAACCCTTCGTGCGCGAGTCCAACTCGCACTTGGCCGGTTTTTTTTTAATTGCGAATATGTCCACGTTTAACCACCAACTCGCCTGTTGGAAAGCGACGATGTGGTCGAAGATGAAGCACGCAGACCCAGAAGATACCTATTCACTCTGACCTTAAAAAGTCCCAAATAGTATCTCTCCTTATCATTTTTCCAATTTTGTTATCAAAACGAAAATACTGAACTGATTTCGATAAAATTTATATGTGACCACCTGGAAAGTATGCCTTTTCAAACAAAAAATAAATATTCAAAACGGTCCAGGTGTCTTTTCGAAAAATTTGTTTTTGTTTCCAGGTGGTCCCACAGAAATTTTATCAAAATCAGTTCAGTATTTTGGGCAAAAACTAAATCGAATGGCATCTCGCACATTGAAATCGATCGAGCCGTTTAGACTGTATGACCGAGATACTATTAAAAAACATATCCTTTTGCACAGTCGAGTAAAAAAACCTTATAGGATCACAGGATCAATTCGTTGTTCGTCTGTCTTTTAATTTAGTGTTTTTAACCGACTTTCAAAAAGGAGGAGGTTCTCAATTCGCCAAATTTATTTATATATACATACATATAAATATATGTTCGTCATAATGTGCATATTATCAAAAAAGAGACCCTGTTTGAAGGTCACATAAATTATTTATTGACGTGACAACGTCAAATAAATCGATGAACGCCGGCTGCACGCACGAAAAAGTATGACTCATTGTCCCGTTACGTTACGTCATCATTTCATCAATGTTTTGTTATGACGTTGTCACGTTAAACTATCGTCCGTAAACCGAGTTTACAGGCAACCATTTTTTATTTATTTAGGCACACAAAACATAAAACATTATAAATACGATAAAACATACGAACTAGATTGTATTCCTAAGCATGTGTATTGTGTTCACAGCAAGAACAAAACTATGATATTATGTAACTAACGATTATGAACCCTACATTGCGCGTGGCATGACACGCACTTGGCCATTGATTTGTGAGAAATTATGGGTAAATTCGTTGTGAAAGATTAAAAATTATTTAGAATAAATTCCAGTAAAAATAATTATTTACTACGAAAAAGTTGGAGGAGGAGGAAGACATTGAAGGTTATGAAAGACGCTTTTTTTATTTTTGCGAGAGTTGTATTATTATTATTACACAAAAATATAGTTTATGACACTAAGAGAGTGAAGACGTATCTACTCGTAACAACACCGTGCACATTAAAATCGGTCAAGCCGTTTAGGCTGTAGGAGATCATATAGAAACAAAACATACCTACATAAATACATACATACATACATACCCACAACATACCCACATACATACAATAAACATACATACACTCGAAAACCATTAGGCTCCTTTTTAAGCAGTCGGGTAAAAAAGAAAGTATAAGTGATCTCACGTGCATATGTATAACGTCGTTTGTAATTAGATCTGTTATCAGGCGCCGTAATCAGTCGTTCAGGCTCATTTAGCGGCCGCGTGACCTTGTCGATAGCAGTAACAGCATTGGAAACACCGAGGGAGGTAAAATGAGAGCACAATAATGCCATCTACCTCTCTAGGCTTATGTTTTTTTTTTTTATCAGCCCTATTTGTACAAATTGTCCCACTGCTGGGCGGGGGCCATCTTCTCATTATGAGAAGGGTAAGGCCATAGTCTACCACGCTGGCCAAGTGCGGGTTGGCAGACTTCACACATCTTCAAGATCATGGAGAACTCTCAGACATGTAGGTTTCCTCACGATGTTTTTCCTTCACCGTTTTGAAGTTGGCGGCAATCAACAATACGCACATAACTACTTACATGCTATGTTAGCGAAAACAGAGGGCTTTGATAATGAATATTTTAAAATCACAATTTACTGTTTCACCTGTTTTGCAAGAAATAAATGAATAGGTCTCCCGACTAGGTTGCCAGAAACCGTTATTATTATATGATTTATTGAAATTAAACAACTTGTACAATTTAACGGATCTATATCTAACGGACATTTCAATTATAGGGATCAAAACGTGGCCACCTGACCTACAACGATGTAGTTCGGTACTCTACAAATGAGCGCCTCTACACCATCAAACTTCCCTAATGTAAGTATGTTCGTATAGGCTGAGTGGCCAGCCCTAGTGTCAGAGTTATTAAACATCGTATCATAGCTGTGTTTGGATTTGTTAGAAATTTGACCACAATAATTTGTAGCGTGTTTTTAGTTTTTAAACTGTAATTTATTTTTTAAGAACAAACAACCGGGACCTACAATTTAACGTGTCATCCGACCCACGATAGCACTCAGAATGAAATGCTACTCACGATCACCCATCCGAAGACTGACCGGTCCGTTCGTTGCTTGACATTGTGGTGACCGTTTGAGAACACCTAGTCAAGCTACGCCACGAGCGCTTTTAAACTGCCCTTAACGGGACAGCAGGACGTCACATACTATTTATGAATAAAGAATTAGAATTTAAATATATCTTGCGAGCATAAGCCTCGTTAACAACATGCACGTAACTTGCTTTGAACCCAGCACTAGGTCTGCCAGCTAGGCTGCCTTAACTCCTACACCATACAGGTGGACGTACCTGTCTTCCGGGTTGAGGATGACCACCAGGTTGATGGCGGTCGCGAGGGAAGCCAAGTTCAGTACCGATAGCATAGTCAGCACCGAACGGAAGTGCTTTTGCTGAAACAAACAAGACAGATTCAAGCCAAAAGTTTTCCATACAAGTATAAGTGTCGAAAACTCAAAAAACCCCGACAAGAAAAAATGGCTGAACCGATTTTGGTGAAATATAGGTAAAAACACATTCGATGAAATCCATTTTCAAACAAAAATATATATCGAAACCGGTCCATCCATAAATTGTCAGTACAGATGATGGAGGAGGTTTCGAAACGCTTCGTGCAACCGCGAGGTATACGACCACAAAGGGATTCAGGGACATAATAACCGTTTCTATTTCTACAAACGCATATATTCGAAATGCTAAGAAACTGTGACATGCTGTCACGTGACATTTCATTAGCTACTATCAATCCCATACATTTACTTTTCTAATCCACTGGCGTTTACGAAATTAGAATGCCATTGTCTTACCCCCCCAGGATAATTATGACGACGCTCCGCTCGTTTGGTTTGCTTAGTTCAATATTCCATAAATATGCGTATTCACGTAAATTAGAACACAATTGTAAATTGTTTATTGACATTGTAATATCTCAAAGGATCTGAATATATGCACAGCTGTCGCATAAATTTTCATTTACTTTATGTTACATATTTAGTTTTATGAATTATTAATGGTATTTTGCCTGCGAGCGACTACTGATAAAATACTTTTTACCCGACTGCGTAAGAAGGAGGGTTATGTTTTTCGAGTGTATGTATGTATGTATATTTCTTTGACACGTCCTAGAGCCTAAACGGCTTGACCGATTTTGATGTGAGTGGTGTCAATAGTTTCGCCTTAGTTGTGAGAGTGACACGTCTGGGTACATCAAAATTAAAAAAAAACATAAGTTAGGCTGCCAAAACCTCTTTTCTGCAGTCGGGTATTTTGTTTTTCTTTTAACATTGATACTTGTTTTATACCGACATACGACGACGGATTTTCAGTGCGGTTGTATTTTTTTGTTTATTTTCTAATAACTCCGCATTTTTTAACCGCTTCGAAAAATTATTTTATATCAGTCCTATAGAACATTAATAAAAATCGGTTCAGTAGTTTGTTTTCCGAAACAAAATAACTGAAAATATATATCATCCCAGTAAACGGAATTGCGTTTTTTAAAGTCGTCATAAAGTGCAATACACACCAAACCCGAACTCGACCCGCCGACAGAACCCGGCGTAGGTTGGGGCAAAGAATACTATTACTCAAGAACATTAAGGTATTCTCATACCGGAGGGTTGGGGCTATGTCGACAAAGTTGTGCCTATGTATGTTGAAAAAATGACATCAAAGTTACCGACATAAAGTCGGCGGGTCGGCGGGTCTGGTGTGTATTTCTCTTTGATATTTAGCTAATATAACCAAGCAGACAATAGGTATGAGACTTTGCATTAGCTTTTATCAGTGTGACTCATTCTTTAGGAGCATTCCAAGTACAAGTTAAGTGCAAGGTCAGAGTAAATGCGAATGGGATTACTAAAACGTTGAAAATGTTTTTTTTATATCCTTGATAGACCTACACTTGAACACCCACTTGCCTTATCTTTCGGTCTACGATGGAGCGTGCTTGGTTGGAGTTTTAAATGTTATCTTATCCCCTTTTTTACCGTTATGTTTTTCAGGCGTGTATGTCTGTATACGTGTGTATGTATATTACCTTCTGTAGCCTTAACGGCTTGACAGATTTTGATATGTGAGGTATCGTTAGATTTATCTTTACTACCTGAGTATCATACACTATATAATATAAAACTTACTCAGAAATTTTAAAAATGCGCCTCTTCGTAACAATATACAAAAAAAAAACACTTGTATAAATTATATATTAGGTATACTTTCTAACAAAAACTTACACTCAACAGCTTATCAAACTTAAGTTACAGTACAAGAATCGCTTTAGAGCAGTCACCAGTTGAGTATTTTATTTTTCTGAATCGTTTTCGTTGTTTATCTGATTGGAATCATAAATGGCTATGCCTCCACATTTGCCTTTCTCAAATTTCGTTATAAGCCTGAAGTTTAAAAAAAAAAATTCTTAATTGCATATTTTAAAGTTGCTTGTTTCCGTTTTCTAATCCTCATTAGTTTATAATTATCATTATTTATTCACAAAGATGTAAAAAACTTATCAAGACAAGCGAAACCTTGAAACACACCATTGTATCGTTGTGGGACGATGTCCAGATGGTCTCTGACTCAATGCAAATATTTATCGCACCTGAGCATGCTGTGATTCACTTTGATCAGATCCTGCATGCAAATTACTGCCTTGCATCACAAGAATTAAGACTAAAAATACTTTGAATTAGACTACATCTCCTATTGATTTCATCATCATAATCAACCATTTTTCATCCACTACTGAGTACTATCTTTCATTTGCTATTCTTTCAGAGTCCTGAGGATATCTCCTTCTGCTTACTAGACTGACCTGACCTCACCCAATGAAGGGGGTAATGATTTTGATTGGATTTAGATGCATGCATGTACGTTTGTATATTATTTCCTGAATGCCTAGAGCAAATTTATGTTATGGTTATAAAGCCAAGTGCGGGTTGGCAGACTTCACACATCTTCAAGATCATTGAGAACTCTCAGAGATGTAGGTTTTCTCACGATGTTTTCCTTCACTGTTTGTAGTTGCCGGCAATCAACAATACGCACATAACGATGTTGTGGTGCTACAATTAGTAGAAAATAATTTTCTACCCCAACATTAATCAATTTCGATGATTCTTTTTTTTTCTGATAGAAATCGTAAAAGTCTAAAAGTCTATACCTCAGGTTTGCTTTTTTAAAATTTCAGTATAAAAAAAAATTAAATTAAAATTTGTTTCATATGAATGTATAACAATCGTGAAAACCTGGAAAAAAAATCAGATATTAAAAGTTTAAATTTAGGAAAAAAAGAAAGCAAGCTGTAGTCATTGATAGTTTAAAACAAAAAAAAAAGATTTATCAAAATTGGATAATATGTAGGGGTAGAAATCAGTTTTTTCCTGTTGTGTGGAAAATGCATAATTTGCTGGCAAAAGATCATGTGACAATGTTACTCTTAATATTAGCCACTCCCCAACCACTAATACTAAGAGAAACTGTGCCTTATGTAACCTTAGTTTACATAATATCTATAATGATTATTTCAATATTATAGATATTATGTATACTATTTGACTGCAGTTCCACTTACAAGGACTTTTCAATTCAGATGACATAAGCAGTTGATGACATGACATATTACAGTTTCTTTTTATTTAATACTATATGTATTATGTTTTTACATTTTTACAATAGAAATATGTAAAAATAATTTAATATAAAAAACTAGGGTGCCACCAGCAGCAGGGCTGAGTCTAAGCTACTAAAAGTAAGGTCTACAGAATTGAGAACCTCCTGAATTGCATGCCGTATCTAGAAAAACCTTCCAACAACCTTTTGTATCCTACCCTTAACCCAACCATCAAGAGAGAGCCTCTTAAGACATCATTCCTTTTTTTCACTATTATTTAGACAAGTGGTCCCTAACTATGGGCCTTATAAGGAAGCTCAAGGTCACGCAACGAGCTATGGAGAGGGCTATGCTCGGAGTCTCTCTACGAGATCGAATCAGAAACTAAGAGATACGTAGACGTACAAAAGTCACCGATATAGCACAGCGGATTAGCAAGTTGAAGTGGCAGTGGTCAGGGCACATAGCACGCAGAACTGATGGCCGATGGGGCCGAAAGGTTCTCGAGTGGAGACCACGTACCGGCAAGCGCAGCGTAGGAAGACCAGCCACGAGATGGACAGACGACCTCATACAAGTGGCGGGAAGACGCTGGATGCAAGCCGCTTCCAATCGGTCTTTTTGGAAATCCATGGGGGAGGCCTATGTCCAACAGTGGACTTCTTATGGCTGAGATGAGATGATGATTTAGACAAGTAATTATAATTAAAAAAAAAAAACAGATGGACCAACAGTATTTTTTTTATGAGATCAATACTGCAACTTACAATAGTGACCATTAGGCTAGTGATAGACTGCACAGGAAAAAATCAATCAAGAGATGGTAAAAGAGATAAAGAAAACTTATTCAGAGTAAAGAAATCAATAGAAGAAAAAAAAATTGGCTACCTTTTACAGCATGAGAAAATGAAAACCATCATAGAGGGTATGATTGAGAAGAAGAGAGGACCGGGACGGTCAAGAATAATGTTTATGAATCAATTATAGCAAAAAGTAAATATTGATATAAAGTAATTGTCAACAACATGCAGCTGTCATGATTAGATCAGGTTATTATCCTAATTATTTCAGAGATTTCACTGTGATTGCAATTTGTAGTTGATACCACACTGGTAGCTCGGCTATACATAGATAAATCTGGATCTATTTAGTATAAAAATAAAATACTTTAGAGGGGCTAATCTATTCTAGCGAAGCACTGATATTATGTTGATACTTGGTACAGTGAGATACTATTTTGTATCAATCTAAAACTATAATGGTACAAATTTAAGTAATATCCTATTCCAATGCTCAGTATTAATATTTCTCAATTTATTACTAGGGATGTGCAAAACAGTTTTTAATCTTTTTTCATAGCAGAATATGGCCAAGCCTCTTAGAAATAAAAAGATTGAAAGAGCTGAAGATACAATAACATGAAGACAAAAATATTATGTTCTTAGTTAAGATTCAGTTGCTTCGATATGTATATAATTCTTCATTTTAATTTTTCAGAACATGTGCAGGATTTAGGTATAGATTATTTAGGTATAGAATTTTAATTTTATGTGAGAACACAATAAAAATACGACAACTTGAATGCCTTTGTAAGAGCATGTATCCATTACTCAATTATTATCTAAAGGCGAACTTTATAGATACGAATCACATAATATAATGTAATTTTATAGCTAGAGTGCAAGCTATAAAATTACATGATTAGTTGATTCCATATAATTCCGAATATTACGTCTTACCCTCTGGGTATGGAGCTCCGTTAACCACATTTTCCTGAATTATCGTAGTCAATATCTGTGCAATTTATTTAAAACATGATATCAATACGGCCGAAGAGTAAAATAAAAAATTAAAATTATTTTCGATACAAACAAATCACGACAACTTTTTCACGAATTAACTTTCGCATTGGCAGAATTTGACAGCAGAAATTTTGACTGTCATTCCAGATTTGTCAGCTGTCAGACGTATTCTGACTAAGTTCCGAGTACCGCTAATTGATAAATAATGGAATCGAGATTAATCGATGAGAGTATTATAGAAATAGCATAATTATTATATAATTCTACTATCAATATCCTTGAGTGAGATTTTAAGCACTATTGATAGATTTTTACGAAATTATGATGCCATCATGAAGAGTGCGCTTAGAATATTTAATTTTCATCACTAAGAAGTTTAGAATAGACACTTGTCTTGACGTGATTCGAAATCACGGATCTTACCAGAAACCGTTCCGATATACATCAAATGAGCCAATGATACCAGATAAGCTACCAACCAGTCACATAAAATTATGGGTTTGTTGCCCGTGCTACTACCAATCTTACTACTAGTAGTAACATCGGTAATTGACTTACCATTCTTACTACTTTAGTTGAAAGTTGTTAGAACAGCAATAAAAAATTGCCCGTGTTACTACCGTAAAACTAAAACAACAAAAACAAATTATAACGCATTTGTATTTTAAACAAAATGTAAGTAGGTATTATGCTTATGAAAAAAAAACATTGAATTTAACCAAAAAATGAAATAAAATAAACAAAAAAATCCGCTTCGGCCGCGTACGTAACTATAGTTTCGTACGAAACATAATATTCTTGGTACGAAACTGTTGTCGATCGGAGAAGTTTTTTCCGTATTCGTAACCACGGTTTCGTAGCAGGAAAAATACATTTGCAAAGTACACAGTTTCGAGACCGGAATTTATTTTCTGTACGGAACTTTACAACGAAGTTGATTCACGTTGTTTGTTTCAGCGTAGCAAAAAATTCTTAAGAGAACTGTGGTCGCGTTTGTAAGCTTCCATAGTAACAGAGGCGTCTTTAAGGCCCCGGGGCGCTCTCAAAGACCTTGCGCCTGTGTTTATGGCCGACGCCGGGCGCGCGGTAGCAAAGCAAGGCGCGCCACCACAAGCTGCTCCTTTTCCTACTCTACACAATAACTTTTGTTTCAACGTGAAATCAGCCTTAAAACAGATAGTTAAAGATTATATTGGCGTAATGTCGCATCGCTACCAAAGGCGCGTGCTGGCGTTGCACCTGTTTGTTTTGATTTGTTTGACAATACGCCGACTATCATAGCTAACTCGGCTGTATATAAACTCGACAAATGGCAAATGTGGAAGCATGATGCCAACCTCAAGAGAAAAAAAAAAAAACTCGGCTGTATTGGAATGCTATAAACTTGCTATAAAGTTCAAATTAAAATTCCCAGGGACGTGCGGCGGTCATTTTCAAAGGCTTGTGTACGCGTGCCGCATTTTTTGTTTTACCGCTACAGCGTAGTTTTGCAAAATAAGCCTTGATGCAATTGGATTAACTATCATCTTTGAGTAAACATGTAAATGTGAAGTAAATCGGCTTTTCTTTTGATAAAAATTATATAAAAGGTAAGATTTGGTTATTTGCTTGCACAATTATTGCGACAAGCATCGAGGTCAGAGGTCATCAAAAATAGCCAGCGAAATCCATGAAAAAAAAACAACTATCGAGGTGCTATTGAGTGATAGATAGTTATATCGAAGTTAAATACCCACGACCTAGGATTTTTCATTTGTTTATCCTACTGCAGTGCGGAACAAACAACGGTAAGTTAAAGTGCTTTAATATGTTGTACCTACTAGTATACTTACTTAGGTATTTATTTAGGTCTTACTTTTACCTAACCTTTGAACAACAAACAACTTTTGTAATTAATTTATTTATTCTGTTTGATTGCCTAATGAAGGTACCGCGACGTTGATTGATATGTGCCATAATTATAATATATAATACTTAGTTCAAGTTGCAACTATTTCTCTGGGCCTATATTAATTTACATTGATAGTACTTTTAGGTGCCTATACTTAGTTTATTATTTATTTTAGATGTCTGATGGCGATGGAAAAAAGAAACTTTCCGGTGCACAAAGACGAAAAAGAAAGCTGGAGAAGGAAGTGTCTCTGAAAATGAATACATGTTCTATTAAAAAGTTTTTTGTTCGACCCGGTCCATCCTCGGACGAACACCTGGAGACAGAGACATATGAAAACCAAGATAATTCTACAGCAGTACTCGTCCCTTCAACGTCGCCGCCCGGCGCCGCCGCCGCTGCTGTCTTTGTCGTCGGTAGTCGAAGAAGACGAAGAACCTCCTAGTGCCGAAGCGTCCCCGGAGAATATACTTCAAGAAGATGTAATGAATGATCTCGCGTTATGGCCACAGGTGTTATCCGATAAAAGACGTTGTTGACGAAGAAGAAGAAATTGTTAATCGTATATCGTTAGTCGTTATTCGGTTAATCGCTATTTAGTTAATCGGAACCGGAAGTCGAAAACCGGATCGGTATCGGTATTGGGATCGGTATCGGTATCGGTATCGGTATCGGTATCGGTATCGGTATCGTTATCGGTATCGGTCTCGGTATCGGTATCGGTATCGGTCTCAGTCCCGGTAGTCGGAAGTCGGAAACAGGAAACCGAGAACCGGAAACTGAAAACCAGAAAACGGAAACCGGAAACCAGAAGTCGGAAACCGGTAACTTGAAACCGGAAACAGGAAGTCTGAAAACGGAACTCGGAAACCGGAAACCGGAATCCAGAAAACGGAATACAGAATCCAGAAACCGGACACCGGAAAACCGGAAGTCGGATACAGGAACCCGGAAACCGGAAACTGAAAACCGGAAACCGGAAATCAGAAAACGGAAGTCAGAAACCGGAAACCGGAAGTCGGAAAATGGATATTGGAAACCGGAAGTCGGAAACCGGAAACCGATAACCGGAAGTTGGAAACCGAAAACCGGGAACCAGAAACCGGAAACCTGAAGTCAAAAACTGAAAGTCGGAAAGCGACAGCGATGACGATAGCGATAGCGATAGTTACAGCGATAGCGATACCGATAAGTTTAGAATGAAGATTCTTTAGGACCTAGGTACATAGGAGCAAATTGTAATATACGTCATACGTCGTGTACATATACTCATACTTGCTATGTATTGTCGCTTACAAATTCAAACTACAAGTGTAAGCATGTATTTATGAACCTTTTGAATATAATAACATCAATAAAATATATTAAAGTTATTTTAAGTAATGAAACACACTCCCAACTCCCTACCTATTTTCCCCGACTTCTATGGGAATGTTATCAATGTTATCAATATCGCTATCTCTTAGCGGGTTACAAGGTATTCCCGTCTATTCATTCTAGGTATATGGTTTTTTAACAAAATTATTTAAAAAGCCTCGTTAACATGAAACGAGAACGAGCGCATCGACGGCGCTGTTGATGGATAAAGGAATGCGGCTTAACACAAATATTTTCCCTTTGTACACAAAAAATGAAACTACCCTCACGAAGTGATTTTTATTTTAGTGTTTTGAAACATTTTATTTTACTATGTTTAGTCAGGCAAATGTTACAGTTTTCGATACTTGGTTGGTGAGGATTATAATAGTGACTCGTTATATTGTGTTTATACAAGGAGCCGCGGAAAGAAGTGAATTAACTTAATATACATTGCTTTTCTTGTATAAGTGTATAATTATCAAACAAATATGGATATAGCTGGAGTAAGCTTTGGATTACTTTTTACGGTTAATTATTTATTTTATACGAGTTTCACATCAAAATATGCTTCATTTACAGGAAACTAGAAGACACAATAGTTTTACTTCTCCAAGAGATATAAATACGGTTGACATTTCTGGTAAAAAGCGTCTGGGAAGAGAACGATGTTACAGTTACCACCCTCAATCTTCACGAAAATCAGAGTCACGATTGAGTGAGCCAAGGGTAAGTAAAAAATTAAAATATTGCAAGGTAGAACTCGATTCGCACTAAGAACGATTTGATGTGGAAAATCTAATGTAGCTAGTCATATCGGCTTTTGACATGGTGGCGCATTTCCACCAACACAAGCCAGCAGAGTTGTCAAAACAAAAAGTGCTCTACAAAAGATTGAGAAAGGCATGATTAATAAAACATCCTTTCATCCACATTTCCTATGAAAAATGGTTTCGATTTGTCACGTCTATATTTTTAACTAAGACTACTTTGCAAAAAGGTCAGAGACCTCAACACCACTGATTTATCATAATTAAGTTTTTCTTACTTATCTATATCTCAAAATGTTGTAATTACATAGTATTCAAAATAATGTTCATTGAAAGTTTTTGATATAGCCAATTCATTTAATTCGTTTATTTCAAACATGGTTACCTAGAAGTACATATTTTATGATCGTCAAATCGTAAACAACGAAAAAAAACGAAATAACGTTATATGTGGAAATATAAATCTAAGATCATAATAAGAAATTAAATATCTAAAGCCTTATTATGGTTAACATTTTCTAAGTCATACTTGTTCTATCAACCAAAATCTCAAATCAACTTGAAATGCGGTATTGTATAACCTTAGGCGATAATTTTGGCTCATTGAATAAATAAGCGCACAAAAATGGAACAATTACATTGTTTTATCTCTTTTGAAGTAATTGTTCTTACTCCATATTAGTAATTGTACTTGTGCATATTTGTTCTATCTCCACATAAAACTGTACTCCTATATTGATCAAATTAGTATCTATTATTAATTATATAATATGATAATATATATACCTATAAAGTCATTGAATCGCACCAGCGAGCGGCAAACGAGTGATGTTCAATAAGCAGCCTCGAGGCCCTGTTGGTATGGCTGTGAATTTATAAAATTCTGAACGCAGATTATAATTGGCACATGGTACGTCACTTTTGACAATTTTTTGACAAGTGTAGAAGTGCGTTCCAAATAATTGGCAAATATTTCAAAAGGAATTTATTAAACTCATTTCTTTCGCTAATAAATTCTATTAACATTTTTTAAAACAGGAATAGCTCAAACTCAAACGTTTACATTGTGAATTTACGTAGTTCTCTTCTCTAATTATCAGATATCAACAAGTTTTAGTAGTCACTACAGGCATTACCAAATATGGAGTTTGCTCGTTTTCCCAACCGTCTTCCCTTCGATCCATAGCTCTCGGTTTTTATTTTCAAATAAAGTTTTATTATTCAAATGTTTTCATATTATTTAATAGTGTAATAAACAATAGTTCAATTTTAAACTAAAACGTGAGTCATTTCTATTTTATAGAATAGTGTCAAAATATAGGTCACAGTGGGAGCGTATAGGTTATGTTACTGAGTTAAATTAAATCGAATAAAATTCTTTGTTATTGTTGTTGAAGTGTGTGGTGTTTGGGCTTGCAGATGTCGTTTAGAGTGGTCCGTAGTTCAAAATTCCGCCACGTTTACGGGCAGGCCCTGAAGCGGGAGCAGTGCTATGATAACATCAGAGTGTCGAAGAGTTCTTGGGACTCTACGTTCTGTGCGGTGAACCCCAAGTTCCTGGCGATTATCGTGGAGTCAGCTGGCGGCGGCGCCTTCATCGTACTGCCACACAATAAGGTAAGTCGCTTTTATTCTATTACTCCCAATTTTCAGTCAGATATTGTCTAAAATTTACACAGTTTAACTCAAAGTTGATATTTCGTAACCTCTATAACTTTTATCCAAGGGATGTAATTAATTTCCTTGCAAAACATTTAATAGAACCATACTTAAATAAAATTAGCATTCAACTGATTAAATTACGTTAGTAGATACTAAAATTCACTAAGTCGCATTTACAAAATATGTATTCTATCTACCTGATAAGTACAAGTCTAAAAAAATAAAATGTATAAATAAAAAAAACCTATATCACTATCAGTTAAGGTTTCAAGTAATGATTCTCAGTCAATGTTATCTTTGTCTGTTTGTTATTCCTTATTGTCGTCTTTCCTTTATCTCAAACATGCTTTTGACGAATTTATCTGCAATTTAGGTTTTCTAACCTAAATTGAAACAAATTAATTGAATATAATTAGATGAGACACAATTTGTAAAATTTATTTTAACTTGTGTGTTCATAGTATTCCTACTAGTATACTTTGTCTTCACATAAATTCTAATGTGCAATGCACATAAAAAAATATGCTGACTTTTTCTAAACAGTGTGGTAAGAAAATCTAGATACGACTCTTAATCCTGTTACCACAGAGTAATTATGCTTAAGATTAATAGAATCATTCAAAATTAATTCATAGTTGGAGCAAAAAAGCTTTAAAAATAAAAAATAAAATCATACTTTACTTTCTCAATCAAAATACACTTTTTAAACTTGATAAAGTATGTGAAGTGACTGACCTAAATAAACAAAAGTATCAGTTTGAATAACAATTATGATCCTTGAGCCAGGAACAGATTTAAATGATGAATTAAATGAAAGTAAATTATTTATTTTTTGTGAATAAATAAAATTGCTAGCAAAAAAGCTATAAGAATATGTGCATGTAATTATTCTCTTTGACATGCACTTGAGTTCTAAGTAATGTTTCAAGGTTGCCTGGAAGAGATCGCTATTAAGGAAGGCTATTAGGGAAGGCCGCCTGATTAAAGCCCTTTTTCACTATGTAATTAGTTTGTAATTGTTTTAGTTAAAACGTAAACAATAAAGAGTTTATTTATCTATCTATCAAGTGGGTAGATGTTTTTGTCACAAAATTAGGATGTTAATTTGTGCCAAATTTTGTTTACCTCCCATGTGTAACAATGGGCAGTGACGTATCTAGCTTTAAATGACTTGCTAAAAGTTTTATTTTATTGTTACACTGACAAAGCTAGCACAAAGTTACAAGACAATCCGATAAATAAATAATTACATCAGTTACTTCACCAAGCTAGAGGTGACTCGCATTCTAACCCTATTTTTCTATGCCTGTCAATTTAATTAAAGTTTTAGTGATTGAGTATCAGAATTGGATTTCTTGTAGAACCTAGGTAAATAAAATCAACCTAGGATGTTTTCTACATAAATAAATAAAAACATAAAAACTAATTCTATGTACCAACCAACCTGGTGTTGTATTTTTAGGACAAAGCATAGAAGAAATAATGAAGTCAAAAACTATGTTCTATGAGTACTTTATCACTGGATATTTGTCCTAAAAACTGTTGTCATAGGCAAAACCAATAATAATGTTGAGATTACACTGGGCAACAAAATCTTTGTCACACCACATGGACTTGACTTATATTTTTTACTTGAATGAGTGACTGTTAGTGAAAATAAATTATTTCTAAAAATCTACTGGCCAAGATTTTTCTAGTAATAACCTCATGTTTTCATAGTTTTCTTTCATATTAGCAGCATAAATAAATAAATAGTGGAGAACATTTTCACACACCATGTAGCCCCAAACTAAGCAAAGCTTTTACTATGGGAACTAGATGGCTGATAGCATACATATATCCTTTTTTTTGTAAACACATACATATAAACACCCAAACACAGATCAAACGCCCATGCCCAGCAGAAATGTTTGCCCTGGGTGGGGATCGAACCCATGACTTTCAGCTCAGAGGCAGATGTACAACCAGAGACATGGACCTGAGGTTACGCTTTGCCAATGCATTTAAATCATAAGGATCATGAAATCACGTATCTTGTGCAGTAAATGCATGTCATCATAGACTCCAATAGATAGTAGGCTTATTATCGAATTATAAGAAACTCGCATTGTGTCACTTATGATGTAATGTTGCTTATCTGCATTCCAGAGTTTACACAATTGAGAAATATTTAGTTATAATTTCTTCATTATGTAAGGATTCCTACACATGACAAGGGAGACATCCTCCAAATTTTAAGTATTCATAAACAGATTTACTGTAATATATTATTTGTTAGTCACTCAGGATAAAGCTGTAAAATTATGAAATATCAAATATAATTTCCTGGAAAACTTTTTTTTTTTTCAAAACATAAATCCCGAAAGCTAATCGACAACTTGTCTGTTAACCAAATCTTTGTAATAAGGTCTCTGTGTCAATCTAACCTGATTGTGTAAACATACACTCAACAGCATATCAAATGTAACAAAATCATAAGTTAGATAGACGTTTTTCTGCAGTTAGGTATTTTATTTTTGAATTAATATAGATACTTGTTATTAAAATGTGATACTGATAGGGTAAAATAATTAACTATTTGAAATTATCATATTTGATAAATAATGTAAAACACTTAAACAATGTCTCTTCATTCATAATATTAGTGAATAGAGTCTGTTTGTGGAATCCTCCACTAGTGAGTCACATCCGAACTTGTTATCTCTAAATATAATGTGTGACTAGTATGTGTGTCAGATAACTATATCCGTAATGTTTACCAATGCTGTTATGTATGTAATATTCATAATAATTATTATCTAACATTTATACAAATAGTATGGTTTTTATATGTAGTTTGTTAGGTAGTGGTAGACAAAAAAAAAACAGCCAGGACACAATCTCTTATTTTTACAAATTGTTATTTTAAATTGTAAATTTGCCAAACAGTACTATTCTTATTTATGTAAAGGTTACAACAGTCTTAATGAGAGATTATCTTGTTTGAGCTTGTCGGTTCTGGCTTTGAATCCCAAAGTATGCACTTTTGTCTTTGCAAAGCTGCATATTGCTAATTCTGATAAACAACTCAGTGGCTCCTAAGTAAATAATCGTATGTTTAAAATACATGAGAACATTTTACACTAAATCGTTGATTATAAAGCTTTTTAATAAGAAAGAATTTAAGAATACATTCATGGTGTAATAAAATATCTTTAAATCACTCTCTTGTACTTGTTACTTAACAGCCATTGAAATGTGAACTAATAGATAGATAAACTCTTTATTGTTTACACCACTATACTAAAACTCTAATTAACAAGAGAGAGCTTACACGCTAGCGAAAACAACAGGCGGTCTTATCGTTAAAAGCGATCTCTTCCAGGCAACCTTGTGATGGGGATTCCAAACTAATATATTCTTGATGATCACTTGTAAAAGAAGAGTTCCATAATGTCCCATACAAATAGGGCAAATTGTTTTCTACCCCTAAACCATTAACCAATTTCGATGATTCTTTTTTTATCTGTTTGAAATCATAAATGTCTATGCCTCTACGGTTTGTTTTTTTTCTTTCAAATGTTTATAATGCCAAAGTAAAAAAAAATTTAGTTTGAATTTTGTAGAAAACTGTAGAAGCATAATTATTAATGGTTCCAACCATATAAAAAAAAGGTTATCGAAATCGGAAAATATTTAGGGGTAGAAAATAATTTTCAGAAAAACGTGTAATTTGCTGGCAAAAGATCGTGCGACAACATTTCAATACAAATACAAATTTTTATTCATAACTCCATCACAACATTTCTCTTAACATATCATGGTTATTTACTTATTTACAATTATATTGCTATTTTATTTATAGAAATCTATACTACAGTAGATAAATCCTAACTAAATATAATAAAAAACAAAAGTAACTCTGTCTCTCTGTCTGTTTGTTAACTTTTACAGCTAAACGGCTGAACCAATAGCGTTATCGGTTCTCGCTCTTGATGCGTACTGCAAAGGAATGGAATACTTTGCCGCCATCTCTGTTTCCTGAGACTCCTGAGAGCTACAATCTTGGAATTTTCAAGGCTAGAGTGTATAGATGTTCTAGACCGACGAGCTCCATCCTCGGCCACACCGTCGCTTAACATCAGGCGAGTTGGTGTTCAATCGTAGATCTAATTAAAAAAAACGTATTCTATCAACACGCGGGTGAAATCGCGCGACACAACTAGTATTTGATAATATTCTCCGAACGTTACCCTACGAACAAACAAATAATGCTGAACACAATTGGTGCGCGGTGATTCGTCAATAATGACCTAACGACTAGGTATCTACGTGTAGAATTGTAGATAGCGTGTATCGTTATCAGGTAACAATGCACGGATCGCGTGTCACATTGTGCAACCGATACGGTGAACAATGACACCGCGACATGACGCGAACTCTGACTCCTATTTGCAGGCGGCGACGATAATGGTCAGCAGTGTCAGCACACACGAACGAGCTTTCAACTGATTCCAAAAAGGAGATTCTCAATTCGATTGTATTTTTTATGTTAGCTACCGTATAAGCTCATAACACTGTCATTTTAAGATTTCTTACTTACTTTAAGGTCCACCACGTTCACCTAATTCACCTTAAACAGATTTCAAGTATATTTTTTTACTAGATATACTTTCAGATTTCAAACAAAATTACGCATCTTTAACTCGGCTGTTTCAGTTTTTTAAACTATAATTATGTACCTAGAACTGGCTAGCTATTTTGGCTTGGAAAATCTACGTCATGCCACTCGAGCATTACTTTTGTGATAGGTATCATCATAAACTGTAAAAATATAGTAGCTTAACATATTTCATACAGATATGTGTAAATCACAGATGTCCAGTGACATTCCTGTTTACCGCCGCGTCGGTACGCGGCGCACGCGCATTCCTGCCGCGTGTGTCACGGGAGCCGGGCGCGTGCCGCGGGAATTGAAATGAGCTTGCGTGTACATATGACTGGTGTTCATTTGTGTCTTGTAAGCAGGGCCAGATCTAGCTATTTAACCGTTCCAGACGAAATTAATATTCGCCGTACTTTTTACAAGATTTTTCTCTGCTAGAGAGAAAATGAATAAGTTTGTGCAAGCGCCCACCGCTAGCTCTCAATTTTGCCGCCCCTCATTTTCACCCGTGTGGGCATTTATCCGGCTTGATCTCTGAGTCTTATTTCTTCTAAGTATTGCACTTCATCCTGGACGTTAACGTCATTTAACATTGTGTATAGCGCAAAGTACAAGACTTTCGTATAAAACAAATAGGATTGGGCACTTTCGTATAGCTTGAAATTTCTGACTACTCAGTCTGACCCTATAAACATAGTTTTAGCAGATCCATCACCAAAAGACCTTCCAAAGACCTCGATACATTTTGCGTCCGTATAGAAGGCCATCGTGTCAAGTTCGCTCTAAACTACTAAATACGCCTATAAACAGGCGTCGCCGGCGCAAAATAGATCCAAGGCAGTGCCATTCAGAAACCGGGGCAATCGTATATTTGGAAGATTTGGGACAAAGAAAGACCTTTTGTGTGTAAGAAGACCTCGAATGAAAAGGTTACAATAATAGCTAACCTTGTTTGTGACATTGTTTTAGTAGATAGCGATAGGGCTGAGGAATTTACTTATTTACACAAGAGGGAAATTATTAATTTATAAATTATTAATTTATTTACAAATGTGGAATGTCCTTCCTCGGAAGGTTTTCCCGCCGAGCTTCAACAAAGAGCGTTTTATAAAAAGGGTGTCTACAAGCACCTTTCCGGGTTAGCAAAGCAACAGTAATGTCACTGATGTTGCAGTTGTCCATAGGCGACTGTTATCGCTTACCATCAGACGAGGCGTCTGCCTTTTTGCTTCACCTATTTTATTTAAAAAAAGAGGGCCTTACCGCAAAACGTTGCTCATATTTGAGTAATGCTCAATATATTTGGTCAACTTCTCTCTAACACGTAATGACAATTACGGAAAGAAGACAGAATTTGAGACGTTGATTGATCAAAGTAACATTTTTCAGTAAGTCCCCTTTTGTATAAGGGAATTCGTCAGCCATATCACTCACTATCTATGCAATGTGGATTTAAGGTTTTGTTTTTCTTTTTACCCTACTCCCCAAGAAGGAGAATAAACCATAGATGTTTACATTTAGACGTTTCATAGTTACCTTTTGATTCGTCTTTTGTGAAATGTAGTTAATTTGTCTTTGTCTCCAAGTGTCATAGCTTATATTGTAAGTTAGACGGCTAAAATCGCTCTTCTATGTAGTCTGGTATTTTCTTTTTCTTTTTACAAGCTTTTTATTAAATTGCTTTTGCAAAAAATCAATTCTACTGTTGAAACCGTTCCAAAACGAAAGTAGAGCAAAATGAGTTGAAAGAAATAAGGGATAAGGGAGTAGGAAGATTTAGGTTCAATTAATACAGGACCAAGATGCATGCAAAATAAATAAAAAATATGCGTTCTACGGCATAATTTTCTCAACATTTTTTGTCGAGAGAAAAAAGAGACATAGACATATAGGAACTCCGTAACCTTGTCACTTTCTTACACGATAACAACTATCTATTTTAAACGAAAAACAAAATACCCGACTGCAGAAAAGCAGTTTTTGCAATCTAACTTACGATTTCGTTACGCTTGATATGGTTTTGAGTGTACGTATTTTGTGAGAATGTATGCGTAAAATCGCTGTAAATGATTATAAATGCGCATTCTTTAAAATAATTCTAGTAAAACCACTTGTTTAGAGCTACAATAAAATTGTAAACCGATGTTTAAATATAAGCTTACGAAATATGTTGCGGGCTTGTTTATTAACTTCTTAAGTATACAGAACACTAGGCATATAAGTAATACTACTATGAAACAAAAATCAAACAGGTACTGTACATATGTAAATACCTAACTCCGCTAGGTAAAAGATTTATCTTCTGGGTTAAGTGTTTTCTTTGATCTCCATAACGATCTAGCGCTGTCCTTACTGTAATAAATAAATTAATAAGGTTTCCTTCATCCGTTTTATAACAGTACGAATGAATCACTTTTGTTTAAAACCAACAAAACGAATACTAAAACAGCATTATCATCTTAGTCACAAGAAGTCTACTGCAGGACATAGGCAACCAGGGATTTCCAAAAAAATTTTTAATTTATTTATTTATTCTCCAATTACATCACGAAAATTTTCATTGACACAGTTATGCCAAACTGCATAGCAGTTTGTAGCCAGATAATAAACTCTGGCCTGTAAAATGATAATGGCCTTGTTGATGCGTGGTCTCCACTCGAGAACTTTTCAACCCCATCTGCCACCAGTTCTAAGTACTACGAGTATGTACCCTGCCCACTGCCACTTCAACTTGCTAATCCGCTGAGCTATGTCGGTCTCTTTCGTACGCTTACTTATCAATGCTCCTATTCAAAATATAAATACTTGTTCTCTCTTATTCAAATAGATCTAAATAGTACTAATGTAATTATAACACTATTTCATTGTCCCATTCCCCATGTCTTATTGTTATTCGCGACGACCCATATGCATAACTAGAAAACAATGAAACATGACTTATGCGCATGAGTAACCCGGTAGCCGATAACGCCGTAATTCGGCTATCAAACTGCAATGAGTCGAGAACATGTACTGTATCACGTAATGCGCCAGTAATAGTACAATTTATTTATGAGATCCGAGCACTATTTATAACATTTTGTAGTAAATGCGAGAGAGTTGTGCCAATCGGTGGTTCTTGATACGTGCGATATGTTGGGAATGTTTACCTATCTATAATCCGAATTGTGAAATACGAAATATCATTTGCCCGAAATTGTTTTTAGGGTGCCGTACCCAAAGGGTAAAAACCCTATTACTAAGACTTCGCTGTCTGTCCGTCAGTCCGTCCGTCCGTCCGATCGCAACGTGTGCGCGGCTTAAGACCCTTATCTCCGACCCATAACGTTCGGCGCTCGATTTCCCTATTAGCTCGTTTCGTTGAATGAAGTATAATTTTCATCGTTTATGTACCCACGTCAATTTCACGTAACGCGGCCGATGATGGTTATTCGGAATAAGGGCCCTTCCGTTTGTCGCATATCTGTAATTCGTACTGTCCGTAGTACAATATTTTATGATGTCCGGCATACGAGTAATAAATAGGCTTCGCGAGTACCCTCTAGCTCAGTGAAGAAACTTTTAGTAAGCCTTTAAAGGCTTTGTACCTTACACTGTCACTACACTCACCACATAAGCAAAATTTGGCATTATTTCATTGTCCAATATGAACATATAAATATTTATATACGTGTTAAAATGTAGTAACTTATTCATGCACACATTTCAATTGATTTTTTTGCTTCAAATGTGCACGGAATTTAAAATGAAATGATCACTCTGTGATTTTTTTGACGTGATAACGTCTTATAAATCGATGAACGCCGGCTGCACGCACGAAAAAGCATGACTCATTGCCACGTTCCGCCTGAGCCGAGCGTGCAAGCGAGAGCGCGGAACAAGCGATAGAGAGGCACGATCGGCCTAAGCGTTCGGCTTGTAACGCATCTATCATGACGTTATCACGTAAAATTATCGTCTGTAAACCGACTTTACAGACAACCAGTTTTTACGCTATATAGATCTACGTTTGACCACCAGCTCGCCTGATGCTAGGCGATGGTGTGGCCGAGGATAGAGCTCGGCGATCTAGAAGATATCTATTCACTCTAGCCTTGAAAATTCCAAGATTGTAGGTCTCAGGAAACAGATGGCAGCAAAGAATTCCATTCCTGTGCGGTACGCATCAAGAACGTGGACCGAGTATTCTGCCTCTGTGATGTCAGGCATATTATAAGTATCTGCATTACACGTAGTTGGTACGCCCCTCCACGCCCACTCTATCCCATTTCGCCGTGTGACGTCTTCGTATTCAGCTATAAAAAATGTGAGAAAGAGAGAAATAAGTGTTCAGGTGTTAGTATCTTGATATGAATGAGCGTACTATATGTTCTGGAGTGGGAGCGGGTGACAGCAAAATGGGAGTGCGATGGGAACAAGGTGGACGTGGGATAGATGTGAGGTAGGACTAGGAGCGAAGGAAGTGCAGAACGGGAGCGGGGCGAAAAAAGGACAGGAGTTTTTTTTATTTGAATAGATCTACGTTTTACCACATGTCTTATCTAGTTTCCATAATTATATTCGAAATGAAAAACAGTGCTTACCTCGGGTGAAAGACCTATTTAGATAGCGCCTCGCTACGCTCGTGTGCTAAACCATCTCGTGCCTGGGCCCTTATTCCGTATGACCATCGGCCGCGTTCACGTACGTGACGTGCGTGCATTGACAATGAAAATTAGCCTTTAAGTTTAAGAAGCCAAAGTCTAATTTTCATTGTAGACGCACAACGTCAAATTTACGTTATACGGTCGATGGTCATACGGAATAAGGGCCCTGAATAGGTTACGTTCGTCCCTTGTGTAATCTCCTGTTTTCTTTAACAAATGTGATTTGCCGCCAATAAATACTGATACTATAGCTAACCACAATTACATCATTATAAAACTACACTTTTCGACCATATTTGGTAGAAATACTTTTGTATGGATATCGTATTACTTTAGTTATGCAGCGTTTCAAATTTCAGCCACTTACAGGCGACCAATGACTTTCCATCACGTGGACGTAAAGTCTAAAATAAAATTCTCGAATATAGTATCCTGGGTTCTGGGTTGACCGATACTCATATAACATAATTATACCAACAATGAGGAACTTAAAGATTTTGATATATAAACACTCTGTGTCGCTGCGCTAAAGCCTAATTTATTTATATTGAGAAGTCTAGAGACGTCTATTTTGCCGCTTCGAATTATTTTGGAAATCGAAATTATTTTAATTGTGTAAGGCGTCTAATTAGACCTCATTGAGCTCGGACTTTTTTGAGGACTGATGCTACATCCCGTTGATACTTTATCAAAGCAGGCGACTAGTATACCCTTAGGTAGATAGACAAACAGAACAAGCTATAGATTAAACCCAACACTGGTATAATACACCGTATTGTCTATTTTTACCCCGATTATTATTGACAAATATTCTATTTCTGGTCTCGGGTAGCGTTGGGTAATTCTCGTTGCGCGGAAATCGAGGGCCCGCCCACGCGCGCCGGGAAAAGCGCTCGCAACGTGTGCAATATTGCTACGAGCCGGTAGCATGCTCACCGTAGCAATGCTTCAGGGACCTATGCTTATTTTACAAATATTTTATTGCGTCGGCGTCGTTAGGCGAGTCGCCCTTTTCTTTAAGGTCGAGATTAAAGAGCACAGCTATCTCTCTCGCGCATCACAACATTTTTAAACATATAAAATCATTGAGTAGGGATATTAGAAAAGTTACAGCTAAATCTGTTTCTTTTGAGAGGAGAAACGTTAAAAATCTTAGATATCATTTATACTGGCGACGGAATTAGAACAAAAACATATTATATTTTCTTATTCCTCAGCCAATTTAAAAGATATGGAAGAAAAACTTGTTTTTAAATATTTCTCCTGTCTAAATAAACAAATTTAGCTCTCACTTTACTAATACATATCCCTATTCAATGATTTTATATGTTTAAAAAGGTTGTGAGCGAGTGAGATAGCTGCGCGCGTCGGGCGAATCCTTAATCGGTGCTGCTTGCGGATCGCTGCTCTGCTCACACAACATAGCAACAAGTTAGGTAAATTAAAATAATCTTATGTCTGTGGAGCCGGACTTAAATATTAAAAAAAAACATGAGTTTAAAATACTACATCAAGATCAACAGTTAACTACAATTCTTCATTCAAGTCCTCGAGTGGAGACCACGCACCGGCAAGCGCAGCGTAGGGAGAACAACCACGAGATGGTTGACCTCACCAAGTGGCAGGAAGATGCTGGCTGCAAGCCGCTTCCAAACGGTCTTTTTAGAAATCCATTGGAGAGGTCTACGTCCACCAGTGGACTTCTTATGGATGAGATGATGATGATGCCATTATTATGATGGCAATTCTAAATGTAATGTTTTATAAGGGTTCCTCGATTGTTACTCAAAAAAAAAAACAATTTCAAGTTTGCTATTGCATATTTTACTTCACTATTCAGACCGTCACCTATCACAACTAGGCCATGTAGTGCTCCAGACTCCCGCAAACACTAACAGGAGTAACAGGTCTCTGTAGACTCTGGTGTGTGTATCAGTGGTTCTTAACCTGGGATTTTTGAAATATACGTACTCACCGGTACGTATTTTGCTACATTCATCATCATCTCAGCCATAAGAAGTCCACTGCTGGACATAGGCCTCCCACAAGAACTTCCAAAAAGACCGATTGGAAGCAGTTTGCATCTAGCGTCTTCCCGCCACTTGTATGAGGAGCAAACATTTTGCCATATTAATTTATAAAAACTGCTTATAACAGAAATTGTAATCAGGGTAAGAAGAAAGAGGGTAGTGTTGCTATTTAGAGCATGGAAGATCATTGACACATCCATCCGAATGCATCAGAAGTGGTCCGCGAAGAAAGAAAAATATAAATAAAGATCATCACACATTTCTTTGAAGTTATTTGATTAAATTTACATTTTTATTTTATTCTGAGCAAAAACTGGTTAAAATTCTCTCTCTCGCTGCACTTGGACGTTACTCAATGACGCTTTCTGATTCATTCATGCCTTGTCTATTTTGACTAAATAGATGCAAGAATCGAAGCAGAGGACATAATAAGAGTGATGACTATACCCAGCAGTGGGACAGAAAAAGCTGTGGATGATGATTATGAAGACCTAATCATGATAAAATCTTGTATAAACTGAGCCGATTGCAGTGCTATAAACAACTTCGTTATTAATAAATAATATTGGTGGACATTTCATACAACACCATCTAGCCCAAACTAAGCAGAGCTTGTACTTACTATGGAAACTAGATGGCTGATAGAATACTTAAATACTTTTTTTGTAAATACATACTTAAGATACATAGAAACACCCAGACACAGAACAAATAATCTACATTTACATAATACTCATAGAATACATTATTAGACATAAAACATAAACACATAAAATTTATTGTAACAAAAACACAGGTAATAAAAAATCATACACACAAAATAGGTCACAAAATAATTACTATTAATATTAGTTGTTGTGGCCAGATTTTGAATTGGCGCCATTCACGAACTCGCATCGTGGGCAAGTTATTACTTATATCAAGCTTCTTTCAATCTTTTACTTGTCAATGTCAAAAACGCGATTCCCGCCTTTTTCCTGTCTCTCATCCCCGACCTATTGGGTACATCTACGCGAGCATTCGCAAAAAATCAGCACCCGCAAGCGGACATAATCGCGCGCCGAGTAACCGGAGCCCATATTTTTAAAATCAACGCACTCTGATGAAAACACCTACTACGGACACCTCGTTCCACGGCCGTGGAGAAGACTCGGAATAGCAGAGGACCATCACCATCTGCTCCGCAGGCGTTCGCGGACTAGGAAACTCAGGTGTGCCCATTTTCATCCCATTTCCAATACGCTTCCTGTATCTATATCGTGTTTATCTCTCACATGCCGCTTACCCGCAGGTCCTTCGAAGCATTAAGTTTAATTCCCTAGGGTTTATTCGCTTAATCAGCGGAATCCGTAACGCATTTTTTGATATAATAGTGACGGTGGAATAAATATAAAAAAAAACGAAGCTGTCGCTATTCCATATTTTTGGTCCTTCGAGCCGGAAAATCTATTGGAATGTTCTGACGACTTAAGAATGTTGTTAAAATACAATTTGCGTCGGTCCCTGCACCACTATAGTTTGTTTACATAACGATATACTCCTTTATTTGTTACTTTAATCCGTGGTTGGGTCCACTTAAGGTCCTTTCACATTAGCGCGTAAACTAAATTCACGTGTAGTTGGAAAACATATCTAAGATACTTATATATATATATATTTATATATTTCCATTAATTAAATCATACTAGTCTCGCGTAAAAATGTCCAAATCGGAAACTAGAATTCAGGCTGGGGATAAACTTTCCCCCGATGACATTAAGCTACAATTAGCCTTGGCTAAGAGAAATAGCCTCTTTTCACGGCTTCAGACCATCTTCGACTACACAAAGGTAATTGAAACGGATGCTCATGCTCTTGAAATATTTTTGTGCTCCTGCGTAAATATTGATAATTTACGAAATGAGTTTAATGAAGCCGCCAGTCGTTTTAGCGAATTACAGCTGGCAGCCAACCCGAATATGGATATAGAAAGTCACATGCTAAGTATGTTTAACTCATTTGAGGAATTGTATTGCCGTATCAAATACACGTACAACAAACTATCGGCTGGGACCAGTACTTCTCACGATAACAACGTTACAAAGGCCAGGCCTCAGTTACCGGCTCTTGAGATTCTTGCTTTCGATGGAGACATTCGTTCGTGGCCTTTGTTTTTTTCGAACTTTAAGACCGTCGTACATGAAAATGGCTCGCTCACGTATTCCGAGAAAATGTACTATCTTCTGGCTAAGCTCTCACCTAGGGCTCAATCCGTTTTCTCGGGCCTCACCCCGAGCGGCGAGAATTATCTTGCTATAATAGATGCCCTCGTGCAACGATATGAAGATAAGCGCGCACTTATTTCCGCCTATCTGAATAGCATCTTCGACCACAAGTGTTCGAGTGTCGCATCTCTGGCTAGCTTTGAAGCCTTCTTTGATAAGTTCGTTGCATCTGTGAATGCTATAAAGAATCTACGTATAGAAAACATTGCCGATACAATTTTTTTAAATATCGCGCTCAAAAAATTAGACGACGACACAGTGCGCCTTTTCGAAATGACGCACAGGGACACTGAAATACCTACCTTCGATAATTTGGCTTCCTTTATGAAGAGTCAAATGAGAATTCTGCAGAATAGAGACAGCAGTGCTGTTCTCCCTAAAATTTCTCCCCGCACACCCGCTAACAATACTAAGATTTCGAAAGCGCCACAACCTCACGCGTACGTCACTTTTTCTGATACGCACAAATGTCTATGCTCTGATATAATACATAATCACCTATACAAATGTTCCACATTCGCTAATCTAACTCCAATAGAGCGATACAAATGCGTCAAGGACAGAAGCGCCTGCGTTAACTGTTTAAGTGTCAAACACAAAGTCAGTGGCTGCAATTCTAGCTCAGTTTGTAGAGTATGTTCGTCAAGACATCATACTCAGTTACATTTTGAGAAGTCCACAACAAGTAACGAAGCGACCGAGGAGCCTCCTTCAAAATGTTTGGTCACGTGCGACTCAGCAAATTGTATAGATACCGCGACACGGGAGGGCCGGGTTGACAATATTCCTCTCATGTTAAACAAAAGCCACGGCCCACCTTCGACGGTTTTACTTGCCACCGCGGTAGTCTTAGCCTTCGACAACAAAGGAAATCCTAAACCTCTTCGATGTCTACTTGATAGCGCATCAGAATCGAATTTTATAACCGCCGATGGTTGCAGGCTATTAGGCATAAAGCCAGAAGGCGCTACTGCACGTATAGTCAAGGGTATTGGTAAAACTGAGAAACCAATTAGGGGTTCAGTAACCTTCTCGTTTGCATCGAGGCATGACCTTCGCGCGCAATTCAAAATAACCGCTCTAGTATTAGATCACATAACTGGAAGCATACCCAGTTGTCCAGTTAGTCTGTCCACACTACCGCACATAAAGAACCTGCCGCTCGCTGATGATTCCTTCGCGCTTCCGGGACGCATTGATGTGCTCATTGGTGCCTCCCTTTTTCCGCATCTAATTCTCCCGCACGCGGTGCGATATGCTCAGCTACCGCCCGCGATCAACACCGTGTTAGGTTACGTATTCATGGGGTCAGTCCCCACTCCGCATCCAAACCCACGCTTAAGATCTCCACGCGTCAATTGTTGCGTCACACCGAGAAGTGATCTTGATGAACGCAGCGTTGATTGTCTCTTGAGGAAATTTTGGCAGATCAAAGAATCTCCTCTAGTTAACTCGCCTCCTCAATCTATCGAGGATATTCAATGGGAACCGAATATATCCGCCCGGTGGTAACGCTAATCCCTTTACCTACGCAATAATGTACGAACCGCCATGTAACCGTTATTAGCAATAGATACTTAGTCTATAATTAGTATGTAAGTCAATAATAACAACAAAACATTTCATGATACAAGTAGATTGTAACTATATCGCACTATTTTCACAATCCGCACTATCCAGACGCTACTGAGCGCTCTTAATCATTTCTAAAGGTTACCCTTTATGGCCGGGGGGATGTTGTGGCCAGATTTTGAATTGGCGCCATTCACGAACTCGCATCGTGGGCAAGTTATTACTTATATCAAGCTTCTTTCAATCTTTTACTTGTCAATGTCAAAAACGCGATTCCCGCCTTTTTCCTGTCTCTCATCCCCGACCTATTGGGTACATCTACGCGAGCATTCGCAAAAAATCAGCACCCGCAAGCGGACATAATCGCGCGCCGAGTAACCGGAGCCCATATTTTTAAAATCAACGCACTCTGATGAAAACACCTACTACGGACACCTCGTTCCACGGCCGTGGAGAAGACTCGGAATAGCAGAGGACCATCACCATCTGCTCCGCAGGCGTTCGCGGACTAGGAAACTCAGGTGTGCCCATTTTCATCCCATTTCCAATACGCTTCCTGTATCTATATCGTGTTTATCTCTCACATGCCGCTTACCCGCAGGTCCTTCGAAGCATTAAGTTTAATTCCCTAGGGTTTATTCGCTTAATCAGCGGAATCCGTAACGCATTTTTTGATATAATAGTGACGGTGGAATAAATATAAAAAAAAACGAAGCTGTCGCTATTCCAAGTATAGTACATAATTTGAAAAAAATCATAAAAAATAAGCCTGCGTTCGTCTATTCTCTTCACGCCAAGCATGGATTAAAGCAAATGATGAAGCTCAAGAACTGCTTTTATATTTGTTCAATGTAAGATAAAATTGTAAAAAAAAATATTTTTTACCTAATTATCGTTCCTCAAAAAAGTTTAAACACCACAACAGTAGATCATTAGTAGTAATAGTGACGAATCCATCCGTCGGGCACATCGGCGTACCACTTGGCTCGTATCTCGAACAATTAGGCGTGATAATGAGGAGTCATTACTCTCGACAGCTCACGGGAGTGGCTGCCTCTTTGTAGTTTTATGGAGGCACCATTAAAAGTTAGCACTCTGCGAACGAGACTGTTCCTTGTTGACCAGCTTTTTGGCAAGGGCGGACTGAATACATATACATTTTATGTTTCTTTACGTTAAGTGAATCGGTGAAATGGCAAGTCTAGTTTCACCAATAGACGAACGTAGTAAAAAAAATAAGTTATGGTTTCTGGACCTATCCAAGCAGAAGGACAGCTAACGCTGTGGATAATAATAATTCGGCAAGAAAAAAAAAGTAATAGTGTTACAAAGATGTACAACTCTTTGCAAATTCTACTGTATCTCCAAAAAGGACCATAATACGTCAACTGTCTGTATTGGTGATTTGTATTAGGTATGTATATAATGGGAAAGTATAGTAATATTTTTTAATCATTTGATTGTTTGTGCATCGGACGGTAATACTTGCAGACGGACTGTAATACTGCAGAATACTTGTCCCATTTTACCCTTAATTTCTCACTGTTCAAAGATTTTTTAATTAGAACTTAATACTTATTTCTTCTCCTTAAAATTATCATAATCCGATGGTAAGAGGCGCCACAAACATACGTATATGCTGAAATGCCAAAAAAATAACCCCCTTCTTTTGGCTTTGCCGTAATCGGGTAAAATATTTGCATTTCCGCCACAGCAACAACAACCGAATGATTGAACGGTACAATTTTTTGCCAGCCGAAATAGAGACAATTACATCATTGTCTCATCGCTACAGAAGTACAGATCAACAAACTTATTACAGGCCACAAATAACAAAAAAATACAGATCTGCTTCGCAGAAAGTGTTGAGATATATTAGTCACCAGACCTGTGTGGTGTCGATTTTGTGTCTCTTTCGTTTACATTATTAGTTAGCGAGAGGAATGAAGACTGAATCTGACTGAACTAAAGTTAGGGTCTGTTCAGATGCGCGCGATATAATAATATGCCTACTCGTACTAGCTGTTGTAGGTAGCGAAATCTTTTAGACGCACATCGACTAATACGCATAATAACACAAATTATATTATAATAGTTACAATCAAATGACCATACGATATATTACACGGAATTCCACCAAGTTTTAGGGACATAGGCATGCCGACAGCCCAAGACCAAGGCTATGTCTAGCAAATATGACTGTTTAAATATTGCCTACTTTCTGTAGCCAAACCGACACAACTGATTTTGACTTGTGAGGTGATGTTTGATTCAATTTCACTTGCAGTGTCACAATTTATCATTACATGTTGGCACTGAAATGCTCAGTTCTTCTCCGTCACTAATCTAATGTCACAGAACATGTAATGCTCAAACCTGAACTGTTACTTTGTATCGCTCCATCCTAATATCATGTATATTTGAACAGGCCTTTAAACTGGCTTCTCCCATTTCGGAGGTGAAACTGGCTCGTTTCCGATACGGAAGCGGCAGACCGGTCAACTTTTCGCCACCATGTCTTTAAGATCAACCGATTTACCTGTAAAACCGCGTGGCGGCGCCTCTGTCGCGATTCCTTAGCAAAGTAATAGAATATTTTGGTTTCCTATTTTGACCGTCTCTATGAGATAAATCGGTAGATCTGTCACCATATGCAGCAATAAATCGTTTAGTTGAAGCCTTTACGAGTCGGACAATAAATGAGTCAATTTTATTAACGGTTCTAGGACTTCCAGGTGATGTCAAACAAATTGCTGATTTCCTTAAAAAACTAAATTAATTGGGCTTTTTGTCCTTTTTCGTGTAATTCGTTCGTTACTCTTTTTCGGTGATGATAGGCAACACTGATATGTAGAAATTTTGACATTCGTTTTGAATATTTTTTATCTCACTGTTCCGTGTCTACCTCTTGGTTGTATATCATATATCTTGGCGCCTGTTCTTACCCGACTATGGCGGGCCAAAAGGAGGATTATGATTTCAGTAAGTTTGTATGTTCATTTGTTTTCATTAAGTACTTCTAAAATCATAATTTGACGAATGATATTTCGCTGAAGAACCGTCTTGATACATGCGGACTGCAGTAACTCTCCTATGTATATTGGCTTAGCTGAAGTCGGATAAGCACAATCCTTCCTAAGTTACCAGTTTCAAATGTTTTCCATTTTATGAGCAGACTAGTAATGAAATAATAGTAAAAAAAAAAAAACTAAAAAAACAACGCTTCAAATTATTGTGTTGTCATCTGCAAAGTTTGAATGAAATCTGACCGTTAGAAGTGGATCAAAATGAAGACCAAAGGAGTCGGTTACGAACAAACACGCATACAGGTGAAACTAATAAAACCGTGTTAAAATACGTTCGATCCAAAATATTCGGAGTCTCCGCGAGATCGAATCAGAAATGGAGAGATCCGTAGACGTATGAAACTCGCCGACATAGCACAGTGAATTAGCAAGTTGAAGTGGCAATGGGCAGGGCACATAGCACGTAGAACTGATGGCCGATGGGGCCGAACAATTCTCGAGTGTACACCACACACCAGCTAGCGCAGCGTAGTAAGACCAGCTCGAGATGGACAGATGACATCATACAAGTAGCAGGAAGACACTGTATGTAAACCGCTTCCATTCGGTCTTTTTGGAAATCTATGGGCGAGACCTATGTCCAGCAGCGGACGTCTTGGCTGAGATGATGATGATGAAAATGCTGCTGTATCTGGTTACAGAAGTCGATAAAAGAATCATTGATAACAATAAAGATGCTGTGTCATGTAACATGTTGTGTCAATTAGTAGCGCCACGGTAATACGGTTCGTAAGGGAGTGCGACCTGGCATTGTTTGTACTTCAAACAACGGACAATGAATAGTCTATTTGAATAGAGAACTATGTGGCAAAAATGGGAACTAATGTCTCGGTTGAACAAAATAATGGAATAAGGACAGCAGCGCCTTTGCTCTCGAACACAATGATCAAATAAAATACGGACAGCAGCGCCCTCAATTCTATATTAATTCTCTATTCGCACAAACTCAAAACTGTGTATGCCTTTGAGGTATATATACACAAATCGTTTGGCAATGCACTGCACTTGTGCACTCTGAGATATTAAATTTAATTATATCCAGAAACGCTGGACAAATTCTGGGTTCGATACCCATGGACAAATATTTGTGTGGTGACCATGGATTTAATATAATAAATTACAGTTTAAAAAACTAAAAAACACGCTACAAATTATTGTGGTCAAAGTTCATTACAAGACTTTTCTAACAAATCCAAACACAGCTATGATACGATGTTCCATCATGAAGTTCTAGTTCAGTTCAGTTTCTATCTTCCGGCTCCATCATCAGATCAGTTCGATAGTACCATATTATTGTATTGTCATCAGAACTACATACAGCTGCCAATTTTCATGTCGCTACGATCCTTGGAAGATGGTTAAATTAGATACCTTAGATTTCATTACATAGTTACAGGTCGACCTAATAAAAGCGTGTTAAAATGCACACGCTTGAATATATTTGCGCAGAATACAAGTTAAGTTAAAAACGGCTGAATCGATTGTCATGAAACATAGCTTAGAATACTTTCAAACAAAAAACTAGGTCAAAATCGGTCTATCCGTTTGAAAGCTTCGATGCCACAGACAGACACAAATAAACAAGTCGAACTTATAAAATACCCCTCTTTTTGCGTCTGAGGTTAAAAATAAAAAAAGTCTGTTCGGATTACGTAACTGACTCATATCTCAATTACTATTCGTCTAATTTGAAACCGTACCAAATAGGCGATCCAATCTCCACCCGAATGTGATACTACGGCAGACGTTGCTCGAAATCGCGCAAATCTGTTTTGGCGTTAAGCCATCTCCAGCACTTTGGACAAATGTTTGATCCAGCTTTGTAGTTTGAACTATGAATGTTAACGATTGGCCAAATGTTGGATCAAATTTGTTAACGACAAATTTTTAATCGATCATGGAATGCTAAAGGGAAGAGTTATTTTTTACCCGACTGTGACAAAGCCAAGGTCATTATGTTAATGTATACTAAATAGATTTACATTTCTACGGTGTGGCCAAGGATGGAGCACGTCGATTTAGAATATTCACTCTAGCAGCAGCTTAGAATAGCAAATGAAAAATTGTGCATACAAATAGCAAATGAAATGTTTGACAGATGAAGTATCGTTAGTAAGAGTCTTGGTCATCCGATGGCTTTAGGCTATGTGACGTCACACTAAATTCAATATGGCGCCCTGTAGATCAAATGAAGTCATGAATGCCGGACTGGTAGAAAAATAAAAACAAAATGTACCAGCTGATTCTCTTCGCGGGCATTCTGTAAAAGGCGGTTAACGGATTTGAGAGAAATTGGCGTTTATGTATCAATAAGCTGACCCCCTATCAATGCAAGCTAACATTTTGCTCATCTTACCTTCTAATACCCTCTCATAATCATCTTAGCCACAAGAAGTCCACTGCTGGACTTAGGCCTCCCCCATGGATTTCCAAAAAGACCTGATGGAAGCTTCCTGCCACATGTATGAAGTCGTCTGTCCATCTTGTGGCTGGTCTTCTTATGCTGCGCTTGTCGTTGAATGGTCTCCAGTCTCCACTCGAGAACTTTTAGGCCCCATCGGCCATCAGTTCTACGTGAAATGTCCTACCCACTACCACTTCGACTTGCTAATCTGCTGTACTATGTCGGTGAATTTCGTACGTCTACGAATCTCTTCATTTCTGATACTATCTCACAGAGAGACTCCGAGCATAGCCCTCTCCATAGCCCTCTCCATAGCTCGTTGCGTGATCTTGAGCTTCCTTATAAGGAGTGATCACGTTTCAACAGTTCTACGTGAATCCTCTGATCCTCTAACCCTCTAATAATCTCTCACTTCCATCTAACTAACCACGGTCAAATGTAGCATTTTTTTATCAGCCCTGTTTGTACAAACTGTCCCACTGCTGGGAACGGGCCATCTTCTCATTGTGAGAAGGGTTAGGCCATAGTCTGCCACTCTGGCCAAGTACGGGTTGGCAGACTTCACACATCTTCAAGATCATTGAGAACTCTCAGATATGTAGGTTTCCTCACGATGTTTTCCTTCACCATTTGGAGTCGGCGGCAATCAACAATACGCACATAACTTCGAAAAGACAGAGGTGCGTGCCGCGGGATTCGAACCCAGGACCTGCGCATCGCAAGTCAGACGGTCTCCCGACTAGGCTGCCGGAAATTTAGCATCAAAAGGCCTTTACTGCTCTGCCTACCCCGCAAAGGAAATAGGTGTGATTTTATGTAGTTGTGATAAAAAGTTAATCGGATTGTTCGTAGGTACTTATTATCATATCGGAACTCGTCCGACTTCCTGCACCAAAACTGATACTCGTAGCGGTCTGGTTCAGCGGTATCTAATTTTTTAAGCTATTGCATAGCTTCTATCGCGGGCCTTGAGCGTGGAGACCGAATCCAGAAATTCCGTAACGAAAATAACCTAACACACCGCGCGTAAAGCTATTATGCAATAGCTTTACCGCGGCAGTCTCCGAGTGCCACACGTCTTTTTTTTCTCTAATTGGATGGCTCCGGGTTCGATTCCGGGCTGGACATATGTTTGAACATGAAATATGAATTTACACAGAACTAGCTGTGCCCCGTGGTTTCATCCGCGCAGTGAGAAAGAACGCTGATGTTGATGAAATATGTAGCCTATGTTTCTTGTGTCTAGGTTCTCAGCTATCGCTGTATCAAATTTCATAACAATATGTTCAGCCGTTTGTGGATGAAAAGGTAATAAATACACAGAGGAACAGATAGACAGTGTGAGAGAGAGAGAGAAAGAGAGTTACTTTCGGTTTTATATTACTAGTTATGCTGGTGATGGTGACCATAAAATGTAGGCTTATGTCAGTCTCCTGGTCCTGAGCTATCATCATCATTATCATCTCAGCCACAAGAAGTCCACTGGACATAGGCCCCATGGAATCATGGAGAGTTTTTCCTCGGTATTTCTATAATAAAAATCATTACAATCGATCGTGAAAATATAACAAATAGACAGACAGACTCAGAGTTGCTTTCGCTTTTGTATACATTCAACGGTAAAATGTTGCCTATGTGCCAATCCAGGTTCTCGCCAATTTCTCTAACAAATTTTATAACAATCGGTTCTGCGGTTTGGTCTTGTAAAGACACAGAAACAACAAACAACAACAAACAGAACAAACAAACAAACTCTTTCTGTTTGTAACAAACAGAAAGAGATACAGAGCTACATTTTATAGTATTAGTATTCCGTCAATATAATCTCAATGTTCATCCGTTTGTCTAATCCCGTGTTTTCGTTTTGTTTCTATATCTATCTTATGTTAATCTCAATTGTGGTTGGTCTTATCTCGACTCGAATCAGATCTCGTGGACCTGTCCGATATCGCTTATCTATTTATATTCACCTGTTTTAGATGACTGTTGGATTCTAAATGATTTGATAATAAATTACAGTTTAAAAAACACGCTACAAATTATTGTGGTCAAAGTTCATTACAAGACTAGACTAGTTTAGTTTGTTAGACTGGCCTTGTGGCTCAGTTGGTAGTGTGTCTACGTCTACCTGCTGAACTGAAAGGTCGTGGGTTCGATCCCCACCCAGGGCAAACATTTGTGTGATGAGCATGAATGTTTGTTCTGTGTCTGGGTGTTTCTATGTATCATATGTATATATTTACAACAAAAAAAAAGTATATATGACATATGTATTCTATCAGCCATCTAGTTCCATAGTACAAGCTTTGCTTAGTTTGGGCTAGATCGTGTTGTGTGAAATGTCCTCAAATATTTATTTATTTAAGACTTTTCTAACAAATCCAAACACAGCTATGATACGATGTTCCATCATGAAGTTCTAGTTCATATCTTCCGGCTCCATCATCAGATCAGTTCGACAGTACCATATTATTGTATTGTCATCAGAACTACATACAGCTGCCAATTTTCATGACGCTACGATCCTTGGAAGATGGTTAAATTAGTTACCTTAGATTTCATTACATACAGGTCGA
Organism: Lycia hirtaria; assembly: GCA_947563715.1. NCBI lineage: Eukaryota > Metazoa > Arthropoda > Insecta > Lepidoptera > Geometridae > Lycia > Lycia hirtaria. Next base: position 15,902,765 of record OX387378.1, read on the forward strand.
CCTAATAAAAGCGTGTTAAAAACAACTGAATCTTTGGCTGAAAAATACTGAAACAACTAGACTTCAAAAAGCGCAATATTATTTAAAAACTAAACCACTAAACTACTAAACCGAATTTGGTGGAATTTCCTTGGGACCAATCTGAAAGTAAGTATTATACTTTCAACAAAAATAATTACATACAAAAACATAATGTTTTCTAAGGTATTCGCGATTGTTGGTCATTGAAATGAAACAAATTTTAACGCGTATATTTTACATAATTTTATGAGGTGACGTTTCGAACACTTTACAGCGTCCGTAGTCACAGGTGAGACTAGATGATTACTACCGCCTATTATTTTTATCCAAAACGTTCCCTATGCACGCAGAACTCGCTCACAGTGTCAACAGGTTTCGCAGATCTGTGTTGAGGCTGAGATTTAAAACAGCTGAATAGACTGAGATGTGAATGTTATGTTTATGAGTGCCGGTATCTATCGGTAATTTTTTAAAGCCCTTATTGAGAACCTCCTCCTTTTTGAAGTCGTTTAACAACACATCAGCCAAGACATTTGATAGAATTTTGGCCCACAAACATTGGAACCAAAACTCTCCCACATAAATCCTGGTGATTACTAAACCGGCGAACCATGACGTAACACCAACGAAGAATATACGTACGTAGATACACCTGTACCGAATGGTAGACTCTCATTCGTGTCGAGAGGTATGGAGTCACCAGCTCCACGTGGTGCGAAGGAAACGCTCAATTCTGCTGGCATTCTGCTAACCGGTGAATATAAAACGGTCTATATTTACTGGGGCTATTATTAGAATCGCTGATTTGTTGGCGACGTTAGCATTCATTCATATTATTCTGTTTTGCAATGTTGCTATGGGAATGTAATTTATTTTATGCAGGGCAAGCAAGTCGCTCGCCTATTGTTAATAATTTATCTGTCTATGACAGTCCAATGCCATCCAGAACTTTATATTTGATCATCGTCATCTCAGCCACATGAAGTCCACTGCTGGACAGTTCTATGTTGATGGATTTCCAAAAAGACCGGTTGGAAGTTGGAAGCCACTTGCGTCCAGCGTCTTCGTATGAGGTCTTCTGTCCACCTTGTGTCCATATTCACACTTCGTCGGATTTGAATTCGATAGGAAGATGTAAAATCGAATTAACCGACTAAACATGTCGAAAAGATGAATAAGTATACATATTATATATCTGCTAAAGCGCCCCCCTTTAAAACTGAAATTTTCAAGATGTAGGTTGGCTTCCCTCATACAGGCAGATTTACGTCAAATGCTAGTAATTCCGGTGACGAATCGCCGTCCTAATTGCGAATTGCACAATCTAATCTACTCTTACTCGTATTCCCGTGAGTTGTCGCATGTGAGGCGCGACTCGCGACCCACTTCGTGATATTTATTGTTAAATGCGGCTGAAGTGAAAATAGTACTGGCAGACGATTCTGGAAGAAAAGTCACGGCGGGGTTTTAAATACCCAGGTTGAGTCTATTGCGAAAAGGATGAAGCCCGTTGAAAATGAGGACTGCCTAAGAAGGAGGGCGCGAGAGCGGTTTTTAGAGCGTATACTATGTTTCTTAATTCCTGTGGACCAAACGGCCTGTTATACTTGTACTATCTGTAATTCTGTAAGGATTAAGAACTAGCCAATCAAAGTTCAATACAATGCTAGTTGCGACGGCGTGCAAAAACCAGGTACCTACTTATGCTACCGGTCACATGGGAAGAAAAATGTATGGAATCAAAATAATTGATTTTAGCGAAAATATGATATTTCACTAAATCAATTGTTTCTGTCCATATTCAAACAAAATTATCATATTTTGCACCATATAATTTAGGTCCAAATTATAAATTGTACATTATGAAAATTGTAAAGACTGTATTCTGTTCGTGTACCAATAAACTAAATAAATATAATTACACCAATTATAAATATTCAAATCAATCATTTTGATTTCATAAATTTTGCTTCCCACTTGGTCAGTAGCATGAGAATTAAATTTCAACCCATATATTAGCTTAACTTTGCGTACATGTTCTTTTTTTGGTGTAATACCATAGCTGGAGTACCACAAGGCTGAGTTTTATTTCCTCTTCTCTTTTCCCTCTCTTCTCTTTTCCCTCTCTTCTCTTTTCGACCCCAAAACATGTTCCAGCAATGACGTCACATCATAGTGCTAGGTCAGTCCCGTTCTTATTTATAATCGCACATTAAGACGCGCATCAGCGTCGTTTAATTTGTGCACCGCTATAATTGTCGCTTTCACTTTGCTTTACACTGTGAAAGTAATTTTGGCTGTTTCTGTCGGTAATACATCAGAGGGGTGTGTGAACTTTATGTGTTATTACTGCTGCCTTCCTGGGTTCCGTATCTCGCAAGGAAAAACGAAGCCTTTATTAGATCACTTCGATATTAGGCTGCTTCTCAGGGACGCCTGATTGACTAATCGAGCTTCTAATGGTGATTGTATTATCTTAATCATAATCTTATGTTTAACTAATATTAAAAAGGTCAAAATAATTATGTCTGTCTCTCTGTCTGTTTGTTACCTTTTCACGACCAAACTGCTGAGCCGATTGTTATGTAATTTAGTGCAGAGATTTATGAACCTGGAGATGGGCATAGGCTACTTTCATCATCATCATCATCATCATAGATAGATAGATACACTCTTTATTGTATACACCATAAAATTTACAATCACCCTCCCTATTTCTTCACTTTAGGATAACAGAAAGTCTGCGAATTACCCCCCATTTTTTGTTAAAATGCCAAACATCCGTACTCATCGATATCAGTATTCTGGATGCGTACACCACAGGAATTGAATCCTTTGCCGCTATCTCTGTTTCAAAGAACTACAATCTCGGAATTTTTAAGGCTAGAGTAAATAGATATCTAGATCGACGAGCTCTATCCTCGGTCACACCGTCGCTTAACATCAGGCGAGTCGATGGTCAAACGTAGATCTATCTTGCGTAAAAAAATTAAGAAAAATTTATTATGTTTACACACCATTATTATTATTATTCTTCATCACAACACGGGTGAAGCAGCGGGCTAGTATTCTAAATAACCCGGATTAAACCGATCTTTTCACTAACCACTGCTTGCACGGAATGATATCATACTACATGTCAATGTTATTTCACTAACCATTAGTGAAAAGTTCGGAAATGCGAGACTCGTAATTATAATAAATCTACCGGTTGTGTGCAATTAAACATTCCACGAGTTTGACATTCTGCGGGTCATTCCGAGAATTAGACGTTCCGCGAACTGGCCATTCCGTGAATTAGACATACTGAGAATTGATCATTCCACGGATTGCGTACGTTAAAACGTTTATGTTCTTTATGGTCCCGCCGTACCAGTTGTACCATTAATGGTACAATTGGCACAGTCTGCACATAGTGTGAAACTCGTACTTTGCTCATTTTGTTTTCTATCAAATAAAAACAGTAGCACACACGTTAGTGCGAAAGTACCAGGCGCACTATCTTAGGCGATTATTCGCATTGCGCATTCTCTTCTAAATGAATAACAACTTGTTTGGACACCTGCAGGTTTAGGAATGCGATCTAACAATTACGAGATCTTTTTAAACCCCGACGCAAAAGGAAGGGTGCTGTAAGTTTGATGTGTGTATCTGTGTGTCGGCTTGTGGCAGCGCAGCTCTCAACTGATGGACCGATATTAATATAGACATAAATTTATTGTAACAAGAAACATAGAACAGAGAATAAAAATCATACACATAAAATAGATAACTAAATAATGTTTTTGTCACAATCCGGCCCCAGCTCAGCGTATAGTGTTTTTTTTTTTTGTTTGAAAGAAGATTTCATCGAGAATATTCTTCGTTATATTTCATCCAAATCAGTTCAGCTGTTTTTTGTCAGATGATCAATTCAGCAGTTAGGTTTTGATAACAAAATAATTTGGAAAAAAATTGTCATCCAAGCACATCCATATAAATGAAATTACGTATTTTTAAGTCGGTTGTTTCAATATTTTAAACTGTAATAATTATTATGATAATTGGTGTTGGTTTCAGACCTACTATGATGCTTTCTAAAGATCCGCGCTTGTCCAATGTATGAGTTTAAATTAAGAGATAATTATAATAATTAAAATTACAATTTTTATTTTTTTACGAAAGTCAAATCGACTTTCGTGAAAAAATAAAAATTTTACTTTTACTTAGCCTCCTCTGACAAATAAATTATTTTACATAGTTTGTGGTATAGACTACTCATTTTAATAAATTGTTCAACAGCTTTGCGCATAATTTCTCGCAAAAACATACACTGTCGAGCTACTTGTCGAGTGTATCAGTTGCACTACGCACATAGCTCTTACGCATCACAACATTTTGAAACATAGAAAATTATTGGTTGGACATATTAGAAAAGTGAGAAATAATTTTGTTTACTTAGCCACTAGTATGCCTACATATATTTTGCGTTTGTTGCAGGTTGGGCGCATCCCAGCAGACCACCCCCTGGTGGGTGGCCACAAGGGCCCCGTGCTCGATATAGCCTGGTGTCCGCATAACGACAATGTAATCGCTAGCGGCTCCGAAGACTGCGTCGTCAAGGTAAACTTTCATCTCTTGCATCTTGCATATTTCAAGGAGCTGGGATGGCTCGGGTAATGCTGGTAAGGGAAGATGCACAATACAATAAGCGGGACGTCAGTGAAGGGCCTATTGCCCCCGCCCCGAATAAGAATATTCTTGCATGGTACAGCTTTAGCTGAATTTACTTACGAGTATCATTTGCATGTACGTACGTACGTACGTACGCACGTAGTACAATTTATAGTGGTGGTAATGTTTTTTCAATAAATTTTATAATTATGTGTCAAAATTTTGGAACTAACAATGAGGCGTTGATAGTTTAGGGTAGCTAGTATTCATGGGTATTCGCAAGACAAGTGTAATTAGGCATCTCATGGACAAGCTGATTCTTCTTTGATCGCATTATCGCTTTTAATCAGGTGAGTTGTGGTCAAACGATAGTCATAATGAAAACTACGAAATAATTTAACAGGATCATAAATTGAAATAGAACTTGGCCGTGCATGCCGGAAGAACTTTGGCCATTATCACTAAGAAGTGGCATCCCACCCCAACTTAACTAATAAATAAATAATTCTTAAATAAATAAATAAATCAAAAATAATTCCAGGTGTGGCAGATCCCTGACGGTGGTCTATCTCGGACACTGACCGAGCCAGTAGTAGACCTGGTGTACCACCAGAGGCGCGTAGGCCTTGTGCTGTGGCATCCAACCGCTCAGAACGTGCTGCTGACGGCTGGCTCCGATAACCAGGTCAGTATACCATTGGATCTTCAGCGCCATGGCATAAATTTGTAAGTTCAACCGGATCTTCAACGCCATAGCATAAGTTTGTAAGGTCAACCGGAGCATCAGCGCCATGGCATAAGTTTGTAAGTTTAAGAGGACTTCCAACGCCATGGCTTAAGAAGTTTCGTAGTGTAGCTTACTTCTTACTTCCTTCGGCGCTATAACTCTTTTCGGGTCTTGGCCTCCTCAACGGTCATCTCGCTCTGTTTGGCCTCCCTCCTCCACGATGTTTTCTTTCCCATACACATGGTCATGTTACCGCCTTGGAACAATTGTGCGGCCCTACACCCTTCTGGTTGTTCAAGAAGCTGGTGTCCGTCGGGTAAATGTTGGTGGGGAAATGCACGAATACCCCAAGCGGGTTGGCCATCCTAACTGGTATTATGAAAGCGAAAGTAACTCTCAATTACCGCTTACGATCAAACGACTAAACCGATTGTTGTGAAATTTGGCACAGAGATAACTGAGAACCTCACCTGACGGACCTAGGCTATATTTCGTCTTCATCATCGCCGTTTTCTATCACTATGCGGTTGAAACCGCGAGGTGCAGCTAGTAGAAAATAATTGTTCTGTTCAGGGGGGCTACGTTCATCTCTTATAGCGTGCAAAGTTAGCTCGCGCTCGCTTTCATCTTGATTTTTCTGCAAAGAGTTTGGATTTTTTTAAGAGTCGCTTCAACTATTGTGTCATAATTGCAGAAAAAGCAAGAAAAAAAACGGGCGTAAGCCAACTTCGCTATAAGACATGAGCGTAAGCACCCTGATTTGGTAGACTTACCATGTGCGTACTGTTGTAGATAGCGATATGGAATGTGGGCACAGGCGAGGCCCTAATCACCCTGGACTGCCACCCGGACCTCATCTACTCGGCCTGCTGGAACTGGACCGGCACCAAGCTGCTAACCACCTGCCGCGACAAGAAGATCAGGTCAGGGACACCATAATAAAACTTATGAACTGCTGTCGTGGCAGCCTGGATGTAGGAAATACAGTTACCTATCTATAAAATCTGTACTATGAAATATCGAATATAATTTCCGCGATTGGGCGTCGTTTTTATTACATTTGGGTATTAATTAAACATAAGCCTATATTTTTACCCGACTGCGTAAGAAGGAGGGTTATGTTTTTCGAGTATATGTATGTATGTATATTTCTTTGACACGCCCTAGAGCCTAAACGGCTTGACCGATTTTGATGTGAGTGGTGTCAATAGATTAGTCTTAGTTGTGAGAGTGACACTGAGTACATCAAAATTAAAACAAATCATAAGTTAGGCCGCAAAAACCTCTTTTCTGCAGTCGGGTATTTTGTTTTTCTTTTAACATTGATACTTGTTTCAAAATACATTTTATTTGATTTTTTGGAACGAGAATCGAGTACTGAACATCCTGTATCAATATTGCTAGTGTTCAAACAGTCACCCTGTATATTATGTGCTGTGAAGAGTTGATTAAGAAGTTTCTCTTCTAATACAACTTCTAGTACAATACTGCACACGCCTTTTTTTCTCATAGTTATGATTAGTAGTAATTGGTCGGAGTTAGCAATGTTACGAGATTAAATTGACGTATATAATGTGATTGCAGAATTATCGACCCCCGTAAAGGTGAAGTGGAGTCTGAAGCGATAGCACACGAGGGCAGCAAGGCTTCGAGGGCGATATTCCTCAAGCACGGACTCGTCTTCACCACAGGGTAAGTTACGTTGCGGGATAATCGGCCTTAAAAGTTAGGTTTAGTGCGAGCGACAGCGCACGAAGGCAGGAGGAAGCCTTTACGGACGATATTCCTCGAACATTCAGCAGCAGCCACTTACTTTAATTTTTAACAGTTTTAGCTATTTTATACAGAATACAATCGGTGCACTTAATTAATATGACTACATAAAGTCTGTTTAAATATAGAGCTATCGTAGCAAAATACGGGTATATCTGGAACTATGTACATATATACTTAGTCTGGCCATAAATACTGTTACAGTTAAAAATAAGAAAGATATTACATTTGAATTTGGAATCTGTCATTTTTATACGATTGTTCATTGAGTTTTCTAATTTTGGCGCCAATACATTGTACAATATTTTGCGATATTAGAATGGAGTGGGGTGATAAAGAGAACCGAATCGCTGTGATTGCATTACACAAAGTTGGTATGGAGCCAAATGCAATTTTTAAAACTCTCCATACGCTTGGTATTATTAGTCAAATGTTTGTGTACCGGGCTATTAATAGGTACAATGAGACCTCCTCTGTTTGTGACAGAAAAAGATCTGGCCTTCCACGTAGTGTTCGTACGAAAAAGGTGGTCAAAGCAGTAAGGGAAAGAATTCGAAGAAATCCTGTCCGAAAGCAAAAGATTTTATCTCGGGAGATGAAGATAGCACCCAGAACCATGTCGCGTATTTTAAAAGATGACTTAGGATTTGCAGCCTATAAGAGACGCACTGGTCATTTTTTAACTGATAATTTAAAAAAGAAAAGGGTGGTAAAATCGAAACAACTACTGAAGCGGTACGCAAAGGGAGGTCACAGAAAAATTTTGTTTACGGATGAGAAAATCTTTACAATTGAGCAACATTTTAACAAACAAAATGACCGTATTTATGCTCAAAGCTCTAAGGAAGCTTCCCAATTAGTCGACAGAGTGCAACGTGGGCATTATCCGACTTCAGTGATGGTTTGGTGGGGTGTTAGCTATGAAGGAGTGACTGAGCCATATTTTTGTGAAAAAGGTATCAAAACATCGGCACAAGTGTATCAAAATACCATTCTTGAGAAGGTAGTTAAGCCCCTTAACAACACCATGTTCAATAACCAAGTATGGTCCTTCCAACAAGACTCGGCGCCAGGTCATAAAGCTCGGTCCACGCAGTCTTGGTTGGAAGTGAACGTTTCGGACTTCATCAGAGCTGAAGACTGGCCGTCGTCTAGTCCTGATCTTAATCCGCTGGATTATGATTTATGGTCAGTTTTAGAGAGTATGGCTTGCTCTAAACGCCATGATAATTTGGAGTCCCTAAAACAATCCATACGATTGGCAGTGAAGAATTTTCCCATGGAAAGAGTGCGTGCTTCTATTGATAACTGGCCTCAACGTTTAAAGGACTGTATTGCAGCCAATGGAGACCACTTCGAATAAGCTTTTATATTTTAAATTGTTTTATATTTATGTATTAAACTAACACACTGTAAAAGTAATAAATATTATTTGCAATAAAAAAAAAAATCTTCGTGACAATATTTATGGCAAGACTAGGTACTACTATGGTATTCTGTGGTCTCGACTGAACAAAATAATGAAATAAGGACAGCCCCGCCCTCTATGCCACATTAGTTCTCTAGCCGAACAGACTCTTGATCGTTGTTTATCCACAGTTTCAGCAGAATGTCCGAACGCCAGTACTCCCTCCGCACGCCGGACGCGCTGAGCGAGCCGATCGTGACCGTCGAAATAGACACCTCCAACGGAGTGATGTTCCCTCTCTACGACCCCGACACTAACCTCATCTACCTCTGCGGGAAGGGAGACTCCGTTATACGGTACTTCGAGGTACGTTATTCGAGGTACTTTGAAGTCAAATTTTAGAAATTTTCGTAATCTAGCAACTGGGAAGGTTGACTCCGTTATACGGTACTTCGAGGTGAGACTTTAGAGACAGTTCATAATCTAGCAACCTCATCTACCTCTGCGGGAAAGGAGACTCCATTATATGGTACTTCGAGGTGAGAATTTAGAGACAGTTCGTAATCTAGTGACTTCATCTACCTCTGCGGGAAGGGAGACTCCATTATACGGTATTTCGAGGTGAGACCTTAGAGATAGTTCGTAATCTAGCAACCTCATATATATCTGCGGAACGGGATACTCCGTTATACGGTACTTAGAGGTGAGACTTTAGAAACAGTCCGTAATCAGTGTCAAGATCTCCCCTGCTTCACATAGGCCACCCCATGGATTGGACAAAATGGACAAAGACCAGTTGGAAACATATTGCATCCAGCGCCTTCCTGCCACTTGTAAGGGGTCATCTGGACACCTTATGGCTACCACCGACAAGCGCAATTCAAATTGTATTATTTGAAGATGAAACAAAAAAATTCGTACTTAGTAAAATTGTTATAAAACTTAAGGGTTTTCATTAATTTCATGGGTAAATAACTATGGATTAGAAAAAATGTGCTTCGTGGAATTTAATTATAGACAATTCAATTATAGATGTCGTTACCAACACTTAGATTGGCTTCAAAAATAATTTAAATATTGGGCACAGGTGTAAGCTGTAATTAGTTGGAGCTCTCATCTAGTTGTATTTGAATTGCAGGTGACGCCCGAGCCGCCATTCGTCCACTACATCAACACCTTCCAAACGCCCGACCCGCAGAGAGGTAAACTACTTGCCATTGTCAGACCTTAGTGGCCATTCATTTATTACGTAAGACTTTTTTTTTTTTGCTAGTTTTTGAGTCTCTCCCCCCCCCCCCCTCTATATAAGAATAGAATAGAAATAATTTATTGAATAACTGATATAATTACATTTTGATAAGAAAAAATAAGAACAACAAAAAGAAAAATAAGGACATGGTCGACCCCCTTAAATCGTCTTACGTAATAAATGAATGGCCCCTTACCGTAAAGCCGCAACAAAGATAACATATCGTAATATTTATCACTTTATTTTATTTATAGACACTTAAAATAAATTACACATATCCGACGGGACTTGAACCCGCATTATCCCGATCTGTACCTGAGAGCCTTTACCATTTTGGCCACAGAGGTGTCCTGTAGGATGGTCGAAAGTTTCGAATAGTCTTTTTTTGCTTAAATTAATCAAGCGATAGTGGCGCCACCTGTAACGCGTTTTTTTATGAGTAATTGAGTATTCTATATTTTTTTATTGCAGGTATTGGCATGATGCCGAAGCGGGGCTGCGATGTGGCGACGTGTGAGATCGCCAAATTTTACAGGCTGAATAACTCGGGACTTTGTCAGGTTTGTGTTTCAAAGTTTAGAGTCTGTAGGTTCTTGGACAGCTGTTTTTTTTACCTTTGTCAGGTTTGTCACATTAAGTGTCTATAAGCTCTAGAGCAATGGTGTTTTTTACCTAACTGAAACTTTGAGTTCTAATAGGCCAGTTTTTTTTTTTTCTTAAAAAACCCCGTTGATATATTTCCCAGGTGGTATCAATGACGGTGCCGCGCAAATCGGAGCTGTTCCAGGAGGACCTGTACCCTGACACGCTGTCTGATGAGGCGAGCCTCACGGCCGACGAGTGGATCGCGGGAGAGGAGGCGGAGCCTTGCACCATGTCGCTCAAGGTACCCCCCTGACAACTAGGGTCATCTCTAGCTCTAGGTCAATCTCGTGGCGTGGCTTGACTAGGTGTGCTCGAACAATCACCAATATTAAGCAACGGACCGACTGGTCAATTTTCGGATGGGTGTCCGTGAATGGCATTTCTTTCTGCGGAGTTACTCTCAACTCTGATAACGGTGCAAAGTTCGCTCGGCGCCCGTTTTATCTTGCTTTTTCTGGATTTAAGAGTGAGACAAAAGTTCAAATGAGCCTACTTTAAATTGTGATATTTTTAATAATCGTTTCAACTTTTGTGTTACTCTCGTAATTGCTCAAAAAGAAAGATAAAAACAAGCGCTTAGTGAACTTTGCATCGCTATAAAAGTTGACAGAACGACTGCTGAGCGCTACCGTGGGTCGGATGGCACATTAAATTTTAGGTCCCAGTTGTTCGTTGAAAACATCAATCGTCAAGTTGGGTCAGAGGCCTTTCGGCAGCTTAATTACGCTGACACTAGGACTGGTCACTCTAGTCTATACGAACCTCTTACTTTATCTCTAATGTGTAACATCTATTGCGTCCAGTCAGACAGTTATACGATCTACATCGGTTACCTATCCATAATCCGAAATACATTTATTTCAATCTCACTTGGCCGAATCCTTTTTATAGAATACATGATTCAATATCTTATTCCTTGACATGGGTTTCTGTTTCCATAAGTTTCATTTGCCCGAACAGTTATTAATTTAGGTTTCTGTTTTATTATATGCAGAAATATCGGTTATCTATCTATAATCTGAGTTACGAAATATCATATATCATTTCTCTGAAAAGTTTTTTTTTCAAAAAACTATCAAAATCCCGAAAACTCATTTGACAACTCGTCTGATAACCGAAACTTTGTAATACGAAAGTTTTATATGATGTATAATAAACAGAAACCTAACGGACCTAACCTAAGGATTATCTCAATGAATTCTTTGTAAATAAGAGGTTTCTGGATATGATAAAAGGGAAACCTACCGAACCTAATCTATTTGTTCGGGCAAATAACAAATATGACTACAGTTTGTTTATTTATATAGTTCTATCGTGGTAAAAAAGAAGACTAACGTCCGGAAGTATATATTACTATGATATTCTGTAGTCTCGACTGGCAAAATAATGAAATAATTACAGTTTAAAAAACACGCTACAAATTATTGTGGTCAAAGTTCATTACAAGACTTTTCTAACAAATCCAAACACAGCTATGATACGATGTTCCATCATGAAGTTCTAGTTCATATCTTCCGGCTCCATCATCAGATCAGTTCGACAGTACCATATTATTGTATTGTCATCAGAACTACATACAGCTGCCAATTTTCATGACGCTACGATCCTTGGAAGATGGTTAAATTAGTTACCTTAGATTTCATTACATAGTTAGTTACATACAGGTCGACCTAATAAAAGCGTGTTAATAAAGACAATCCCTCAATGCCACATTAGTTCTCTAACTGAACGGACTAACAAACTTATGGAATCATGAACTGGTCTCAAGTAAAACACCTGGAATCAGTCAGTTCTATGAAACGGATTCGAGTAAGTAAGATTCGAACAAACGTATTTCGGATCATCGATAGATTACCATGTACATTCGATCTACCGAATTGATCGGACACATACCACTTCCAGCTACACGATAGAACGAGATGCACTCTATAGGTTAATATAAGAGTGGGCACATAATGCCTATGCAACCTTTGCGTTTTATTGCGTCGCAAGAAAAATTATTTAATTGGGAATATGCATGATTTATTTTTATTTGGTCATAAAAAAGCTAGTCACAAATAGATCCATTCCACAAAAATAAGAATGTTACAAGATAACAAATGATGACGTCATCGTTCAAGTTTGTCGTACAAATTGTTTTGCGAGAGAGGGACAGAGCATCCCTCCCCTAAAACTTTAAATGGTTATATCTCAGAAGTTTATTGACCGATTGAAATATATTTTTAGTTCATGTTTTACATTTTAGTATGTTATCAATTAAAACTATTATTGCTATGAAATAAAATCCATGCATATTCCCTATTGTGTTCGCGAAGTAACACGAAGAGACTCGCAAGCCGAGATCAGGATAAATTTTACATATAATTTTGTCTTATAAAAGTAAGTACAGTGCCCGTCATAAATACAAAGCGCAGACCTTGAAGGGAGAGGGGTATTAGAGGAAAAGATGTATTGGCTTGCAGTGATACGGGGTCAGACTGTTAAAGTAAACCCGGGAAGAGAAGCAGCTGGTACATTCTATGTATTTAATTTTCGTAATGTATTTACATTCTATGTATTAAATGACGGTACCTATCGCATGTATTTGAGAGGTTTTATTTTCTAATTTTAACAGATAAGGTAAGTCAGTGTTGATTGATGTAAAATCCTGACATGATTGTTGACTAAGTCATAACTGTCAAAATAACTTTTTTTTGTTTGTGCCTGCTGTGTAACTTTTACGATTAAACGCATAAGGCCGATCTTCATAAAATTTTACAAGGCACATCACAATGACTTTCATAGGGGTCCCTGTGGAAAAAAAAAACTGTAACACTGATGAAACAGAAGAACGTAGATGTATGTATATATAATGGGTCCCTTTGGGGAAAAAAAGTCGGTAACAGTGATGAAACAGATGAACGTAGACCTAAGTATATAATATAATTAATGCACTTAGTGTGAAAGCGCTGTAACATCGTGTTTGTAAGATGTAAGTCTAATGATAGAATGTAGTGTTTTAGCATTTTGTCATGCGTTGATGATTTTGTTGGCTTTTTCTAACTTGAAATTTGATGTTGTGTGTGGTGTGACTCCTTTAACCTTTTAACTTGATTTATATGTGTTTTACTAACTTAAACTCTATTTGCCATCTTTATCATACTGTATCACTTTTTAACTCATATTTTAGATTAATTTATTCCACCATATGTGCCTTTTGGATTCAAACTTTTATAGAGATAAAAAATCGTATATTTTGCAATGTCAACAATACAAAAATATTGTCCCTATTATATTACTTTATATTTTGAAATATTGAATCTGAACTCTGAAATTATTTTTAAAATCTTGAGGTCCTGTAGTTAATAAATTTTATGTCTCGCTTTCGGATACGAAAAATGTTGAAAAATGTTTTTTTTTTTTTTTTTTTATATTTGTTTTAGTTATTTTAAACCTCCAGAAATACTAGCATGCTCGAGCTTGGACAGAAAATTTACAACATACAACGACTTAAAAAGTACAGTGTACAAGTTACACAAAATTAAATTATACAGACACAAGGTGTAGAAATTCAATTATTATTTACCAAGTGGAATTACCGAACCCCCACACAACGTCCGACGCCAACCAACTCGTCAACAGACAGATGCTAACGCTAGGGGCCCCCCTAACCAAACTCCAGGAGCGTGCTCTTGTCGTACAGGGCGGGTACGTGTCTGGGCGGGCGGCGACGCAGCTCCACGTCACCAAGAAGAACGCACTGGCGACCAACAAGGAGAAGGACAAGGACAGGTCGCCCACTCCGGCCGGGAGGAAGGACGACTCTCATGCTGGCACTCCCGCGTCTGCCACGCCCCCGCCGGCGGTCACCGCTGCTATTGTAAGTATGCGAACATGATGGCGCTTTTTAGTGCCAGGTGTGTAACGGTGTTCCGTCACCCTCACTAGAGATACGTTAACCTCACTAGAGAGATTCGTCAACCTCACTAGAGAAATTCGTTAACTTCACTAGAGAGATTCGTCAACCTCACTAGAGAGATTGGTTAATCTCACAACAGATATTCGTCAACCTTATTAGAGAGATTCGTTAACCTTACAAAAGAGATTCGTCAACCTCACTAAAGAGATTCATCAACCTCACTAGAGAAATTCGTCAACTTCAATAGAGAGCTTTGTCAACCTCCCTAGAAAGATTCGTCAACCTCACTAGAGAGATTCGTCAACGTGAATAGAGAGATTTCCTAATATTATCATGTCATAGATTTATCATATTCCCTATTTATTATTTATCACACTTCCTTCTACAAAGGCGGATGAATAGACGCTACGCAGCGCAGTGTCACATACAAATTCAAACACATATTATGTACACTGATAAAAACATTTTTTGTTATGTCATTATGTCAAATATTATAAATTAGTAACAATTTTTGTCAAAAAATTAAAACATAGGTGACCGTACATACATTGCCAAAACCATATGAACTTTACTTTCTATTTTGCCATAGTTAAATAAAACACAAAATATACGAAGCTAAAATAATGTTGTATATTTCTAGGAAAAGCAACTGTCCGACTTGGTCGACGAGATCCGCAAGCTAAAGTCCGTGATAGTGAAGCAAGAGAACCGCATCCGCGCCCTCGAGGCGGCGGCGAAGGCTCCGCCCCCCGCGCCCACCCCCTCCCCGCGGCCGCCCTCGCCGCCCAACCACGACTCGCCGCACGACGACGCCATGGCGCCCGACGAGGTCTGATCGTGACGATGATGTATCGGTGAGGAGTGATGCTTGACTTTACTTACATTTCACTTTACAGCTTGTTTCGCCCTACATGTCTTGGATGGAATAGTGACCATTGAGAACTTTATCGAAATCAAGAGCTCAATGGTCGGTCAAGTCCAACATTGTTTGTTTTATAAGATAGGGGAAAACATTTTTTGTGTATGTAGTTTATGTAATTTAAAAAAATTAGTTTTTGCAAAGATTTTTATATTCTATTTATGAAATCAGCACACAACGAATTTTAAGAGATCATGTCGAGCATGAAGGAATGATAGAATGAGATAAAAAAAAAGATGCCATCTCTTTCTTACTTTACCTTTTTGTAGTCAGTCTCGCGGTTGGTGTTGTATTTTCATTATGTTCATTCATATCTAGGTTGATAAATATTAAGTCACAAAATCATTATTTCTTTCGATTTGTATAATTGGAAATTAGCTTAAGTTCTATTTAATACTATTCTGCTTTGTTAAATTCAAATATCACTCCTATCGCCTAAAATCAACGAAATGCTATCTGTAACAGTTTTCTTTCCAATGAGCGCCATCTACTAGTAAATTATACGAATTATTACAAATAAATATTGGCGAAATCGTCGATGAAAATTAACGTGTAAAGAAAATCGTTGTCGGGCGATCTTTTGCCAGTAATTACGCGTTTTTCGTACAACAAGAGGTAACTGTTCGATCATTCTTTTTTTTATGTGGTTGGAACCGTTAATGGGTATACGGTTATACGGTTTGGTTTTTCATAATTTACACTTTTAATTTTAGAACTTCAAGTTCATACATGATATTTGACAATAGCAAACCGTAGAGGCTTAGACATTTATGATTTTAATCAGATAAAAAAGAATCATCGAAATCGGTTAATGCTTAGAGGTAGAATACAATTTTCTCTTACTGATAAGGGAGATTGCGCGGCAACAGTTCTTTTAAGATTTAGGAAATTTTGACAATATTTTTTGTAGTAAAAATACGGCGCTTATTTGGTTGCGTCTGCATGTAAAGAAGTTTTGTTCAATCATGCTATAAATCTATAAATGTGGTTAAATTGATCAGTTATGCAATGAATGTGCCCAAATGGCATATCATGCTACTAATATATCCAAATTGGTCAATCATCCTACAAAACTGCCAGATTGTTAAGTCATGCCACAAATATGGCCAAAAAATGCAACAAAATGTGGCCAATTTTTTGACTTACGAGAAAATTGTATTGATATTTGAGAACCTGCGGGTACACGTTTTTTTATTTATTTATTTACCTATATTAGTATTGTAAATATTAATTTAGTGAAAGTGATAAGATATTTGTGCCTTATTTTCATTAAATGACCGTTTCCTAGATGTTTTAAGGGAAATTTTTGAAATTGAACAAACTTTGTGACTGTTTATTTTCATACTTTGATGGCTATTTAATTGGCACTTTGGAAGTAAGTAACTTTGGAAGAAGTAAGTAAGCAAGTAGTTAGATTTTGTCTACACGTTAAAGCGATCGTCTAATATCTCTGAATGGCTAGCACAGTGAAACTGTTAAAGTTCCACACAGGTTTCGAACCTGTTAAAGTTATTTGTAGCATTGAACTGTTATGAGCTAGCGTGAAGCTTACCATCGAGCGAGTGACTTGCTTGTCTCTTAATTCAGTTGCAAAAATAATAGAATCGCTAATAAATACATGCCAAATTAACCAAATATCTATTTTTTGCTCCCGTAAGGTTCAACTAAATAGTCGCGAACTATAAATCTAAATTAACTTTTAAAAATGTAAACTATTTTAAGTATCGAACAATTACTCAAAGTATGCATCAAACGAAAGTTACAACAAAATTTGAATACGAAATTGGTAATATGATCAAGAATTTTTCGAACAATAAAAATAATTGTTTTTCTTCTTGTTTGCGGGGGTAAGGTCCTAGTGTCACAAGTAAATTCTGGGTGCTAACATTGGTGATGTAGATATAATGCATTTAGATCCCTAAAGCCGCGTTCACGCGATCAAAGTCAGCTTTGACAGTGTTTATTTGACGTCTCCTTTTCAACATAGGGGACCTAAGATCATTGGCAAGTAACGTGTCAGAATAAAACGATGAAAATTAGACTTTCAATACGAATTTTTAAAGCCTACTTTTGAATGATGACCGCAACGCGTTACAACCTGTGCATATAACGAATAATCCCCTTGATCAAACTGCACTTGGATGACCATATCAAATTAAAGTAGAATTTCTAAGCTCTACTTTTTCGAAGTCTACTTAGATAGAGATGTCAAATTAATTATTCAAAATGGCGTCAACTGTCAGTTAACAATAACTCGCATATCACAAATAAACCTGTCACTACTGGCATCTGTCGATATTGACGGCGGGGTGAAAAATGGTGAAACTTTGTCAACCGGTATTAAAATTATTTTTTGTCAAAGCTACTCTGTCAAATACAAGCTTTGACTGCGCGGACGCATCTTTAGCGAGTTTTATAAAACTTAGTCTCGAAGTTTATAGTCAAATATTCACCAAAATATTTCCTGTATCTCAGTTTGAAATTAAACCTTACTGTGCTGAAATAAGTGCTACATTTCTTATGATATTTCTAATTAAAAAGCCGCAATTTTCGGCTATATTCTAGATTTAAGTGTTTCTAATATCATTTTATAGTAGTTATTTATTTATATGTTCGTGTGTGACTGTTCTGTTTAGACAAATAATAAAATGACTCGAAAAAGAGGACAACTAAAAGCTGTAAAAAAATCCACAAGCGCCATTAAAAAACAATTTATCTAAAATCTACATAAAAAATATCACAGATCAGATTATGGATTTATAGGACCAGATTCTGAATTTATTTAATTTTTTGTTTGAAAACAGACAGTTACACGTTTTCTTTTAAGCTTTGTTTACACTAAGCAAGTACTCGACCAACTGGACACGTGCTGCGTTCACACTGATTAAGTATGTGTATCGCATTATTCGGCAATTTCGGCATTTTACTAATTGGTGTGAATAAGGCATTAATTAGTTAAAGAGTCCAGTAACATGGTGCTTTGTAATATTTCTAATCCCAACATTATTACGCGTACGCTTCTAATAATCACTGGCTCAATGCATTATTAATAAAATTACTATATTATATTATTAAAAAAATAATCTTGTTTATGTATTGTAACTTATGAAATGTTATGAAAGTATTCTTATGAACTTGAAATATCGATTTTTAAATAAATTCTTGAATATAATTATGAACATTATTTATATGTTATATTTTAATGTATTAAGTAATAACGTCAGTATAAATAATGCTGTAAAATTTTCAATATTTTGTATGATATCAGAATATAAACTAAAAAAAATGATGTTTTTAATGTGTTAAAAATAACCGGTTTTGGTTTTTTAACAGCTAGTCAAATCACTAATGAAATTTGACGTTTGACAGGTTTTTAACTTGTTTAGATCGATCTAGTAAAAGTAAATACAAGTTTGAAATAAATTTACTATCCTGTAAGGATCGTTCTACTGGATCGATGTAAACGAGGCATCTTATGTTGCGCTGCCCGCGCAACAAGTAGTATTATAGTTAAAATAAAATAGTATTATTTCTTTTTCATTATTATATTAAGATGGCGTAATATAGATGTTCGTTTTTAAGATCATGACAAGGCAATGAATGAATTTTTTGTATGAAATAAAAAATGCTTGACTTTTTTACCTTCGAAGTGTAATTTATGTAATAATATTAATATTCATATTTTCTTTGTATGTGGAGCTTAATTTTACAGTTTTCATGAGCTTTTTAACCTGTTTTTTTATTTTATTTTTTTAAAGCTCGGCTATTTAGCTGGGTGATTGAACATGTATGTATAAAAGCAAGTATTGAGGTGTGTACAGACTTTGTAACTAACATAACGAACATAATAACATTTCTTGAACTTTTGTCACAAATCGCCAGAAACCAGAATGAATCAGATGAAATATATTTCTTATCCTTGTTGTGGACATGATAATTCAATAAAAAAATTGGAAGAATACAAAAATTTATGCACAACATTGACAATAAAAAAATTGAAGAATACAAAAATTTATGCACAACATTGACAATTAAAAAAATTGAATAATACAAAAATGTATGCACAACATTGACAATAAAAAAATGAGAAGGAAAAAATTCTGCACTGTCACGCGCTAGACAAAAAAATATATGTCTGTGACGGCTCGAATAACCCTGCTTCTAAGACTTGTATAATCAAGCTTATTAGATCACTGCATTGACTATTTAACTAAAAATTTACTAATTGACTAAAAGTAAACAAGAAAATAGACGAAAGCTACTTTCGTCTATTTTCTTGTTTACTTTTTCGCGTTCAAACTAATGAACGTTATAAAAAAAAACTCGAAAAAATACGAAATGTGCATGTAATTGTTCGCGTTACGTTACACGCTATGTTACAATGTGTGTACAACCTTAATACTCGCGTCGTACTTATTGACAATAATGTTAGAGTTTTAATATTTGACGTTGGATATTTGTTAATGGTGTATATTACCACCGCTTAGACGCTTCCTTAATGAGTAATATTGTTGAATGTCATAAAATGTTTTGTACGGCGAGGTTTTGTGTGACTGAATACGGCCGCTTAGTAGGCTAAGATTTAGAAAAAAAGTGACATATTCCGAATCACGTCATTAAAGCTCATTGGTAATATCTATTCCGACATAAGGCAATGTGAAAGATGTAAAGTCAGTGTCAACATCATCGTTAAATAATTATGTTATCAATTATTATTTGTGTCGTTGCTATTAGAACTATTCTGAATGCTAAAATGACCGAATGATCGTTGTCACTATTGATAACGTAGGCGTTATTCGGAACTCGATCTCATGATGTTGCCTAGAGCATGCTCGTGAATTTAAATGTAAGTTTTTGATCATGAAAAACATATATTTGGGTGATTACTGTAATGAGTCAGTTCTAGTAGATACGTTGACGGCTATATCAGTCCACAAAACACTCGCACTCAATGTAAATATTTCTGTACTCCTTTTGGTTAATAAACGCGAGAACATAAAAGCGAAAATAGTAAAATGATTAACGCACAATTTTAGAATTTATTTACTAAAGTGATTTTATTTGAAAATGCTCGCAAATTCAAGCGGGTTGCAAATCTAAAGGTGTTTCCGATTTATCTGTAAAAGTGGCCAAATAGGGAAACTAAATTTCTTGTAAAGCTTTGGACTGTTTAGAAAGAACGATCGTAGCTTGCCCACTTAATTACGTAGATAAATTGGTAGCGTACTGAGGATTATTATTAAATGAATGACTTTTAAAAAACTGTGAAAAGTATTATGAAATTGGTAGCTATTAATGTATTTTACTATATTTTGAAGTCTTGTACAAGTTGCTATTTTGACACTGGCAAATGCGCTAATGCAAACACAGCTCCAATGCAAACAAAGAAGAATTTGTTTTATTTTTAGTTTGCTACTACTTTGATTTCTAATATATGCCGTTAGGAAATAGGTTTCGCGTCTGCATCTTAGACCGTAATGTCGCTCAACATCAGTTATAGGTATTAGCGGTTAGAATAAAAAAGTTTGTCTTGGTCATAAAGACGAGTCGTGAATACCAGTTCAGAACTAGGTTTTTTGTGCTTTTCAAAATGCAGTAATTATTTGTACAAGGCTTCCAATTGAAAGCGTCTGCAAAATTATAAATTATTAAAGCCTCGATGGTGCTAACGTATCGTGCCAAAGCCACGGGTGGGTATCGAACAATAAAGTGGACAATTTAGGGCGATCACAACTGCAAGTTGAATTAGAAAAATGATAAATTTATTAAAATTTCATAATTTAATGAGTTCATTTTTGTAGTTTATATCTACGGTACGGCAGGACTGTTGTCGTTTTGCAGTATCGGCGCCGACTTCGGACGGCGACGTCCATTGTGCAGATTCGTTACAGAAGTTCTAGCCTAAAGCCAAAATAACAGTTTTATTTCAACTTCTTGCTTACAATGAACATGTTCAATGTAATCAATGTGGTTGTTTAGTTGTGTCGCCCTAGTCGTAGTGCCTTGCGTTTGTAGTGAATACTCAATATTGCTATTGCGAGTTGAACTGTAATAAAATTTCTATTTTACTATTTTCATTGATCGTATTATTTATATTCCTAACACGTAGGATTCTACAAATGCACTTATTTATGAACCCTGACAAATGTGTACAAGAGCCAATGGTAGTTTCGAATAATTATAGTTTAAAAAACTGAAGCAGCCCACTTCTCATGAATGCCGTTCTCAGAACTGGACCAAATTGAAATGGGACCACACGGGAAGCATCAGCTTTTAAATAAAAAAAAGAATCATCAAAATTGGTTCACCCAGTCGAGATTTATGAGGAAACAAACATTAAAATAACAGTCGAATTGATAACCTCCCCCTTTTTGGAAGTCGGTTGAAAAGACGAGTGACGCAGATCCCTGTGGCATACTGAGTCCGCTAGACACCCTTAGTCGCATTTTGAACATTGCCAAGAATGCTCGTGTCGTCTTAAAAAAATGTTTTTTGCTATAAAAAAAAGTTACCATCGTTTTTGTGTTGTCAAACGCCATCATGGTCGACGAAATATAATTTTATTTTCTAGGTATATGGTTTTTATCTTACTCTCTTCTCTCAACTGTAGAAAGAGTGAGACAAAAGTCGAAATATTGAAATAAGACTGCTTTGACGCTTGTGGTACCCCTGCGGCCACTGGTACTTTGCTATCACTTATGTTTGGTACTTTGATCGAGAAAAGGCTACAAACAGACACAGAAACAATTATTTTCACTTTTATAATGATAGGATTATACTTTTGATTTATGGGAGTCTCGACAAAAAGTAAATTATCTTCATTTACAATATAATTTATTCTTCTACAGTAAATTCCTTATCGAACTGTTCTTGCGTAATCTTCCGCTTCTTCAACTTATTTATCAGTTCCACGTCCTTAGCTAATTCATCGAGCTCCTCTTGAGTGACCGCGCGCCGTTTTTTGCCCTTCTTCCCATCTTCTCCTAGTTTATTTTTCTCTTCTTTCCGCTTCTTTTTGCGCTGTTTTCTCTCTTCTTTGTTCAGTTTTGCTTGTTCCCATGGTTTTGATTGAATCTGCAAAAATAAAAGTGTTTAGTAAAACAAGAAATATTAAAAGCAAAAATAGCTGTCTACAGTCTATGACACTATGTGAAGACGAATCTGACGACACCTCACACATCAAAATCGGTCGAGCCTTTTAGGCTGTAGGATATATTAAACATATATTCGAAAAACGTTACCCTGTTTATTACACAGTAAGGTATAAACTAGCACACTTGTTTGGCGGCGCCATAAAGCACAATGCTCATGCATTCAAGAAATATTTAATAGGCATGTGCACTACGACTTTTAGACTATTTTATTCTTTTGAAGGAGTATATAATCCATTAAAAAATAATGAAGTTATATAATGTGTATGAACTCTATTCAAGTTGTTTTATTCTTGTTTTACCATTTTTTTCTTCTTCTTGGTAGGCCAGACTCCTGTCTTCCTATATTCCTCCAGCTTGAGCTGCCGACTGGCCTCCCTCTGCTTGTCTCTGTAGGGTATCGTGTTGAAGTCTATCTGGTCCGTGGGACCGCGGAACTGCGCCTTGTGAGCAGGGGTCAGCTCCGGCATTAGCGGGAGTTTTAGGAGACCGTAGCTTGTTGCTATGTGACCTGAGGAACGTAGAGGGAAATTATCAAGGATTGAATGGTTTGTATTTTCTCGTCATATACCTAGGTACGTAAGTATTTTTTAAGTTTCTGAATGCAGCCACAAGTCAAACGAAAACTTAGTGTACAATATGTAAACATATAAATTTGTAGATACTTGTGTGTAAAACACTCAAAATTATCGAATATGTATTTTATCCTAACTTGTGAAAATTATTTAGTAAGTTTAGAAATATAAATAATTAGTTTCAAAAACCGACTTCGAAATGAGCATTTTGTTTTGTATACCAAACTGCTGAACCTATTTAGATGAGATTTCTATGGGACCAATTTGAAAGTATCTATATCCTTTCTAATAACAAAATAATGTTCCAAATCGATTTTTAAATGACTAAGTTACGTGGTAATGAAAGTAAAAACAATAAAATATACATCTGAATTGTTTTAAAATTAAATTTAATTTAATTTGTTAACCTCCTTTTTGATTCTTCATTTTTCTATGGAAGCTGGAATGTCCACCTGCCACCATTCTGTTTTTTTTTAAGTGTCCACTCACGGATGTATGTGTCTCCTACATTCTATTTGCAACATGCACGTAAACTAAAAAAAATATGCTTAGGAAAAAAATGCTTCAGAGCGAACATGTTGGCTCGTAGGTTTGCACGATGTACTGCACAAGTAAAGGCAACACTCTTTAGAACGTATTGCCAATCCTTTTACACGAGCAGCCTATGGGTCAAACATACGAAAAAATCCTTTACGGCCCTGCGCACTCAATATAATAACGCTTTTAGGGCGTTGATGGGGCTGCCATCGTACTGTAGCGCATCAGGAGTGTTTGCCGAGGCGCACATTGACGGATTCGCAGCGATCATGCGCAAACGAGTCGCATCCCTGATGCGCCGCTTGCGGGTCAGCACCAACATCTACCTACAGCTGTTTGCGTGGCGGATGGATCTGGACTGCCCAATAATGCAGCATTGGACCAAAATCCATCTTGAGCATTCCGGATCCAAGCCGAAGTTTAGGTTAAGATAGCATCTGTACGAATACTTCAGACATTTTCTTTTATTTTTATTGTTGACATTTTTACTATTGATTTGACATTTTAGTTATTTGTATTCTAATTTTTTGATGATTTTTAATGACATTTATTTATTTGTGTTTTTAAATTATTCATGATTATTTTATTTGACTTTTTTTTTATATGTATTTTTAATGGATTTTTTAACTATGGATTAATATCTGAAATAAATGAATTTGAATTAAGAATGCGCTCAACGCGCGCAGCTATCTCTCTCGCGTATCACAACATTTTTAAAAATATGAAACCTTGTGTCCTTAAACCTTGTATTTATCAAAATAAACAAATTCATGTCTCACTTTTCTAATATCCCTACTCAATGATTTTTATGTTTAAAAATGTAGTGATGCGCGAAGGAGCCAGCTGCGCGCGTTGATCTCACCTTAACGGCGGTGTGTCGATATGCCACAGAGGTTCTATCCCCTTTCCCCGAGCACTCACCGAGCGGCAGTTCCTTGAACTGCAGCAGTATATTGCACTCGTGCTTGGAGTAGGCGCGCATGTGCGAGACGAAGGCGCGCTGGCCCTTGTCGAGCACGGCGCGGTCAGACCGCTGCAACTCGTGCATTATGCCCAGAACCTGCAGTTAAAACACGCGTTACATTTGAAGCTGCCACGCTGGACTGGGAGAAAATTGAATACATAGAATGTTTCCATCTTCCCAGGCATACTGACCTGTAACAGTCTGACCCCTTATTACAAGCAAGCAAATATTACGCAAGCCAATATTACATCTTTCCCACTACTCCCCTCTAACCTTCTCAAAATGTCTCATGGTCTGTAATGATTTTCCTATCCCGTAAGGGAAAACAGGCGTGATTATATGTACAAATACAATTATCAACCGGACGCTACATAGTATCATCTCAAGTAGATGTAAACAGGCCAATGATAATATATAATCTGAATCTCGAAAACGGCTCCAACGATTTTAATGAAATTTGGTTTGTAGGTAGATTAGGGGACGATAAAAATCAATCTTGCTAGGTTTCATTTTTAGTGAACCCGGGTTTGCTCGTATTTTCAGTCATAAAAAATCTGAGTGGAGCTCGGTCGCCCAGGTACTAGAAGATATTATGTGCGAAACAAGATATATGTATAACTGCTTGTATTGGCGGACATTTTCACATAATCTCAATTGTATCAGCAACAAGTATCTATATTAAAAGAAAAACAAAATACCCGACTGCAAAACACATACATACACTCGAAAAAAATTAACCCTCCGCCTTACGCAGTCGGGTAAAAATAAAAAAAAACAATATCATCATCGAAGGATTTTGTTAGATAGGTAGGAGACATTGTAAAATATTTTAAGCTATGATTGTGATTTTAAGTATGTATCCGTCAATTTCAGTGTCCATACGTAATTTTGCGAATAAAATAACGAAATTATTGGCGATGTACATAAATATATCCGTTCTTGTTTGTTCACGTCAGAGCGGCTGTGGAACCAGTTGACCACACACGATCGCATGTCTTGCCACTAGCTGCCTACGAATATAAAGCGCGCTAGACGAGCTGTCGTCGGCGCGGTGCGTCGGGTAGGAGTGAAGGCGCACGCGGTGTCATTGAAGCCCCACCCTCCGCGGTGTCTACTTCGTTTCATTATTTTCGGCCCGTTGTTACATTTCCGTAGTATTATTATTCGTAGTTTGTAAACAGTTTTAAGGTTTTACAAACATACAAGAAAAAATATTACGAATGTGTGAAGAATATTACGCGAACACTGCCACGCTAATTAGAAAAAAAAATAAGTACCTAGTTCATATGACAAAAATGTTGTATATTCCTCACGCACACACACACACACACTCACAGACACATTATTTTTATTTCCATTTACCTTATCACGTAGTTTCTCAGTAACTTTTATCTCATCCCCCGACTGCCTCCAGTCGTTCAGCTCGACGAGCTGGTTAGTCTTGATGAAGGGCACGTATGAGTCTTCTGTAGGGAGCAGCGGCAGCAGGGAACACCCCGGAGCGCCCGCGCGTCCCGCGCGCCCCACCCTATGAACAAGGGCCGCGGGACTCGTCGGCGGCTCCCATTGGAGGACCCACTCTACTTCCGGTATGTCTAGACCTCTACAGAGAGAATATATAGCTGTATTTATGTTATTTTGTATTGTTATCTTTTTGACTGACTTCAAAATGGAAAGGGGTTTTATAGTCAACTAGATATTTTTTCTGTGTGCTTATTGATTTCTTCATCAATTTTAGACCAATTTTGAAAATTCTGGTCTGAAAAAATATGGTCTGCAAACTCTTAAGAGTACCATTCACTTTGACTTTTAAAGAGATCTACAAATATCATATATTTCCCAGGAAATAATATCAAGTATATACTTTATACATAAACCTATAGAATGAGGGCTACCGCGTTTGAATTTGCCACTAGCGGCGCTATTGTTTGACTTATTACTTACGATGTTCAGTAGTTGATTCTTTAGGTAACGCATAATCGTCAGGGTTGAAATGTTTTTTACAAACACGCGAATGTTTAGAAGGGGTATAATTGTCCTTGCGAATCGCTACTAACCAAGATTTTTGCCTTTCGGAAACTTATATCCTCCTTTTTTTTCGAACAAAACGGAACTGCACAACACTGCGGCATGCTTCAAATTTATTTCAATTGCACTTTTACGTTACTAGGAAATGATTTTTAACTAAACTGTTTTCTGCGCGTAATAGCAAATTTTGACAGGACCTCACTCGCCGGTGTCTCCAACTAGTAAGCATATAAACAGTAGCCCTCATTAAAATATGATCCGGTAAATTTGTGAGATTACTCTAGTCATAGCACTCACCTAGCTAACAAGTCTGTACTCAAAAGAATTGTATTCTCTGCCTCCCGAAACTTCTCCAGCACTTTACTCCGTTTCAACTTCATTTTCCCATGTATAGCGTACACTTTAATGTCCGGCAGAAACACTGGCAAAACATCAGCCCAATAGTCGACACAAGCGCACGTCGGCAGAAAGAATAATCCTTTCACCATCTTCCTATTTCGTATAAAATTTAACAACACGAGAAACTTGTCTTGAGGCTCTACAATAATGAAGAAATTCTGTAGCAAGATTGGTGTGCTTATAGTCGATTTTTCTTTAACACTGACTACAACTGGGTTTCTTAACCCGGCACGGACGAGGTCTTGCAGTTCTTTCGTTTGTGTTGCCGAGAAGAGGCCTGTGCGACGTTGTCGGGGCAGGTATTGCAAAATAGTAGTGAGGATAGCGGTGAACCCGAGATCAAGGAGACGGTCAGCTTCGTCCAGGACTAGGATCTCCTGAAATTATTATAGAATAAAATTATTACATGTATAATTGTATACATACATAAAAATCACACTTGTTTTCCCTTACAGGGTAGGCAGAACATCAAAGACCAATATGGCCATTTGACACTACATTTGACTGTGATTAGAGAGTGAGAAGGAAGGGAGAGGGGTTAGAAAACGACTTGCTTAGTATAGCGATTTAGTTTAAAATTTGAATTTAGAGGGGATAAGAGGGTAGGATAAGAAATCAACTTGTGGCTCTGAAAAGTCATCTGTCTCTACATGTAGTGCTCATATCGGGAGTGCCCCAGGGAAGTCATATGGGTCCTCTGCTTTTTATTATCTTTATAAATGATTTAGTTAAATCTCTTTCATGTCCCTGCCTATTATATACTGATGACCTCAAAGTATTCAACACTATTAAACCATTAGAGATTGCTCCTTGTTGCAAAACGACTTAATTGCTCTTTCTAATTTGTGCAATCGTAATTACATGCACCTCAACGTAAGTAAATGTTTTGTTATTAGCTTCACTAGAAAGATCGACAAGATTACTTTTGATTATTCAATCAATAACGAAATACTCTCTCGGAAACATGTTGCAAAGGATCTTGGTATATTTTTTGATGAAAAGCTCACATTTCATAATCACTATGACTACATCCTAAATCGTAGTTCTAAGCTGCTGGGATTTGTCTCAAGAACTACTAAGGACTTTCGTAAACCTAAAAGTCTCATCTATTTATATTACACTCTCATTCCTAGTGTACTTGAATACAACTCAATGATTTGGTCACCTTTCTACAAAATCCACATCGAATTGAAAAAATTCAAAAGCGGTTTCTTAAAATTCTTAGTTATAGAAATGGTATGGGTCGTAAACTTTCATCTTATCCTGAGAGACTGAAACATTTTGAAATTATCTCACTTGAAGTGCGTCGAAAATATATAGAATCCATACTACTCTACAAAATAATCCATTCTTACATTGACTCTCCTCTTCTTCTATCTCTCTTATAATACCAGATTCAAATCTCACAAACTTAGTCATAAATTATTTTATATTCAAGTTTGCAATAACAATATATCTTATTATAATCCTATAGGAAACATGAGTCGCCAGTTCAATGAGCTTATGTATTTAGCATATAACAGAGACATTGATATTGATATTTTTAATTCGAAGTTGTACATATTTCAAAAGCAATTAAAGGAAATTTTGTTTAAATTTTAAGATAAGATATTTATACATATTGCGCATCATATTTATATATACTATAGACTGCTTTGTAAATTGTTAAAATTGTTATTCTTTTGCCTCTTGCAATTTTTGCTCTAACCATTTTATGTTCTAATCATATTAGGCACATATATTTTTGGAAAGTAGCCTAGAACGACACCAATGTACTCTCATGTATTAACCAAAATAATGTTACTTTCTGTTGTTTGTGCTATGAAATAAATAAATAAAAAAAAGAGCTAACACACAATCTAATTGTTGCTTCAAATATACAGCAAACACTCAAAAGAAGGTTGATGTCACTACCAACAATTTTGAAGGTTTTGCTTCAGACATATCAGATTGTCTGTTAATATCTTAACTTTATACCAAATCTCATAACAATCAGTTCAGCCGTTTGATCATGAAAAATAAAAAGAAAGAGACAGTATTATTTTTATATAAGTTAGAATTTAACACAAAATAGAGTTTTGTATGTTCCAATATATTTTTAAAATAACTTTACTGGCATAGAAGTGCAGTCTTGTTTATGTATCTCAGTATCTGACTTACACTTACTGAATTTGTAGAACATACTCACATACAGTGGTAGATTAGCCAATAAGAATGAATTATTCTCGTTACTTTTGAAAATGTATTTTGAACTAAGGCAATGGTGCTATTGGGGTTTTTGCTCAA
Source organism: Lycia hirtaria (assembly GCA_947563715.1). Classification (NCBI taxonomy): domain Eukaryota; kingdom Metazoa; phylum Arthropoda; class Insecta; order Lepidoptera; family Geometridae; genus Lycia; species Lycia hirtaria. Next base: position 15,931,998 of record OX387378.1, read on the forward strand.
TGTCTTTAAACATTCTTACCAATTCTTTACACCTCCCCGCAAGGTTCAGTTGTTTCCTCTCAGCCAGCAAATCTCCAAACCGTCCGGGTGTGCATACAACAATGTGAGCCCCCTTCTGAAGTGTCAACACATCAAGATCCACTGCACGTCCGCCTACCAAGAGGGCTTGTGTTATGTTATTAAGTTCACGCTCTTTGAGAAATAGTTCTATAACCTGTTGAAGAATGAACACTTATTTAGTTTCATGTTGAACAGTTCTGAGATTAATAAACTAAAACTTTAGTAGTGATCAATTATAAGATGTCAACTTGCCTGATGTTAAGCAACAATATTCAATATTAAACAAGTTGGGAACTACGAATGTCTAATAAAAAATACTGTTTTGGTAAGAGCATGGTTAGACAAAATATTAAGCAAATCATGGCACTCACACAGCAGTGGCCAACTCTACTAAAATAATTATATACATATATCACAGAGCAGAGGTTAAGTACCTTATGAATTTGAGTCGCCAACTCTCTTGTAGGCGATATTATGACGGCATACACAAAATCCTTCCTCAGTGGACTATTTTTTTCTTTCTTTAGTAGCATTTCCAGCATGGGAACCACAAACGCGAGAGTTTTTCCTGAACCAGTCACGGCTTCGGCGACCACATCCTTGCATGTTAGAATCAATGGTATTACAGCGGCCTGGATAGGAGTCATAGTTTTGAAGCCCTGTTTTTTGATGCAGCTCAACACGGGCTTTGATAAATCAGGGCTAATTTTAGCCCAGTCTTTGATTACCATTATTGTTATTATGAAAAACCAAATCACACTTTTTAAATTCTATCAACCCAATCTGTTTAAAATATTCGAACCCAATACAAAAACCATGTGGTTTTGACACTTTATTTGTTTACGTTTTTGAATATGTTCCGTATCACTCTAAGTTTGCTATTTTAGTCAAACAAACAAAACAAGTAAAATAAACGCTTTTGCATTACTTCCTTTGAAGTGTGTCACAAGCACAGACTAGTAAGAGGTCACAAGACTCAAGACACAAACAGCTGTAGTTACCATGTTAATAGAGTAATAAATTTTAATAAAAAAATATTAGGTTGATTATCATTTAGCTTAATCGCTAATGTCCTAACACATTCAGCACAATTCGGAACAAAATCTACTATATTCCACTCGTTCAGAAACGTTAACAAGTTCCAAAAGAGGTTCCATTCCGACCGAGAGAGTGGAATAACTCGTGAGTATCATTGTGGTGAGTATTATTGTTCTTACCCCCGCTCTACACTTGTGCAGTGAACGTCCGCGAACAGGCGTGAACATAAGTGTGGAGGGTTTTCACGGCGTTCGCGGCCGTTCACGCCTGTTCCCCGATCGAAGTCGGTATTTTGTCCCGCGACAAAGGGTTCGCGGCAGTTCGCGCCTCGTTCACGCGCGCACCTCCACATTCACGGCACCGTGCCAGTTTGCTCCTGACTATTGATTCGCGCCGTGAATTCACGGCACAAGTGTAGAGCCGCGGTTACATATTATAATCCCTCAAAAATCTTCTTCTTCTTTTTTGTATTGGACCCGCATTAAAGCATTTGCCAGTGTTAGGTATTAGGATTTTTTCAAGTTTCTTGAATAAAACAAGTTTTAAATGTTCTAGTCACAATTTAAGACACGTTACAGTCAATTTATAAGTCGAGTCCTGCTTCAGTAAAGTGGTGGCGACTTTACTAGAAGCTTCTATGGAGTTTTGCCGACAACGTAAAATCACACGTTTTACTGCTTTATTTCACTTGCCCACTCTCACGCACCTTATCGAACATTTAATGAATAAAACACCACCATTTTTATAGCATTAATGTTCAAAATAACACAAGTTTAGGAAAATAAAACAAAGCAACAACACATTACTAAGACGTTCCCGCCAAAACCTCTCCCTCAAAAATATTCACTTTGTATGGCTCGTTGGTCGTGTCAGTTGGACATCTGAGTTAACTGCATACATGTGTCAAACCAGATTGACAGTACCTATGTATGTAGGTGGCAATAACAATCAAATCCGTACCACCACTCTAGGGCTTTAGTAGTACTGGCAAAAAATGGTAGATGGCTCTTAAATAAATTTAGAACAACTGAATTGCATTATTTTCTACAAAGGGCAACTCAAATGTTTGGTAAAAAAAGTAAAAGAGGATTTTGACTACTAGTGCCATTTATCAAAATAATTTTTAGGGGAAAAAGTCCTGAGAAGGGGAAATCTCAATTGAGGCGTGGGGAAAGGAAATTATTAAAGAGGAAACACTGAATGGCAACTGCGCTAACCGCGCGAGTCCAAACCCCGTGAGGGACAAAAAGAAGAAGAAGAAGAGGAGAGTTTTGGCGGGAACTGCTTAGTAACGTGTTGTTGCTTTGTTTTATTTTCGTAAACTTGTGTTATTTTGAACAATAATGCTATAAAAATGGTGGTGTTTTATTCATTAAGTGTTCGATAAAGTGCGTGAGTGTGGGCAAGTGAAATATAGCAGTAAAACGTGTGATTTTACGTTGTCGGCAAAACTCCATAGAAGCTTCTAGTAAAGTCGCCACCACTTTACTGAAGCAGGAGTCGACTTTTAAATTGACTGTTTAGGTGACTTAGATTGTGACTAGGACATTTACAACTTGTTTTATTCAAGAAACTTGAAAAAATCCTAATACTTGACACTGGCAAATGCTTTAATGCGGGTCCAATACAAAAAAGAAGAAGAAGAAGAAAAAGAGGAAACACTGTCAATCAATATTTAAAAATGGCGATTGTTGGTTGACCAAATTGACAGCTGTGTGTGTTTTTGTCTCCGTTGGTGTGCCTACGAAATTTTGCTATGTTTATTTCTTAATAACCAAACGGATAAAACATTATTTTGAAAATGACTAGATCGTTTGGTAATAGTGAAAAACGTTTTTCAATCGATGACGCTTTCGAAGAAGAGACCGATGAAGCTATCAAAGTGTACGGCGCAACGGGCAATAGATCGCCTTTGCAGAACAAATTCAAGAATGGGGGCGATTATTTATCCAGGTATATAAAATTATTATTTGTTCGCAAAAAAATATATAATAGATTTGTATTAATAAAGAAACATTTATAGTGAAATTTCTTTGTCTTCATATAGATTGAGTGTTCTTGACCTTTCTGAATCATTCTTCCTTAGTGGGGCAAAGGCGGTTGAACCTGTCCGCCTAAGCTACATTCATATACCACATTTTCCTTCTAATTGCCTGCTAATTGATTTAGAACAGTAACCTACTCTCGGTTTCAATGCTCCTGTAAACATCATAAATGTATTCTTATTTTACTGGTATTATATATATGTAGTAGGTCACTCTTATTAGTATTCATGATAATAGATTTCCTGTTATGCTATGAGTTACCTAGTATAGTATTAATAAAAGTGAATAAATTACTTTTTATCGCGGACAGGTTTAAAGAAAGTGCTTGTTTCTACGACTTTCACTTTCATATGTGAATATATCACTGAAACAATAGAAGTATATGGTGATTTTCAGTATTTCACAGGCATGAAATTGACCGTAAATATTTAAATTTACTTGTTGAGTAATTAATGTGATTGCTTAATTCTTATCTTAATGTTTGAGATAAAAGCAGCATTAGAATAAAGTCAATTATCATTTTATAAACAAAACAAAACCTATGCTATGGCAGATTGGTGATCAATCACAACCTTGACTTATTGTGAAAATCAATTGGATCAATGGGACAGGTGTAAAAAGCCTGATGATTCATTGGACTTTGACGATAACCTTTGAGTTTATTGACTTGGTACTCTGAGTACTTACCCGAACGGTATATTTTACTTTGTACGACATAATTATTTTTTTGTATTGACATGCTAGGCGTATTGCCCATTTGACATTTTTGTATTGACATTTTGATTTAAATGATATTGTATTTATATAATGAATATTTTGTAATCCTCAGACATTTGTTTAAGAATAATTTTTGAATATTGTGAGATAATTGTAATTGGTCTTTTTCCGTTTTTATCTCAATAAACGAATTTATCATTTATCATTAACACTGTTAAAAGTTGCATAATCTCAGTATCATAGCGTCTAGACTGCGGAACGCCCATAAGTGGCCATGAAAAAATGTCCCATACCTGCGGCGCGCCCATAAGTGGATAGCTAGTAATTTAAAAATAAGATCTTTTTGGACACTAGTGGCTATTATTGTTTACATTGTTGGGCATGTGGGACAAACCTATTACTTTCACAGTTCATAGGCTGTATTTGTTTTGTAATAATAATAATGCATCTCTCAAAAAATATAAAATATGTTTTTCCGTAAACTCCAATGAACTTTTTGTAATAAACAAGTGATTTTACTAGAATTATTTCTAATGAATGCGCATTTATAATTATTCACAATGACTTTACGCATACTTCTCACAAAATACATACACTCAACAGCTTATCAAGCTTAACAAAATCATAAGTTAGACTGGAAAAACTGCTTTTCTGCAGTTGGGTCTTTTGTTTTTCTTTTAATAGATACTTGCATGTATGCTTAAGTATATTAAATTAAGTAATATCTTGTAAGCATAAAAGTTTTACTAGGTTTGAAGTGTGAGGTGGTTAGTTTCAGATTTACATTTTGTATGTGATAAATAAAAGGAAGACAAAATATTTAATTATGTATTTTTCCAGTAAAAAGTAGTTACTAGAATGAAGAGTATTCTTCATATCAATTCTTAAAATAAACATTACTGGCTGTGCCTTGCTATTGGGGCTTTTGAATAAAGGGCTATTTCCCCCAAAACGGGGAAGTTTGTTGTGACACCTACTGACCAATTGACCAATTTTCGTAGTATTTGCTAGAAACATTTGGTACTATGGTAAATCAGTCAAGAGGAAGAGTTGTGACAACTTGGCTTAAAAAAAAGATAAGTATGCTACAAGTCCACTGCTGGATATACAGCAATCGACTTCTTGTGGCTGAGACGATGATGATAAAAATAATGTTTAGTAGTATCCATTATATTGGGTTTTTAGGCTTTTATATCCATAAATAAGCTTCCACTTGATTGTTAAACCAAATCAATTCAAACTTGTAAAACTTTTTACAATCTTGTTATGGTTACATTGAGAAAATATGTTTCCCTAAAAATCTGCAGTTTAAAAATTACACATTTTGTTGTATTTAGCATATACTTAAGGTGTTGGAGTACTATATTATATTTTTAACCAACTTCCAAAAAGAAGGAGGTTCTCAATTCGACTGTATGTTTTTTTGTATGTTTGTTATGAGATTACTCTGCCAATTATGACTTGATTTTGATGATTCTTGTTTGGTAAGTAATATTTCAAAGGTGGTCCTGATGAAGGTGGTGGTGATTTATTTATTTTTTAAATCAGTCCAGTACTTTGGAACTGTAAAAATGTCATCTAAGTAAACGAAATTGCGTATTTTGAAGTCTTCTCGTTCTTGGAATTTCCAAGGCACTCCGTCGGTTGCTTAACATCAGGCGAGTTTGTGGTCAACCAGAGATCTATCAAATGACAAAAAATAGCGATTTGCAGGGTTAATAATAATAGCCTTTTATTATTTCCAAACTTGATACATTCTCATTGCTAAAGGATATAGATATATTAGATAATGTCCCTCAGTTCGGTGTCTTTTGGCATAGGCCTTCTCCAACTATCTCCATTGAGTCCTGTCTACTGCAATTCTTATCCAATTTGGTCCCAAGGTCAGACGTATTTCGTCTTCCCATCTTTTTATTAGACGTCCTTGTCTTCTCACACCATCTCTTGGATACAACAGAGTGACTTGTTTGCTCCATTTGTCCTCCTTGCATCTCAACATATGGCCGGTCCAGCCCCATTTTTGATGATCAATCCGGCTGAGTATGTCAGTAACATTTGTTTTTTTCCTTATGTCCATATGTCTGTTTTTGTCTCTGAGACTTATACCGTGCTTATACACAACATACTTCTCTCCATTGCTCGTTGGCAGCTTGCTAGTTTCTGTTGCAGTTTTTCGGTCAGAGACCATGTTTCACAGCCATATGTTAAGCAGGGGAGAATGCATGTATTAAATGTTTTCCTCTTTATTTGGACGCTCAATTCTTTGTTTTTCATTATTTCTTTTAGTGACCAGAATTTCTTCCGACCACTAACTATTCGTTTGTTAATTTCGCATAGGGAGCAGTGATTTGTCCTAAGTGGGTATATTCTTGAACATATTCGAATTTTTTGTTATCCATGTTTATATCTACCTCTATGGAGTTAGTCATCATTTTAGTTTTACTTATATTCATTTCGAGTCGGACTTCTTTGCTTCTATCAGCTAGCCTTTGAATCTTAAATTATAGTTTCTGATCTTCTTCCATCAAGATTAAATCATCAGCGAACCTCAAATGATTCAAGCGACTTCCATTAATATTTAGGCCATATTTGTCCCAGTGAGCTCTGCTTCTGCTCTGCAGGGTTACCACAATCTTAATAGAAATCTTATTTCACCTTTGTCTTGCTCTCTCAACTGTAGTAAGGGCAAAGTAAATAAAGTCAAAGTAATATTGAAATAAGACTGCTTGAACGGTTATGGTACGGGAGTTGTTCACACGTCCAAACAAGTGAATTTACTATAATTGTTCTAAAGAATGCGCATTTATAATATTTTACAGTGATTTTACGCATACTATCACACAAAAAACGTACACTCAACAGCGTATCAAGTGTAACGAAATCGTAAGTTAGACTGCAAAAACTGCTTTTCTGCAGTCGGGTATTTTGTTTTTCTTTTAATAAACATACTTGTTATATATCGTTCCAAAAACATGTCTCAACATACCTATTTGAAACATTTTATTTTTTTCATATTTTTACCGAAACCAAAATAAATGTCTAATAATTCTCATAATTAAATGATTATTTCTGTGATCGTATATTTTTCTCATTAATTATATTCTATAAATAAATATAATATAAATACCGACTCGCCTGATGGTACGCAACACGGTGTGACCGGGAATGACGTCGTCGATATAGAAGACATTTATTAACTCTACTCTTTAACATTCCAAGATCATAGCTCTCAGAAAACAGGGATAGGTATTTTAGTGTATCGCAACCTGAGTAGTTAACATATCAGAATTTTAAATATTTATTTCCCTTTTTTTCAGCAAAACATACAAATGCACGGAAGACACAACATCACGCGACTCGGACTCTCTCATACACGAATACATAGAAGCCTCCCAATCAATGTACTGCTGGAACCACCCCAAAGTCAAAGAGAACTGGAAAACGGTGTGTGCTGCGGTGGTACTTCTAGTCGTCGGCATCGGGCTCATAGGTATGGGTGCTTTTGCTGTTGCTGAGCCAGAGAACGGTCTCCAAGGAGCAGTCTTCTTCGTAGCTGGTATGATCTGCTTCGTCCCTGGTGCGTACCATGTAGTCTATATCTGGCTCGCCGCTAGAGGCCAGAGGGGATACGATTTCTACCACCTTCCGTTGTTTACTTGATTTATTTTATGTCGCACTTGTTATTTTAAGCGAGTTGTAAAATGAATTGAATGTGATTTTGATGGGAAGGAAATTGGGGGAGTTGATTTGTGAATTATATTGACTGTTTTTTTTTGCATTGCTGTACAGGGTTGAAGTTTAAAGTTGTAGATGGCATTAAACTGTTATGGGTAAGCGTAACGTTTAAGGTGCCCAGTGTAGGCTGCAGATATCTCGCTCACACGTTTTCTTTGGATATTTAATTATTGAATGTAAGTAATTTTGGTAAATATCCGCACGACAATCCCAGAACAGTGTGTTTTTATGCTATTGCTGATCGAAATAAATATCCAGACGTGAAAATTGCGCGTTTGTAAGTTTATGTATATCATAGTTATGAAAATTAAAAAAAAACTAATAGATATTTCCTAATATTTATTCATAATGACGTTTATACTGTTTTTTTGTATTTATCAAAAAAAAACATTCAATAATTTTATAAAAATCTTATTGTAAAAAAAGCCTCGTACGCTAGACAACTGCTCTCCTACCCTGGCGCCTCAACTTTAAGCGAATTTAACAAAGGTCTCGCACATTTTAACTATACAATTGAGACACCTGCGCTTGCGCCTTAATATGAGACTAGCGAGTTTTTCGTTATGTCATTTACATAATAAAATGCTTTAGTTATGCGTCATTAATTAGCATGAAATAGTAGCGTTATGAGACCTCTGTACTTTTTGTTTAACGCGTTGATTCACTTGTCTCGAATGTGTTAGTCATTAATTTATACAATGTCAATATTGTCGACGATTCGGTCATCTTTCCCTTTTAAACGTGTTGAGATAAATGTGTGTGGTAAATGCTCTCTATATACGAAGGAATAATTGCATAGTTTGTATAGAAACATATTTTGACTTGAACGATATGCAATAATTTGGCTTCTAAGTTTGAATATAGATATTAATGAGGTTGATGTTTCTCGCTTTTAATCGGAAAATAAAAATATTTATAATATTTGCAACTATTATGTATACTGTGATACAGCTCTTACTTAATTAGTCCCCCTATAAGTTAACTAAAACATAGTATTTAGTATTCAACTATCAATGTTCTATACATATAAAAGGTTTTGGCTTCTCTGACAAACGTACAACCTAAAAAGCTTCCTAACAGGCATGAAATTTGTAGAATGTCTTCATTGTGAAGTGTGTGCATCCACTAGAAAAGAATTTTAGTCGCGGTAAAAACCATGGTATGCAGCTAGCTTACAAGTACTCTAAAATTTCACGGTTTTTCGATCAAGCAGACTTCGTTCGGTTTCAAGGTTATAAAAAACTTATTTTTTATACAATATAGGTTTGCGCTTGACCACCAACTGACCTGATGTTAATGATGTTGCGGTCTACGATTGAGCGCGCTTACCTAGAAGAAACCGATTCACTCGTGATTTATAGAAACCCAGACTGTATCCATCGGGGAAAACCCACTCAGAGAGTGGTTAGTTCACTACTTGAGCCCTCTAGTACGAGTAACTGCGGCCGGCCGGCGGTGCACCGCACCTCGGAGCCCGATACCCTGACTGGCTACCCAATGCGTCCGTTGTTGCGATTTTTGGCGGAATGGTTTTACACAACAGAGGAAGAACTATTCCGACCTGTTTTCCTGAACGGCTTCATCGGTCATTTTTTTAAGTTAAACGTTTTTATTGAAAATAAAGATAATATGTAGATAATGGATTAAAATCCAAAAAATAATTAGGCAGGTTCCAGGTACCAGTCCTCACACTATTCTTCGCATCTAGGATGTTGACATCATACCGGAACACGGCTAGGCCGCTTGGCGGCATGTATACTATTTATGCGATGGGTTATTTGGGATATTTAAGCTAAGCTATTATTAGATACCCAACTACACAAGAAGGAGAGTGTAATTAAAAATATCAATAGCAAGAAATTATAACGTGATCAAGGAGCCAATTCCTCGAATTTTTTTTTTTTTTTTTTTCGAAATTGTTTTGTATTTACAACTACTTATATAAAAAATTACTATGCCCATTGTTGTATATATTTATTTGAAAGTCAGGTGTTTTTTTTTGTGGTTTCAGGATTGATTGTGGAAAATTGTTCCTAATGATAATTACAATGAACGACCCCGTAAAATCATGTCCGTCGATCGTTGAATGCCATATTTAAGGTTGTATCACAGCGTGCTGAATACTGCTATTTTAGACTGCGTTTTCGACTTCAGCGGGTAATTTATTTATTTATTTATTCATAGGAAAATCAACAGCTTTATAACATATACTTAAAAATTGTAAGAACAGAAAGCTAATTATAGATTTTCACGGATAGTGGCAGCTTAGATACAATCATGAAAAAATAGCTAGCTCGGCTTACACAGTGACATATATACAATTTAAATTTCAAACTACATACTAGTTATTGCTACCGTTCAGAAAGTAACATCTGCTCAACCGCTGCTTAGCCGAATTGACACTTGTACAGAATAAGTCAAGTTCATATCGCTTGCATAGCTTATTGAAGTTATCACTAGCTCGCCACAGAAATGAGCCAGAATAATGCCAGCAGCTACTGCTCCTACTGTTGATGCGTACGGCAACTTTCAAAACACACCCCTCTTTTTAGCTAATTAAGTAAAACTATTAATGTACGTCATCATTAGGCCAGGCTAGGAATACTTACCATGCGACCACACTGTCATTTTCATCAGGAGAACTGAAGTCAAATGGCCGCCTGTCTAAGGGCTAGCCTAGATCAGCGAAAGGGACAGTAGAGACCATTATTTAAAAAAAAATTCTCTAGGTTATACCTACTTATCCAAACTAAATATACGAAGGTTTAAATTAAAATATTCAGGATGCATTCGCCGACCATGCGCAGGCAAGTACAGAGCCGTATGCTCCGTTGCATTGAATTGTATACCTAATTTCTATTGGATAAGTGTTAAATCACTAATAAATTTAAACGCTCTTCATTGCCGTCCGCGCCGAAATACGCTTTGGACATAATGCTTCCCGCTGAGTTCGAAAACGCAGCTTTATGGTACGTAAAAATCTATGTACCAAAAAATATGTATATATAGAATCTGTCCGAATATTTACTGTTTCCTGAAAAATTAAAAAGAAATGTACATAACCCTACTCTATTTATGTACCTACTTTAGAACTGTTTTAAAAATGTTACTACTTATTAATAATTGAAAGAAAAAAACTACATAAATATATTTCTCTTTCTATGAAAATAGTTTTTTGGAATCAAATTGGATCGCAATAGATTCTGATAGAATCAACTGAAAATTCATCTTGTAGACAGCAGACTGGAGAAGAATACGGATGGATCACTCCGAAATCGATATTTTGCAATTGACTTGAATCTAGAATTCTGTGCCTTCGGTCTTGTTTTTTCGCTAGTCTCAGTAGTAGACGTAACTGAGCGAAAATAATGTGAATCGCCTTACTATAAATGTTAAATAAAATTCTAGTTTGATTTCAAAAAACTTCGAATGAAATAAAAAATGTAGACTATAAAAGTGCCTAGTTATAGTTTTAGTGGGACAAAATAAAGTTAATACATTTATCATTCATAAAAAAAAACATCAGAAACTAATATGTAAATGTTGATGAATTATTATTTAAACGAAATTTAAATTATTTCTAGGCTTTATTTTTTTCGTTATTTTTTTGCTTGATGTATTGATCTCATTTTTTTTTCAAATCAACGAATAATGTGCCCATTGGTGCAACAGTGATACACGAAGATGAAAAATATATTTGTATCCGATTAATAATAATTTATTGTATTGATATTTTAAGAGGATTAGGAACCTCTGTCGCCAATACGGCTCCGAACATGGTTTTTCCTACTACATATAAGGAAAACTGATTTTTACCCGTTAATATAATAAGTTACACATCAGTAATCACATAAAAATCGAAATTGACTAAAGAAAAGGGATTGAAATCAGTTTTCCAATTCGTTATCATTTTTTTATGTAATTGAAACTATAAATAGTTATATTTCGTTTTTTTTTTTCAAGTTTTATTATAATTTTGAAGATAATACGTATATAATTGAAAAAAGCAAGAACGATTGTAGTTCCAATCATAATAAAATCATTAAAACAGAATTTTAAAAGCGTTCAAAAGATTTTATTCTCCTATTGTATGAAGAAAAAACGTTATGTACTGGCAACAATAAAATTGTGCTTTCCTTTTAGCTTCCATAATGGAAGCTCCATTCTTGAATTGATTCTTGTACTGTACTTGATACAATAAAACCGGGCTAACACAGTTTTATTCAAGTGAGTATGGACGTACGTACACACGTACGCATAGTCATTTACTTAGAATATAGAAAAATACAGAAGGCGCGTCCAGATGCAGTTACAAAATCCGTGCTGTGTCCAAAAACAAAAGAATCGTCCCGCACCCTTCTCACCTCTCACCCGCATAATGTTGCTAGTGTAGGCATTATTTACCCGTTGTTGTGGTAAATCGTGGAGATAAAAATATATTAAAATAAAATATTTACTTTCAACGGATAACATTATTTTTATAACTGTTCTCTTGACTTACTATTCAGATTAATCGGTCAAATAAATTATTTTGTGTTTGTATCTTATTACTTTAGCTTAGAATATTATACTTTTTTGTTTTGCTTGTGCATGCAAAATAAAAAAGTTTCATCTGCAGGGAACCTAAAATTTTAAAGGTTAGGCATTATTTTAACCTGTCACAGCTAAGTAGGTTTGGGGGGTTCAACCCCCCCCCCCCCCCCCCCCCCGAAATCCTGGCCATTATCAAAAATCCTTCCAGGCTTCAATCATTTTATAAAAAAGAAGTTTCGCGCTCGATTCGCTCGCGCATGATTGTTTCATATTGATCTATATTTGTATTGATCATTAAAGTGCTGTGAACTTTCTTTTTTTGGGTTCACTAATACGAAAAACAAAGCATAAAGAGCGCGAAAATTGTAGTAGTGTTTTTATAGTATATTACTATAAAAACACTACACTACTACACACTACATACAATTTTCGCGAAAAAACCATAAGCTATGCCCAAGTCCATTGCTGAACCCCCCCCCCCTCCCCCCCCTGAAATGAATTCCTGGCTACGGCCCTGGTAGGCTTTATAAGTTAAGGGTTATAGACTACCACCACAAAAAAAAAATACAAAATATCTGAGGAAAAATTTCGCACTAAATCCATTTAAATCGCAAAATCAATCAATATGTTCACAATATCAAACAAGTAGTTCTATTCTAAGTCCATATAGGGTGAACTGCAATTATGAAACGCTACCCTGAACGCTACTCGACATGCACTTGGCCAATTAATTTTTAATCGGATAAAAATATATTTAAATGCCTACTCATTTAATTTACAAACTACTAACTAAAAAAATCGGTAGCAAGTAAAAGTAAGGAAAATCAAAACGTTGATATTGGCAACACCAACAAAATGGACGATTCTTTCTCTACGATGATCAAAGACCGAACAATTTATTAAATAAATACGTAAGATAATGTTAATTGTGCTACTTACACGTGAAATGTTATCCCATCGTGTTTTTTTTTCACCCCAGCAGTATTTTTACACGTAGGAACGACACATGACGGTATATTTGAATTAAATTTAAACCAACAAAGCTTGCCACTCGTTAAGACGTTCATAGAGCAACTGATTGCGCGCGCTTCAAACTACTCTATATATGAGTAGTTTCTGTCGCTTCAGTTCTAAGCATGTTCACGGTTTCTGTATTTTTCTATATTCTAAGTTTCTAGTCCTACCCAATGATTTATATGTTTAAAGTTGTTGTGATGCGCTAGAAAAGTAACTGCGAGCTTTGAGCGAATCCTTAAAAGCAAATATTACACTACCCGATTTCTCGGGCCCTGTCAATCGGGTTCCTGTCTCAGAAGTATGGAGATCGGGACCCTGTTCTTATATTACACTACGCTGTCCCTGGCGACAGGGCACGATACGATAGGGTGGTGTACTAGGTAGGCATTTTAATCTGCCTGAGGGACAACGACCGTACCCTTCTCACAATGACAAAAAGCTCACGCCCAGCTGTGGGAGAATTTAAACAAAGAGGGCTGATTTATTCTCCGAAGTACTTCCTTAGCTAATTTTGCCACTCTTATACGATATTGAAGTAATTGTCGGGGATTATGTACGATCAATCTTCACTGCTACATTATTTGCCTTGTACTCAATTCTTTATCTCAAGGATCTAACTCTGCAAACGTGGCAAAGCCAAAAATATATTTTAAGGATTCCCTAGACGTTCAATATTTATTGTTCAATGTGCGTGTTTTATTATTACCTATATCGTATACCTAGCTAATTGGAATATATTTCAATACATACAATATGATGGCCACAACTTAACTGGAATCATTGGTGCCATCAATGGCGATTCAGTGATACTGACTGTCAATTTTTGATTATCGAACCTCAAGCACCTTAAGCCTTATTATGTTTCTTGAGGAGATTTGTCAGTGGAAAAAGACAACAAATGTTCACATTTGACGCAGCAAATTTCTTTAATTTAATCAATTTTTTCTCCCAAATCCTACAGTTTTTCTTAACTACCACTGTCATAGAACAACGATATGGGCTTTTGATATGAATCAATTGTGTACCTCAGACTATGTAGTAACAAGGCTTGTTGTCCCTGATCTCGTTCCCTAGTTATCTTAACTTGTTCTTCAGTCTACGGTACATCGTTGACAATGTTATTTGATCGTCTCGAGACCCCTTATTACTCTGAATACGACATCTATAATCATAAAGAGATTATTACGCAGAGACACGAGACAGATAGTTCGTCTGATAAAAATATCAACGTTTATTGTGTTCAGCGTTCCTTCGCAATTTTTATAATAACAAATGTGTACTTTTATGAATATTTTATAAACAAATCATTATAATTTTTTGAACCAAATTTTATTTTTAGGGTTCCGTACCTCAAAAGGAAAAAACGGAACCCTTATAGGATCACTTTGTTGTCCGTCTGTCCGTCCGTCGGGGTGTCAAGACCTGTATCTCAGGAACGCGTGAAGGTTTCGTGTTGAAATTAAAACCATATACGCAAATCCATAATACCTTGCTGCAGAAAGAAAAATAAAATTTCTCGGTTTTCGTAAAAAAAGTTACAGCCGAATATGTCGTAAAAATCGCACATTTCGACACTCGCAAGGGAATCAAAACCTATGGGGTACTACCCGTTGACCTAGAACAATTAAATTTGGCAAGAAGCATTGTGTTAGAGTACACATATAGGAAAAAATCCGAAAACTGTACATTTTTAATTTAATCACAAAAAAATAGGGTCATTATGCAAGGAATGAGGGTCCAAATTTTAAAGTAAATTGACCGTATCATGTGAGGTATCATATGAAAGAACTTAATTAGCAGAAGCTAAAACAGGTTTTTAAATGTTTTTACGATGTATGTTTTTCGTTTTATGAAAGAAAATATTTAAAAAAATATGAGTTCCCCCTTTTATCGACTAGTTTGTACGGAACCCTCGGTGGGCGAGTCTGACTCGCACTTGTCCGTTTTTTTTGTTTACTAAAATTATCTCGATCTTCATTTTTTTTAACAGTTCTTGGTCTCATACAATAGGTACTTGTTTTCAAACAATCATTGCAGATATTTACGACAATCGGATGTTATATTCGCTGCTCCTTTGAGAAAGACCACCGAATGCGGTTGAAACTATAGTCGAATATTTTGACTTCCATTAGAACACTCGCTTCTATTGGAAGTCAAAATATTCGACTTCGATTCGATTCGTCATTTTTGTTTAATGTATGAGAAACACGTTGGTTTCCTTAGTAAAACATTTACATATTCCAGTGCAATGATTTTCCACAACTGAACATGTCTAAAAAAATATCTAAATTACCGTTTTTACTTTATTTTTTGGTAGCTATACCTAGTTTGAAACGATCCAAAATCGAGTTAAAGTATTTTCTGTTTTATTTAGGTTGTAATAGTGTTGTGTTATTCAATAATAATATTATTAAGTGTGGCCAATTTTGAAAACTAAATATATACGTATATATATATGAAACTCAGGTTGGAAAATGCACCTACTAGATTCACCATTCACTAAGAGTAAAAATTCTTTGTACTTGACGTTTCAATTTCAATCTATTAAACCGCCAGGCTGGATGTTGTCACATGTTCTTTAGGTATAAGATTATAAAAAAGTACTTTTGCGAAAATATGCTAATGCCAGCCTCGTGAGATAACTATTACAATGTATTTAGTATAATTTTTATTTTGATATTTTGATCTAAACAAATGCGCAAACTAAAGTTTTCATGATCAAAGTAAAAAAATCATGAGACTGCCATTGTTGTTATTAAATTAAATATTACAATTTATTCAAAATGGCTGTCATTTGCATGTTTTATTAAAAGCGCATTCTATAATCTTATGTTAAAAAACCGTCATGCGCAAACAAAACAGTAGTAACATTCACTCTGGTGCCTTAAGTTGAACATGCTGTTTTATCTTGTTTATTTATGATCCATTATATAGATTGTGATTGACAAAGGAATCCATCCTTTACAAATTTAAGATGCTAGCTCTGTTAATTTGATAACATATAATATACATTTTTGTAGATATTTTTTCATTGTATTTTCTACTAAGATAAAAAAAAATATTATCTTTCTGTAATTGCATAATATTTTAAACTAATTCATAATTTCATTGCGTCTATATTGCTGTACCATTTTCCAACTACTGGAATTATGCATAACATTTTATTTTCAATATTAAAAATACAAATTTCAAACTTTGCGCATTAAGGTCTAGCACCTTAATAGGCGTCGTTGCTGCCTTTTCAGATGCGACAACTTTTTTTTACATTAAAATTATTTCTTATTGATATATACTTGAATGTTTGCCTTATGTGAACACTATTATAATGAACTCAGGATCATTTTTATTGGACTGACTGAAGTAAAAGTCTATATAAAATAATAATTGTTCTGAATATTGTGTAATGTTGTTCTCACTTTAGGTTTAGGTGTGCTCACATACTTACAAAAAATTATTTGACTAATTAAACTAAAAACTAATTGTGCATGAGCAAGACAGCAGCAACACCTAGCCTGACGCCTTAAATCAAAACTTATATGTGGTGACTTGTGGCATTATTATTAAATGTGATCTCTTCCATTCAACCATTGAAACCCAATCAATAATATTGTGAATTAGCTAGAAAATGGTGCAGAATTGATGATGTGTACAGTTATTTATAAATTTGTATGTGGTGTGACTGATTTAGTTACATATCAGTTTTATTGTAAGCTTAGCATTTGATGTTTATTTAGCTATAAATGTTCTTCTGTGTGCTGATCCTATGTGGAAACTTGTAAATACATATAATAAATGAACTTTAGGCCATATTTTTCGTATTTTTATTTGCAGTTCTTGCATGAGTGCATGTGAACCTTTACATTTAGTATTTATGTAGGAAGAGTGTATATGCATTAGTTGTGAGTGTGATGTGGCAAGAGATCATTCAAAAACACTACCAAAAGCTGCAATTTGCGACAACTATCATAAAGAATTAGTTCTACATAAGAACAAGTAGAGCATAGTTTGTGTTATTAATCTGTGCCCTGCTCATCATCACACCACATAGGGTGTGTTGAAATGTAACATCTTTGTTTACAGAATTTAACCATTATCTCTCAAGTTGTTCAAATCTGTATGATGATGAGAAATGGCTATCAGTTCTAGCCTGTCCTCCAGCAGACCTTTTTTTACACGAGGAATATGCATACCTGGATGGGTAAGGGCGGATGCCCCGGGGGGAGCAGCGAGTTATGTTGAACTGAACACCAGAGTGGTGCCCCTACAGACTAAAATCTCATGGTTTTCTACTTTAGAGCTTACGACCAGACAATTGGCACTCTCTCAGACTCCTAAAACGGTCTAGTTCCATCCTAGATCTGCTGGAGGATGTGCCTTCAGCAGATCTAGGATGGAACATAGACGAATTGTCTTTCATAGACATTTGTTAGCAAAAAAAATACAATAACAATAAATAAATAAATAAGTAAAGCCAATAACAATGTCGATAAAAACAGTTTATTCAGTGTTAAGCCCGCAGGGTTTCAGCTATCTCGATACTAGATATATATCCTCCTAATTCATTCAGCTATTTTGTTGCTTATTCCAGTTTAAAGACAGAAATGAAAAGGCAAGGTTAAGTCATAAAAACTATAATGATAAATGCTTTCTAGAAAACCTTCTTAACTTAAAATGTTGCAGAAACCTTAGTTCCCCATTCCACTTGCGCAGTACGTCCATCTGTTGATGATCTAAAAAGTCAGGGAGTTCTAAACCACAAGTATCAAACTCTTCGAGCTCGTTTTTCTTCGTAATATTTATGATATCTTCCCTGCTCGCGTGTTGACGATTTTTCCTCTGTCCGATGGAATTTTTTAATGCTATCTGCTCCAACTCTTCATCAAATCTCCCTAAATATGTTTCAATAAGCTCCCGCACTTGGTCTTTACTCAAAACAGCACAATCTTCAGGAATTCGCTCCTTAAACCAGAGAATTTTCTCTCCCAATAGATTCTGCTTTATGTGCGTCCCAAGTTTGTTCTGATTTTTTTTATCATTCCTGTTCAATTTCTTTGCGAGAGTTAGAGTTTTTCTACTGTTTGGATGCTTTAATTTATCCAAATTCTTTTTTATTTTAGGCATTTTTTTGATTTTGAAACTACAACTCACGTGGTTCAATTCAAAACCATGAGCTGACTGCTGACTGAAATAAAAATTGGCATTGACATCTTATTAAGTTCGGCAGAGACTATTTCCCCCATGGCGGGAATTTTTTTTTTTATTTTTTTTTTTTTTTTGTTGCCATTATAAAAACTTGATAAAAACTATCTGAAGCTACCTTTTTGATTGTGGTCGGTGCGTGAATGGGACTATAGTGTTTAGCAAAAAAAAATCTACGTCAATGTCAGAAAATATTTTTTACAGTGTTGCCATCTCGTGCTTTCTATAGCGAATTGTAGCTACAAACCAGCTCCATCGGCTACAAAGATTAAACTAAATAACAAAAATGACCTAGGGATTAAAGATTACCACCAATTTGACAGTTTGCGTGCTATATCTTTGCAACAAGCATGCTAATCGTCAAATGCGGACATATTTGTTTAAAAATAACATTCCTAATTTTGTAACAGCCATATTTGAACTGAAAGGAATTCGTCGTTTCTCTTCCACAAAAAAATTTTCATCTTACTTAGAAACGCATGTTAAAATCTTATTCATTGAATAAGGACTCATCACTTTCTGTCAAACGGGTACTGTCACGAGCGAAAATGGAACAAGACACTGTTTAATTATAAGCCCTTTTTTCATCGTTTATAACACACAAACACACACACACGCATACATTCACCATCATACACTCACATCACGCACACATTTAGTTTAAGGAGTGCTTACTTTTCTATTTGATGTAACAGTATCTTCCTTTACTTTACGACTTTAATTGCAAAAGATTAAATATAAAATGTAAATCTATTATTGGCCTTAAGCCTTATATAAGTTATATATTGTACGTTGTAAATGGCTGTAGATTTTGTTGAATAAATAAGTAAGATGTCGGTCAAAAAGCAGCCAAATTAAAATGGGATTGGGTGGGGCATGTGGCTCGCATGCATCCAGAACGATGGGCTCGGATTGTCACGCAGTGGACGCCAGATGGACGACGCTGTCCAAGTAGACCTAGGAAACGCTGGCGGGACGATCTTGGCAAATTCCAAAAAGATTGGCAGCAGATGGCGCAGGACCGTAACTTGTGGAAGGAAATGGGGGAGACCTTTGCGCAGCAGTGTGACAGCATAGGTTAATAAAAAAAAAAAAAAAAAAGTAAGACGGTGTAACTTAAAACACATTTTATCAAACCGCAATATCAAAATAAGACATTATTTTTTCTTGTGTCAAAGACTGACGTAGACTACTAGTCGTATTAGATCATAATATCTGAAACTTGTCATCTTCCTAGAAGATGTGTGAAGTCTGCCAACCTGCACTTGGGCAATAAAATTAACTATATTGTAACCCATTTGACCATTTCATAATGAGGTGACGATGGTCAGCGCTCAAATACTGCGTCAGTACATATAAACAGGGCCAATTCGAAGGGTCTTGTTTACCCAGTATTTTATTTTCTTTTCTTTTCCAGATTTTTCTTTCATGGAAAAAGATGGCACTAAGAAATTCCAATAATTTTAACATTAAATAATTTATAAGGCAAGACAAGAGAGAGGCCTATATCCAGCAGTGGGATAGAGAAGGCTGTTGATGATGATGATAATTTATAAGTACAATATTTGTTTCATACTACTTGGCTCCAATAAAAAAAAATCAACTTTTTTTATAAGTTTGGCTTTATATTAAAAATGAGTTATGGCAACATATTTTTCGATTTGGTTTTGGATGGATGCTCCCTTTCAATTTTTCTTTTCAAAATTTCAAATTGTATTTTTGATTTGTTGTTTTACGTTTTCTGTCGGTAAGCACTGTTATTAGGTGTCAGGCCTTTGAAGAATATGTTCAACGGAAAATAATTTTCAATATAAGTACCTTATTCCTGAGATCGAACATCGAACTGAGAGGTCGACGTATTTTGTCGATTTATCTCTGTAATTTTCTTTTATACATTATGTATTTATAGCACCAGGTACAGTGTAAAGTGTATTTAAAACAATTCAAATAACATAACTGTGATCAGAAAAAGTTCTAGGGACAAACAAGATCAATGGCAAAACTCATAAGGGACTATAAGTAATAATAACTACCTAGTCATCATATGAAAGTAGTCATTGAATGGCACCCAAGGAACGGGCGACGACATCATGGCAGACCACCAGCTTGGCTCGATGGTCAGATGCCATTGGAAAGCATAGACTGATGTCAATTGATGAGACTTGCCACTGGACAGGACTGGCCGTAAACGAGAGGCCTATACTTAGCAGTGGATGGATACAGGCTGAATTGATAGATATGAAATCTCTGTTATGATATCTTTGCATCAGCTTTTCAGCAGATCCTTAGCACATGTAATAATGTTTATTGTTATTACAGTGTGTTTGAGTTCCTCCAATAACCCAGGGTAAGTAAGTCTTGTACCTAATTTAACTAGAAAGGGGATTAAATATTCTATTCATTGCAATACTTTTAATTTATTTTGAAATTAGTATCTGGGATTGTGACAAAAACAATTGTGCTGTTATATAATATACAAAATATACTTACAATTATGTTAATTTTATCGGTTCATAGTGATACAATCAAACACACATGGCATAGGTTTTTATTACCTGTGTCTTCCATTTGCATGCTATTTATTAAGTATATGAAATATTTTAACAATTTGGCTCTGGCAGCGTTTAACTTTAAAGTGTTCAAATTGTCTACCTTGTGACAACGCTTTAATAAACAATTTCCACCACTCACACAAGGGGTAAATACATTCCAATTTAGTGTTTTCATGAATATTTTTTTGGTAGCAAAGTATTTCATAATACTATGAGGAGTCCTTATAAATTAACCTTGTCTGTCTGTATGGAGTGTAAATACAATAGAGTGTGCATGCAACAGCTTTACGTTTGACCACCATTTTCCAGATTTGAACGATGCATGAAAAATACTCATAGTCCAATGTTTGTCATTAACCGCTCTAGAACCATACCCTCTTATAACAAATGTTACTAAACACCTTTGCCAGTTGAGTTAGGTAATCAGGCTGTTGAATTTGTTTGCGCTCACTGTGACTAATATGGGGTGTAAAGGACGAATACTTGTGTAACTCCGCCTCATAAATGCAAACTAAGCTATTTATGATGCCGGTCCTCAGCCCGGATAAAGGAGGAAGGCACAAGTAATCATCTATACACTGGACTCGTTACTTGATGGAGGGATTCCGATCGAGCTGGACGCCCTGCAGGAGTATTCAGAACTCGGATTCAGGTTCGGTTTCGGAATCTATATCTCTGTTTCTGTCATTCGGAAATGACAGAAACGGACATATAAATTCCGAATTGATTCTGAAACCAAATGAGTTCTGAATACGGGGGCAGAATAGGAGGGCCCTCATCTGCTCACACTACATAGCATTTGAGACCCACTCTCGTCTGTTTGAAACTGTACATTTCATGGAAGTGGGTGATTCAGGGTTTTTATGCCAAGTTTAATGTTTTATGCCTTCACAACCGTGAGATGTGCAGTCTGTAAGATTGTTTTGCTATACTTTCTTTAGAGGAGAAGAAGTTTGGAAGGTTTTTGGAGGAGGGGCGTTTTGACAGCAGAGGTTCAGCGCTAACGGTATACACATTCTCTCTGCTGACAGGAAGTGGGGTGGAGTTGGCAGTGAATGGTGAGCGCTATGTTATGCACTACACCATTCACTACCAAGGGGGTTGTGGGGTGGTGAAGAAGAATGGAGAAGGTTGAAGGTAAGCGGTTTGAGGTGTTGGAATAATAGGGGATGGTAGGGGTTGTTTTGCTAGAGTCTGCCATGTTGTCCCATATCTTATAATGTGCGAGCGTAGCGAGCGGAAAAAAAGTTTTTTAATTTTTCAGTAAGTAAATATGCTGTTTATCGGGCTTCTAGCACTTTAATGTCCCAGATGAACACCAAGTCTGTCATAACAATATGTTCTATTAGTTTTGGGTAGTAATTTTTTTTTTAATACATTATAGATCAACGATTGACCACCAACTCGCCTGATGTTAAGCGACGGTGTGGCCGAGAAATGAGCTCGTCGATCTAGAAGATATCTATAGAAGATATAATATTTCGTTTTAACGAGCACTCAGCGCTTGCATGACCTAAATAAACAAAAACATATGTAACAATTATGCGCGAGCGCAAAAATTTTAGTAGTGTTTTTATAGTAATATGAACTAATATGCTTTATTTTTCGTATTAATAAACCCACAGTACTTCCACCATGTCAAAATAAAAGATTTTTTTAAGATTTTTAATATTAAATCATGGAAGTGATTTGATTCATTGATCGTGTTAGCGAGTCCGGAAATATATAATATACCCCAAGCGGGACGTCAGTGCAGGATTTATAGCCCTCATCTTGTCTTATAAAAATAAATTGCTGTTCGAACTCAAAAACTACTCAAACCCCCCCCCCCCCCCCCCCCCCCGAAATCCTGGCCATTATCAAAAATCCTTCCAGGCTTAAATAATTTTATAAAATGCTTGAAAAAGTTTCGCGCTCGCTTCGCTCGCGCATGATTGTTTCTTGTTGATCTTTATTTGTAATGATCATTAAAGTGCCGTGAACTTTCTAATACGAGCAAATAATTCACTAAAAATAGCCACAAACCAAAAATTTTTGCGCGTTCTTGTAGGTATGTTTGTAATTTTCTATAAAGTCATATGTTTATATTTACGAATATTAAATTGGCAAGTAAGGCATTCAAATGATTGTATTTATAATTTTTGATAGCGTTCAAGTCGCTCTTTTCCAGTCGGGATTTCTCTTAACACAGTTACTTGTTTGATTAACAGAACTACGAGAAATTTAGCATATTATACTATAAACGCCACTAAAAAATGTTCGCGCTCGCTTCGCTCGCGCATTCATATTATGTTGACATGAAAGTACTATGAATTCACTAATACGAGAAATAAAGCATATTACTATAAAACACCACTAAAATTTTCGCGCTCGCTTCGTTTGCGCATACTTATTACCTATTTTTGTTTATATTTAGGTCATGCAAGCGCCGAGTGCTTGTTAAAACTAAAAAAAAAAGTTTTATTACTACCCAAAATTAATAGAAAATTTTGCTATGACAAACTTAGTGTTCATTGGGACATTAAGGTGCTCATTTTTTCCCGCTCGCTACGCTCGCACATTATAAGTGGGACAACATGGCTGCAGACTCCCCCCCCGTTATGAGAAGGCTATAAGCTTTACCCATGCGTCCATTGCTGAACCCCCCCCCGAAATTAATTCCTGGCTACTACTATTTGCCTCTTTATCTGAGCAGACTATACGCAGACGAGTACTGGTGTAAACGTCAATCTTAGTTATAAACATTAAAATACATGAAAATTAAGCTACGAATAAGCTATAGTATAACTGTAAATAAAGTGTATAGGTAACGTCCGAAAATTATTAATTAATATTAAACTAAATTTACATTTATTTAATTTACATCTAGTTTTTTTTTACAGGAGTTTTCACCCGTTTTAACGAGCGCTCAGCATTTGTATGACTCAAGTAAACAAAAGACAGGTAATAAGCATGCGCGAGCGAATCGAGCACGAAAATTGTAGTAGTGTTTTTATAATAATATGATTTATTTCTCCTATTAGTGAGCCCACAGTACTTCCATGGCAAAATACATAGTACTAAAGCGCGAGCGAAGCGAGCGCGAAAATTTTGAAAGTTTTTAAAATGAAATCTTGGAAGTAATTTGATTCATTGATCGTGTTACCGAGCCTAGGTTTTTGTGGCCCAGATGAACCAAACAAGTATATGTGTTAAAAGAAAAAATGAAATACCCGACCGAATAAGAGTCACTTTTACGCTAGCAAAAATTATATTTACAACTATTTTAATACATTGATTGCCAATTTATTATTCCTAAACTTAAATATATGACTTTACAGAAAATAACAAACATATCTACGCGCTACTTCTTTGGCAGTCGGAAAGCAATTTGGTTAGTGATTATTTTTTGATGAATTATATGCATCTATTAGTAGGGCACTTTAAGTCTTGTTCGATCTTTTAGAAATTATTAACGCAAAAATATTTTTATGTAAAATTGGCTTGGATCGAATTGAAATTTTTGTAGAATATCTGTATTTTTTTAACATAAGATAGATCAACGACTGACCACCAATTCACCTGATGTTTAGCGATGTTATTTTCTAGTTTTAGGAAGAAGGATTTTTTATATGTTCATTCAGTCATGTTATATCTTCAAATAATGCGCGAGCTAAGCGAGCGCGAAAAAAACATTTTTTGTGAGAAATTATGCGTAAAATCGCTTTAAAAGATTGTAAATGCGCATTCTTTAGAATAATTAAAAGAAATACTTGTTTGTTACGAAATAAATCGTTAGAGGTTACAAAAAAACGTTTTTGTATTTTTGCAAGAGATGTATTATTATTATTACAAAAAATATAGTCTGTAACACTCTGGAAGCAAATACGAATCTAATGACACCTCGCACATCAAAATCGGTCAAGTCGTTCGGGCTGTAGGCTGTCATGTACATACACTCGAAAAACATTACCCTCCTTCTTACGCAGTCGGGTAAAAATATATAGTTTCGATTTGATATGCGCGTTTGTAGCATGCGCGGGCGAAGGACGGACTAAAGTCATACTGCATCTTTAGTACTACTTTCGTTATGACAACCGCGCAGGTGTAACTATATTTTATAACATGCGATATTCCGGCACTCTGACAGCACGTATTTTTTTTCCCGGCCAATGCTTTGGGGGGGGGGGGGGGGCTCTGGACCCCCTGGACCCCCCTATATATACGCCCATGGCTACGGCCCTACCCCTTTTATCTACTAGTTTGTACGGAACCCTCGGTGGTCGAGTCTGACTCGCACTTGTCTATTTTTTTAGATGTTAGGGCAATACATTGTTAGTTACAAATGATCAAATTTACTTATTTCAGACGTTTCACATCCATCAAATTATAATATTTGCATGTCAAAAGAATTAAAATTAATATAATAAATCACAATTTTAATGATAATTAATAGGTAAACAAACAGACAGAACATATTTATTAATGTTATTAGAGATGTTTAGTATTCAAAGTACTTTTCCTGAAACATGTCCCACGGCAGAATAGAGGAACTATTGTATTTGTCAGGTCTATCGCACGATGACAGCGCCGAGTCTAGAAGACTTTATTGAAACAAGTGAATTGTCCTGCTTTATCGTGCATGCACTTTTTTCATTTTAATCTGACGAAAATATTATTGTAATTTTTGCGCTAGGTGGTTTGCTATTTTGGTTTGTTGTAATTAATAAAGGCACTTGCCCGAAATAAAACAAACATGAAAATATTGGAAGTAAGTCGTATAATTTTCATTACGTGATTAGAAACGTATCGAATATCCGTACACGCGGTCTTGTACTAATACAACACATAGAAACATGTTGCCAAACCACAAGGTAGGCCCGTCAGGTACAGTAAAATATGCTCTATTGCTTAGAAGATAAGGAAAGTTAACATATCAACTTATGCCGGTACTGCGTAGAAATAGCGTAAACAAACCCGCTGCGTGAGCACACATAGATAAAAACTACAACACATTTACACATTTTTATAGTTGTGTGCAAACGCAGTGGCCTCAATATTGCCAATTGAAATCAACATCACATGTTTTTCCATTTAGTAATTTTTTCATGTGTTGATTATATATTTAATAATTAATTTACTGACGTAGAAAAACACTAGTTAATTAATAAATTGTTAACTTCTAGCCGGTTAACATTTATCGATAGTTAAATGAGTATTTTAGATTATAAAACAATTCCTATAAAGCCTGCCATGCATGCTGCGACATAATATTTTTTTAATTTATGAACAGATTATATATCTTCAAGTGTGCATGTTTCCACGGGTCATTTTAATGCGTACTAAAATAATTTTGAGTATGAAATAATCATTCTATTTTTTGGCTGATCTTGATATTTGACAGAAATATTCGAGTACTTAATTCTGTAAAACAGGATTGAATATGAGTAGTAGACCTCATGATCACATTGTTTTGCGGATAATGCATGTAAAAACTAGATAGATAATGCACACACTGAACACAATTGTTGCCAACAAGTTTGTTCTCACGAGATGTACTAGTTTAGCACAACTATTAGCTTAGATAGTCAAGCCCGTGATGCTTAGGTTGATAACATTGACAAAATTGTGTACTTTTGTCAACCTTCACGAAAAACCACACGATAAATGTGAACACTTCATCAAGTCAACGTAATTAATACAGTATAGAAGTAACGCGTTGGCTATATCTTGCTCACTCACTTAGTCGACTCAAGCCAACTTTAACCGAACAAGCGTTACATAGCCAAGTGTGACGGGACGGGTCTCTTCCAATTCCAATATCCACAAAAAAATGCGTGCCTAAAGTAACTAAGTGCCTAAATTTTTAACCAAAGAAAATAATGTAAATACCTATAAATAATAAATTCAGTCACTATAAAGAAGAATTTGATAGAGTGATATTTGTAATGGACTTCAAATAAGAGGAACATTATGTCCATGGTTGCGAAGAAGGCCAATACTTTTGTGTATGTTATGCCCTAGTCATTCCAAACTGTGGCTCTAGAAGTATTCTTAAAAATATAATATAAAACTTACATTCGATCATTACCTACTTGGGTATGGTTTCCAAATCTGGAGTTTACTTAAAGAAGGATATAGACTTACATGAAAGTGTCCAGAGAGAACCCACCAAATTACCATAATATGCTTTTCGTCATAAACCATGTGATGAGAGATCGAAAGCACTGTGTCTCACTACACGGCTACGGGGTGACTTGATTGAAACTTTTAAAATAATGAATAGTTTCTACAAAGTATGATGCAATCAGTTAATTCGTGGCGCGTGCGTCGGCTGCGTCACCAAAGACCATCAAAGAGTACAATTAAATTTACAGATAGCCATTAAAGATCAGTACATGGCGGTGATAGAGGCCCTGGACCGAAAGTAGGCGACAAATCAGGGCAAACAGCTGAAACCCCGTCTAAAAACCGGGCTCTAATAGTGACTGCATTCACAGAAATAATAGTAATTCAGTATTTAGAAATAAGTATTGTGTGTACACCATGAGCATACATGCTCACCATCGAAGGCTATTTCTTGCAGCGGCGTCGTGTGGCGGGTCGCCCTCTTCCATAACAATATGGTTAAGGGGGGTGATGCTGATGGCTGGTACATGCGTCATACTCGTGATTAGGTGCTGCTTGTGGGTCGCCGGTTTGCTCGTGGTATACACACAACATAGTAATAAGTTAATTAAATTAAAACAAAATAATCTTCCCGTAACGATAAGTAGTAAAAAATATTTGTAATCATAACAAAGGTCACGTACCCTGGTGTCTGTAGAGCTAAAAATTAAATAAAAAAATGTTTCTACAGTCTGCCAGACATAAGAAGCATACATACCATAAAAAAGAACTTGCGAAAAAGCAGACGTCACAACATCTTAATATGGCTTTGACCATCACAAACCAATACTGCACACCATAACCTAAGCAAGAGTTGTTCGCAATTGACATTGGTTGCCTGAATCCTAACAAAGTGAATCCTTTAAAAATAAATCTCAAGGGTAGGAATTGAATCCACAACTTGCAGGTTAGAAGACAGGCAGTATATGTGAAACATGTAAATTACTTTTTCTATTCTAAAGCATTGCATTTATTTTTTTAGAAAACTTATCACGTCGTTAGCTGATTTGACTCGTCTCACTATACATATACAATAATGCCCGGGTTATAGGGAATGCTATTTTATTTTATGCGCTCGAGCGTTCAAAACGCTGCAAAGTCGTTTAAAAAACGCGCGTAAAAAACGCTCGTGCAAATGACGACTTAGTGACGTCACACTGCGTAGGAATAGCAGTTGCGATTAAGTTCCAACATTGACAGTAAACTAAACGTCATTGTTAGCAAACGTGAAAAAACATGTTTCGATGACGTTTTGGCGGGAACGTCACATGTTGTTGCTCTATTTTATTTTCCTAAACTTGTGTTATTTTGAATATTAATGCGATAAAAATGGTGGTGTTATTTATTTATTTTTTACATTAAGTGTTCGATCAAGTACATGAGTGTGGGCAACTGAAATGAAGCAGTGAAACGTGTCATTTTACGTTGCCGACAAAACTCCATAGAAGCTTCTAGTAAAGTCGCCACCACTTTACTGAAGCAGGACTCGACTTATAAATTGACTGTATAAGTGACTTAGATTGTGACTAGAACATTTACAACTTGTTTTATTTAAGAAACTTGAAAAAATCCTAATACTTGACACTGGCAAATGCTTTACTGCGGGTCCAATACAAAAAAGAAGAAGAAGATATTTTGTGATTTGTTTTGTTTATTTTTCACCAAATACCTATTTAGAAATCACTTTTTATCATGAATCAAAGACCGAAACGCGGTGAAACTGAAGAAGAACTGCTTCGAATGCAAGAAGAGTATCTACTTCAGAAAAGTAAGGACCCTAACACACGTCCAGCAGCGCAGGTTACAAGTTTACATAGACCAGTGACCACTACGAAACGAACTCAGACTACTACACCAGGTACAAGGAAACCGTCTAAGTTTGCTCAAGCTAAAGGGCTTCAATACCACTCCGACAAACGAGCCCGCTTTGAGGGTCCCTCGGCTTCAGTAATAGGCGATATCTTAGAAAAAAATTTAGAAGAGTATCCAAAAATCCAACAAGACTCAGTAGAAAATGACAAAGTTTATTTTCCTACTGTACTGCCCTCAATTTTGGGAAACATTGTAGAGAAAAATATAGATGTTGAAATTGATTTTGGTAGTCAGCCGATGCCATCTCAGGGTTTCCCTGAAGTTACTAAAAGGGATCCTACTATAAAGCCTGGTCAGAAAAGTATCCATAAACAGCATATAAAAAGTACAGGAGAATGTATAAAAATGGATGAAGATACTGAAATATCAAGTAATAGACACACTGATACTGGTATAAATATGCCTGATAAAAGCTATATAATATCATCCAAAGAAGCTACTGATATTCATAATGAAAATGTAAAATTACTCAGTTCATTGTCACAAAAAGATATTTTAGAAGAACAGCAGAAGTTGTTGACAACTTTAGATCCAAAATTGTTAGAGTTTATCAAAGCAAAAAGACAAGGACAACCTAAAAATAAGTTCGATGGTAATAAAAGCACTTCAAATGAAGATATGGATACATCAAGCCCTCCAGCAAGTTCTCAAAAATCAATAGAGAGAAATACAAAAGAATCAGAAGATTTGTCAGAAACACACATTGACAATATGCTCTGGGAAAATGATGTCTTAACACATCCACAAGTAAATAAATGGCTTCATTTTGACTCTTTAGAAAAAGACAAATTGGAATGGATGAAGGGTATTATAGAAAGACAAAAGGTGAAGCCAGATGAACCTTACGAAGCACGATTTGATTTCACTGGATACTTGTTACCTTATATTGTGGAGTACACAGAAGAAACTAAAACACTTTTCCATCATGGCAAAGAACCTGATCGACCAGGATATACTATAGATGAACTCATCGAACTATCCCGCTCTGCAATCATTCAGCAAAGAGTCATGGCTCTTAATACTTTAGCTGGAATCTTAGAATATTATAATGCAGGCACATACAAAGATATTTTGGAGTTACCATTAAGTAAAATATTTTTCATTATCAGAATTGCCTTGGATGAAAATAAAGTTATAATACTAGAGCCGGCATTAAAAGCAATGCGCAACTTGCTATATAACAGGATAGATGAAGCCAGTTTGGACGCTTTGATTGGCTTTGAAGAAGGTAATAGACAGCCTTGGTTAGAAAATGACAAATCTGAAATCGAGGAGCTGGAGTCCAAGGAGTCCGAATTGAAAGACTTTCATCTTGCTGAAATAGATTTAATAGCAGCAATTTTAAGAACAGATATCCTACAAAGGCTTTATTATATTTTGGACACTGTACAACCGAGTTTTAACTGTGTTCAGTATGCATTACAGTTACTGACTCGGCTGGCAAGAGATTCATTGGAGACAGCAATGAAAATTGTTCAGACTGAACATCTGATGAATACTGTTATCAATAACTTCTTACCAACCACTCCAATCAACTTTATGTTTGATGCTTCATTAGTCTACAAAGGAAAACCGGTTTTAGCTGCGGTGAGGTTTCTCCGGATTTTGTGTATTAGATCTGGGGAAACTGGGAGAGTACTCTTGGAGAAATATGACATTTTAAAACCAGTATTGGAATACATCAGCTCTGGAGTTGATGGAACTTTTGGTTTGAGAATACAGATTGAAGCATATTGCTTGCTCTCCAATTTGGTGGGCATTGACTCTTCAGCCACAGTTTCCGTGCTGCCTCTGATTATAACTACACTTTACAAGCATGTCGAAGGAACGGACATTTTCATTGCATCCTCTGTCTTATCAGCAACACATGCAGCGGTGGTTCTGCAACTGATCAGCGCAATACTTTGTCATCACACTCAAGATATTGATAGTTACAAGACACAGATATACCCCTTGTTAATAAAAGGCACGGAGAAGTGGCTTAAGCAGATATCACAGGCTGATGCATACACCTGTGCGCATTTACGACTTTTGTCTGCAGCTATTGATTGCAGCACAACTGCACTAATGATCGAGAACATCCCAGTCAAATTCTTCAATGATTGTTTGAGGGATCTGACATCGTCGCGAGGATTCAAAGAGGTGATAAAAAATCTCAATCTAAGTTCGAATTTGTTGTCTGGAATCGAGAGCAAGAATCTGCATTCCACTAAAAACTTGACGAGCCTCCAAAGCTCAGTCATTGATTCTACACAAAAAGTCCTACCGATTTTGAATGCAGTATCTCCACTGCCATTTTTAGCGTCACTCTTCAAATTGCTAACGCAAATTAATGACAAACAAATCATAGAAGGCTTCTACTGTCACGTTACGGCATATTTGAAACAGTTTGCTAATAAAGCACCAGCCCTCGCAGATAACTGGTTTACCAGGACAGAGATCGATTTTGTGATTAACATTTTAAATGTAGCTACAAAAATTGCTGTTTCAGAAACTGATAAGGATCTTATATACGCTGTCGCCAACAAACTATGCTACGTTTTGAGAGTTGATAAAGGAAGCGAAATTAGTTTCTTATTTAAAGAAATCGTGTTTAACAAAAGTTGGTTTTCGGTTGAACGACTTCTATATTTGTTGAATGTCTCTGAAGAAAATGTATCAGATCGGGATATGCTAGAAAATAACGCTCATATATCATTGGAAGAGATAAGTCACTGTTACAGCAGAATCATTAATGCTTCAGGCGTGCCCCCTGGCTGTAATCTATATCTCCTTAAATGGAAAGAACCAATTCTACCCAGAGATTGGATTTACATGCCTATATTGGCTTTGTACAGCAAACGCCTTAATGCAACCCCCAAAGTGATCGGAGATCTCGCAAAGCGCCACTACGAAAAGGCACAGGAGGATAAGAAATCGATAATATCCTGCAGCTTAGAATGGATAATCTTCAACGAAATATGCTTCCCGGATCTTTTGAACGACATCGACGTCACGGACAGATTTTGCCGCATCATGTGCGTGTTTCTATGCGATGATTCCCTGTTCTTGGACAAGAAAATCAACCAGTTACTCCAGAAATGCGTGAAGATACTGTTCAAAAAGAAAGATGAATTCAACTTTGACAAGGAGTTGGTTGGTTTGCATAATTTCGAGGATTTTTACACGGAAGTGTTGCAGCAGTTTCAGTCTGTGAGCTACGGGGAGCCGACATTTGCGGCATGTGTTTTGGTACCAATAGCTCAGAAACACAACTTGAAATGGCGCCAATTACTTTGGTACGAGTATGTTGGGTGCCTTCGGTATCTTGACTGCCCTCAAGAAATTCTCTGCTATCCGTTAGAGTGCTACTTTCACCCGGAAGAGACTGATAAGAGAGTTTTGGAATCGTATAATCGCGCTCTTTCTTCTAATTACGTGAGACCCGATACAATAGCATATAAAATAGCTAAATACCATATGGAACAATACAAAACAAATATTGTGAGCTCTGGAGATGTATCTGATGCACTTTGAATTGTAGGTACTCTTGTAACAAAATATTGATAAGTAAATATGCTAAGCGTAATTTTGTACATGCAAAATAAACATTGCCGCGCGGTCTACCATACAAAAAGAAGAAAACCTGATTACTGCTCGATACTACATTGTCCGATTTCAATAATTCTGTTCTTATTTGATGAGTATCATAAATTGCTAAGCCTATACGGTATACGGCCTATACGTTATTTTTTAGGGTTCCGTACCTCAATAGGAAAAAACGGAACCCTTATAGGATCACTTTGTTGTCCGTCTGTCTGTCTGTCCGTCCGTCGGGTGTCAAGATCTTTATCTCGGGAATGCGTGAAGGTATCGAATTGAAATTAAACCATATACGTAGATCCATAGTATCTTGCTGCAGAAAGAAAAATAAAGTTTCTAAGTTTTCGTAAAAATAAGTTACGGCCGAATATATCGTTAAAAAACGCACATTTCGACACTCACAAGGGAATCAAAACCTATGGGGTACTTCCAGTTGACCTAGAACAATTAAATTTGGCAAGAAACATTATGTTACAGTACACATAAAGGAAAAAATCCGAAAACTGGACATTTTTAATTTAATTACAAAAAAATAGTGTCTTTATGCAAGGAATGAAGGTCCAAATTTTAAAGTGAATTAAGCGTATCATATGAAAGAGTTTCAGTAGCATAAGCTAAAACAGGTTTTTAAATATTTTTACGAAGTATATTTTTCGGTTTATGAAGGAATATATATGATTTTTTCCCTTTTATCTACTAGTTTGTACGGAACCCTCGGTGGGCGAGTCTGACTCGCACTTGTCCGTTTTTTTTTTAATTTAAATGAATTAAAATCTTAGTAATCTATTATTGTTTCCAACTCAACCGTAATATCTGACAACAAAACAGTACCGTACCTACCGTATGAAAAAATGTAATGTAACAGCGAAGATTGCTGCGACAAATATGCTCTTAATTTCTAAGTAATATACCATAATATTATATTTTATAGATGAGTTTTATTGGGATAAAGAACCTACTATAGTTTCGGTTGCGTCCGGCGTCCCTATCAAGGTGAATGCGAGTGTAGGTAGCCATCCGACGTAGTTTTGTTTGAAATTCTACCACTATCAAATGTAGCGTGCTCCATTTCACTCTCCAAAATCAAATAAGCCGTTTAAGTTGCACGATAAGTTGACCGCAATTCTGTCATCGATCACTAATAGTCTAGTGAAAATAAATCCGTTTGTATGGAGCTGATCACATTAAATGCACTTTGTAATTTTAATAGGAAAATACCTAAACACATAAATTCACAAACTAGCTGCGTTCCGCGGTTATACCCGCATAGTTATGAAAAACGGCGATGATGATGATGATAAGTAGCGTATGTCCGTCTCCAGGTTCTCAGCTATCTCTATATTAAATTTCATAACGATCGGTTCAGCCGTTTGAGCGTGTAAAGGTAACAAAGTTTGATTTTTTAATAACATTTTGAAATTGTGTCTAATGTATTACAAAACACCAGTACATTCATTTAAATAACAATATTCTTAGTTGTCTTTTATTATTATTATTTATTTATTTCATTAGTACGGTAAAACACCAATTACACTAATTACATAATAAATTGTTAATAACTGAATCAGCATGTCACAATAATAATTACAAAAAAAATTATGGAAAGTATGATATGGAAAGTGATGTAAGTGTATTTTGGGATTGTAGAACCATCAATGACGGATTTTTTAACGACTTCAAAGAGAAGAAAGTTTAACTGTTTGTTACCGCAGTACTCCGTCGTTCATAAGTCGATTTGATTTTTTTTGTTTAAAAGGATATACTTTCTTATTGGTTAAAAATTCATCAAAATTGGTTCAGTAGTTCGGTTTTTAAAACAAAATTACGTATTTGGAAGTCGGTTTTTTTTTTTTTTAATTATAATTATTAACTTGAACTAATATTATATAATACAATCTGATCAATTTACTGTAAGAAATAAAAATAAACCATAATTGGATGATGTGGTCAATTCTGAAGGCACCATTAATAACTAAATTATAAAAATGAACAATTTATGTTCCTTTATTTATTCAAGAATATTAGCTAATGTACTGGTGCTTTCAGAATTGACCACAAAATTTATTGTATTTATACAGTTTCTAGACTACAGTGAACAAATAAATATCACCATTATGTGTAGCATGAAAAAAAATCGTGAAAAAGCGAGCCGATTCATTTTTAAATTTTCGCGTTTAAATTTTCCCGCTATTTCAGAAATTCAATCGACCTTTTTGTATTAAATGAATGTGTGTTATACTCCTAGATCAAAGTGACACCATAGTGTTCTAGGAGTGACACGCTATGACGTTTCGCCACTGCTTGAGTCCGTAGTCTGACCATCGTCCACCTCGTTTGCGCATATCCATATTTTCGAAGATATAAAATGACTGAATAACTATCGTATAATCGTTATATATACTAAGTCAAGATGCGAGAAAACAGAATTTATGCAATCGTATTAAAATTACAGACGAAGAAGACTACGAATTAGTTGTAAAATTGTTATGTCGTCATAAAGTGTCAGCTTTTAATTCGGAGTACCTTACACAGATTGTATTTCATATCAATACGTAATTTTAGCGGGAAAGTTTATTGACATTTCGAGTTTGACAGCAAACAGCAGGTGTTTGTGTTTACTGTACTTTATTCAGTTTTGTTCGATTGGATTTTAGTGTCTTTAATTCCACGTTATTTCTTCGTTTTATAACATTATTACTTTAACATGCATTCATATGTCAATTCTTGAGTTCATATTCAAGGTTCAAAATGTTTGTAGAGGATATAAGGAATGACTTTTATAACCTTCTCCTTGGAAACGTAAGTTTTTGAAACTCTTATTTTCTTCATCGAATAACCAAATCTAGTCGGTATCGTCGAGAATTTGAGATTCGCTCTCTCCGAGTTCTTTTTCTGAATGAGGTCAAATAAGTCTTGACCTGATGTACCACTTGAAGTTTTTTCTCTTTACCTTATCTTTCTTTTCTACACAAGCCGTTCGAAGCTTACCAAGTTTTAATTTTATAAAAAATATGTTTTTCTTACAGAGGGTACTGTTACTCGTTCACTACGATGTAGATGCAATATGTACATGTAAAATACTCCAGGGTTTATTCAAAAGTGACAATATATCATACACTTTAGTGCCTGTGGGGGGTATATCTGAATTGAAGATTGCATACGATGAGAACAAAGAGGAAATCAAATTTGTTATGTTAATAAACTGCGGAGGGACAATAGATTTAGTTGACATTCTGCAGCCTGAAGAGGATGTGGTATTTTTTATATTAGATGCTCATAAGCCTATAGATGTGTGCAATGTGTATAGTGACGGGCAGGTAAGTCCACATTGTATTTACTGTCCCAGACAAATTGATAGACAGGCAAAAACAACAATATATAACCTCACTAGCCTCCCAGCTCAATTAGTTGTATGTCTGCCTCCTATGCTTAAGTAGTGGGTTTGATCCCAACCTTGAGCAAAGATTTGTATGATGAGCATGGATGTATGTTCTGTGTCTGGATGTTACTATGTATCATAATTAGTATGTATTTACAAAAAAAGTATATAAATTATGTTTTCTATCAGATATCTAGTTCACATAGTACAAGTTTTGCTTAGTTTGAGTGGGATTGAGCTAGTTAGTGTTGTGTGAAATATCCACCAATATCAATAAAACAAATATTAACAGAAAAAAACAAAACACTGTGATAATAGATATGTAGCATTTTTATCATAAACCAGGCCCACATTGTAGTCTAGTAAAAATAAATCCGTTTGTATGGAGCAGACCGCAATATTTGCAGTAGGAGGATTCTTTGAAATTATGATAGCAAAATAACTAAAAATCATAGATCTACAATAATCCCCGATTTATAATACATATTTCCTTAGTAATTAGCATCAAAAGATGTTTTATTTGATTTTAACTATTGTAGGTTTAATATAACATATGGTTTCTTATGTGATTCGATAGCATTAATTTCTGTTTATCAGAAATGACAAGAATTTCCAAAAAATCTATTGAAGGTTTTAAATAATTCAGTAAAAACACAAAATCTCGCGGATGAATACACAAGTACATATACCTATAAGTAAGTATTTACAAACCGCAGCGCGAAGCGGCGCAGGCGGCCCCGGCCGTCGCGTCGGCGCGGGGGTGCGCGGGGCAGGGGAGGCCGGCCGGCCACCTCATACTTGCGTAGACCTATATTTCAATTTCGCGTGTAGGTACAAAGACATTTTTACGCAACTGCTCAAGAAGGATAAGTTTTAACTGTTTTATCTGCTTATTACAAACTCGTAGTCGTCGATACCATATTATTAATTTCTTGCAGAAAATATTGGAAAGAGAATTTGTCTATTTTTCGTAGGACAGACAGGCAGTTATCAAACACACATTTATTGTTGCGTAATTACTTATCAAGTACCTATAATGAGTAGATTTAATAACCCCCTCCTTTTATGAAGTCAGTAAAAAATAAAAGAACAACTGTGTGCTAAGCTATATATAAGTAGGTATATGTTCGTTTAAATAAAATTGCACAAAATTTTCATATTTAGGGTTCCGTACTAAGGGTGCGGGAGCCTATGAGGCTACAGTGTTTGTCCGCCTATGTTTCCTACACTTAAACGGTTGTATTTTTAGATACAAGTTTTGGACAAAATTGGCAAGATTATAGGGTTCACTTTGATGGAAATCGAAAAATAATAATTAAATATCAAACTCTAGTCTAACATTATCAGCTTTATACCATTTTAATAATAATAATTATAGTTTAAGAAACTGAAAAAACCGAATTCAAAATACGCAATACAATACATATGTACGCAACTGGCTGTTCACTTTTCTACAGGCGCTTGGATGATATTTTACCGGTTATTTTGTTAGAAAAACTACAGTACTAAGTACATAGATTTTGATAAAATTTATATGGGATCATCTCTGAAGTATGTCCTACCAAATACAAATAACCGGACAAGTACGAGTCAGACTCGTCCACCGAGGGTTCCGTACGAACTAGTAGGTAAAAGGGGGAATTTATATATTTTCCTTCATAAACCGAAAAATGTACATCTTAAAAATATTTAATAACCTGTTTTAGCTTATGCTAATGAAGATCTTTCATATGATACCCTACATGATACGGTTAATTCACTTTAAAATTTGGGCTCTCATTCCTTGCATAGAGACACTATTTTTTTATGATTAAATTAAAAATGTCTAGTTTTCGGTTTTTTCCTATATTTTTACTCCTAACACAATGCTTCTCGCCAAATTTCATAGTTCTAGGTCAACGGGAAGTACCAGTAAGTTGTAGGTTTTGATTCCCTTGTGGGTGTCGAAATGTGCGTTTTTTACGACATATTCGGCTATAACTTTTTTTTACGAAAACTGAGAATTTTTATTTTTCTTTCTGCAGCAAGATACTATGAATTTGCGTATATGGTTTTAATTTGAACTCGATACCTTCACGCATTCCCGAGATAAAGGTCTTGACACCCGGACAGACGGACAACAAAGTGATCCTATAGGGGTTCGGTTTTTTTCCTTAATGAGGTACGGAATCCTAAAAATCATCGAAATCAGCTGGCATCGAAACGATTGGCTGAGTAATCGGTGAACAAAGGGGTAGAAATGGGGGTAAACAATGTATGAAAGTTCCTGGGTTTTGATATTAGGGGCCTGAAATTTGGTATTTGGGTTACATAATAGATATAAATGAACAATG
Source organism: Lycia hirtaria (assembly GCA_947563715.1). NCBI lineage: Eukaryota > Metazoa > Arthropoda > Insecta > Lepidoptera > Geometridae > Lycia > Lycia hirtaria. The sequence continues at coordinate 15,970,207 of OX387378.1, forward strand.
GTATTATATTTTCCGTGTAAGAAAATAAATTGTCTTTTCTAAGTTCACTAAATTTACACAAAGTTTTCAGGCCCTTATTTCCAACAGTAACTGTGTCACCTTCTAATTGTTTTTAGGGTTCCGTACCCAAAGGTTAAAAATGGGACCCTATTACTAAGACTTCACTGTCTGTCTGTCTGTCTGTCTGTCCAGGCTGTATCTCATAAGCCGTGATAGCTAGAAAGCTGAAATTTTCACAAATGATGTATTTCCGTTGTCGCTATAACAACAAATACTAAAAATTTAAAAAAAATATTAAGGGGGGTCCCCATACAATAAACGTGTTTTTTTCGTATTTTTTTGCTCAATATTAAAAACGGTAACAGGTAGACGCTTTAAATTTTCACAGAATATTTACTTGTATATTACCTTTCAAAATAAATAATTAAATAACAATAAAGTAAATATTAAAGGGGGGCTCCCATACAACAAACGTAATTTTTAAGCAATTTTTACTCGATCTTAATTAATGGGTAGAAACTTGAATATTTGTAAGTAAATATTTAGAAATATATTAACTATAAAAATAAATACCTAATCTAATACATAAAAACTCACAAAATGAAAATAATCCGTGCATCTAAACGCGGTGCGAGCGCCGCGCCGCGGTGTGGTGGTGGCGTGAGCGCGAGACGGTTGCTAAGCAACGGCCGCGCGGGTAGCGGGGGAGGTAACATCACGGAGCGAGCCATAGCCGCGCGTATTCGCGTGAGCGTCGTTATGCTACCCGGATGTGTATCGAAAACCTACCTATAAGTTTGCAATTTACTACTTGGAATTTCGTTGATTTCTCGTTATTTTCTACGATTTTCTACTATAGATAATAGTACGGAACCCTTCGTGCGCGAGTCCGACTCGCACTTGGCCGATTTTTTATTTACATATTAAACAGGACATGATTCAAAATGTATATTCATAGCAAAAGAAAACGAACATTTTTATAACAATTTTAAACTGAGAGTCTCACTATAATCTGCATCGCATCGCAGCATCGAATAAGAGTTTTTTTTTTGCCGTGATCGCGTCGCCCCGGGGGCGCCCCGGTAAGAAACGATCGAAAAGTATGGAGTCTAATGGATGGTGTTATACATAGCAAATACCAATATAATTAGAAACAAGTAATTAGATGTTAAAAAATATAGCTTTCGTTTTAACCTAGGTACCGCCGAATGTGTCATAACAAATGATTATTTATTTGTGTGATGTTATCACATAACACTAATAATATTTATGTAATATACTTAGCGTAATGAAAACGTAAGTTAGACTGAAAAAAACCTCATTTTTTCAGTCGGGTATTTTGTTTTGTATTTTATTATATATACTTGTTGGCAAATCTCATTTAAACGGAAACTAAAAATAGTATTTTTCCTATCTTAATCCTAATCATCCTAAGTAATTGGGTATGTAAAGTTTTTTTTTTGGTATTTTTTTAATATTTTTATATGATAGAATGGATCATTTAGAAAAACTAATTTCAATATTTTTTTATTCTGTTAAGTACTTATTTTTTAATATTTTTTTAAAGATAAAATCGTCCGTAGGAAAGATGACGTCATCGTACCTACTGAATAAGATGTTGTGATAGCCAACATGAACTAAAAAATACATATACGTCAACTTGACAGTGACATGTACCTATATTCGTTTTTGTCTCTGACTGATACAAGAGATCATCGGTTTTTGTTGTGTTTTGAAAAAACAAATACGTTGTGTAAACATATAGAATGAAAAAAAGAATAATTAATATTGAGCTCGTTGTAATTAATTAATGTTTTCTAAGGTCTTCGCGGTTGTGTTTGCGCATTGAAATGAAACAAATTCACAATATTATTCAGAAACTACAACTGTGAAATGTTTCGACTTTCGTGGCAAAAATCCTAATAACCTGTTTTTTTCAAGTAAAGGAAACCTTTAAAAGACTGGTGTGAACAAGTTAACGTAGACTAAGTTCCTGGGCGGAGCATTGATGCTGCAGTACAATGAACCAGAAAAAGGAACCAGAATAAAATAAATAATGTATAAATGTACATAAAATAATCTCTTATATAATTACAATAAAATTGGTATATAATTAAACACAATAAAATCATTTCAAAAAAGAAGTTGTACTGTACTGTCAATCACTTTTATTTCATATCCTGGCATTGTTCATAAGTTTTAGCTCTTTAGCTCCTCGGATTTTTGCGATGTTGTTCTTGCCGCTAGTTGAGATGAACTCCAGAATGATAAGATTCTCAACCTTAGGTAAGTTAGCAGAGTCGGCACGTACAAAATTATCCATAATTTATCCAATCAGTAGGCAAACAGTTTCTTACAACAAAGCAGTGGTCAACGTAAATGCAGTATCAATCAAAACGGTAGGAAAGCAAGGTCGTCGTAAAGATAATGAACAGAATTAATTTAATACAAATGAATAGAGTAGCAGAGCACCAAACACACAAAATAATTCTTTTCTTTGTTTATTTATTTTGGTATGACAGTTGTCATAGAGATATTGTCTCTCTTGTCAATGCCAATGCTGTCAGTTTCATCTTTTTTTTACTAATTAAACTACATTTTAATTTACTACATTTTAGAGGTCGACTGAAGGTCAAATATTTTTTATATTTTCGCAAAAATTTGCGCGATCTCATCATTTTATGTGCCCTAAATAAAAAAATATGGTTTATAGACATATAATCTCGAAATGGTTTTGGAATCAGCATATGTTACATTTTTCTTTACATACCCAATTATTATAAAAGCGAAAGTAATTCTGTCTCTGT